>OZ022565.1:36891482-37559482 GCA_963991005.1 Barypeithes pellucidus | reverse complement strand
ATCAAATTCCAAGCGGATCTGTCTGCAAAGACTACACAAATTCCCGACATCCGAGACCTCAACCAACTCAACGCAGAGATAGCAAAGCTCACGAGGGACATCCAGTCCTCCGTTGAGTCCGCTAGCTCTTCTACTCCCCGCAAACACTACAACCCCTTCACCTTCCCTCCTTATCTAAAGAGGATGATAAAAGAGAGGAACAGACTCCGCCGCAGCGCTAAAAGCACTCGCAACCCTGCTTTCAACAGGGAAGCCACGCAACTCACTAAAGCCATAAGAACCCTAACCCTGGAATACAGTAACCATAAGTGGGAACACTTTCTCAACACTCTAAGCCCAGAAGGAAATCAACTCTGGCGCCTCAATAAACATTTCCTCAACAAAACCGTGCATAAAGTTCCCCCTCTACATGGCTTAAACGGAATTGTCTACACGGATGAGGAGAAGGCGGAAGTCTTCGCCGATTCCTTTCAGACACAGTTCTCACCCAACACTAACGTCGATGATGACGTTGGTTGGGAGGCCAGAGTGGAGAGGATGGCCTCAGAGATTCCAAACATAATCCCCGACCCAGCCCTCCCTGAGATTCCCCCAACGAACTCTGAGGAAGTCAAAACCATAATAAAATACTCCAGACCCAGAAAAGCTCCGGGCCTAGATAACGTCAGTAATCTAGCTCTTAAAAGCCTCCCCGACAATGTGATTGTTAACATAGTAAAAATCATCAACCAAGTATACCCCGATGCTTGGAAAACAGCCGTTGTCATTCTCATCCCCAAACAAAACAAAGATCTCGTTTCCTCAAAACTGGAGACCAATAAGTCTAATCTCATCCATAGCAAAAATATCGGAGAAAATCTTCCTCACAAATCCTCGGGGATGGTTGCGCTTGATATCGAAAAGGCTTTCGAGAAGGTATGGCACGAGGGTGTGGCCTGCAAACTTCTTTATGTCTTCAACATAAACGTCAATTACACAAAGTTCCTTATCTCCTATCTTAAGGACAGGAAATTAAAAAACACGCGTTAACGGCGTATATTACTCAACCAAGAATATATTATCCGGAGTTCCTCAAGGTTCCCCTCTCGCCCCACCCCTGTACACAGTGTTTGTGGCGGATACGCCAAAAGTGCCTTTCGTTGACCATTTCGTCTTCGCAGACGACATGGCAATGACTTGCATAGACAAAAACCTCCCACACATAAGAAGGTCTCTTCAGCATCAACTTGACGCTCTGGCCGAATATTACCAGAAATGGAAAATAAAGGTCAAAACACAAGCTATGCTAATATCAGGTAAACAAAGACCTGTCATTCAAAACGTAATACTTGATGACAGGCCAATTCCTTGGTCTGACTCCATCAAGGATCTGGGCATCACCATAGACAAAAAGTTGACGTGGAAGAGACACATCCAAAACAAAATCACCCAAGCGAATAGCGCATTCGTCGCTATGCACCCCCTCCTAGGTCGTAAAAGCAAGCTTTCTCTCAAAAACAAAGTTCTGCTTTACAAACAGGTCATCCGCCCCAAAATGCTATATGGCAATATAGCATGGTGTCAAGCGGCAAAATCCTCCAAAAAACGCCCCCAAGTCGTGCAAAACAAAATCCTCAGGTCTGTCACATAAGCCCCAAGGTACATCAGGGCAGCGGCTATCCAGCGCGACCTTGATGTACAACCCATGAACGAATACCTCAGTGGAGTTTCTGAGAAAAATCCGGGTCCACCCAAATCCCCTGATCAGAGTGAACTTCCCGAAAAATCCCAACCCTGATCTGAACAGGAAACGTCATAGGAGCCTCAATGCTCCTCCAACATAAGACTCAGCTCTAGAATCCCTAACCCTGCACTACTCCTACACAAACCACACTCTGAACCTCCTGGTCATCAGAAACTCAGAAATGAATTTCTGATGGCCTCACTACCCAATCATAAGCGTGTAAGGATGCCTAACGGCATCAACACAACCCCACGGTGAGTTTCGTCGGTCGGCGTCATCCATTCGGATGATATTAGCCAGCCCGACACTACTTTTGCACTCTGCAATCGTGTCTATCAACAGATTCTCATCGTATGTCCAAAAAAAAAAAAGTGTTATTCGAACTTCTCGGACAACAAAATGAATGTGGGAAGGTAGTTTTATCGTTATATATGGGTACGGTAGCTCTTCTCTCTTCACTGGCTTCATTTATTTCCTATGTTTTAGAAAATTCAATAAATTTTGTAATAATTTCAAATGATATATTTGAAATAAAAATGCGTTTTGTTAGCAGTAAAGTCAACTTTACAGCTAAATATTATGACCTAATGGCCTTGTCCATAAAATAGCTTTTTTTGGCAAAATAATGATACTATACAACAAAAACTGAAGACTATTACTTCCAGCTGTAGTTTGGCAATAAAAGTGGTGGCAAATTTTGGTTTTACTTACAAAGAATTTTATAATATGGCAGTTAAAAACAATAACCTCTTGGAAGCCGGCAAGAGTGATAAGGAATATTTTTTTTCAACAAAATAATTCATTTTCTTAAAGTATTTTAAAGGTTTTTTAAATAACTATTACCCTTATGTGAGAAAAAACTTTTTTGATAATTTTTATATGAAATAAATTGTGTTTTAGTTTAGTTAAAAATTTCCTTCCTTATTTGAATATGTCCTTCCATTTTCAAACTTGTGTCCTGTGATTTCAAAATTTAAATCTGGCAACCCTAGTTATCGCAACGTTATCCCTGCCAATGATTATTTTAAAAAAATTTTTTTGGATAATCCGTGTTACTTGGGTAGTATATATTATATCGTGTTGGGCTACGGTGTTATTTCCTGAAGTCCAAAACGGGTTTGTAGCACTATATAGCATAGAGGATTCGCTGGTCCTGTTAGGTAGGCATAAGACAAACACAAGTTTATTTATCACAAATAACTCATCTATTTTCGACACGTAGTAGTATGGGTAGGGTACAAAAAGGTTTATTTATGCTGTTAAACCTGCCTGTTTTGACCGTTACTAATTCGGTCCACGAGTAATAATACTTGCTTAAGTTAGTTCAATTTATAGTTCATGGTAGTATGCATTTTGCTTTAGTCGGTAGTTCACAGGTAGTTCCCGGTTCCGTCGGATTGCCGCGATGTAGAAAGTTAGAAAGTTCAATTAAGTTTTATGCACTAAATTCGTGGTTGAAAGCCCGGTTTATTTAGCTGCCGTGGCTTTCGTGGTAGGTAAGAGCCGCTAATGCGTAGCGGCAATGATTGCTGACCCTTTAAAACTTGTGGGGCGTGATTACTCGCGAAATTCACTATTCTGCGTTTATCAACAGTACCCTGTCACAGGCGAACCAACAATGTCTTTTTCTCGTGGTAAAATCGGCAAAGCGCCTTGAATACCTAGTTACAAGTTATGTATATGTATAGTTTCACTTTTTAGTAAAAATAGAAGATCGGCCGCGAAGTGCCTTGAATGACGTGTCAGAACGAATCTCTAAATCGGCAACCGCCTTGGACGAGTCTTCGAACAACAGTAATAGTTTCACTTTATTTATACTGTATGTTACACTTTGGTACTTTGTGTTTTACGTTGTAGTTACAATAGAAGTAGGTAAAAAAGAAGATCGGCCGCGAAGTGCCTTGAATGACGTGTCAGAACGAATCTTAATCGGCAACCGCCTTGAGCGACTTCTCGAACGACAGTATTTATTTGGTGGTAAAAACTCCCTCGACGGGAAGCGAAACGCCGTCTGTCTATCTGGCCAATCACCGCCTAGATAGCCGTCGCTAAGCGGGGTGTTTGCAAGTCTGTACCATTAGGTCTAACGAGTGTGTATAGCCTGTGAGCAACAGAAATGTTATAATTGCCGGGTGACTTATGTAATTAGTATGTCGTCTGCATGGTACAATTAGGTAATTATGTTCTTTATTCAAGTTGCTAGTTAGGCGGCACCTGAGTACTCGCCCCGCGGTAGCTTGGTGATTACAGAATTTAATGTGTTCGGTATGACATTCTTATTGTGGTCATGCACCAAAAAGATAGTTGTTTACGTCGTGAATATTTCAAGTTGCTAAGTATTGATTTTTCTTATGGTATTTTTAACATGTGATTTGAGCTGAAAGTAAACGTCGGAAGTAAGTTTTGACTATTTATGCAGGACGGAATGCACTGGGAAGTGAGTTTTGTCTTATATTTGTCATGTGTTTTTCTGTATCTTGTCCAAAGTTGTCGAAACTTGTTTGTATGTTCTTGAATATAAGTTTATGCAAATTTTAGTATTTTATAAGGAATTTATGAGGGAAAAGGGTAGTGTTTCCCCAACATATCGTGTCCAAGATAATGAGGGCCAGTACAGGGATCTCGGAAACCGTACGAGATACAAAGTCGGATAAAAGGAGGTAAAGTTGCGCATTTACGTGCCTAATAATTTGCCGTTTAGAAAGTTTTAAGATTCCGAGTGGTTGCGGAAATATCCGTAAAAAAACGAAATTCTGAAAAATCGTTTTATTTTTTTCCTGGGTTTTTTGAGATCGAATTCTAAAGTAAATTGCACTTTTACATTGCCACGTTTTCCGCTCTATCTAACAGCGTTAATTTTTTTTGTAATTCGACGAGTCGTCTTCGAAGGGCTATTATCAACATCTTTTTTTAAATACTGTCCTGTTTTTCTGATATTGGAATTTGAGAGCTTTTTTCTTCCGAATGCAACGATGTAGGACACATTGTGGTTTAATGACGTTTCGAGGGTTTTTTGAACAACATCAGGAGATTTTAGGATACGGTCCTGTATTTCCCCTAATTTTATAACTATTATCTCATAAGTAAGCTCTAAATTTTTTACTTATGTTGGACTAGTTCAATAAATAACAAATAATGTTACAGACATTTTTCCAACATAAAAAGCTTAGAAGTCACTATTATAAAAATCTTAGCATATTCGCAGAACATACTTCTAATTTACCAGATGATGCCCAAATCTCAATAAATTTAATCTTATCAGAGGAAGAATCTGGTGCTGGTGGAAACCATATTTACAATAATTTAAATCAGTCTGCAACAATTAATACAGAGATTATCAAGTTTATTGCACACCTATATAGCTTGTCTCTTTTGCCGAGGTCTCACGTTCAGTTAATTATTGATAATTCGTTTTTAATAGTGAGTTGGTTCTTTTTCTTGAACAATGCGTAATTAATATTTTGACTAGTTTAGCTGCACCAAATAATGATATTAAATATGTTCATAATTTGTTTGCAGTATTGAAAGAGCCATTCGCGAATTTGACTATGGAATTTTTGAGAGATTAAAATCGTTAGGAAAGTCTCACTGCTTTATTAAACCCATTCAGTGTACCGGGTGGTCATACAATCGAGGAAGCCGGCTATATCTCGGTAACCATCAATCGTACAGCTTTCAAAAAAGTTTTTTTTTATAGGAAAAGTGGTCAAGAGAAATCGCTGGAAATAATTTTTAAGTTTACCAGTTGGCCGCTAGAGGGCGTAATACCAATACCCAACTGGGAAATCGAGGTTTTCTCTTTAATACGCCCACTTATGCCTTATTAAAAATATATGTGTAGTAATCAAGGGGGAAGTATGATCAACTTCGGTTTTATACTTATTGCTTCAACTCATCAAATAAAGTGGTGGGGGAAGGACAAACATTTATTTGCAAAAAACTAAGTAACTTCGGTTAAGGTAAACGAAATTTATCAAACATAGTCTCGTTAGAAAGAGATTTTATTGCTTTATCAATTGCATTATAAATTACGCCCTTTTAGTTTTAGCGCTAACCGCTAGAGAGCGCTTTTGGGAATATCAACGAAATTTACTGTTTTTCTTCAAAATTGTAAATGGAAGCATATGTTGGTTTTCACATAGTTAAAAGGAGAACTCAATTTTCAAGAACTCAGTGAAAACCGCTAGTTAGGTATTATGTCTTCTCGAACTAAAGATATCAACAAAACATTGTGAAAAAAAAATTATTCAGACTACTAGACTACTAGGCTTTGAAACAAAAATATTCTAAAACTAGCAGGCTTTGAAGCAAAAATTGCGGCGTCACTTTTAATTAGATTGCTTCTTAAAATGTCGATTTGCAACGAAGAAGCTTTTGATATGCTTGCTGTTTTCTTTGAGTGTATGCAGAATGCAACCATTGCCTCAATAGTATATGCTGTAAGGTACCCGAGAAGACATCGATATAAGCCAAAGGTTTTCATTAATTTGGCGCAATGATTGCGCACTACAGGAAATATTCACCGTCCTGTATATCGAAGACGAGGTAAGGGCCGCTCGGGAGAAAATGTGATCAATGTATTAGGTTATATTGAATTCAATCCTCGTGTCAGTACTAGAGTAATCTCCAAAGCATTGGGAATAGCAAGAACTACCGTTATAAATATTTTAAAAGAGCAAAGGTAAGTAAATAATGTTTGACGTAATTTATTTTTGTGATCTATTTAAAAAAGTTCGTGATTTAAAATAAAGAAGTTTATTATTATTATTATTAATAATAATAATTATATCACATATATAGAAAATGGCTCATATTCTGGTATGTATATCTTTCATTTACGGTTTGATCTATGATTTTGTGTTTTAATTTATTAATGCTGTTCCAATTGTGTAAATTTTAATAAAGCTAATCGTGGCACAAACTGCGTTAAATTAAATAGTGGAAATCACGGCAACCCTGTTAGTAACGATCACGCTGCATGGGATATAAACAAATGCGCGGTTTATAAAAATGCATGTTCAAAACTCAGGGCAAATATTCTCGGCCAATAGCAATTACTCATACCTTCGTCTCTGAATGAAAATAATTCCCTTCCCGCTTCCGCTTCTCAAGATCATGTTGTACTTCAAAATGTTGAGCAAAAGCAAATGCAGGGTATCTCAGTGTATTATCAAAATGTACGCGGACTTCTTACTAAGTCGGCTGAAATCCTAAACAATACTACGGTTTGTAATTTCGACATTGTGGCACTTACAGAAACTTGGCTTAATCCATCCGCTTATAATAATGAAGTGATCGATTGTAAATATAACACATATCGTGCTGATCGTGATTTGTCTGCAACTGGTAAGTCAAGGGGTGGCGATGTTTTGTTAGCTGTTGATCAACGTTTTAAATCTTCGGAAATTGTACTTAAAAAGGAAAATCTCTTGCCACACATCGACATTATGGGCGTGAGGGTGAGTTTTGACTACTTTTCGATATTATTTTTTGTTGTCTATATACCCCCACCGGTTACTTTGAATGATCTTGATAACCTTCTTGAATTTTTTGTTGTTTCTTTCGTGTATTTGAAAAGAATGTCTGTATTTTGGGTGATTTGAATTTGCCCTCATATTCTGATTTTGTGGATAATGGCGTGGCGAATAATTGTATAACTTCCTTTAATTACTTTTTGATTTACATGAAGTTAAAGCAGGGTAACTATGTAAGGAATTTCAACAACAGAATCTTGGACCTAATATTGCATAATAATAAAAAATGTATTGTTGAGGGTGCTTCGGATGTGCTTGTAAGGGAGGATGAGCATCACCCTGCCCTTTCTGTGTCACTGGAATATTCTCATCCAGTTAATCGCGTGATTTCGCATTGAATCTTGAAAACAGCTATAATTTTCGTATAGCAAATTTTCCGCTAATGTATAATATGTTTTCAGATATTAATTGGTATTTTCTTACATCATTTGATAGTGTAGAGACTGCGTGTTCTTCTTTCTATACAAAATTATTTGAGATCATTGACTTATGTGTACCTCGATATAAGAAGTTTCCGAATAAAAATTATCCCCCGTGGTTTACTTCAAATATCATACAAAATATAAAAAAGAAGGACAGGTTCCATAGAAATTTCAAAAGGTCAGGATGTCTTCAGTCGTTGCGGATTTTAAATCTATAAGATCTATTGTTAAAAGGGACATTCAAATTTCTTATAATGGTTATTTGCGGAAAGTTGAGACTGATATAAAACGGGATCCCAAAAGGTTCTGGGCTTTTATTAAGAGAAAGAGGGAGACCTGCAATATTCCAAACGTCATGTCTTTTAATAATAAAGAACTAAATACCCCTA
This sequence comes from Barypeithes pellucidus, assembly GCA_963991005.1. Lineage (NCBI taxonomy): Eukaryota > Metazoa > Arthropoda > Insecta > Coleoptera > Curculionidae > Barypeithes > Barypeithes pellucidus. The sequence continues at coordinate 37,551,414 of OZ022565.1, read as the reverse complement.
CTGATATTTTGAGTCATTTTGCAACTTTTTTTAAACAGTCTTTCTCTGATGTTACTACCAATCACGTAATAATTCATGAATCCCCCTATGCACAGGACATTAATATCCACTACTTTTCTGAAGATGATGCTGTGAATGCCTTAAAAAGTATTAAACCGAAGTTTACCACTGGACCGGATTCTATTCCGGCATTTTTAATCCATGACTGTCGTTTTGTATTGGCGAAACCGCTCCAGCTCATTTTTAACTTATCTTTGAAATGTCAAACAATTCCTCAGCTGTGGAAAATTTCCAGAGTATGTCCCGTACACAAAAAGGGCGACAGATCAGAAATAACAAACTATCGACCAATATCAATTATTTGTAATTTTTGTAAAGGGTTTGAATTCTTGCTCCGCAATTCTATCTTTCCGCTTGTCCAAGGACAAATAATTCGGCAGCAGCATGGATTCTTTAAAGGTAGATCAACAACAACAAACTTGCTTAGTATCTCACAAAGCCTTTCGGAATCGATAGATGAGGGTCTGCAGACTGATGTAATATATTTGGATTTCTCAAAGGCGTTTGACCGGCTTGATCACTCTATTTTAATTTTAAAGCTTAACAGATACGGTTTCTCACAGCCTTTAATAGCGCTTATCAGGTCATACCTTTCTGACCGCCGTCAGTATGTAGCTCTTCACGGCTATAACTCTGGTAACTATACAGCCAGTTCTGGAGTCCCACAGGGTTCTGTACTGGGGCCGTTACTTTTTATTCTCTTTATAAATGATATTGGCTTAGAGCTAACTGTTGAGTTCTTGGTATATGCGGATGATATTAAAATATTCAAAATGATTAGAAATATCAATGACTGTATTATTCTTCAAAACAACTTAGATCTAATTAATAATTGGTGCTTGAAAAATAATCTTCAGCTAAACATTGAGAAGTGCAACGATGTATCATTCACAAACAAACTTTCTGTCATTAAACATGACTATGTACTTAAAAATACAGTTATCTCCCGCTGCGACTCATACTACGACCTGGGAGTAGTTTTTGACTCAAAACTTTCTTTCGTCCCTAATATAAATAAGGTAGTGGGTGAATCTCTGCGGGGTTATGGGTTTATTGTGCGCTGCACAGGAGATTTCAATAACAGTGATGTCTTGAAGACATTGTACAATTCATATGTACGATCCAAGTTATAATATGCTGCAGTAATCTGGGCTCCTGAGTACAGTGTTCATATTAATGCCATTGAAGGTGTTCAAAGAAAATTCTTAAAATATCTTAGCTTTAAGAGAGACGGAATATATCCCATCCAGGGTTTTCCTCAATCCAGGTTACTTGAGGAATTTAATTACGGATCTCTCAGTGATCGCCGTGATTACCATCTTTTGATTACTTTGTTTAAATTATTAAACAATCAGTTGGATTGTATGGACATTTTGACGAAGCTTAACTTCAACGTGCCGCGCTTAGGTTCACGCAAAACATAACATTCTATTTGCCATGTCCAAGGACAAATATTTTGAAGTTTTCTCCTATTTTTAAAATGTGTGACAAATACAATAAACACAATGAATTGGATTTTTTTAATTGCTCGATAAACATAGTTAAAAAGCTGGTGCCTCACTAAACTGCTTTTCAATTATATCATACGGTTTGCATATTTGTTTTGTTTATTGTAAGACTAAATAAGTTTTCAAATTTGTAATATAATGTAATGCAATGTAAATTTATCTTATCTTAAGTTCAATTAAGATTATGTGCCTATATCTTTTGCCCTGCCTTGTAGTTGGGAAATGTTCCTGTAAGGCAGGTAAAGTAAAAAATAAATAAATAAAATAAATTAATTATTTTATTGGTGTTTCATGCTTTTAGCTTGGGCAGATATACCATGTAGTGAGTTGAATTTCGTAAAATTTAAAACCGTTAATCTAACTTTTGATTTTATTTTTGTTAGGCTGCATCCATATCACGTTGTTCTTCATCAAGCTTTAATTGAACAGGACTTTGACCGAAGATTGGACTATTGCTACTGGCTATTAAATATGTTGGCGGAAGATCATAGACTAATGTCAAATATTCTGTGGACCGATGAGACAACCTTCAATAGTAATAGGGGGGTAAATTTGCATAATATGCACTACTGGTCGAGAACCAACCCACATTGGATGCAAGAAGTGCAGCATTAAAATCGGTGGAGTGTGAACGTCTGGTGTGGAACACTAGTGATTAATAGAATTAGAAGTGCGATTCGAGGACTTTCCATGGCAGAAGTAGAGACGACCGTATTTTCAACTCGGGATAGACTCAAATCCTGCACTGAAAATGATGGAAAACAATTTGAACATCTAGGGAGGCATTAGTAAAACAATTTTAAAATTTTACTATGCAACTTTTGCTTCAAAGCCTACTAGTTTTAGAATATTTTTGTATCAAAGCCTACCCATTATTTTTATCCGACATGATAGTAGTCTGAATAATTTTTTTTCACAATGTTTTGTTGATATCTTTAGTTCGAGAAGACATAGCAACTAGCGGTTTTCACTCAGTTCTTGAAAATTGAGTTCTCCTTTTAACTATGTGAAAACCAACATATGCTTCCATTTACAATTTTGAAGAAAAACAGCAAATTTCGTTGATATTCCCAAAAGCGCTCTCTAGCGGTTAGCGCTAAAACTAAAAGGGCGTAATGTATAATGCAATTGATAAAGCAATAAAATCTCTTTCTAACGAGACTATGTTTGATAAATTTCGTTTACCTTAACCGAAGTTACTTAGTTTTTTGCAAATAAATGTTTGTCCTTCCCCCACCACTTTATTTGATGAGTTGAAGCAATAAGTATAAAACCGAAGTTGCTCATACTTCCCCCGGAATTACTACACATATATTTTTAATAAGGCATAAGTGGGCGTATTAAAGAGGAAACCTCGATTTCCCAGTTGGGTATTGGTATTACGCCCTCTAGCGGCCAACTGGTAAACTTAAAAATTATTTCCAGTGATTTCTCTTGACCACTTTTGCTATAAAAAAACTTTTTGAAAGCTCTACGATTTATGGTTATCGAGATATAGCCGGCTTCCTCGCTTATATGACCACCCGGTACATTAGGGGAAAGAAGGGAAAAATAAAAAATGATTCGCAAGTTATTTTATATAAATCTGTACCAGTTACTGCCCAGTTTATACCTTTTATGCGAAGTATTTATTCAGATGTTAGAAAAAACAACTATCTTTAAAATTATAAGGCACTTCTTGTAAGTAACATAATTCACTCAATCCAAATACTGGTCATCGGTGTGTCCTCCAGACTGTGGGGAAAAAATTGCATTGCCTATTTTTATATATTACGATGATTATGAAACGGGAAACCCCTTGGGCTCCCTTGCAGGAATTCATAAATTAGGAGCTATCTATGCTCATCTACCGTGTTTAGCTCCCTCTGTAAGCTCAAAATTAGAAAATTATTTTCGATTTTTCCTGTTTCATTATGATGGCCGAAAGGTTCTTGGAAAAGAAATTTTCAGAAAGAGTTCTCGAGTCAACTGGAATTAACATACAATATCTTGGTAAAAACGTTAACGTGATTTTTAAGTTAGCAATGTTATTGGGTGATAATTTGGGTTTGCATTCAATATTAGGTTTTGCCGAGACCTTTAATGGCAACTATCCCTGTCGATTTTGTAAAGTGAACAAAACTCAATTACAGTATTTATTTAAACAGGATGATATCATTCTTAGATCAAAGCAAAGTTATGATGATGACTGTCAGTGGGGGAACTTCAAATTTTGGGCCCCCCCGCAAATTTATTTATTATTAGGTCCTATAAAATGATATATTTAGTTAAGCTGGAATAACGTAAATTGGTAAATTATAGATATAGAGGTTACTCCATAAGAATTTAAAATAAAAAAAATGATGATTTATATGAGAGAAAATTAAATTAAAAATACATCGATCGAATAATTAGAATATCATACAGGGCAAGTTAAAATTAGAAGTTACATTAAACAAAGTTACAAAAAAATTTTTTTTTTCCTCAAATAATTTAGACTTACATGACCAAAGGGAAGTTGGCACCAAAAAGTTAGCACTAAATTCGATTTCTTGGCGAAGGCGAGGGATAATACGGTGTTGGTGCTGATGGTGGAGAGGTAAAAAAATATTATTTCTAAGAGGGATAGTGTCTCAGCTATATGGCTATATAGGCTAACTTCGATTGCCGGGTGGTTTACATCCCCAAAATGAAGGACATATGTATTATTTTATTTTACTAAAAAATCTTAAAATCGAAATATCGTGTTAGTGCTGATGGTCTAGAGGCAAAAAAATATTATTTCTAAGAGGGTTGGTGTCTCGGCTATATGGCTATATAGGCTAACTTCGATTGCCGGGTGGTTTACACCCCCAAAATGAATTAAATATGAATTATTTTATTTTACTAAAAAATCTTAAAATCGAAATATCGTGTTAGTGCTGATGGTCTAGAGGCAAAAAAATATTATTTCTAAGAGGGTTGGTGTCTCGGCTATATGGCTATATAGGCTAACTTCGATTGCCGGGTGGTTTACACCCCCAAAATGAATTAAATATGAATTATTTTATTTTACTAAAAAATCTTAAAATCGAAATATCGTGTTAGTGCTGATGGTCTAGAGGCAAAAAAATATTATTTCTAAGAGGGTTGGTGTCTCGGCTATATGGCTATATAGGCTAACTTCGATTGCCGGGTGGTTTACACCCCCAAAATGAATTAAATATGAATTATTTTATTTTACTAAAAAATCTTAAAATCGAAATATCGTGTTAGTGCTGATGGTCTAGAGGCAGTAGTTCTAGATAATAATAATAATAATAATAACACTTCTTTATTTCAAATTACAAGTTACTAGGTAATTACAAACTACAAGGCAACTATAAAGTGAAATGACGTCAGAAAAAGCAATAACGACAAGAACTCACTGAAGTCAAAAGTCCCAATCAAAAAAGTCTCTCAAGGTATATGGTTCCATATTAATTAATAACCTCTTAATTGACCTTTTCCACACTCTTATATTACATATCCCTTTAATGTTAATAGGCAATCTATTATATAATTTAACGCACATGTAATATGGGCTTTTTTCAGAAATTGTTAAATGGTGACGTGGATACAAAAAATTCAAAGTTCGAGTACCGTAGCTATGCTCATTAAGTTCTTGGAAAATTTCTTTGTTTTTGAATAAGAACATTAAACACTCGTAAATATAAAGTGCATGTATTGTCATTATATTTAGCTTTTTAAAAACGCCTCTACAGGTCTCGAGGTACTGTAATCCCTGCATCAACCTCACCACTCTTTTTTGCATTACAAATACTCTTTGTACTCCCAAGCTACTTCCCCAAAAAAGTATACCGTATCTTAAAATCGATTCAAAATTTGCATGATACAATGTCTTAATTGTTTGAAAATTCATGTAAGATGACACAATCCTTATACCATATGCAACGGAGCCAAGCCTCAAACACAGCCGACTCACATGTGACTCCCATGACAAAAATTCATTTATTATCACCCCCAAAAACTTGGTTTCTGTTTCCCTATGGAGCTCCATTCCATACAGTTCAAGACTACTTGGTAGATCTATTTTATTTTGCTTAGTTCTAAAAATTATTATGTTAGTTTTATCCTTATTTAAGATTAATTTATTTTTACTAAACCAATCGTTAATCTCCCCAAAGGCCACCTCAGCTTCATGAATCAGTTCTGCAAAATCTAAACCACCAACAAGCATATTGGTATCATCACAATAGTTTGTTAAGGAAACATTATTTTCATTTACAGTTAAATCATTTATAAAAATTATAAACAATATAGGCCCCAAAATGCTACCCTGAGCTATCCCCATCAAGTTTTCCCTGAAAGCCGATTTAACCGTCCGATTCCCTTCCTGAATTATGACCCGCTGATGTCTATCTGAAAGGTAGGACCGCATCCACCTCTGCGCATTTCCTCTGATGCCGTACTTATTTAATTTATAGAGGAGCAATTCTCTGTCAATGCAGTCATATGCTTTATTAAGATCCAAGAACATCCCTACTGCTAGATTTTTATTTTCAAGGTGTTCCAAAACTATTTTCGTAAACTGAAAAATCGCAGACGTGGTCGACCTACCTCCCAGATATCCATGTTGCGTCTTAGCAAAGAGCTGACCCTCTTGGAAAAATTCCAACAGTCTCGAACATATAACCATCTCAAAAACCTTTGAGAAACTCGACAACAAGCTTATGGGTCTGTAATTGTTCAAATCTGTCGGACTGCCCTTTTTGTATAAAGGCTTAACTTTTGCAAATTTAAATTTATCTGGGAAACGTCCAAATTTCATAGAATTGTTAATAATATACGCAAGAATTCCAGCCACATCTTTAATAGACAATTTAACTATGCTACTTGGGATCTCATCTTCACCACTGTTATATTTATTTTTTAGTTTGCTGGATATTTCTAACAATTCTTTTATACAGGTAGGTTTGAGATATATTGACTGATCATTTTCGGGAATGTTACACTGAAATTGAACATGTGTTTTATCTTGAAAAAGCTTTGGAACTATATTTACTAAATGCTCATTAAAATCATCTGCTAGTTTTTGACAATTTTCGGTAGAGGGACCCTGACTAGTATTGGTCCTGCCATTTATTTCGTTACATATTGCCCACATACTTTTGTTTTTATTGTCTGAAACTCTAATCTTATTTTCAAAATTATTTGACTTTTCTTTTCTTAATAGCATATCATAATGTTTTTTTGTTTCCTTATATTCACCGTTATAATGGGCACAATGTTTTGACAGAACCAATAACTTATCCAATTTAATTTTACATTCTACAATTTCCTGGTTTTTCGATATTATTTTCTTTTTTTTATTACTGTAAGAAATAGTGAGTGGAAAACATTGGTCGAAAATATTTTTAAAAGTGTTTATAAATCTATCCCATTGCCCATTTACATCCATTCTCTCTACCTGAAGGACCAGTTGCCAGTTCTGCTGTTTTAGAAGCTGTGAAAAATCAGATTTATTTTGATCAGAAAAGAATCTTTTATAAACAAGTCTATTTTGATTATAGTTTCTCAGATGGAATCCAACCTTTTGCGCCTTGTGATCAGAGATATGAGCTTCCAAAACCTCAGCCCTGCACTCCTCCCCCTGATTAGTGAAAATGTTATCTAAACAACTACTGTTATCTTGAGTTATTCTAGTGTTTTCATATACCGAACCCCTAATATTATACAACCTTAATAGTGAAAATAAATTATTCTAATGACAGTTTTCCCTTAGCATCTCAATATTAAAGTCTCCTGCAATAAAAACTATATCGTAACCTTTAATGTTAGTTAACAGTTGTTCTAAGCTGGTAAAAAATCGTTCCTTATTACCTGAAGGTGGTCGATATATCGAAATTATTATAATTTTTTTTCCACTTAGCTGACACTTAATCCCAGAACACTCAAATTCGCCACTCAGCGATATACTGCGCACAGTTTTTAGCTGAACAAACTTAATGTGCTTTTTTACATAAACTGCACTGCCACCATGTTGACCATCACCTCTACAAAAGGCAGAGGCTAATTTAAAATCTTTAATCCCTATTTGTTGTAACTGCTCCATAGTTTTCCAATGTTCCGTTATGCAAACAAAAAGACATTCTGGCGATTCACTTAATAGTTTTTCCAGCTTATTAACGCTATTTCCAATTGATTGAACATTTTGGTGTATTAGGCTGTGAACTTCTTGTAGTTTTTCTTTTTGATTTTTTCTTAAAAAGTTTTACTTTCGCTTGACTGTCCATAGTCCGTAGACTGTTTGTATTTTTCAATTTTTTGTAAAAATGCTGGGCATTTAGGATCTCTAGCAGAGTGAATTCTATTTCGTAAATTTAGACGTTTGCAATTCGGGCAATCCAGAGGTGTATTTTCCGGACACAGATTAGCTTCATGGGTACCGCCGCACTTGTGACAGCTCAATGCACTTTTACAGTACTTTGCTACATGACCAAACAAACAACATTTATAGGACATAGCAACGTTGTAGTATTCCTGAACATATACTCTCGTTAGATCAAAATTTATCTTCTCATTTTTGATAAGCCATCGAAAAATAGTTGGTTTGGTCTGTAGTATCCAATTCTCTTTGTAATTGTTTCTGCAATCCTTCTTTGTTATGTATTTAATCATTTTGTTGATGTCATTCCCTACCAGTGCTTGAAGTTCTGGATTTTCATTAAGAAGTATCGAAATAAATTCATCCGGTTCGTAACCTTTTTCGATCCCAGTGATCATTATTATTGGATCAGTATTTTGTAGATCTTTAATTAGAAAAGTTTTATCTTTACCTAAGACTTCTTTTAGTTCGGTTTGTTGCACATCACTCTCACATTCTACTAATATAGCACCACTTTGTAACTTTCTTACATTAGGAAAAACTTGAGCACCATTGCCATTGGCAATCAAGCTTTGCTTTATTTCTTTCAAAACTATTTTAGGGTCTGTTTGGTTTTTAATTTTTATTACTGTTTGATGTTTTTTCAGTTGCGGTGGTGTGTTCCATTTTATAACATTGGGTGCACTGCTCTTTGCTTGCAGGATAGTACTATATGTCTTTTGATCTGTGAATTGTGTCATAGTTGGCTTTGAAACCTGCAGATCAGGCGGTGGGAGTGACTCATTTATCGTGGTATTTTTAGTGCTTTGTTTCAGTAAACTTGTTAATTGTATGTTGTTTTTTTCCACCGTTCCAATTCTGTATGCCAGTTTTGTAACCATAGAAGATACTATGAAAGTAGCGTCACGTATGGCTTTGCTGATGTTCGTAGTTATTTCAGCACTTTCTGCACCATTTTGAATTATTGATAGTGCTTGCAAGGCCCTATCAAGTATATCATCAATTGACTCTGACTTGGTAGGCACCCAGTCCAAACCTAGGTTAATTTCATACTCCTTTCTTATTTTTTGACGCTCTATGCATCCTGGGCTCGAATCTGATCGCTGTCTCTTTTGAGACTTTGTTGTCTCAGTTCGCGGGTCCCCTTTTTCGGTTTCTTTTGGAGGTGTCCTCATAATTGTATTATTTGGTTTAAACCCACCATCTCCTAAGTTTGTCTGTGAAACATTGTTCATTTTACTTTCATTTGTACCACTACCGATTCCAGATAAATTCATCAATTTATTGACTTCCCCTTGTAGACCTACGTTGTTTACCTTTTTTTCTTCTTGTTTATCAATAAACATTGTTATCTCTGCATTTTTTACGTTAGCTTCCGCGCCCATCATTTTATTAATTTCCTCACTAGCAGCCGATCCAATTGACAAATGCCTAGTGGATTGTCTTGTTTTAATTCTATATTCCCACCCATCACTCTCACTGTTCATAATTTGTTATAAATCACCCGTTTATACTTTCAAACAGGTAACAAAATAAATACTCGAAAATACCATATACCGATACGGCTATAATTTATCCGTAGGTTCCGTACAACACGTCCGCTCTGTTCGACGGTCGCCGCACTTCCAAAGTAGTACTATTAGTTCTGGGACATCCTGTATATAGCCCAATCTGGCCAAAATGCGCGGGACCGCAGACGCGAAATTTTTTCTTCAAAATGCGCAACTACTAAAAACAACAAGGGATACGTTTCAGGGTACACCACAATTTCTCTTACCTGGAATCACAATAATGCATCTTCTTATGCGCCCTATAAGTCTTCTGCGAACTGAACCTGATGTCGCACACAGCGCAGTACCGATCCTGCGATTCGGCGGCACTCGTTTCCCCATTCGGAACGCTAGAACTGCTGGATCCTCCCGCTGGGCCCGTTACCGGACCAGGTGACACGGTATGCATGCGCATATGCCTGTTCAAACTGACTTTTTTGTCTGCACTGTACGAGCAATGCATGCAGGTGTATTGTGTGGCGATGCGCAATTGGCTACCGCTGGGTTCCGAACTTACACCGGATGGTTTGGTATCATCGTCTGTCGGTTTGGTTGGTCTGAAAAAGAAGGGAAAATAAAGTCTGTAAGTTATAGCTTTACACGTACGTCACAAACCCAGGGATTGAGAGCCATGGTGACTTAAAACTTCCCATCTTTATTTATTACAGACTTAAAAGTGAATAAAAAGATAATAGGTCGTTTGCGGAGTTCCGCAATACGTGTTAATAAAGACAATATTTACAGTCCTAGTTGAATATTGATTTGTTGCCATTAAATATTTGCCAGCCGTTAACTCACGGTTGTGTCAGTCTTAATTGGTTTTTATAAGTTTTTGTGCCTATAATATAAATGGATAAATAATAAATACATGGTGACTGAGGTTTGATACGATTAAAAAGAGAACGCCCGTTATTCGCCATCGTCATTTCAATTTTTTTTTTCGAAATTACGCTATTTTAACGTTTTTGAAATCAGTCCTTGTTTTGATATTTTTCTTACGCTAAATCTTGATTGGATTTACGGTTTTGGAACTAGAGAGGCCATATTCAGTCTACAGACACTAATACAACACTGTCAAGACCAAAGAAAAGATGTCTTTATATGTTTTATAGACTACGTGAAGGCTTTTGACAACGTTAAGCTCATACAACGCTAATATCATACCTTAAAGACATAGGACTGGATGATAAAGACATAAGGCTCATAGCTAACCTGTACTGGAACCAAAAAGCAGAAATTCAATTACAAAACAACAATAACAGAACAGTTTGAAATCAAAAAGGGTGTTAGGCAGGGTTGTATCCTGTCACCAATGTTGTGTAATCTATATGCAGAAAGAGCTTATACTGAGTCAGTTCTAGATAATAATAATAATAATAATAACACTTCTTTATTTCAAATTACAAGTTACTAGGTAATTACAAACTACAAGGCAACTATAAAGTGAAATGACGTCAGAAAAAGCAATAACGACAAGAACTCACTGAAGTCAAAAGTCCCAATCAAAAAAGTCTCTCAAGGTATATGGTTCCATATTAATTAATAACCTCTTAATTGACCTTTTCCACACTCTTATATTACATATCCCTTTAATGTTAATAGGCAATCTATTATATAATTTAACGCACATGTAATATGGGCTTTTTTCAGAAATTGTTAAATGGTGACGTGGATACAAAAAATTCAAAGTTCGAGTACCGTAGCTATGCTCATTAAGTTCTTGGAAAATTTCTTTGTTTTTGAATAAGAACATTAAACACTCGTAAATATAAAGTGCATGTATTGTCATTATATTTAGCTTTTTAAAAACGCCTCTACAGGTCTCGAGGTACTGTAATCCCTGCATCAACCTCACCACTCTTTTTTGCATTACAAATACTCTTTGTACTCCCAAGCTACTTCCCCAAAAAAGTATACCGTATCTTAAAATCGATTCAAAATTTGCATGATACAATGTCTTAATTGTTTGAAAATTCATGTAAGATGACACAATCCTTATACCATATGCAACGGAGCCAAGCCTCAAACACAGCCGACTCACATGTGACTCCCATGACAAAAATTCATTTATTATCACCCCCAAAAACTTGGTTTCTGTTTCCCTATGGAGCTCCATTCCATACAGTTCAAGACTACTTGGTAGATCTATTTTATTTTGCTTAGTTCTAAAAATTATTATGTTAGTTTTATCCTTATTTAAGATTAATTTATTTTTACTAAACCAATCGTTAATCTCCCCAAAGGCCACCTCAGCTTCATGAATCAGTTCTGCAAAATCTAAACCACCAACAAGCATATTGGTATCATCACAATAGTTTGTTAAGGAAACATTATTTTCATTTACAGTTAAATCATTTATAAAAATTATAAACAATATAGGCCCCAAAATGCTACACTGAGCTATCCCCATCAAGTTTTCCCTGAAAGCCGATTTAACCGTCCGATTCCCTTCCTGAATTATGACCCGCTGATGTCTATCTGAAAGGTAGGACCGCATCCACCTCTGCGCATTTCCTCTGATGCCGTACTTATTTAATTTATAGAGGAGCAATTCTCTGTCAATGCAGTCATATGCTTTACTAAGATCCAAGAACATCCCTACTGCTAGATTTTTATTTTCAAGGTGTTCCAAAACTATTTTCGTAAACTGAAAAATCGCAGACGTGGTCGACCTACCTCCCAGATATCCATGTTGCGTCTTAGCAAAGAGCTGACCCTCTTGGAAAAATTCCAACAGTCTCGAACATATAACCATCTCAAAAACCTTTGAGAAACTCGACAACAAGCTTATGGGTCTGTAATTGTTCAAATCTGTCGGACTGCCCTTTTTGTATAAAGGCTTAACTTTTGCAAATTTAAATTTATCTGGGAAACGTCCAAATTTCATAGAATTGTTAATAATATACGCAAGAATTCCAGCCACATCTTTAATAGACAATTTAACTATGCTACTTGGGATCTCATCTTCACCACTGTTATATTTATTTTTTAGTTTGCTGGATATTTCTAACAATTCTTTTATACAGGTAGGTTTGAGATATATTGACTGATCATTTTCGGGAATGTTACACTGAAATTGAACATGTGTTTTATCTTGAAAAAGCTTTGGAACTATATTTACTAAATGCTCATTAAAATCATCTGCTAGTTTTTGACAATTTTCGGTAGAGGGACCCTGACTAGTATTGGTCCTGCCATTTATTTCGTTACATATTGCCCACATACTTTTGTTTTTATTGTCTGAAACTCTAATCTTATTTTCAAAATTATTTGACTTTTCTTTTCTTAATAGCATATCATAATGTTTTTTTGTTTCCTTATATTCACCGTTATAATGGGCACAATGTTTTGACAGAACCAATAACTTATCCAATTTAATTTTACATTCTACAATTTCCTGGTTTTTCGATATTATTTTCTTTTTTTTATTACTGTAAGAAATAGTGAGTGGAAAACATTGGTCGAAAATATTTTTAAAAGTGTTTATAAATCTATCCCATTGCCCATTTACATCCATTCTCTCTACCTGAAGGACCAGTTGCCAGTTCTGCTGTTTTAGAAGCTGTGAAAAATCAGATTTATTTTGATCAGAAAAGAATCTTTTATAAACAAGTCTATTTTGATTATAGTTTCTCAGATGGAATCCAACCTTTTGCGCCTTGTGATCAGAGATATGAGCTTCCAAAACCTCAGCCCTGCACTCCTCCCCCTGATTAGTGAAAATGTTATCTAAACAACTACTGTTATCTTGAGTTATTCTAGTGTTTTCATATACCGAACCCCTAATATTATACAACCTTAATAGTGAAAATAAATTATTCTTATGACAGTTTTCCCTTAGCATCTCAATATTAAAGTCTCCTGCAATAAAAACTATATCGTAACCTTTAATGTTAGTTAACAGTTGTTCTAAGCTGGTAAAAAATCGTTCCTTATTACCTGAAGGTGGTCGATATATCGAAATTATTATAATTTTTTTTCCACTTAGCTGACACTTAATCCCAGAACACTCAAATTCGCCACTCAGCGATATACTGCGCACAGTTTTTAGCTGAACAAACTTAATGTGCTTTTTTACATAAACTGCACTGCCACCATGTTGACCATCACCTCTACAAAAGGCAGAGGCTAATTTAAAATCTTTAATCCATATTTGTTGTAACTGCTCCATAGTTTTCCAATGTTCCGTTATGCAAACAAAAAGACATTCTGGCGATTCACTTAATAGTTTTTCCAGCTTATTAACGCTATTTCCAATTGATTGAACATTTTGGTGTATTAGGCTGTGAACTTCTTGTAGTTTTTCTTTTTGATTTTTTCTTAAAAAGTTTTACTTTCGCTTGACTGTCCATAGTCCGTAGACTGTTTGTATTTTTCAATTTTTTGTAAAAATGCTGGGCATTTAGGATCTCTAGCAGAGTGAATTCTATTTCGTAAATTTAGACGTTTGCAATTCGGGCAATCCAGAGGTGTATTTTCCGGACACAGATTAGCTTCATGGGTACCGCCGCACTTGTGACAGCTCAATGCACTTTTACAGTACTTTGCTACATGACCAAACAAACAACATTTATAGGACATAGCAACGTTGTAGTATTCCTGAACATATACTCTCGTTAGATCAAAATTTATCTTCTCATTTTTGATAAGCCATCGAAAAATAGTTGGTTTGGTCTGTAGTATCCAATTCTCTTTGTAATTGTTTCTGCAATCCTTCTTTGTTATGTATTTAATCATTTTGTTGATGTCATTCCCTACCAGTGCTTGAAGTTCTGGATTTTCATTAAGAAGTATCGAAATAAATTCATCCGGTTCGTAACCTTTTTCGATCCCAGTGATCATTATTATTGGATCAGTATTTTGTAGATCTTTAATTAGAAAAGTTTTATCTTTACCTAAGACTTCTTTTAGTTCGGTTTGTTGCACATCACTCTCACATTCTACTAATATAGCACCACTTTGTAACTTTCTTACATTAGGAAAAACTTGAGCACCATTGCCATTGGCAATCAAGCTTTGCTTTATTTCTTTCAAAACTATTTTAGGGTCTGTTTGGTTTTTAATTTTTATTACTGTTTGATGTTTTTTCAGTTGCGGTGGTGTGTTCCATTTTATAACATTGGGTGCACTGCTCTTTGCTTGCAGGATAGTACTATATGTCTTTTGATCTGTGAATTGTGTCATAGTTGGCTTTGAAACCTGCAGATCAGGCGGTGGGAGTGACTCATTTATCGTGGTATTTTTAGTGCTTTGTTTCAGTAAACTTGTTAATTGTATGTTGTTTTTTTCCACCGTTCCAATTCTGTATGCCAGTTTTGTAACCATAGAAGATACTATGAAAGTAGCGTCACGTATGGCTTTGCTGATGTTCGTAGTTATTTCAGCACTTTCTGCACCATTTTGAATTATTGATAGTGCTTGCAAGGCCCTATCAAGTATATCATCAATTGACTCTGACTTGGTAGGCACCCAGTCCAAACCTAGGTTAATTTCATACTCCTTTCTTATTTTTTGACGCTCTATGCATCCTGGGCTCGAATCTGATCGCTGTCTCTTTTGAGACTTTGTTGTCTCAGTTCGCGGGTCCCCTTTTTCGGTTTCTTTTGGAGGTGTCCTCATAATTGTATTATTTGGTTTAAACCCACCATCTCCTAAGTTTGTCTGTGAAACATTGTTCATTTTACTTTCATTTGTACCACTACCGATTCCAGATAAATTCATCAATTTATTGACTTCCCCTTGTAGACCTACGTTGTTTACCTTTTTTTCTTCTTGTTTATCAATAAACATTGTTATCTCTGCATTTTTTACGTTAGCTTCCGCGCCCATCATTTTATTAATTTCCTCACTAGCAGCCGATCCAATTGACAAAAGCCTAGTGGATTGTCTTGTTTTAATTCTATATTCCCACCCATCACTCTCACTGTTCATAATTTGTTATAAATCACCCGTTTATACTTTCAAACAGGTAACAAAATAAATACTCGAAAATACCATATACCGATACGGCTATAATTTATCCGTAGGTTCCGTACAACACGTCCGCTCTGTTCGACGGTCGCCGCACTTCCAAAGTAGTACTATTAGTTCTGGGACATCCTGTATATAGCCCAATCTGGCCGAAATGCGCGGGACCGCAGACGCGAAATTTTTTCTTCAAAATGCGCAACTACTAAAAACAACAAGGGATACGTTTCAGGGTACACCACAATTTCTCTTACCTGGAATCACAATAATGCATCTTCTTATGCGCCCTATAAGTCTTCTGCGAACTGAACCTGATGTCGCACACAGCGCAGTACCGATCCTGCGATTCGGCGGCACTCGTTTCCCCATTCGGAACGCTAGAACTGCTGGATCCTCCCGCTGGGCCGCCCGTTGGGCCCGTTACCGGACCAGGTGACACGGTATGCATGCGCATATGCCTGTTCAAACTGACTTTTTTGTCTGCACTGTACGAGCAATGCATGCAGGTGTATTGTTTGGCGATGCGCAATTGGCTACCGCTGGGTTCCGAACTTACACCGGATGGTTTGGTATCATCGTCTGTCGGTTTGGTTGGTCTGAAAAAGAAGGGAAAATAAAGTCTGTAAGTTATAGCTTTACACGTACGTCACAAACCCAGGGATTGAGAGCCATGGTGACTTAAAACTTCCCATCTTTATTTATTACAGACTTAAAAGTGAATAAAAAGATAATAGGTCGTTTGCGGAGTTCCGCAATACGTGTTAATAAAGACAATATTTACAGTCCTAGTTGAATATTGATTTGTTGCCATTAAATATTTGCCAGCCGTTAACTCACGGTTGTGTCAGTCTTAATTGGTTTTTATAAGTTTTTGTGCCTATAATATAAATGGATAAATAATAAATACATGGTGACTGAGGTTTGATACGATTAAAAAGAGAACGCCCGTTATTCGCCATCGTCATTTCAATTTTTTTTTTTCGAAATTACGCTATTTTAACGTTTTTGAAATCAGTCCTTGTTTTGATATTTTTCTTACGCTAAATCTTGATTGGATTTACGGTTTTGGAACTAGAGAGGCCATATTCAGTCTACAGACACTAATACAACACTGTCAAGACCAAAGAAAAGATGTCTTTATATGTTTTATAGACTACGTGAAGGCTTTTGACAACGTTAAGCTCATACAACGCTAATATCATACCTTAAAGACATAGGACTGGATGATAAAGACATAAGGCTCATAGCTAACCTGTACTGGAACCAAAAAGCAGAAATTCAATTACAAAACAACAATAACAGAACAGTTTGAAATCAAAAAGGGTGTTAGGCAGGGTTGTATCCTGTCACCAATGTTGTGTAATCTATATGCAGAAAGAGCTTATACTGAGTCAGTTCTAGATAATAATAATAATAATAATAACACTTCTTTATTTCAAATTACAAGTTACTAGGTAATTACAAACTACAAGGCAACTATAAAGTGAAATGACGTCAGAAAAAGCAATAACGACAAGAACTCACTGAAGTCAAAAGTCCCAATCAAAAAAGTCTCTCAAGGTATATGGTTCCATATTAATTAATAACCTCTTAATTGACCTTTTCCACACTCTTATATTACATATCCCTTTAATGTTAATAGGCAATCTATTATATAATTTAACGCACATGTAATATGGGCTTTTTTCAGAAATTGTTAAATGGTGACGTGGATACAAAAAAATCAAAGTTCGAGTACCGTAGCTATGCTCATTAAGTTCTTGGAAAATTTCTTTGTTTTTGAATAAGAACATTAAACACTCGTAAATATAAAGTGCATGTATTGTCATTATATTTAGCTTTTTAAAAACGCCTCTACAGGTCTCGAGGTACTGTAATCCCTGCATCAACCTCACCACTCTTTTTTGCATTACAAATACTCTTTGTACTCCCAAGCTACTTCCCCAAAAAAGTATACCGTATCTTAAAATCGATTCAAAATTTGCATGATACAATGTCTTAATTGTTTGAAAATTCATGTAAGATGACACAATCCTTATACCATATGCAACGGAGCCAAGCCTCAAACACAGCCGACTCACATGTGACTCCCATGACAAAAATTCATTTATTATCACCCCCAAAAACTTGGTTTCTGTTTCCCTATGGAGGTCCATTCCATACAGTTCAAGACTACTTGGTAGATCTATTTTATTTTGCTTAGTTCTAAAAATTATTATGTTAGTTTTATCCTTATTTAAGATTAATTTATTTTTACTAAACCAATCGTTAATCTCCCCAAAGGCCACCTCAGCTTCATGAATCAGTTCTGCAAAATCTAAACCACCAACAAGCATATTGGTATCATCACAATAGTTTGTTAAGGAAACATTATTTTCATTTACAGTTAAATCATTTATAAAAATTATAAACAATATAGGCCCCAAAATGCTACCCTGAGCTATCCCCATCAAGTTTTCCCTGAAAGCCGATTTAACCGTCCGATTCCCTTCCTGAATTATGACCCGCTGATGTCTATCTGAAAGGTAGGACCGCATCCACCTCTGCGCATTTCCTCTGATGCCGTACTTATTTAATTTATAGAGGAGCAATTCTCTGTCAATGCAGTCATATGCTTTACTAAGATCCAAGAACATCCCTACTGCTAGATTTTTATTTTCAAGGTGTTCCAAAACTATTTTCGTAAACTGAAACATCGCAGACGTGGTCGACCTACCTCCCAGATATCCATGTTGCGTCTTAGCAAAGAGCTGACCCTCTTGGAAAAATTCCAACAGTCTCGAACATATAACCATCTCAAAAACCTTTGAGAAACTCGACAACAAGCTTATGGGTCTGTAATTGTTCAAATCTGTCGGACTGCCCTTTTTGTATAAAGGCTTAACTTTTGCAAATTTAAATTTATCTGGGAAACGTCCAAATTTCATAGAATTGTTAATAATATACGCAAGAATTCCAGCCACATCTTTAATAGACAATTTAACTATGCTACTTGGGATCTCATCTTCACCACTGTTATATTTATTTTTTAGTTTGCTGGATATTTCTAACAATTCTTTTATACAGGTAGGTTTGAGATATATTGACTGATCATTTTCGGGAATGTTACACTGAAATTGAACATGTGTTTTATCTTGAAAAAGCTTTGGAACTATATTTACTAAATGCTCATTAAAATCATCTGCTAGTTTTTGACAATTTTCGGTAGAGGGACCCTGACTAGTATTGGTCCTGCCATTTATTTCGTTACATATTGCCCACATACTTTTGTTTTTATTGTCTGAAACTCTAATCTTATTTTCAAAATTATTTGACTTTTCTTTTCTTAATAGCATATCATAATGTTTTTTTGTTTCCTTATATTCACCGTTATAATGGGCACAATGTTTTGACAGAACCAATAACTTATCCAATTTAATTTTACATTCTACAATTTCCTGGTTTTTCGATATTATTTTCTTTTTTTTATTACTGTAAGAAATAGTGAGTGGAAAACATTGGTCGAAAATATTTTTAAAAGTGTTTATAAATCTATCCCATTGCCCATTTACATCCATTCTCTCTACCTGAAGGACCAGTTGCCAGTTCTGCTGTTTTAGAAGCTGTGAAAAATCAGATTTATTTTGATCAGAAAAGAATCTTTTATAAACAAGTCTATTTTGATTATAGTTTCTCAGATGGAATCCAACCTTTTGCGCCTTGTGATCAGAGATATGAGCTTCCAAAACCTCAGCCCTGCACTCCTCCCCCTGATTAGTGAAAATGTTATCTAAACAACTACTGTTATCTTGAGTTATTCTAGTGTTTTCATATACCGAACCCCTAATATTATACAACCTTAATAGTGAAAATAAATTATTCTTATGACAGTTTTCCCTTAGCATCTCAATATTAAAGTCTCCTGCAATAAAAACTATATCGTAACCTTTAATGTTAGTTAACAGTTGTTCTAAGCTGGTAAAAAATCGTTCCTTATTACCTGAAGGTGGTCGATATATCGAAATTATTATAATTTTTTTTCCACTTAGCTGACACTTAATCCCAGAACACTCAAATTCGCCACTCAGCGATATACTGCGCACAGTTTTTAGCTGAACAAACTTAATGTGCTTTTTTACATAAACTGCACTGCCACCATGTTGACCATCACCTCTACAAAAGGCAGAGGCTAATTTAAAATCTTTAATCCCTATTTGTTGTAACTGCTCCATAGTTTTCCAATGTTCCGTTATGCAAACAAAAAGACATTCTGGCGATTCACTTAATAGTTTTTCCAGCTTATTAACGCTATTTCCAATTGATTGAACATTTTGGTGTATTAGGCTGTGAACTTCTTGTAGTTTTTCTTTTTGATTTTTTCTTAAAAAGTTTTACTTTCGCTTGACTGTCCATAGTCCGTAGACTGTTTGTATTTTTCAATTTTTTGTAAAAATGCTGGGCATTTAGGATCTCTAGCAGAGTGAATTCTATTTCGTAAATTTAGACGTTTGCAATTCGGGCAATCCAGAGGTGTATTTTCCGGACACAGATTAGCTTCATGGGTACCGCCGCACTTGTGACAGCTCAATGCACTTTTACAGTACTTTGCTACATGACCAAACAAACAACATTTATAGGACATAGCAACGTTGTAGTATTCCTGAACATATACTCTCGTTAGATCAAAATTTATCTTCTCATTTTTGATAAGCCATCGAAAAATAGTTGGTTTGGTCTGTAGTATCCAATTCTCTTTGTAATTGTTTCTGCAATCCTTCTTTGTTATGTATTTAATCATTTTGTTGATGTCATTCCCTACCAGTGCTTGAAGTTCTGGATTTTCATTAAGAAGTATCGAAATAAATTCATCCGGTTCGTAACCTTTTTCGATCCCAGTGATCATTATTATTGGATCAGTATTTTGTAGATCTTTAATTAGAAAAGTTTTATCTTTACCTAAGACTTCTTTTAGTTCGGTTTGTTGCACATCACTCTCACATTCTACTAATATAGTACCACTTTGTAACTTTCTTACATTAGGAAAAACTTGAGCACCATTGCCATTGGCAATCAAGCTTTGCTTTATTTCTTTCAAAACTATTTTAGGGTCTGTTTGGTTTTTAATTTTTATTACTGTTTGATGTTTTTTCAGTTGCGGTGGTGTGTTCCATTTTATAACATTGGGTGCACTGCTCTTTGCTTGCAGGATAGTACTATATGTCTTTTGATCTGTGAATTGTGTCATAGTTGGCTTTGAAACCTGCAGATCAGGCGGTGGGAGTGACTCATTTATCGTGGTATTTTTAGTGCTTTGTTTCAGTAAACTTGTTAATTGTATGTTGTTTTTTTCCACCGTTCCAATTCTGTATGCCAGTTTTGTAACCATAGAAGATACTATGAAAGTAGCGTCACGTATGGCTTTGCTGATGTTCGTAGTTATTTCAGCACTTTCTGCACCATTTTGAATTATTGATAGTGCTTGCAAGGCCCTATCAAGTATATCATCAATTGACTCTGACTTGGTAGGCACCCAGTCCAAACCTAGGTTAATTTCATACTCCTTTCTTATTTTTTGACGCTCTATGCATCCTGGGCTCGAATCTGATCGCTGTCTCTTTTGAGACTTTGTTGTCTCAGTTCGCGGGTCCCCTTTTTCGGTTTCTTTTGGAGGTGTCCTCATAATTGTATTATTTGGTTTAAACCCACCATCTCCTAAGTTTGTCTGTGAAACATTGTTCATTTTACTTTCATTTGTACCACTACCGATTCCAGATAAATTCATCAATTTATTGACTTCCCCTTGTAGACCTACGTTGTTTACCTTTTTTTCTTCTTGTTTATCAATAAACATTGTTATCTCTGCATTTTTTACGTTAGCTTCCGCGCCCATCATTTTATTAATTTCCTCACTAGCAGCCGATCCAATTGACAAATGCCTAGTGGATTGTCTTGTTTTAATTCTATATTCCCACCCATCACTCTCACTGTTCATAATTTGTTATAAATCACCCGTTTATACTTTCAAACAGGTAACAAAATAAATACTCGAAAATACCATATACCGATACGGCTATAATTTATCCGTAGGTTCCGTACAACACGTCCGCTCTGTTCGACGGTCGCCGCACTTCCAAAGTAGTACTATTAGTTCTGGGACATCCTGTATATAGCCCAATCTGGCCGAAATGCGCGGGACCGCAGACGCGAAATTTTTTCTTCAAAATGCGCAACTACTAAAAACAACAAGGGATACGTTTCAGGGTACACCACAATTTCTCTTACCTGGAATCACAATAATGCATCTTCTTATGCGCCCTATAAGTCTTCTGCGAACTGAACCTGATGTCGCACACAGCGCAGTACCGATCCTGCGATTCGGCGGCACTCGTTTCCCCATTCGGAACGCTAGAACTGCTGGTCCTCCCGCTGGGCCGCCCGTTGGGCCCGTTACCGGACCAGGTGACACGGTATGCATGCGCATATGCCTGTTCAAACTGACTTTTTTGTCTGCACTGTACGAGCAATGCATGCAGGTGTATTGTTTGGCGATGCGCAATTGGCTACCGCTGGGTTCCGAACTTACACCGGATGGTTTGGTATCATCGTCTGTCGGTTTGGTTGGTCTGAAAAAGAAGGGAAAATAAAGTCTGTAAGTTATAGCTTTACACGTACGTCACAAACCCAGGGATTGAGAGCCATGGTGACTTAAAACTTCCCATCTTTATTTATTACAGACTTAAAAGTGAATAAAAAGATAATAGGTCGTTTGCGGAGTTCCGCAATACGTGTTAATAAAGACAATATTTACAGTCCTAGTTGAATATTGATTTGTTGCCATTAAATATTTGCCAGCCGTTAACTCACGGTTGTGTCAGTCTTAATTGGTTTTTATAAGTTTTTGTGCCTATAATATAAATGGATAAATAATAAATACATGGTGACTGAGGTTTGATACGATTAAAAAGAGAACGCCCGTTATTCGCCATCGTCATTTCAATTTTTTTTTTTCGAAATTACGCTATTTTAACGTTTTTGAAATCAGTCCTTGTTTTGATATTTTTCTTACGCTAAATCTTGATTGGATTTACGGTTTTGGAACTAGAGAGGCCATATTCAGTCTACAGACACTAATACAACACTGTCAAGACCAAAGAAAAGATGTCTTTATATGTTTTATAGACTACGTGAAGGCTTTTGACAACGTTAAGCTCATACAACGCTAATATCATACCTTAAAGACATAGGACTGGATGATAAAGACATAAGGCTCATAGCTAACCTGTACTGGAACCAAAAAGCAGAAATTCAATTACAAAACAACAATAACAGAACAGTTTGAAATCAAAAAGGGTGTTAGGCAGGGTTGTATCCTGTCACCAATGTTGTGTAATCTATATGCAGAAAGAGCTTATACTGAGTCAGTTCTAGATAATAATAATAATAATAATAACACTTCTTTATTTCAAATTACAAGTTACTAGGTAATTACAAACTACAAGGCAACTATAAAGTGAAATGACGTCAGAAAAAGCAATAACGACAAGAACTCACTGAAGTCAAAAGTCCCAATCAAAAAAGTCTCTCAAGGTATATGGTTCCATATTAATTAATAACCTCTTAATTGACCTTTTCCACACTCTTATATTACATATCCCTTTAATGTTAATAGGCAATCTATTATATAATTTAACGCACATGTAATATGGGCTTTTTTCAGAAATTGTTAAATGGTGACGTGGATACAAAAAATTCAAAGTTCGAGTACCGTAGCTATGCTCATTAAGTTCTTGGAAAATTTCTTTGTTTTTGAATAAGAACATTAAACACTCGTAAATATAAAGTGCATGTATTGTCATTATATTTAGCTTTTTAAAAACGCCTCTACAGGTCTCGAGGTACTGTAATCCCTGCATCAACCTCACCACTCTTTTTTGCATTACAAATACTCTTTGTACTCCCAAGCTACTTCCCCAAAAAAGTATACCGTATCTTAAAATCGATTCAAAATTTGCATGATACAATGTCTTAATTGTTTGAAAATTCATGTAAGATGACACAATCCTTATACCATATGCAACGGAGCCAAGCCTCAAACACAGCCGACTCACATGTGACTCCCATGACAAAAATTCATTTATTATCACCCCCAAAAACTTGGTTTCTGTTTCCCTATGAAGCTCCATTCCATACAGTTCAAGACTACTTGGTAGATCTATTTTATTTTGCTTAGTTCTAAAAATTATTATGTTAGTTTTATCCTTATTTAAGATTAATTTATTTTTACTAAACCAATCGTTAATCTCCCCAAAGGCCACCTCAGCTTCATGAATCAGTTCTGCAAAATCTAAACCACCAACAAGCATATTGGTATCATCACAATAGTTTGTTAAGGAAACATTATTTTCATTTACAGTTAAATCATTTATAAAAATTATAAACAATATAGGCCCCAAAATGCTACCCTGAGCTATCCCCATCAAGTTTTCCCTGAAAGCCGATTTAACCGTCCGATTCCCTTCCTGAATTATGACCCGCTGATGTCTATCTGAAAGGTAGGACCGCATCCACCTCTGCGCATTTCCTCTGATGCCGTACTTATTTAATTTATAGAGGAGCAATTCTCTGTCAATGCAGTCATATGCTTTACTAAGATCCAAGAACATCCCTACTGCTAGATTTTTATTTTCAAGGTGTTCCAAAACTATTTTCGTAAACTGAAAAATCGCAGACGTGGTCGACCTACCTCCCAGATATCCATGTTGCGTCTTAGCAAAGAGCTGACCCTCTTGGAAAAATTCCAACAGTCTCGAACATATAACCATCTCAAAAACCTTTGAGAAACTCGACAACAAGCTTATGGGTCTGTAATTGTTCAAATCTGTCGGACTGCCCTTTTTGTATAAAGGCTTAACTTTTGCAAATTTAAATTTATCTGGGAAACGTCCAAATTTCATAGAATTGTTAATAATATACGCAAGAATTCCAGCCACATCTTTAATAGACAATTTAACTATGCTACTTGGGATCTCATCTTCACCACTGTTATATTTATTTTTTAGTTTGCTGGATATTTCTAACAATTCTTTTATACAGGTAGGTTTGAGATATATTGACTGATCATTTTCGGGAATGTTACACTGAAATTGAACATGTGTTTTATCTTGAAAAAGCTTTGGAACTATATTTACTAAATGCTCATTAAAATCATCTGCTAGTTTTTGACAATTTTCGGTAGAGGGACCCTGACTAGTATTGGTCCTGCCATTTATTTCGTTACATATTGCCCACATACTTTTGTTTTTATTGTCTGAAACTCTAATCTTATTTTCAAAATTATTTGACTTTTCTTTTCTTAATAGCATATCATAATGTTTTTTTGTTTCCTTATATTCACCGTTATAATGGGCACAATGTTTTGACAGAACCAATAACTTATCCAATTTAATTTTACATTCTACAATTTCCTGGTTTTTCGATATTATTTTCTTTTTTTTATTACTGTAAGAAATAGTGAGTGGAAAACATTGGTCGAAAATATTTTTAAAAGTGTTTATAAATCTATCCCATTGCCCATTTACATCCATTCTCTCTACCTGAAGGACCAGTTGCCAGTTCTGCTGTTTTAGAAGCTGTGAAAAATCAGATTTATTTTGATCAGAAAAGAATCTTTTATAAACAAGTCTATTTTGATTATAGTTTCTCAGATGGAATCCAACCTTTTGCGCCTTGTGATCAGAGATATGAGCTTCCAAAACCTCAGCCCTGCACTCCTCCCCCTGATTAGTGAAAATGTTATCTAAACAACTACTGTTATCTTGAGTTATTCTAGTGTTTTCATATACCGAACCCCTAATATTATACAACCTTAATAGTGAAAATAAATTATTCTTATGACAGTTTTCCCTTAGCATCTCAATATTAAAGTCTCCTGCAATAAAAACTATATCGTAACCTTTAATGTTAGTTAACAGTTGTTCTAAGCTGGTAAAAAATCGTTCCTTATTACCTGAAGGTGGTCGATATATCGAAATTATTATAATTTTTTTTCCACTTAGCTGACACTTAATCCCAGAACACTCAAATTCGCCACTCAGCGATATACTGCGCACAGTTTTTAGCTGAACAAACTTAATGTGCTTTTTTACATAAACTGCACTGCCACCATGTTGACCATCACCTCTACAAAAGGCAGAGGCTAATTTAAAATCTTTAATCCCTATTTGTTGTAACTGCTCCATAGTTTTCCAATGTTCCGTTATGCAAACAAAAAGACATTCTGGCGATTCACTTAATAGTTTTTCCAGCTTATTAACGCTATTTCCAATTGATTGAACATTTTGGTGTATTAGGCTGTGAACTTCTTGTAGTTTTTCTTTTTGATTTTTTCTTAAAAAGTTTTACTTTCGCTTGACTGTCCATAGTCCGTAGACTGTTTGTATTTTTCAATTTTTTGTAAAAATGCTGGGCATTTAGGATCTCTAGCAGAGTGAATTCTATTTCGTAAATTTAGACGTTTGCAATTCGGGCAATCCAGAGGTGTATTTTCCGGACACAGATTAGCTTCATGGGTACCGCCGCACTTGTGACAGCTCAATGCACTTTTACAGTACTTTGCTACATGACCAAACAAACAACATTTATAGGACATAGCAACGTTGTAGTATTCCTGAACATATACTCTCGTTAGATCAAAATTTATCTTCTCATTTTTGATAAGCCATCGAAAAATAGTTGGTTTGGTCTGTAGTATCCAATTCTCTTTGTAATTGTTTCTGCAATCCTTCTTTGTTATGTATTTAATCATTTTGTTGATGTCATTCCCTACCAGTGCTTGAAGTTCTGGATTTTCATTAAGAAGTATCGAAATAAATTCATCCGGTTCGTAACCTTTTTCGATCCCAGTGATCATTATTATTGGATCAGTATTTTGTAGATCTTTAATTAGAAAAGTTTTATCTTTACCTAAGACTTCTTTTAGTTCGGTTTGTTGCACATCACTCTCACATTCTACTAATATAGCACCACTTTGTAACTTTCTTACATTAGGAAAAACTTGAGCACCATTGCCATTGGCAATCAAGCTTTGCTTTATTTCTTTCAAAACTATTTTAGGGTCTGTTTGGTTTTTAATTTTTATTACTGTTTGATGTTTTTTCAGTTGCGGTGGTGTGTTCCATTTTATAACATTGGGTGCACTGCTCTTTGCTTGCAGGATAGTACTATATGTCTTTTGATCTGTGAATTGTGTCATAGTTGGCTTTGAAACCTGCAGATCAGGCGGTGGGAGTGACTCATTTATCGTGGTATTTTTAGTGCTTTGTTTCAGTAAACTTGTTAATTGTATGTTGTTTTTTTCCACCGTTCCAATTCTGTATGCCAGTTTTGTAACCATAGAAGATACTATGAAAGTAGCGTCACGTATGGCTTTGCTGATGTTCGTAGTTATTTCAGCACTTTCTGCACCATTTTGAATTATTGATAGTGCTTGCAAGGCCCTATCAAGTATATCATCAATTGACTCTGACTTGGTAGGCACCCAGTCCAAACCTAGGTTAATTTCATACTCCTTTCTTATTTTTTGACGCTCTATGCATCCTGGGCTCGAATCTGATCGCTGTCTCTTTTGAGACTTTGTTGTCTCAGTTCGCGGGTCCCCTTTTTCGGTTTCTTTTGGAGGTGTCCTCATAATTGTATTATTTGGTTTAAACCCACCATCTCCTAAGTTTGTCTGTGAAACATTGTTCATTTTACTTTCATTTGTACCACTACCGATTCCAGATAAATTCATCAATTTATTGACTTCCCCTTGTAGACCTACGTTGTTTACCTTTTTTTCTTCTTGTTTATCAATAAACATTGTTATCTCTGCATTTTTTACGTTAGCTTCCGCGCCCATCATTTTATTAATTTCCTCACTAGCAGCCGATCCAATTGACAAATGCCTAGTGGATTGTCTTGTTTTAATTCTATATTCCCACCCATCACTCTCACTGTTCATAATTTGTTATAAATCACCCGTTTATACTTTCAAACAGGTAACAAAATAAATACTCGAAAATACCATATACCGATACGGCTATAATTTATCCGTAGGTTCCGTACAACACGTCCGCTCTGTTCGACGGTCGCCGCACTTCCAAAGTAGTACTATTAGTTCTGGGACATCCTGTATATAGCCCAATCTGGCCGAAATGCGCGGGACCGCAGACGCGAAATTTTTTCTTCAAAATGCGCAACTACTAAAAACAACAAGGGATACGTTTCAGGGTTCACCACAATTTCTCTTACCTGGAATCACAATAATGCATCTTCTTATGCGCCCTATAAGTCTTCTGCGAACTGAACCTGATGTCGCACACAGCGCAGTACCGATCCTGCGATTCGGCGGCACTCGTTTCCCCATTCGGAACGCTAGAACTGCTGGATCCTCCCGCTGGGCCGCCCGTTGGGCCCGTTACCGGACCAGGTGACACGGTATGCATGCGCATATGCCTGTTCAAACTGACTTTTTTGTCTGCACTGTACGAGCAATGCATGCAGGTGTATTGTTTGGCGATGCGCAATTGGCTACCGCTGGGTTCCGAACTTACACCGGATGGTTTGGTATCATCGTCTGTCGGTTTGGTTGGTCTGAAAAAGAAGGGAAAATAAAGTCTGTAAGTTATAGCTTTACACGTACGTCACAAACCCAGGGATTGAGAGCCATGGTGACTTAAAACTTCCCATCTTTATTTATTACAGACTTAAAAGTGAATAAAAAGATAATAGGTCGTTTGCGGAGTTCCGCAATACGTGTTAATAAAGACAATATTTACAGTCCTAGTTGAATATTGATTTGTTGCCATTAAATATTTGCCAGCCGTTAACTCACGGTTGTGTCAGTCTTAATTGGTTTTTATAAGTTTTTGTGCCTATAATATAAATGGATAAATAATAAATACATGGTGACTGAGGTTTGATACGATTAAAAAGAGAACGCCCGTTATTCGCCATCGTCATTTCAATTTTTTTTTTTCGAAATTACGCTATTTTAACGTTTTTGAAATCAGTCCTTGTTTTGATATTTTTCTTACGCTAAATCTTGATTGGATTTACGGTTTTGGAACTAGAGAGGCCATATTCAGTCTACAGACACTAATACAACACTGTCAAGACCAAAGAAAAGATGTCTTTATATGTTTTATAGACTACGTGAAGGCTTTTGACAACGTTAAGCTCATACAACGCTAATATCATACCTTAAAGACATAGGACTGGATGATAAAGACATAAGGCTCATAGCTAACCTGTACTGGAACCAAAAAGCAGAAATTCAATTACAAAACAACAATAACAGAACAGTTTGAAATCAAAAAGGGTGTTAGGCAGGGTTGTATCCTGTCACCAATGTTGTGTAATCTATATGCAGAAAGAGCTTATACTGAGTCAGTTCTAGATAATAATAATAATAATAATAACACTTCTTTATTTCAAATTACAAGTTACTAGGTAATTACAAACTACAAGGCAACTATAAAGTGAAATGACGTCAGAAAAAGCAATAACGACAAGAACTCACTGAAGTCAAAAGTCCCAATCAAAAAAGTCTCTCAAGGTATATGGTTCCATATTAATTAATAACCTCTTAATTGACCTTTTCCACACTCTTATATTACATATCCCTTTAATGTTAATAGGCAATCTATTATATAATTTAACGCACATGTAATATGGGCTTTTTTCAGAAATTGTTAAATGGTGACGTGGATACAAAAAATTCAAAGTTCGAGTACCGTAGCTATGCTCATTAAGTTCTTGGAAAATTTCTTTGTTTTTGAATAAGAACATTAAACACTCGTAAATATAAAGTGCATGTATTGTCATTATATTTAGCTTTTTAAAAACGCCTCTACAGGTCTCGAGGTACTGTAATCCCTGCATCAACCTCACCACTCTTTTTTGCATTACAAATACTCTTTGTACTCCCAAGCTACTTCCCCAAAAAAGTATACCGTATCTTAAAATCGATTCAAAATTTGCATGATACAATGTCTTAATTGTTTGAAAATTCATGTAAGATGACACAATCCTTATACCATATGCAACGGAGCCAAGCCTCAAACACAGCCGACTCACATGTGACTCCCATGACAAAAATTCATTTATTATCACCCCCAAAAACTTGGTTTCTGTTTCCCTATGGAGCTCCATTCCATACAGTTCAAGACTACTTGGTAGATCTATTTTATTTTGCTTAGTTCTAAAAATTATTATGTTAGTTTTATCCTTATTTAAGATTAATTTATTTTTACTAAACCAATCGTTAATCTCCCCAAAGGCCACCTCAGCTTCATGAATCAGTTCTGCAAAATCTAAACCACCAACAAGCATATTGGTATCATCACAATAGTTTGTTAAGGAAACATTATTTTCATTTACAGTTAAATCATTTATAAAAATTATAAACAATATAGGCCCCAAAATGCTACCCTGAGCTATCCCCATCAAGTTTTCCCTGAAAGCCGATTTAACCGTCCGATTCCCTTCCTGAATTATGACCCGCTGATGTCTATCTGAAAGGTAGGACCGCATCCACCTCTGCGCATTTCCTCTGATGCCGTACTTATTTAATTTATAGAGGAGCAATTCTCTGTCAATGCAGTCATATGCTTTACTAAGATCCAAGAACATCCCTACTGCTAGATTTTTATTTTCAAGGTGTTCCAAAACTATTTTCGTAAACTGAAAAATCGCAGACGTGGTCGACCTACCTCCCAGATATCCATGTTGCGTCTTAGCAAAGAGCTGACCCTCTTGGAAAAATTCCAACAGTCTCGAACATATAACCATCTCAAAAACCTTTGAGAAACTCGACAACAAGCTTATGGGTCTGTAATTGTTCAAATCTGTCGGACTGCCCTTTTTGTATAAAGGCTTAACTTTTGCAAATTTAAATTTATCTGGGAAACGTCCAAATTTCATAGAATTGTTAATAATATACGCAAGAATTCCAGCCACATCTTTAATAGACAATTTAACTATGCTACTTGGGATCTCATCTTCACCACTGTTATATTTATTTTTTAGTTTGCTGGATATTTCTAACAATTCTTTTATACAGGTAGGTTTGAGATATATTGACTGATCATTTTCGGGAATGTTACACTGAAATTGAACATGTGTTTTATCTTGAAAAAGCTTTGGAACTATATTTACTAAATGCTCATTAAAATCATCTGCTAGTTTTTGACAATTTTCGGTAGAGGGACCCTGACTAGTATTGGTCCTGTCATTTATTTCGTTACATATTGCCCACATACTTTTGTTTTTATTGTCTGAAACTCTAATCTTATTTTCAAAATTATTTGACTTTTCTTTTCTTAATAGCATATCATAATGTTTTTTTGTTTCCTTATATTCACCGTTATAATGGGCACAATGTTTTGACAGAACCAATAACTTATCCAATTTAATTTTACATTCTACAATTTCCTGGTTTTTCGATATTATTTTCTTTTTTTTATTACTGTAAGAAATAGTGAGTGGAAAACATTGGTCGAAAATATTTTTAAAAGTGTTTATAAATCTATCCCATTGCCCATTTACATCCATTCTCTCTACCTGAAGGACCAGTTGCCAGTTCTGCTGTTTTAGAAGCTGTGAAAAATCAGATTTATTTTGATCAGAAAAGAATCTTTTATAAACAAGTCTATTTTGATTATAGTTTCTCAGATGGAATCCAACCTTTTGCGCCTTGTGATCAGAGATATGAGCTTCCAAAACCTCAGCCCTGCACTCCTCCCCCTGATTAGTGAAAATGTTATCTAAACAACTACTGTTATCTTGAGTTATTCTAGTGTTTTCATATACCGAACCCCTAATATTATACAACCTTAATAGTGAAAATAAATTATTCTTATGACAGTTTTCCCTTAGCATCTCAATATTAAAGTCTCCTGCAATAAAAACTATATCGTAACCTTTAATGTTAGTTAACAGTTGTTCTAAGCTGGTAAAAAATCGTTCCTTATTACCTGAAGGTGGTCGATATATCGAAATTATTATAATTTTTTTTCCACTTAGCTGACACTTAATCCCAGAACACTCAAATTCGCCACTCAGCGATATACTGCGCACAGTTTTTAGCTGAACAAACTTAATGTGCTTTTTTACATAAACTGCACTGCCACCATGTTGACCATCACCTCTACAAATTTAAAATCTTTAATCCCTATTTGTTGTAACTGCTCCATAGTTTTCCAATGTTCCGTTATGCAAACAAAAAGACATTCTGGCGATTCACTTAATAGTTTTTCCAGCTTATTAACGCTATTTCCAATTGATTGAACATTTTGGTGTATTAGGCTGTGAACTTCTTGTAGTTTTTCTTTTTGATTTTTTCTTAAAAAGTTTTACTTTCGCTTGACTGTCCATAGTCCGTAGACTGTTTGTATTTTTCAATTTTTTGTAAAAATGCTGGGCATTTAGGATCTCTAGCAGAGTGAATTCTATTTCGTAAATTTAGACGTTTGCAATTCGGGCAATCCAGAGGTGTATTTTCCGGACACAGATTAGCTTCATGGGTACCGCCGCACTTGTGACAGCTCAATGCACTTTTACAGTACTTTGCTACATGACCAAACAAACAACATTTATAGGACATAGCAACGTTGTAGTATTCCTGAACATATACTCTCGTTAGATCAAAATTTATCTTCTCATTTTTGATAAGCCATCGAAAAATAGTTGGTTTGGTCTGTAGTATCCAATTCTCTTTGTAATTGTTTCTGCAATCCTTCTTTGTTATGTATTTAATCATTTTGTTGATGTCATTCCCTACCAGTGCTTGAAGTTCTGGATTTTCATTAAGAAGTATCGAAATAAATTCATCCGGTTCGTAACCTTTTTCGATCCCAGTGATCATTATTATTGGATCAGTATTTTGTAGATCTTTAATTAGAAAAGTTTTATCTTTACCTAAGACTTCTTTTAGTTCGGTTTGTTGCACATCACTCTCACATTCTACTAATATAGCACCACTTTGTAACTTTCTTACATTAGGAAAAACTTGAGCACCATTGCCATTGGCAATCAAGCTTTGCTTTATTTCTTTCAAAACTATTTTAGGGTCTGTTTGGTTTTTAATTTTTATTACTGTTTGATGTTTTTTCAGTTGCGGTGGTGTGTTCCATTTTATAACATTGGGTGCACTGCTCTTTGCTTGCAGGATAGTACTATATGTCTTTTGATCTGTGAATTGTGTCATAGTTGGCTTTGAAACCTGCAGATCAGGCGGTGGGAGTGACTCATTTATCGTGGTATTTTTAGTGCTTTGTTTCAGTAAACTTGTTAATTGTATGTTGTTTTTTTCCACCGTTCCAATTCTGTATGCCAGTTTTGTAACCATAGAAGATACTATGAAAGTAGCGTCACGTATGGCTTTGCTGATGTTCGTAGTTATTTCAGCACTTTCTGCACCATTTTGAATTATTGATAGTGCTTGCAAGGCCCTATCAAGTATATCATCAATTGACTCTGACTTGGTAGGCACCCAGTCCAAACCTAGGTTAATTTCATACTCCTTTCTTATTTTTTGACGCTCTATGCATCCTGGGCTCGAATCTGATCGCTGTCTCTTTTGAGACTTTGTTGTCTCAGTTCGCGGGTCCCCTTTTTCGGTTTCTTTTGGAGGTGTCCTCATAATTGTATTATTTGGTTTAAACCCACCATCTCCTAAGTTTGTCTGTGAAACATTGTTCATTTTACTTTCATTTGTACCACTACCGATTCCAGATAAATTCATCAATTTATTGACTTCCCCTTGTAGACCTACGTTGTTTACCTTTTTTTCTTCTTGTTTATCAATAAACATTGTTATCTCTGCATTTTTTACGTTAGCTTCCGCGCCCATCATTTTATTAATTTCCTCACTAGCAGCCGATCCAATTGACAAATGCCTAGTGGATTGTCTTGTTTTAATTCTATATTCCCACCCATCACTCTCACTGTTCATAATTTGTTATAAATCACCCGTTTATACTTTCAAACAGGTAACAAAATAAATACTCGAAAATACCATATACCGATACGGCTATAATTTATCCGTAGGTTCCGTACAACACGTCCGCTCTGTTCGACGGTCGCCGCACTTCCAAAGTAGTACTATTAGTTCTGGGACATCCTGTATATAGCCCAATCTGGCCGAAATGCGCGGGACCGCAGACGCGAAATTTTTTCTTCAAAATGCGCAACTACTAAAAACAACAAGGGATACGTTTCAGGGTACACCACAATTTCTCTTACCTGGAATCACAATAATGCATCTTCTTATGCGCCCTATAAGTCTTCTGCGAACTGAACCTGATGTCGCACACAGCGCAGTACCGATCCTGCGATTCGGCGGCACTCGTTTCCCCATTCGGAACGCTAGAACTGCTGGATCCTCCCGCTGGGCCGCCCGTTGGGCCCGTTACCGGACCAGGTGACACGGTATGCATGCGCATATGCCTGTTCAAACTGACTTTTTTGTCTGCACTGTACGAGCAATGCATGCAGGTGTATTGTTTGGCGATGCGCAATTGGCTACCGCTGGGTTCCGAACTTACACCGGATGGTTTGGTATCATCGTCTGTCGGTTTGGTTGGTCTGAAAAAGAAGGGAAAATAAAGTCTGTAAGTTATAGCTTTACACGTACGTCACAAACCCAGGGATTGAGAGCCATGGTGACTTAAAACTTCCCATCTTTATTTATTACAGACTTAAAAGTGAATAAAAAGATAATAGGTCGTTTGCGGAGTTCCGCAATACGTGTTAATAAAGACAATATTTACAGTCCTAGTTGAATATTGATTTGTTGCCATTAAATATTTGCCAGCCGTTAACTCACGGTTGTGTCAGTCTTAATTGGTTTTTATAAGTTTTTGTGCCTATAATATAAATGGATAAATAATAAATACATGGTGACTGAGGTTTGATACGATTAAAAAGAGAACGCCCGTTATTCGCCATCGTCATTTCAATTTTTTTTTTCGAAATTACGCTATTTTAACGTTTTTGAAATCAGTCCTTGTTTTGATATTTTTCTTACGCTAAATCTTGATTGGATTTACGGTTTTGGAACTAGAGAGGCCATATTCAGTCTACAGACACTAATACAACACTGTCAAGACCAAAGAAAAGATGTCTTTATATGTTTTATAGACTACGTGAAGGCTTTTGACAACGTTAAGCTCATACAACGCTAATATCATACCTTAAAGACATAGGACTGGATGATAAAGACATAAGGCTCATAGCTAACCTGTACTGGAACCAAAAAGCAGAAATTCAATTACAAAACAACAATAACAGAACAGTTTGAAATCAAAAAGGGTGTTAGGCAGGGTTGTATCCTGTCACCAATGTTGTGTAATCTATATGCAGAAAGAGCTTATACTGAGTCAGTTCTAGATAATAATAATAATAATAATAACACTTCTTTATTTCAAATTACAAGTTACTAGGTAATTACAAACTACAAGGCAACTATAAAGTGAAATGACGTCAGAAAAAGCAATAACGACAAGAACTCACTGAAGTCAAAAGTCCCAATCAAAAAAGTCTCTCAAGGTATATGGTTCCATATTAATTAATAACCTCTTAATTGACCTTTTCCACACTCTTATATTACATATCCCTTTAATGTTAATAGGCAATCTATTATATAATTTAACGCACATGTAATATGGGCTTTTTTCAGAAATTGTTAAATGGTGACGTGGATACAAAAAATTCAAAGTTCGAGTACCGTAGCTATGCTCATTAAGTTCTTGGAAAATTTCTTTGTTTTTGAATAAGAACATTAAACACTCGTAAATATAAAGTGCATGTATTGTCATTATATTTAGCTTTTTAAAAACGCCTCTACAGGTCTCGAGGTACTGTAATCCCTGCATCAACCTCACCACTCTTTTTTGCATTACAAATACTCTTTGTACTCCCAAGCTACTTCCCCAAAAAAGTATACCGTATCTTAAAATCGATTCAAAATTTGCATGATACAATGTCTTAATTGTTTGAAAATTCATGTAAGATGACACAATCCTTATACCATATGCAACGGAGCCAAGCCTCAAACACAGCCGACTCACATGTGACTCCCATGACAAAAATTCATTTATTATCACCCCCAAAAACTTGGTTTCTGTTTCCCTATGGAGCTCCATTCCATACAGTTCAAGACTACTTGGTAGATCTATTTTATTTTGCTTAGTTCTAAAAATTATTATGTTAGTTTTATCCTTATTTAAGATTAATTTATTTTTACTAAACCAATCGTTAATCTCCCCAAAGGCCACCTCAGCTTCATGAATCAGTTCTGCAAAATCTAAACCACCAACAAGCATATTGGTATCATCACAATAGTTTGTTAAGGAAACATTATTTTCATTTACAGTTAAATCATTTATAAAAATTATAAACAATATAGGCCCCAAAATGCTACCCTGAGCTATCCCCATCAAGTTTTCCCTGAAAGCCGATTTAACCGTCCGATTCCCTTCCTGAATTATGACCCGCTGATGTCTATCTGAAAGGTAGGACCGCATCCACCTCTGCGCATTTCCTCTGATGCCGTACTTATTTAATTTATAGAGGAGCAATTCTCTGTCAATGCAGTCATATGCTTTACTAAGATCCAAGAACATCCCTACTGCTAGATTTTTATTTTCAAGGTGTTCCAAAACTATTTTCGTAAACTGAAAAATCGCAGACGTGGTCGACCTACCTCCCAGATATCCATGTTGCGTCTTAGCAAAGAGCTGACCCTCTTGGAAAAATTCCAACAGTCTCGAACATATAACCATCTCAAAAACCTTTGAGAAACTCGACAACAAGCTTATGGGTCTGTAATTGTTCAAATCTGTCGGACTGCCCTTTTTGTATAAAGGCTTAACTTTTGCAAATTTAAATTTATCTGGGAAACGTCCAAATTTCATAGAATTGTTAATAATATACGCAAGAATTCCAGCCACATCTTTAATAGACAATTTAACTATGCTACTTGGGATCTCATCTTCACCACTGTTATATTTATTTTTTAGTTTGCTGGATATTTCTAACAATTCTTTTATACAGGTAGGTTTGAGATATATTGACTGATCATTTTCGGGAATGTTACACTGAAATTGAACATGTGTTTTATCTTGAAAAAGCTTTGGAACTATATTTACTAAATGCTCATTAAAATCATCTGCTAGTTTTTGACAATTTTCGGTAGAGGGACCCTGACTAGTATTGGTCCTGCCATTTATTTCGTTACATATTGCCCACATACTTTTGTTTTTATTGTCTGAAACTCTAATCTTATTTTCAAAATTATTTGACTTTTCTTTTCTTAATAGCATATCATAATGTTTTTTTGTTTCCTTATATTCACCGTTATAATGGGCACAATGTTTTGACAGAACCAATAACTTATCCAATTTAATTTTACATTCTACAATTTCCTGGTTTTTCGATATTATTTTCTTTTTTTTATTACTGTAAGAAATAGTGAGTGGAAAACATTGGTCGAAAATATTTTTAAAAGTGTTTATAAATCTATCCCATTGCCCATTTACATCCATTCTCTCTACCTGAAGGACCAGTTGCCAGTTCTGCTGTTTTAGAAGCTGTGAAAAATCAGATTTATTTTGATCAGAAAAGAATCTTTTATAAACAAGTCTATTTTGATTATAGTTTCTCAGATGGAATCCAACCTTTTGCGCCTTGTGATCAGAGATATGAGCTTCCAAAACCTCAGCCCTGCACTCCTCCCCCTGATTAGTGAAAATGTTATCTAAACAACTACTGTTATCTTGAGTTATTCTAGTGTTTTCATATACCGAACCCCTAATATTATACAACCTTAATAGTGAAAATAAATTATTCTTATGACAGTTTTCCCTTAGCATCTCAATATTAAAGTCTCCTGCAATAAAAACTATATCGTAACCTTTAATGTTAGTTAACAGTTGTTCTAAGCTGGTAAAAAATCGTTCCTTATTACCTGAAGGTGGTCGATATATCGAAATTATTATAATTTTTTTTCCACTTAGCTGACACTTAATCCCAGAACACTCAAATTCGCCACTCAGCGATATACTGCGCACAGTTTTTAGCTGAACAAACTTAATGTGCTTTTTTACATAAACTGCACTGCCACCATGTTGACCATCACCTCTACAAAAGGCAGAGGCTAATTTAAAATCTTTAATCCCTATTTGTTGTAACTGCTCCATAGTTTTCCAATGTTCCGTTATGCAAACAAAAAGACATTCTGGCGATTCACTTAATAGTTTTTCCAGCTTATTAACGCTATTTCCAATTGATTGAACATTTTGGTGTATTAGGCTGTGAACTTCTTGTAGTTTTTCTTTTTGATTTTTTCTTAAAAAGTTTTACTTTCGCTTGACTGTCCATAGTCCGTAGACTGTTTGTATTTTTCAATTTTTTGTAAAAATGCTGGGCATTTAGGATCTCTAGCAGAGTGAATTCTATTTCGTAAATTTAGACGTTTGCAATTCGGGCAATCCAGAGGTGTATTTTCCGGACACAGATTAGCTTCATGGGTACCGCCGCACTTGTGACAGCTCAATGCACTTTTACAGTACTTTGCTACATGACCAAACAAACAACATTTATAGGACATAGCAACGTTGTAGTATTCCTGAACATATACTCTCGTTAGATCAAAATTTATCTTCTCATTTTTGATAAGCCATCGAAAAATAGTTGGTTTGGTCTGTAGTATCCAATTCTCTTTGTAATTGTTTCTGCAATCCTTCTTTGTTATGTATTTAATCATTTTGTTGATGTCATTCCCTACCAGTGCTTGAAGTTCTGGATTTTCATTAAGAAGTATCGAAATAAATTCATCCGGTTCGTAACCTTTTTCGATCCCAGTGATCATTATTATTGGATCAGTATTTTGTAGATCTTTAATTAGAAAAGTTTTATCTTTACCTAAGACTTCTTTTAGTTCGGTTTGTTGCACATCACTCTCACATTCTACTAATATAGCACCACTTTGTAACTTTCTTACATTAGGAAAAACTTGAGCACCATTGCCATTGGCAATCAAGCTTTGCTTTATTTCTTTCAAAACTATTTTAGGGTCTGTTTGGTTTTTAATTTTTATTACTGTTTGATGTTTTTTCAGTTGCGGTGGTGTGTTCCATTTTATAACATTGGGTGCACTGCTCTTTGCTTGCAGGATAGTACTATATGTCTTTTGATCTGTGAATTGTGTCATAGTTGGCTTTGAAACCTGCAGATCAGGCGGTGGGAGTGACTCATTTATCGTGGTATTTTTAGTGCTTTGTTTCAGTAAACTTGTTAATTGTATGTTGTTTTTTTCCACCGTTCCAATTCTGTATGCCAGTTTTGTAACCATAGAAGATACTATGAAAGTAGCGTCACGTATGGCTTTGCTGATGTTCGTAGTTATTTCAGCACTTTCTGCACCATTTTGAATTATTGATAGTGCTTGCAAGGCCCTATCAAGTATATCATCAATTGACTCTGACTTGGTAGGCACCCAGTCCAAACCTAGGTTAATTTCATACTCCTTTCTTATTTTTTGACGCTCTATGCATCCTGGGCTCGAATCTGATCGCTGTCTCTTTTGAGACTTTGTTGTCTCAGTTCGCGGGTCCCCTTTTTCGGTTTCTTTTGGAGGTGTCCTCATAATTGTATTATTTGGTTTAAACCCACCATCTCCTAAGTTTGTCTGTGAAACATTGTTCATTTTACTTTCATTTGTACCACTACCGATTCCAGATAAATTCATCAATTTATTGACTTCCCCTTGTAGACCTACGTTGTTTACCTTTTTTTCTTCTTGTTTATCAATAAACATTGTTATCTCTGCATTTTTTACGTTAGCTTCCGCGCCCATCATTTTATTAATTTCCTCACTAGCAGCCGATCCAATTGACAAATGCCTAGTGGATTGTCTTGTTTTAATTCTATATTCCCACCCATCACTCTCACTGTTCATAATTTGTTATAAATCACCCGTTTATACTTTCAAACAGGTAACAAAATAAATACTCGAAAATACCATATACCGATACGGCTATAATTTATCCGTAGGTTCCGTACAACACGTCCGCTCTGTTCGACGGTCGCCGCACTTCCAAAGTAGTACTATTAGTTCTGGGACATCCTGTATATAGCCCAATCTGGCCGAAATGCGCGGGACCGCAGACGCGAAATTTTTTCTTCAAAATGCGCAACTACTAAAAACAACAAGGGATACGTTTCAGGGTACACCACAATTTCTCTTACCTGGAATCACAATAATGCATCTTCTTATGCGCCCTATAAGTCTTCTGCGAACTGAACCTGATGTCGCACACAGCGCAGTACCGATCCTGCGATTCGGCGGCACTCGTTTCCCCATTCGGAACGCTAGAACTGCTGGATCCTCCCGCTGGGCCGCCCGTTGGGCCCGTTACCGGACCAGGTGACACGGTATGCATGCGCATATGCCTGTTCAAACTGACTTTTTTGTCTGCACTGTACGAGCAATGCATGCAGGTGTATTGTTTGGCGATGCGCAATTGGCTACCGCTGGGTTCCGAACTTACACCGGATGGTTTGGTATCATCGTCTGTCGGTTTGGTTGGTCTGAAAAAGAAGGGAAAATAAAGTCTGTAAGTTATAGCTTTACACGTACGTCACAAACCCAGGGATTGAGAGCCATGGTGACTTAAAACTTCCCATCTTTATTTATTACAGACTTAAAAGTGAATAAAAAGATAATAGGTCGTTTGCGGAGTTCCGCAATACGTGTTAATAAAGACAATATTTACAGTCCTAGTTGAATATTGATTTGTTGCCATTAAATATTTGCCAGCCGTTAACTCACGGTTGTGTCAGTCTTAATTGGTTTTTATAAGTTTTTGTGCCTATAATATAAATGGATAAATAATAAATACATGGTGACTGAGGTTTGATACGATTAAAAAGAGAACGCCCGTTATTCGCCATCGTCATTTCAATTTTTTTTTTTCGAAATTACGCTATTTTAACGTTTTTGAAATCAGTCCTTGTTTTGATATTTTTCTTACGCTAAATCTTGATTGGATTTACGGTTTTGGAACTAGAGAGGCCATATTCAGTCTACAGACACTAATACAACACTGTCAAGACCAAAGAAAAGATGTCTTTATATGTTTTATAGACTACGTGAAGGCTTTTGACAACGTTAAGCTCATACAACGCTAATATCATACCTTAAAGACATAGGACTGGATGATAAAGACATAAGGCTCATAGCTAACCTGTACTGGAACCAAAAAGCAGAAATTCAATTACAAAACAACAATAACAGAACAGTTTGAAATCAAAAAGGGTGTTAGGCAGGGTTGTATCCTGTCACCAATGTTGTGTAATCTATATGCAGAAAGAGCTTATACTGAGTCAGTTCTAGATAATAATAATAATAATAATAACACTTCTTTATTTCAAATTACAAGTTACTAGGTAATTACAAACTACAAGGCAACTATAAAGTGAAATGACGTCAGAAAAAGCAATAACGACAAGAACTCACTGAAGTCAAAAGTCCCAATCAAAAAAGTCTCTCAAGGTATATGGTTCCATATTAATTAATAACCTCTTAATTGACCTTTTCCACACTCTTATATTACATATCCCTTTAATGTTAATAGGCAATCTATTATATAATTTAACGCACATGTAATATGGGCTTTTTTCAGAAATTGTTAAATGGTGACGTGGATACAAAAAATTCAAAGTTCGAGTACCGTAGCTATGCTTATTAAGTTCTTGGAAAATTTCTTTGTTTTTGAATAAGAACATTAAACACTCGTAAATATAAAGTGCATGTATTGTCATTATATTTAGCTTTTTAAAAACGCCTCTACAGGTCTCGAGGTACTGTAATCCCTGCATCAACCTCACCACTCTTTTTTGCATTACAAATACTCTTTGTACTCCCAAGCTACTTCCCCAAAAAAGTATACCGTATCTTAAAATCGATTCAAAATTTGCATGATACAATGTCTTAATTGTTTGAAAATTCATGTAAGATGACACAATCCTTATACCATATGCAACGGAGCCAAGCCTCAAACACAGCCGACTCACATGTGACTCCCATGACAAAAATTCATTTATTATCACCCCCAAAAACTTGGTTTCTGTTTCCCTATGGAGCTCCATTCCATACAGTTCAAGACTACTTGGTAGATCTATTTTATTTTGCTTAGTTCTAAAAATTATTATGTTAGTTTTATCCTTATTTAAGATTAATTTATTTTTACTAAACCAATCGTTAATCTCCCCAAAGGCCACCTCAGCTTCATGAATCAGTTCTGCAAAATCTAAACCACCAACAAGCATATTGGTATCATCACAATAGTTTGTTAAGGAAACATTATTTTCATTTACAGTTAAATCATTTATAAAAATTATAAACAATATAGGCCCCAAAATGCTACCCTGAGCTATCCCCATCAAGTTTTCCCTGAAAGCCGATTTAACCGTCCGATTCCCTTCCTGAATTATGACCCGCTGATGTCTATCTGAAAGGTAGGACCGCATCCACCTCTGCGCATTTCCTCTGATGCCGTACTTATTTAATTTATAGAGGAGCAATTCTCTGTCAATGCAGTCATATGCTTTACTAAGATCCAAGAACATCCCTACTGCTAGATTTTTATTTTCAAGGTGTTCCAAAACTATTTTCGTAAACTGAAAAATCGCAGACGTGGTCGACCTACCTCCCAGATATCCATGTTGCGTCTTAGCAAAGAGCTGACCCTCTTGGAAAAATTCCAACAGTCTCGAACATATAACCATCTCAAAAACCTTTGAGAAACTCGACAACAAGCTTATGGGTCTGTAATTGTTCAAATCTGTCGGACTGCCCTTTTTGTATAAAGGCTTAACTTTTGCAAATTTAAATTTATCTGGGAAACGTCCAAATTTCATAGAATTGTTAATAATATACGCAAGAATTCCAGCCACATCTTTAATAGACAATTTAACTATGCTACTTGGGATCTCATCTTCACCACTGTTATATTTATTTTTTAGTTTGCTGGATATTTCTAACAATTCTTTTATACAGGTAGGTTTGAGATATATTGACTGATCATTTTCGGGAATGTTACACTGAAATTGAACATGTGTTTTATCTTGAAAAAGCTTTGGAACTATATTTACTAAATGCTCATTAAAATCATCTGCTAGTTTTTGACAATTTTCGGTAGAGGGACCCTGACTAGTATTGGTCCTGCCATTTATTTCGTTACATATTGCCCACATACTTTTGTTTTTATTGTCTGAAACTCTAATCTTATTTTCAAAATTATTTGACTTTTCTTTTCTTAATAGCATATCATAATGTTTTTTTGTTTCCTTATATTCACCGTTATAATGGGCACAATGTTTTGACAGAACCAATAACTTATCCAATTTAATTTTACATTCTACAATTTCCTGGTTTTTCGATATTATTTTCTTTTTTTTATTACTGTAAGAAATAGT
Source organism: Barypeithes pellucidus (assembly GCA_963991005.1). NCBI lineage: Eukaryota > Metazoa > Arthropoda > Insecta > Coleoptera > Curculionidae > Barypeithes > Barypeithes pellucidus. The sequence continues at coordinate 37,508,485 of OZ022565.1, read as the reverse complement.
GAGTGGAAAACATTGGTCGAAAATATTTTTAAAAGTGTTTATAAATCTATCCCATTGCCCATTTACATCCATTCTCTCTACCTGAAGGACCAGTTGCCAGTTCTGCTGTTTTAGAAGCTGTGAAAAATCAGATTTATTTTGATCAGAAAAGAATCTTTTATAAACAAGTCTATTTTGATTATAGTTTCTCAGATGGAATCCAACCTTTTGCGCCTTGTGATCAGAGATATGAGCTTCCAAAACCTCAGCCCTGCACTCCTCCCCCTGATTAGTGAAAATGTTATCTAAACAACTACTGTTATCTTGAGTTATTCTAGTGTTTTCATATACCGAACCCCTAATATTATACAACCTTAATAGTGAAAATAAATTATTCTTATGACAGTTTTCCCTTAGCATCTCAATATTAAAGTCTCCTGCAATAAAAACTATATCGTAACCTTTAATGTTAGTTAACAGTTGTTCTAAGCTGGTAAAAAATCGTTCCTTATTACCTGAAGGTGGTCGATATATCGAAATTATTATAATTTTTTTTCCACTTAGCTGACACTTAATCCCAGAACACTCAAATTCGCCACTCAGCGATATACTGCGCACAGTTTTTAGCTGAACAAACTTAATGTGCTTTTTTACATAAACTGCACTGCCACCATGTTGACCATCACCTCTACAAAAGGCAGAGGCTAATTTAAAATCTTTAATCCCTATTTGTTGTAACTGCTCCATAGTTTTCCAATGTTCCGTTATGCAAACAAAAAGACATTCTGGCGATTCACTTAATAGTTTTTCCAGCTTATTAACGCTATTTCCAATTGATTGAACATTTTGGTGTATTAGGCTGTGAACTTCTTGTAGTTTTTCTTTTTGATTTTTTCTTAAAAAGTTTTACTTTCGCTTGACTGTCCATAGTCCGTAGACTGTTTGTATTTTTCAATTTTTTGTAAAAATGCTGGGCATTTAGGATCTCTAGCAGAGTGAATTCTATTTCGTAAATTTAGACGTTTGCAATTCGGGCAATCCAGAGGTGTATTTTCCGGACACAGATTAGCTTCATGGGTACCGCCGCACTTGTGACAGCTCAATGCACTTTTACAGTACTTTGCTACATGACCAAACAAACAACATTTATAGGACATAGCAACGTTGTAGTATTCCTGAACATATACTCTCGTTAGATCAAAATTTATCTTCTCATTTTTGATAAGCCATCGAAAAATAGTTGGTTTGGTCTGTAGTATCCAATTCTCTTTGTAATTGTTTCTGCAATCCTTCTTTGTTATGTATTTAATCATTTTGTTGATGTCATTCCCTACCAGTGCTTGAAGTTCTGGATTTTCATTAAGAAGTATCGAAATAAATTCATCCGGTTCGTAACCTTTTTCGATCCCGGTGATCATTATTATTGGATCAGTATTTTGTAGATCTTTAATTAGAAAAGTTTTATCTTTACCTAAGACTTCTTTTAGTTCGGTTTGTTGCACATCACTCTCACATTCTACTAATATAGCACCACTTTGTAACTTTCTTACATTAGGAAAAACTTGAGCACCATTGCCATTGGCAATCAAGCTTTGCTTTATTTCTTTCAAAACTATTTTAGGGTCTGTTTGGTTTTTAATTTTTATTACTGTTTGATGTTTTTTCAGTTGCGGTGGTGTGTTCCATTTTATAACATTGGGTGCACTGCTCTTTGCTTGCAGGATAGTACTATATGTCTTTTGATCTGTGAATTGTGTCATAGTTGGCTTTGAAACCTGCAGATCAGGCGGTGGGAGTGACTCATTTATCGTGGTATTTTTAGTGCTTTGTTTCAGTAAACTTGTTAATTGTATGTTGTTTTTTTCCACCGTTCCAATTCTGTATGCCAGTTTTGTAACCATAGAAGATACTATGAAAGTAGCGTCACGTATGGCTTTGCTGATGTTCGTAGTTATTTCAGCACTTTCTGCACCATTTTGAATTATTGATAGTGCTTGCAAGGCCCTATCAAGTATATCATCAATTGACTCTGAGTTGGTAGGCACCCAGTCCAAACCTAGGTTAATTTCATACTCCTTTCTTATTTTTTGACGCTCTATGCATCCTGGGCTCGAATCTGATCGCTGTCTCTTTTGAGACTTTGTTGTCTCAGTTCGCGGGTCCCCTTTTTCGGTTTCTTTTGGAGGTGTCCTCATAATTGTATTATTTGGTTTAAACCCACCATCTCCTAAGTTTGTCTGTGAAACATTGTTCATTTTACTTTCATTTGTACCACTACCGATTCCAGATAAATTCATCAATTTATTGACTTCCCCTTGTAGACCTACGTTGTTTACCTTTTTTTCTTCTTGTTTATCAATAAACATTGTTATCTCTGCATTTTTTACGTTAGCTTCCGCGCCCATCATTTTATTAATTTCCTCACTAGCAGCCGATCCAATTGACAAATGCCTAGTGGATTGTCTTGTTTTAATTCTATATTCCCACCCATCACTCTCACTGTTCATAATTTGTTATAAATCACCCGTTTATACTTTCAAACAGGTAACAAAATAAATACTCGAAAATACCATATACCGATACGGCTATAATTTATCCGTAGGTTCCGTACAACACGTCCGCTCTGTTCGACGGTCGCCGCACTTCCAAAGTAGTACTATTAGTTCTGGGACATCCTGTATATAGCCCAATCTGGCCGAAATGCGCGGGACCGCAGACGCGAAATTTTTTCTTCAAAATGCGCAACTACTAAAAACAACAAGGGATACGTTTCAGGGTACACCACAATTTCTCTTACCTGGAATCACAATAATGCATCTTCTTATGCGCCCTATAAGTCTTCTGCGAACTGAACCTGATGTCGCACACAGCGCAGTACCGATCCTGCGATTCGGCGGCACTCGTTTCCCCATTCGGAACGCTAGAACTGCTGGATCCTCCCGCTGGGCCGCCCGTTGGGCCCGTTACCGGACCAGGTGACACGGTATGCATGCGCATATGCCTGTTCAAACTGACTTTTTTGTCTGCACTGTACGAGCAATGCATGCAGGTGTATTGTTTGGCGATGCGCAATTGGCTACCGCTGGGTTCCGAACTTACACCGGATGGTTTGGTATCATCGTCTGTCGGTTTGGTTGGTCTGAAAAAGAAGGGAAAATAAAGTCTGTAAGTTATAGCTTTACACGTACGTCACAAACCCAGGGATTGAGAGCCATGGTGACTTAAAACTTCCCATCTTTATTTATTACAGACTTAAAAGTGAATAAAAAGATAATAGGTCGTTTGCGGAGTTCCGCAATACGTGTTAATAAAGACAATATTTACAGTCCTAGTTGAATATTGATTTGTTGCCATTAAATATTTGCCAGCCGTTAACTCACGGTTGTGTCAGTCTTAATTGGTTTTTATAAGTTTTTGTGCCTATAATATAAATGGATAAATAATAAATACATGGTGACTGAGGTTTGATACGATTAAAAAGAGAACGCCCGTTATTCGCCATCGTCATTTAAATTTTTTTTTTCGAAATTACGCTATTTTAACGTTTTTGAAATCAGTCCTTGTTTTGATATTTTTCTTACGCTAAATCTTGATTGGATTTACGGTTTTGGAACTAGAGAGGCCATATTCAGTCTACAGACACTAATACAACACTGTCAAGACCAAAGAAAAGATGTCTTTATATGTTTTATAGACTACGTGAAGGCTTTTGACAACGTTAAGCTCATACAACGCTAATATCATACCTTAAAGACATAGGACTGGATGATAAAGACATAAGGCTCATAGCTAACCTGTACTGGAACCAAAAAGCAGAAATTCAATTACAAAACAACAATAACAGAACAGTTTGAAATCAAAAAGGGTGTTAGGCAGGGTTGTATCCTGTCACCAATGTTGTGTAATCTATATGCAGAAAGAGCTTATACTGAGTCAGTTCTAGATAATAATAATAATAATAATAACACTTCTTTATTTCAAATTACAAGTTACTAGGTAATTACAAACTACAAGGCAACTATAAAGTGAAATGACGTCAGAAAAAGCAATAACGACAAGAACTCACTGAAGTCAAAAGTCCCAATCAAAAAAGTCTCTCAAGGTATATGGTTCCATATTAATTAATAACCTCTTAATTGACCTTTTCCACACTCTTATATTACATATCCCTTTAATGTTAATAGGCAATCTATTATATAATTTAACGCACATGTAATATGGGCTTTTTTCAGAAATTGTTAAATGGTGACGTGGATACAAAAAATTCAAAGTTCGAGTACCGTAGCTATGCTCATTAAGTTCTTGGAAAATTTCTTTGTTTTTGAATAAGAACATTAAACACTCGTAAATATAAAGTGCATGTATTGTCATTATATTTAGCTTTTTAAAAACGCCTCTACAGGTCTCGAGGTACTGTAATCCCTGCATCAACCTCACCACTCTTTTTTGCATTACAAATACTCTTTGTACTCCCAAGCTACTTCCCCAAAAAAGTATACCGTATCTTAAAATCGATTCAAAATTTGCATGATACAATGTCTTAATTGTTTGAAAATTCATGTAAGATGACACAATCCTTATACCATATGCAACGGAGCCAAGCCTCAAACACAGCCGACTCACATGTGACTCCCATGACAAAAATTCATTTATTATCACCCCCAAAAACTTGGTTTCTGTTTCCCTATGGAGCTCCATTCCATACAGTTCAAGACTACTTGGTAGATCTATTTTATTTTGCTTAGTTCTAAAAATTATTATGTTAGTTTTATCCTTATTTAAGATTAATTTATTTTTACTAAACCAATCGTTAATCTCCCCAAAGGCCACCTCAGCTTCATGAATCAGTTCTGCAAAATCTAAACCACCAACAAGCATATTGGTATCATCACAATAGTTTGTTAAGGAAACATTATTTTCATTTACAGTTAAATCATTTATAAAAATTATAAACAATATAGGCCCCAAAATGCTACCCTGAGCTATCCCCATCAAGTTTTCCCTGAAAGCCGATTTAACCGTCCGATTCCCTTCCTGAATTATGACCCGCTGATGTCTATCTGAAAGGTAGGACCGCATCCACCTCTGCGCATTTCCTCTGATGCCGTACTTATTTAATTTATAGAGGAGCAATTCTCTGTCAATGCAGTCATATGCTTTACTAAGATCCAAGAACATCCCTACTGCTAGATTTTTATTTTCAAGGTGTTCCAAAACTATTTTCGTAAACTGAAAAATCGCAGACGTGGTCGACCTACCTCCCAGATATCCATGTTGCGTCTTAGCAAAGAGCTGACCCTCTTGGAAAAATTCCAACAGTCTCGAACATATAACCATCTCAAAAACCTTTGAGAAACTCGACAACAAGCTTATGGGTCTGTAATTGTTCAAATCTGTCGGACTGCCCTTTTTGTATAAAGGCTTAACTTTTGCAAATTTAAATTTATCTGGGAAACGTCCAAATTTCATAGAATTGTTAATAATATACGCAAGAATTCCAGCCACATCTTTAATAGACAATTTAACTATGCTACTTGGGATCTCATCTTCACCACTGTTATATTTATTTTTTAGTTTGCTGGATATTTCTAACAATTCTTTTATACAGGTAGGTTTGAGATATATTGACTGATCATTTTCGGGAATGTTACACTGAAATTGAACATGTGTTTTATCTTGAAAAAGCTTTGGAACTATATTTACTAAATGCTCATTAAAATCATCTGCTAGTTTTTGACAATTTTCGGTAGAGGGACCCTGACTAGTATTGGTCCTGCCATTTATTTCGTTACATATTGCCCACATACTTTTGTTTTTATTGTCTGAAACTCTAATCTTATTTTCAAAATTATTTGACTTTTCTTTTCTTAATAGCATATCATAATGTTTTTTTGTTTCCTTATATTCACCGTTATAATGGGCACAATGTTTTGACAGAACCAATAACTTATCCAATTTAATTTTACATTCTACAATTTCCTGGTTTTTCGATATTATTTTCTTTTTTTTATTACTGTAAGAAATAGTGAGTGGAAAACATTGGTCGAAAATATTTTTAAAAGTGTTTATAAATCTATCCCATTGCCCATTTACATCCATTCTCTCTACCTGAAGGACCAGTTGCCAGTTCTGCTGTTTTAGAAGCTGTGAAAAATCAGATTTATTTTGATCAGAAAAGAATCTTTTATAAACAAGTCTATTTTGATTATAGTTTCTCAGATGGAATCCAACCTTTTGCGCCTTGTGATCAGAGATATGAGCTTCCAAAACCTCAGCCCTGCACTCCTCCCCCTGATTAGTGAAAATGTTATCTAAACAACTACTGTTATCTTGAGTTATTCTAGTGTTTTCATATACCGAACCCCTAATATTATACAACCTTAATAGTGAAAATAAATTATTCTTATGACAGTTTTCCCTTAGCATCTCAATATTAAAGTCTCCTGCAATAAAAACTATATCGTAACCTTTAATGTTAGTTAACAGTTGTTCTAAGCTGGTAAAAAATCGTTCCTTATTACCTGAAGGTGGTCGATATATCGAAATTATTATAATTTTTTTTCCACTTAGCTGACACTTAATCCCAGAACACTCAAATTCGCCACTCAGCGATATACTGCGCACAGTTTTTAGCTGAACAAACTTAATGTGCTTTTTTACATAAACTGCACTGCCACCATGTTGACCATCACCTCTACAAAAGGCAGAGGCTAATTTAAAATCTTTAATCCCTATTTGTTGTAACTGCTCCATAGTTTTCCAATGTTCCGTTATGCAAACAAAAAGACATTCTGGCGATTCACTTAATAGTTTTTCCAGCTTATTAACGCTATTTCCAATTGATTGAACATTTTGGTGTATTAGGCTGTGAACTTCTTGTAGTTTTTCTTTTTGATTTTTTCTTAAAAAGTTTTACTTTCGCTTGACTGTCCATAGTCCGTAGACTGTTTGTATTTTTCAATTTTTTGTAAAAATGCTGGGCATTTAGGATCTCTAGCAGAGTGAATTCTATTTCGTAAATTTAGACGTTTGCAATTCGGGCAATCCAGAGGTGTATTTTCCGGACACAGATTAGCTTCATGGGTACCGCCGCACTTGTGACAGCTCAATGCACTTTTACAGTACTTTGCTACATGACCAAACAAACAACATTTATAGGACATAGCAACGTTGTAGTATTCCTGAACATATACTCTCGTTAGATCAAAATTTATCTTCTCATTTTTGATAAGCCATCGAAAAATAGTTGGTTTGGTCTGTAGTATCCAATTCTCTTTGTAATTGTTTCTGCAATCCTTCTTTGTTATGTATTTAATCATTTTGTTGATGTCATTCCCTACCAGTGCTTGAAGTTCTGGATTTTCATTAAGAAGTATCGAAATAAATTCATCCGGTTCGTAACCTTTTTCGATCCCAGTGATCATTATTATTGGATCAGTATTTTGTAGATCTTTAATTAGAAAAGTTTTATCTTTACCTAAGACTTCTTTTAGTTCGGTTTGTTGCACATCACTCTCACATTCTACTAATATAGCACCACTTTGTAACTTTCTTACATTAGGAAAAACTTGAGCACCATTGCCATTGGCAATCAAGCTTTGCTTTATTTCTTTCAAAACTATTTTAGGGTCTGTTTGGTTTTTAATTTTTATTACTGTTTGATGTTTTTTCAGTTGCGGTGGTGTGTTCCATTTTATAACATTGGGTGCACTGCTCTTTGCTTGCAGGATAGTACTATATGTCTTTTGATCTGTGAATTGTGTCATAGTTGGCTTTGAAACCTGCAGATCAGGCGGTGGGAGTGACTCATTTATCGTGGTATTTTTAGTGCTTTGTTTCAGTAAACTTGTTAATTGTATGTTGTTTTTTTCCACCGTTCCAATTCTGTATGCCAGTTTTGTAACCATAGAAGATACTATGAAAGTAGCGTCACGTATGGCTTTGCTGATGTTCGTAGTTATTTCAGCACTTTCTGCACCATTTTGAATTATTGATAGTGCTTGCAAGGCCCTATCAAGTATATCATCAATTGACTCTGACTTGGTAGGCACCCAGTCCAAACCTAGGTTAATTTCATACTCCTTTCTTATTTTTTGACGCTCTATGCATCCTGGGCTCGAATCTGATCGCTGTCTCTTTTGAGACTTTGTTGTCTCAGTTCGCGGGTCCCCTTTTTCGGTTTCTTTTGGAGGTGTCCTCATAATTGTATTATTTGGTTTAAACCCACCATCTCCTAAGTTTGTCTGTGAAACATTGTTCATTTTACTTTCATTTGTACCACTACCGATTCCAGATAAATTCATCAATTTATTGACTTCCCCTTGTAGACCTACGTTGTTTACCTTTTTTTCTTCTTGTTTATCAATAAACATTGTTATCTCTGCATTTTTTACGTTAGCTTCCGCGCCCATCATTTTATTAATTTCCTCACTAGCAGCCGATCCAATTGACAAATGCCTAGTGGATTGTCTTGTTTTAATTCTATATTCCCACCCATCACTCTCACTGTTCATAATTTGTTATAAATCACCCGTTTATACTTTCAAACAGGTAACAAAATAAATACTCGAAAATACCATATACCGATACGGCTATAATTTATCCGTAGGTTCCGTACAACACGTCCGCTCTGTTCGACGGTCGCCGCACTTCCAAAGTAGTACTATTAGTTCTGGGACATCCTGTATATAGCCCAATCTGGCCGAAATGCGCGGGACCGCAGACGCGAAATTTTTTCTTCAAAATGCGCAACTACTAAAAACAACAAGGGATACGTTTCAGGGTACACCACAATTTCTCTTACCTGGAATCACAATAATGCATCTTCTTATGCGCCCTATAAGTCTTCTGCGAACTGAACCTGATGTCGCACACAGCGCAGTACCGATCCTGCGATTCGGCGGCACTCGTTTCCCCATTCGGAACGCTAGAACTGCTGGATCCTCCCGCTGGGCCGCCCGTTGGGCCCGTTACCGGACCAGGTGACACGGTATGCATGCGCATATGCCTGTTCAAACTGACTTTTTTGTCTGCACTGTACGAGCAATGCATGCAGGTGTATTGTTTGGCGATGCGCAATTGGCTACCGCTGGGTTCCGAACTTACACCGGATGGTTTGGTATCATCGTCTGTCGGTTTGGTTGGTCTGAAAAAGAAGGGAAAATAAAGTCTGTAAGTTATAGCTTTACACGTACGTCACAAACCCAGGGATTGAGAGCCATGGTGACTTAAAACTTCCCATCTTTATTTATTACAGACTTAAAAGTGAATAAAAAGATAATAGGTCGTTTGCGGAGTTCCGCAATACGTGTTAATAAAGACAATATTTACAGTCCTAGTTGAATATTGATTTGTTGCCATTAAATATTTGCCAGCCGTTAACTCACGGTTGTGTCAGTCTTAATTGGTTTTTATAAGTTTTTGTGCCTATAATATAAATGGATAAATAATAAATACATGGTGACTGAGGTTTGATACGATTAAAAAGAGAACGCCCGTTATTCGCCATCGTCATTTCAATTTTTTTTTTCGAAATTACGCTATTTTAACGTTTTTGAAATCAGTCCTTGTTTTGATATTTTTCTTACGCTAAATCTTGATTGGATTTACGGTTTTGGAACTAGAGAGGCCATATTCAGTCTACAGACACTAATACAACACTGTCAAGACCAAAGAAAAGATGTCTTTATATGTTTTATAGACTACGTGAAGGCTTTTGACAACGTTAAGCTCATACAACGCTAATATCATACCTTAAAGACATAGGACTGGATGATAAAGACATAAGGCTCATAGCTAACCTGTACTGGAACCAAAAAGCAGAAATTCAATTACAAAACAACAATAACAGAACAGTTTGAAATCAAAAAGGGTGTTAGGCAGGGTTGTATCCTGTCACCAATGTTGTGTAATCTATATGCAGAAAGAGCTTATACTGAGTCAGTTCTAGATAATAATAATAATAATAATAACACTTCTTTATTTCAAATTACAAGTTACTAGGTAATTACAAACTACAAGGCAACTATAAAGTGAAATGACGTCAGAAAAAGCAATAACGACAAGAACTCACTGAAGTCAAAAGTCCCAATCAAAAAAGTCTCTCAAGGTATATGGTTCCATATTAATTAATAACCTCTTAATTGACCTTTTCCACACTCTTATATTACATATCCCTTTAATGTTAATAGGCAATCTATTATATAATTTAACGCACATGTAATATGGGCTTTTTTCAGAAATTGTTAAATGGTGACGTGGATACAAAAAATTCAAAGTTCGAGTACCGTAGCTATGCTCATTAAGTTCTTGGAAAATTTCTTTGTTTTTGAATAAGAACATTAAACACTCGTAAATATAAAGTGCATGTATTGTCATTATATTTAGCTTTTTAAAAACGCCTCTACAGGTCTCGAGGTACTGTAATCCCTGCATCAACCTCACCACTCTTTTTTGCATTACAAATACTCTTTGTACTCCCAAGCTACTTCCCCAAAAAAGTATACCGTATCTTAAAATCGATTCAAAATTTGCATGATACAATGTCTTAATTGTTTGAAAATTCATGTAAGATGACACAATCCTTATACCATATGCAACGGAGCCAAGCCTCAAACACAGCCGACTCACATGTGACTCCCATGACAAAAATTCATTTATTATCACCCCCAAAAACTTGGTTTCTGTTTCCCTATGGAGCTCCATTCCATACAGTTCAAGACTACTTGGTAGATCTATTTTATTTTGCTTAGTTCTAAAAATTATTATGTTAGTTTTATCCTTATTTAAGATTAATTTATTTTTACTAAACCAATCGTTAATCTCCCCAAAGGCCACCTCAGCTTCATGAATCAGTTCTGCAAAATCTAAACCACCAACAAGCATATTGGTATCATCACAATAGTTTGTTAAGGAAACATTATTTTCATTTACAGTTAAATCATTTATAAAAATTATAAACAATATAGGCCCCAAAATGCTACCCTGAGCTATCCCCATCAAGTTTTCCCTGAAAGCCGATTTAACCGTCCGATTCCCTTCCTGAATTATGACCCGCTGATGTCTATCTGAAAGGTAGGACCGCATCCACCTCTGCGCATTTCCTCTGATGCCGTACTTATTTAATTTATAGAGGAGCAATTCTCTGTCAATGCAGTCATATGCTTTACTAAGATCCAAGAACATCCCTACTGCTAGATTTTTATTTTCAAGGTGTTCCAAAACTATTTTCGTAAACTGAAAAATCGCAGACGTGGTCGACCTACCTCCCAGATATCCATGTTGCGTCTTAGCAAAGAGCTGACCCTCTTGGAAAAATTCCAACAGTCTCGAACATATAACCATCTCAAAAACCTTTGAGAAACTCGACAACAAGCTTATGGGTCTGTAATTGTTCAAATCTGTCGGACTGCCCTTTTTGTATAAAGGCTTAACTTTTGCAAATTTAAATTTATCTGGGAAACGTCCAAATTTCATAGAATTGTTAATAATATACGCAAGAATTCCAGCCACATCTTTAATAGACAATTTAACTATGCTACTTGGGATCTCATCTTCACCACTGTTATATTTATTTTTTAGTTTGCTGGATATTTCTAACAATTCTTTTATACAGGTAGGTTTGAGATATATTGACTGATCATTTTCGGGAATGTTACACTGAAATTGAACATGTGTTTTATCTTGAAAAAGCTTTGGAACTATATTTACTAAATGCTCATTAAAATCATCTGCTAGTTTTTGACAATTTTCGGTAGAGGGACCCTGACTAGTATTGGTCCTGCCATTTATTTCGTTACATATTGCCCACATACTTTTGTTTTTATTGTCTGAAACTCTAATCTTATTTTCAAAATTATTTGACTTTTCTTTTCTTAATAGCATATCATAATGTTTTTTTGTTTCCTTATATTCACCGTTATAATGGGCACAATGTTTTGACAGAACCAATAACTTATCCAATTTAATTTTACATTCTACAATTTCCTGGTTTTTCGATATTATTTTCTTTTTTTTATTACTGTAAGAAATAGTGAGTGGAAAACATTGGTCGAAAATATTTTTAAAAGTGTTTATAAATCTATCCCATTGCCCATTTACATCCATTCTCTCTACCTGAAGGACCAGTTGCCAGTTCTGCTGTTTTAGAAGCTGTGAAAAATCAGATTTATTTTGATCAGAAAAGAATCTTTTATAAACAAGTCTATTTTGATTATAGTTTCTCAGATGGAATCCAACCTTTTGCGCCTTGTGATCAGAGATATGAGCTTCCAAAACCTCAGCCCTGCACTCCTCCCCCTGATTAGTGAAAATGTTATCTAAACAACTACTGTTATCTTGAGTTATTCTAGTGTTTTCATATACCGAACCCCTAATATTATACAACCTTAATAGTGAAAATAAATTATTCTTATGACAGTTTTCCCTTAGCATCTCAATATTAAAGTCTCCTGCAATAAAAACTATATCGTAACCTTTAATGTTAGTTAACAGTTGTTCTAAGCTGGTAAAAAATCGTTCCTTATTACCTGAAGGTGGTCGATATATCGAAATTATTATAATTTTTTTTCCACTTAGCTGACACTTAATCCCAGAACACTCAAATTCGCCACTCAGCGATATACTGCGCACAGTTTTTAGCTGAACAAACTTAATGTGCTTTTTTACATAAACTGCACTGCCACCATGTTGACCATCACCTCTACAAAAGGCAGAGGCTAATTTAAAATCTTTAATCCCTATTTGTTGTAACTGCTCCATAGTTTTCCAATGTTCCGTTATGCAAACAAAAAGACATTCTGGCGATTCACTTAATAGTTTTTCCAGCTTATTAACGCTATTTCCAATTGATTGAACATTTTGGTGTATTAGGCTGTGAACTTCTTGTAGTTTTTCTTTTTGATTTTTTCTTAAAAAGTTTTACTTTCGCTTGACTGTCCATAGTCCGTAGACTGTTTGTATTTTTCAATTTTTTGTAAAAATGCTGGGCATTTAGGATCTCTAGCAGAGTGAATTCTATTTCGTAAATTTAGACGTTTGCAATTCGGGCAATCCAGAGGTGTATTTTCCGGACACAGATTAGCTTCATGGGTACCGCCGCACTTGTGACAGCTCAATGCACTTTTACAGTACTTTGCTACATGACCAAACAAACAACATTTATAGGACATAGCAACGTTGTAGTATTCCTGAACATATACTCTCGTTAGATCAAAATTTATCTTCTCATTTTTGATAAGCCATCGAAAAATAGTTGGTTTGGTCTGTAGTATCCAATTCTCTTTGTAATTGTTTCTGCAATCCTTCTTTGTTATGTATTTAATCATTTTGTTGATGTCATTCCCTACCAGTGCTTGAAGTTCTGGATTTTCATTAAGAAGTATCGAAATAAATTCATCCGGTTCGTAACCTTTTTCGATCCCAGTGATCATTATTATTGGATCAGTATTTTGTAGATCTTTAATTAGAAAAGTTTTATCTTTACCTAAGACTTCTTTTAGTTCGGTTTGTTGCACATCACTCTCACATTCTACTAATATAGCACCACTTTGTAACTTTCTTACATTAGGAAAAACTTGAGCACCATTGCCATTGGCAATCAAGCTTTGCTTTATTTCTTTCAAAACTATTTTAGGGTCTGTTTGGTTTTTAATTTTTATTACTGTTTGATGTTTTTTCAGTTGCGGTGGTGTGTTCCATTTTATAACATTGGGTGCACTGCTCTTTGCTTGCAGGATAGTACTATATGTCTTTTGATCTGTGAATTGTGTCATAGTTGGCTTTGAAACCTGCAGATCAGGCGGTGGGAGTGACTCATTTATCGTGGTATTTTTAGTGCTTTGTTTCAGTAAACTTGTTAATTGTATGTTGTTTTTTTCCACCGTTCCAATTCTGTATGCCAGTTTTGTAACCATAGAAGATACTATGAAAGTAGCGTCACGTATGGCTTTGCTGATGTTCGTAGTTATTTCAGCACTTTCTGCACCATTTTGAATTATTGATAGTGCTTGCAAGGCCCTATCAAGTATATCATCAATTGACTCTGACTTGGTAGGCACCCAGTCCAAACCTAGGTTAATTTCATACTCCTTTCTTATTTTTTGACGCTCTATGCATCCTGGGCTCGAATCTGATCGCTGTCTCTTTTGAGACTTTGTTGTCTCAGTTCGCGGGTCCCCTTTTTCGGTTTCTTTTGGAGGTGTCCTCATAATTGTATTATTTGGTTTAAACCCACCATCTCCTAAGTTTGTCTGTGAAACATTGTTCATTTTACTTTCATTTGTACCACTACCGATTCCAGATAAATTCATCAATTTATTGACTTCCCCTTGTAGACCTACGTTGTTTACCTTTTTTTCTTCTTGTTTATCAATAAACATTGTTATCTCTGCATTTTTTACGTTAGCTTCCGCGCCCATCATTTTATTAATTTCCTCACTAGCAGCCGATCCAATTGACAAATGCCTAGTGGATTGTCTTGTTTTAATTCTATATTCCCACCCATCACTCTCACTGTTCATAATTTGTTATAAATCACCCGTTTATACTTTCAAACAGGTAACAAAATAAATACTCGAAAATACCATATACCGATACGGCTATAATTTATCCGTAGGTTCCGTACAACACGTCCGCTCTGTTCGACGGTCGCCGCACTTCCAAAGTAGTACTATTAGTTCTGGGACATCCTGTATATAGCCCAATCTGGCCGAAATGCGCGGGACCGCAGACGCGAAATTTTTTCTTCAAAATGCGCAACTACTAAAAACAACAAGGGATACGTTTCAGGGTACACCACAATTTCTCTTACCTGGAATCACAATAATGCATCTTCTTATGCGCCCTATAAGTCTTCTGCGAACTGAACCTGATGTCGCACACAGCGCAGTACCGATCCTGCGATTCGGCGGCACTCGTTTCCCCATTCGGAACGCTAGAACTGCTGGATCCTCCCGCTGGGCCGCCCGTTGGGCCCGTTACCGGACCAGGTGACACGGTATGCATGCGCATATGCCTGTTCAAACTGACTTTTTTGTCTGCACTGTACGAGCAATGCATGCAGGTGTATTGTTTGGCGATGCGCAATTGGCTACCGCTGGGTTCCGAACTTACACCGGATGGTTTGGTATCATCGTCTGTCGGTTTGGTTGGTCTGAAAAAGAAGGGAAAATAAAGTCTGTAAGTTATAGCTTTACACGTACGTCACAAACCCAGGGATTGAGAGCCATGGTGACTTAAAACTTCCCATCTTTATTTATTACAGACTTAAAAGTGAATAAAAAGATAATAGGTCGTTTGCGGAGTTCCGCAATACGTGTTAATAAAGACAATATTTACAGTCCTAGTTGAATATTGATTTGTTGCCATTAAATATTTGCCAGCCGTTAACTCACGGTTGTGTCAGTCTTAATTGGTTTTTATAAGTTTTTGTGCCTATAATATAAATGGATAAATAATAAATACATGGTGACTGAGGTTTGATACGATTAAAAAGAGAACGCCCGTTATTCGCCATCGTCATTTCAATTTTTTTTTTTCGAAATTACGCTATTTTAACGTTTTTGAAATCAGTCCTTGTTTTGATATTTTTCTTACGCTAAATCTTGATTGGATTTACGGTTTTGGAACTAGAGAGGCCATATTCAGTCTACAGACACTAATACAACACTGTCAAGACCAAAGAAAAGATGTCTTTATATGTTTTATAGACTACGTGAAGGCTTTTGACAACGTTAAGCTCATACAACGCTAATATCATACCTTAAAGACATAGGACTGGATGATAAAGACATAAGGCTCATAGCTAACCTGTACTGGAACCAAAAAGCAGAAATTCAATTACAAAACAACAATAACAGAACAGTTTGAAATCAAAAAGGGTGTTAGGCAGGGTTGTATCCTGTCACCAATGTTGTGTAATCTATATGCAGAAAGAGCTTATACTGAGTCAGTTCTAGATAATAATAATAATAATAATAACACTTCTTTATTTCAAATTACAAGTTACTAGGTAATTACAAACTACAAGGCAACTATAAAGTGAAATGACGTCAGAAAAAGCAATAACGACAAGAACTCACTGAAGTCAAAAGTCCCAATCAAAAAAGTCTCTCAAGGTATATGGTTCCATATTAATTAATAACCTCTTAATTGACCTTTTCCACACTCTTATATTACATATCCCTTTAATGTTAATAGGCAATCTATTATATAATTTAACGCACATGTAATATGGGCTTTTTTCAGAAATTGTTAAATGGTGACGTGGATACAAAAAATTCAAAGTTCGAGTACCGTAGCTATGCTCATTAAGTTCTTGGAAAATTTCTTTGTTTTTGAATAAGAACATTAAACACTCGTAAATATAAAGTGCATGTATTGTCATTATATTTAGCTTTTTAAAAACGCCTCTACAGGTCTCGAGGTACTGTAATCCCTGCATCAACCTCACCACTCTTTTTTGCATTACAAATACTCTTTGTACTCCCAAGCTACTTCCCCAAAAAAGTATACCGTATCTTAAAATCGATTCAAAATTTGCATGATACAATGTCTTAATTGTTTGAAAATTCATGTAAGATGACACAATCCTTATACCATATGCAACGGAGCCAAGCCTCAAACACAGCCGACTCACATGTGACTCCCATGACAAAAATTCATTTATTATCACCCCCAAAAACTTGGTTTCTGTTTCCCTATGGAGCTCCATTCCATACAGTTCAAGACTACTTGGTAGATCTATTTTATTTTGCTTAGTTCTAAAAATTATTATGTTAGTTTTATCCTTATTTAAGATTAATTTATTTTTACTAAACCAATCGTTAATCTCCCCAAAGGCCACCTCAGCTTCATGAATCAGTTCTGCAAAATCTAAACCACCAACAAGCATATTGGTATCATCACAATAGTTTGTTAAGGAAACATTATTTTCATTTACAGTTAAATCATTTATAAAAATTATAAACAATATAGGCCCCAAAATGCTACCCTGAGCTATCCCCATCAAGTTTTCCCTGAAAGCCGATTTAACCGTCCGATTCCCTTCCTGAATTATGACCCGCTGATGTCTATCTGAAAGGTAGGACCGCATCCACCTCTGCGCATTTCCTCTGATGCCGTACTTATTTAATTTATAGAGGAGCAATTCTCTGTCAATGCAGTCATATGCTTTACTAAGATCCAAGAACATCCCTACTGCTAGATTTTTATTTTCAAGGTGTTCCAAAACTATTTTCGTAAACTGAAAAATCGCAGACGTGGTCGACCTACCTCCCAGATATCCATGTTGCGTCTTAGCAAAGAGCTGACCCTCTTGGAAAAATTCCAACAGTCTCGAACATATAACCATCTCAAAAACCTTTGAGAAACTCGACAACAAGCTTATGGGTCTGTAATTGTTCAAATCTGTCGGACTGCCCTTTTTGTATAAAGGCTTAACTTTTGCAAATTTAAATTTATCTGGGAAACGTCCAAATTTCATAGAATTGTTAATAATATACGCAAGAATTCCAGCCACATCTTTAATAGACAATTTAACTATGCTACTTGGGATCTCATCTTCACCACTGTTATATTTATTTTTTAGTTTGCTGGATATTTCTAACAATTCTTTTATACAGGTAGGTTTGAGATATATTGACTGATCATTTTCGGGAATGTTACACTGAAATTGAACATGTGTTTTATCTTGAAAAAGCTTTGGAACTATATTTACTAAATGCTCATTAAAATCATCTGCTAGTTTTTGACAATTTTCGGTAGAGGGACCCTGACTAGTATTGGTCCTGCCATTTATTTCGTTACATATTGCCCACATACTTTTGTTTTTATTGTCTGAAACTCTAATCTTATTTTCAAAATTATTTGACTTTTCTTTTCTTAATAGCATATCATAATGTTTTTTTGTTTCCTTATATTCACCGTTATAATGGGCACAATGTTTTGACAGAACCAATAACTTATCCAATTTAATTTTACATTCTACAATTTCCTGGTTTTTCGATATTATTTTCTTTTTTTTATTACTGTAAGAAATAGTGAGTGGAAAACATTGGTCGAAAATATTTTTAAAAGTGTTTATAAATCTATCCCATTGCCCATTTACATCCATTCTCTCTACCTGAAGGACCAGTTGCCAGTTCTGCTGTTTTAGAAGCTGTGAAAAATCAGATTTATTTTGATCAGAAAATAATCTTTTATAAACAAGTCTATTTTGATTATAGTTTCTCAGATGGAATCCAACCTTTTGCGCCTTGTGATCAGAGATATGAGCTTCCAAAACCTCAGCCCTGCACTCCTCCCCCTGATTAGTGAAAATGTTATCTAAACAACTACTGTTATCTTGAGTTATTCTAGTGTTTTCATATACCGAACCCCTAATATTATACAACCTTAATAGTGAAAATAAATTATTCTTATGACAGTTTTCCCTTAGCATCTCAATATTAAAGTCTCCTGCAATAAAAACTATATCGTAACCTTTAATGTTAGTTAACAGTTGTTCTAAGCTGGTAAAAAATCGTTCCTTATTACCTGAAGGTGGTCGATATATCGAAATTATTATAATTTTTTTTCCACTTAGCTGACACTTAATCCCAGAACACTCAAATTCGCCACTCAGCGATATACTGCGCACAGTTTTTAGCTGAACAAACTTAATGTGCTTTTTTACATAAACTGCACTGCCACCATGTTGACCATCACCTCTACAAAAGGCAGAGGCTAATTTAAAATCTTTAATCCCTATTTGTTGTAACTGCTCCATAGTTTTCCAATGTTCCGTTATGCAAACAAAAAGACATTCTGGCGATTCACTTAATAGTTTTTCCAGCTTATTAACGCTATTTCCAATTGATTGAACATTTTGGTGTATTAGGCTGTGAACTTCTTGTAGTTTTTCTTTTTGATTTTTTCTTAAAAAGTTTTACTTTCGCTTGACTGTCCATAGTCCGTAGACTGTTTGTATTTTTCAATTTTTTGTAAAAATGCTGGGCATTTAGGATCTCTAGCAGAGTGAATTCTATTTCGTAAATTTAGACGTTTGCAATTCGGGCAATCCAGAGGTGTATTTTCCGGACACAGATTAGCTTCATGGGTACCGCCGCACTTGTGACAGCTCAATGCACTTTTACAGTACTTTGCTACATGACCAAACAAACAACATTTATAGGACATAGCAACGTTGTAGTATTCCTGAACATATACTCTCGTTAGATCAAAATTTATCTTCTCATTTTTGATAAGCCATCGAAAAATAGTTGGTTTGGTCTGTAGTATCCAATTCTCTTTGTAATTGTTTCTGCAATCCTTCTTTGTTATGTATTTAATCATTTTGTTGATGTCATTCCCTACCAGTGCTTGAAGTTCTGGATTTTCATTAAGAAGTATCGAAATAAATTCATCCGGTTCGTAACCTTTTTCGATCCCAGTGATCATTATTATTGGATCAGTATTTTGTAGATCTTTAATTAGAAAAGTTTTATCTTTACCTAAGACTTCTTTTAGTTCGGTTTGTTGCACATCACTCTCACATTCTACTAATATAGCACCACTTTGTAACTTTCTTACATTAGGAAAAACTTGAGCACCATTGCCATTGGCAATCAAGCTTTGCTTTATTTCTTTCAAAACTATTTTAGGGTCTGTTTGGTTTTTAATTTTTATTACTGTTTGATGTTTTTTCAGTTGCGGTGGTGTGTTCCATTTTATAACATTGGGTGCACTGCTCTTTGCTTGCAGGATAGTACTATATGTCTTTTGATCTGTGAATTGTGTCATAGTTGGCTTTGAAACCTGCAGATCAGGCGGTGGGAGTGACTCATTTATCGTGGTATTTTTAGTGCTTTGTTTCAGTAAACTTGTTAATTGTATGTTGTTTTTTTCCACCGTTCCAATTCTGTATGCCAGTTTTGTAACCATAGAAGATACTATGAAAGTAGCGTCACGTATGGCTTTGCTGATGTTCGTAGTTATTTCAGCACTTTCTGCACCATTTTGAATTATTGATAGTGCTTGCAAGGCCCTATCAAGTATATCATCAATTGACTCTGACTTGGTAGGCACCCAGTCCAAACCTAGGTTAATTTCATACTCCTTTCTTATTTTTTGACGCTCTATGCATCCTGGGCTCGAATCTGATCGCTGTCTCTTTTGAGACTTTGTTGTCTCAGTTCGCGGGTCCCCTTTTTCGGTTTCTTTTGGAGGTGTCCTCATAATTGTATTATTTGGTTTAAACCCACCATCTCCTAAGTTTGTCTGTGAAACATTGTTCATTTTACTTTCATTTGTACCACTACCGATTCCAGATAAATTCATCAATTTATTGACTTCCCCTTGTAGACCTACGTTGTTTACCTTTTTTTCTTCTTGTTTATCAATAAACATTGTTATCTCTGCATTTTTTACGTTAGCTTCCGCGCCCATCATTTTATTAATTTCCTCACTAGCAGCCGATCCAATTGACAAATGCCTAGTGGATTGTCTTGTTTTAATTCTATATTCCCACCCATCACTCTCACTGTTCATAATTTGTTATAAATCACCCGTTTATACTTTCAAACAGGTAACAAAATAAATACTCGAAAATACCATATACCGATACGGCTATAATTTATCCGTAGGTTCCGTACAACACGTCCGCTCTGTTCGACGGTCGCCGCACTTCCAAAGTAGTACTATTAGTTCTGGGACATCCTGTATATAGCCCAATCTGGCCGAAATGCGCGGGACCGCAGACGCGAAATTTTTTCTTCAAAATGCGCAACTACTAAAAACAACAAGGGATACGTTTCAGGGTACACCACAATTTCTCTTACCTGGAATCACAATAATGCATCTTCTTATGCGCCCTATAAGTCTTCTGCGAACTGAACCTGATGTCGCACACAGCGCAGTACCGATCCTGCGATTCGGCGGCACTCGTTTCCCCATTCGGAACGCTAGAACTGCTGGATCCTCCCGCTGGGCCGCCCGTTGGGCCCGTTACCGGACCAGGTGACACGGTATGCATGCGCATATGCCTGTTCAAACTGACTTTTTTGTCTGCACTGTACGAGCAATGCATGCAGGTGTATTGTTTGGCGATGCGCAATTGGCTACCGCTGGGTTCCGAACTTACACCGGATGGTTTGGTATCATCGTCTGTCGGTTTGGTTGGTCTGAAAAAGAAGGGAAAATAAAGTCTGTAAGTTATAGCTTTACACGTACGTCACAAACCCAGGGATTGAGAGCCATGGTGACTTAAAACTTCCCATCTTTATTTATTACAGACTTAAAAGTGAATAAAAAGATAATAGGTCGTTTGCGGAGTTCCGCAATACGTGTTAATAAAGACAATATTTACAGTCCTAGTTGAATATTGATTTGTTGCCATTAAATATTTGCCAGCCGTTAACTCACGGTTGTGTCAGTCTTAATTGGTTTTTATAAGTTTTTGTGCCTATAATATAAATGGATAAATAATAAATACATGGTGACTGAGGTTTGATACGATTAAAAAGAGAACGCCCGTTATTCGCCATCGTCATTTCAATTTTTTTTTTCGAAATTACGCTATTTTAACGTTTTTGAAATCAGTCCTTGTTTTGATATTTTTCTTACGCTAAATCTTGATTGGATTTACGGTTTTGGAACTAGAGAGGCCATATTCAGTCTACAGACACTAATACAACACTGTCAAGACCAAAGAAAAGATGTCTTTATATGTTTTATAGACTACGTGAAGGCTTTTGACAACGTTAAGCTCATACAACGCTAATATCATACCTTAAAGACATAGGACTGGATGATAAAGACATAAGGCTCATAGCTAACCTGTACTGGAACCAAAAAGCAGAAATTCAATTACAAAACAACAATAACAGAACAGTTTGAAATCAAAAAGGGTGTTAGGCAGGGTTGTATCCTGTCACCAATGTTGTGTAATCTATATGCAGAAAGAGCTTATACTGAGTCAGTTCTAGATAATAATAATAATAATAATAACACTTCTTTATTTCAAATTACAAGTTACTAGGTAATTACAAACTACAAGGCAACTATAAAGTGAAATGACGTCAGAAAAAGCAATAACGACAAGAACTCACTGAAGTCAAAAGTCCCAATCAAAAAAGTCTCTCAAGGTATATGGTTCCATATTAATTAATAACCTCTTAATTGACCTTTTCCACACTCTTATATTACATATCCCTTTAATGTTAATAGGCAATCTATTATATAATTTAACGCACATGTAATATGGGCTTTTTTCAGAAATTGTTAAATGGTGACGTGGATACAAAAAATTCAAAGTTCGAGTACCGTAGCTATGCTCATTAAGTTCTTGGAAAATTTCTTTGTTTTTGAATAAGAACATTAAACACTCGTAAATATAAAGTGCATGTATTGTCATTATATTTAGCTTTTTAAAAACGCCTCTACAGGTCTCGAGGTACTGTAATCCCTGCATCAACCTCACCACTCTTTTTTGCATTACAAATACTCTTTGTACTCCCAAGCTACTTCCCCAAAAAAGTATACCGTATCTTAAAATCGATTCAAAATTTGCATGATACAATGTCTTAATTGTTTGAAAATTCATGTAAGATGACACAATCCTTATACCATATGCAACGGAGCCAAGCCTCAAACACAGCCGACTCACATGTGACTCCCATGACAAAAATTCATTTATTATCACCCCCAAAAACTTGGTTTCTGTTTCCCTATGGAGCTCCATTCCATACAGTTCAAGACTACTTGGTAGATCTATTTTATTTTGCTTAGTTCTAAAAATTATTATGTTAGTTTTATCCTTATTTAAGATTAATTTATTTTTACTAAACCAATCGTTAATCTCCCCAAAGGCCACCTCAGCTTCATGAATCAGTTCTGCAAAATCTAAACCACCAACAAGCATATTGGTATCATCACAATAGTTTGTTAAGGAAACATTATTTTCATTTACAGTTAAATCATTTATAAAAATTATAAACAATATAGGCCCCAAAATGCTACCCTGAGCTATCCCCATCAAGTTTTCCCTGAAAGCCGATTTAACCGTCCGATTCCCTTCCTGAATTATGACCCGCTGATGTCTATCTGAAAGGTAGGACCGCATCCACCTCTGCGCATTTCCTCTGATGCCGTACTTATTTAATTTATAGAGGAGCAATTCTCTGTCAATGCAGTCATATGCTTTACTAAGATCCAAGAACATCCCTACTGCTAGATTTTTATTTTCAAGGTGTTCCAAAACTATTTTCGTAAACTGAAAAATCGCAGACGTGGTCGACCTACCTCCCAGATATCCATGTTGCGTCTTAGCAAAGAGCTGACCCTCTTGGAAAAATTCCAACAGTCTCGAACATATAACCATCTCAAAAACCTTTGAGAAACTCGACAACAAGCTTATGGGTCTGTAATTGTTCAAATCTGTCGGACTGCCCTTTTTGTATAAAGGCTTAACTTTTGCAAATTTAAATTTATCTGGGAAACGTCCAAATTTCATAGAATTGTTAATAATATACGCAAGAATTCCAGCCACATCTTTAATAGACAATTTAACTATGCTACTTGGGATCTCATCTTCACCACTGTTATATTTATTTTTTAGTTTGCTGGATATTTCTAACAATTCTTTTATACAGGTAGGTTTGAGATATATTGACTGATCATTTTCGGGAATGTTACACTGAAATTGAACATGTGTTTTATCTTGAAAAAGCTTTGGAACTATATTTACTAAATGCTCATTAAAATCATCTGCTAGTTTTTGACAATTTTCGGTAGAGGGACCCTGACTAGTATTGGTCCTGCCATTTATTTCGTTACATATTGCCCACATACTTTTGTTTTTATTGTCTGAAACTCTAATCTTATTTTCAAAATTATTTGACTTTTCTTTTCTTAATAGCATATCATAATGTTTTTTTGTTTCCTTATATTCACCGTTATAATGGGCACAATGTTTTGACAGAACCAATAACTTATCCAATTTAATTTTACATTCTACAATTTCCTGGTTTTTCGATATTATTTTCTTTTTTTTATTACTGTAAGAAATAGTGAGTGGAAAACATTGGTCGAAAATATTTTTAAAAGTGTTTATAAATCTATCCCATTGCCCATTTACATCCATTCTCTCTACCTGAAGGACCAGTTGCCAGTTCTGCTGTTTTAGAAGCTGTGAAAAATCAGATTTATTTTGATCAGAAAAGAATCTTTTATAAACAAGTCTATTTTGATTATAGTTTCTCAGATGGAATCCAACCTTTTGCGCCTTGTGATCAGAGATATGAGCTTCCAAAACCTCAGCCCTGCACTCCTCCCCCTGATTAGTGAAAATGTTATCTAAACAACTACTGTTATCTTGAGTTATTCTAGTGTTTTCATATACCGAACCCCTAATATTATACAACCTTAATAGTGAAAATAAATTATTCTTATGACAGTTTTCCCTTAGCATCTCAATATTAAAGTCTCCTGCAATAAAAACTATATCGTAACCTTTAATGTTAGTTAACAGTTGTTCTAAGCTGGTAAAAAATCGTTCCTTATTACCTGAAGGTGGTCGATATATCGAAATTATTATAATTTTTTTTCCACTTAGCTGACACTTAATCCCAGAACACTCAAATTCGCCACTCAGCGATATACTGCGCACAGTTTTTAGCTGAACAAACTTAATGTGCTTTTTTACATAAACTGCACTGCCACCATGTTGACCATCACCTCTACAAAAGGCAGAGGCTAATTTAAAATCTTTAATCCCTATTTGTTGTAACTGCTCCATAGTTTTCCAATGTTCCGTTATGCAAACAAAAAGACATTCTGGCGATTCACTTAATAGTTTTTCCAGCTTATTAACGCTATTTCCAATTGATTGAACATTTTGGTGTATTAGGCTGTGAACTTCTTGTAGTTTTTCTTTTTGATTTTTTCTTAAAAAGTTTTACTTTCGCTTGACTGTCCATAGTCCGTAGACTGTTTGTATTTTTCAATTTTTTGTAAAAATGCTGGGCATTTAGGATCTCTAGCAGAGTGAATTCTATTTCGTAAATTTAGACGTTTGCAATTCGGGCAATCCAGAGGTGTATTTTCCGGACACAGATTAGCTTCATGGGTACCGCCGCACTTGTGACAGCTCAATGCACTTTTACAGTACTTTGCTACATGACCAAACAAACAACATTTATAGGACATAGCAACGTTGTAGTATTCCTGAACATATACTCTCGTTAGATCAAAATTTATCTTCTCATTTTTGATAAGCCATCGAAAAATAGTTGGTTTGGTCTGTAGTATCCAATTCTCTTTGTAATTGTTTCTGCAATCCTTCTTTGTTATGTATTTAATCATTTTGTTGATGTCATTCCCTACCAGTGCTTGAAGTTCTGGATTTTCATTAAGAAGTATCGAAATAAATTCATCCGGTTCGTAACCTTTTTCGATCCCAGTGATCATTATTATTGGATCAGTATTTTGTAGATCTTTAATTAGAAAAGTTTTATCTTTACCTAAGACTTCTTTTAGTTCGGTTTGTTGCACATCACTCTCACATTCTACTAATATAGCACCACTTTGTAACTTTCTTACATTAGGAAAAACTTGAGCACCATTGCCATTGGCAATCAAGCTTTGCTTTATTTCTTTCAAAACTATTTTAGGGTCTGTTTGGTTTTTAATTTTTATTACTGTTTGATGTTTTTTCAGTTGCGGTGGTGTGTTCCATTTTATAACATTGGGTGCACTGCTCTTTGCTTGCAGGATAGTACTATATGTCTTTTGATCTGTGAATTGTGTCATAGTTGGCTTTGAAACCTGCAGATCAGGCGGTGGGAGTGACTCATTTATCGTGGTATTTTTAGTGCTTTGTTTCAGTAAACTTGTTAATTGTATGTTGTTTTTTTCCACCGTTCCAATTCTGTATGCCAGTTTTGTAACCATAGAAGATACTATGAAAGTAGCGTCACGTATGGCTTTGCTGATGTTCGTAGTTATTTCAGCACTTTCTGCACCATTTTGAATTATTGATAGTGCTTGCAAGGCCCTATCAAGTATATCATCAATTGACTCTGACTTGGTAGGCACCCAGTCCAAACCTAGGTTAATTTCATACTCCTTTCTTATTTTTTGACGCTCTATGCATCCTGGGCTCGAATCTGATCGCTGTCTCTTTTGAGACTTTGTTGTCTCAGTTCGCGGGTCCCCTTTTTCGGTTTCTTTTGGAGGTGTCCTCATAATTGTATTATTTGGTTTAAACCCACCATCTCCTAAGTTTGTCTGTGAAACATTGTTCATTTTACTTTCATTTGTACCACTACCGATTCCAGATAAATTCATCAATTTATTGACTTCCCCTTGTAGACCTACGTTGTTTACCTTTTTTTCTTCTTGTTTATCAATAAACATTGTTATCTCTGCATTTTTTACGTTAGCTTCCGCGCCCATCATTTTATTAATTTCCTCACTAGCAGCCGATCCAATTGACAAATGCCTAGTGGATTGTCTTGTTTTAATTCTATATTCCCACCCATCACTCTCACTGTTCATAATTTGTTATAAATCACCCGTTTATACTTTCAAACAGGTAACAAAATAAATACTCGAAAATACCATATACCGATACGGCTATAATTTATCCGTAGGTTCCGTACAACACGTCCGCTCTGTTCGACGGTCGCCGCACTTCCAAAGTAGTACTATTAGTTCTGGGACATCCTGTATATAGCCCAATCTGGCCGAAATGCGCGGGACCGCAGACGCGAAATTTTTTCTTCAAAATGCGCAACTACTAAAAACAACAAGGGATACGTTTCAGGGTACACCACAATTTCTCTTACCTGGAATCACAATAATGCATCTTCTTATGCGCCCTATAAGTCTTCTGCGAACTGAACCTGATGTCGCACACAGCGCAGTACCGATCCTGCGATTCGGCGGCACTCGTTTCCCCATTCGGAACGCTAGAACTGCTGGATCCTCCCGCTGGGCCGCCCGTTGGGCCCGTTACCGGACCAGGTGACACGGTATGCATGCGCATATGCCTGTTCAAACTGACTTTTTTGTCTGCACTGTACGAGCAATGCATGCAGGTGTATTGTTTGGCGATGCGCAATTGGCTACCGCTGGGTTCCGAACTTACACCGGATGGTTTGGTATCATCGTCTGTCGGTTTGGTTGGTCTGAAAAAGAAGGGAAAATAAAGTCTGTAAGTTATAGCTTTACACGTACGTCACAAACCCAGGGATTGAGAGCCATGGTGACTTAAAACTTCCCATCTTTATTTATTACAGACTTAAAAGTGAATAAAAAGATAATAGGTCGTTTGCGGAGTTCCGCAATACGTGTTAATAAAGACAATATTTACAGTCCTAGTTGAATATTGATTTGTTGCCATTAAATATTTGCCAGCCGTTAACTCACGGTTGTGTCAGTCTTAATTGGTTTTTATAAGTTTTTGTGCCTATAATATAAATGGATAAATAATAAATACATGGTGACTGAGGTTTGATACGATTAAAAAGAGAACGCCCGTTATTCGCCATCGTCATTTCAATTTTTTTTTTTCGAAATTACGCTATTTTAACGTTTTTGAAATCAGTCCTTGTTTTGATATTTTTCTTACGCTAAATCTTGATTGGATTTACGGTTTTGGAACTAGAGAGGCCATATTCAGTCTACAGACACTAATACAACACTGTCAAGACCAAAGAAAAGATGTCTTTATATGTTTTATAGACTACGTGAAGGCTTTTGACAACGTTAAGCTCATACAACGCTAATATCATACCTTAAAGACATAGGACTGGATGATAAAGACATAAGGCTCATAGCTAACCTGTACTGGAACCAAAAAGCAGAAATTCAATTACAAAACAACAATAACAGAACAGTTTGAAATCAAAAAGGGTGTTAGGCAGGGTTGTATCCTGTCACCAATGTTGTGTAATCTATATGCAGAAAGAGCTTATACTGAGTCAGTTCTAGATAATAATAATAATAATAATAACACTTCTTTATTTCAAATTACAAGTTACTAGGTAATTACAAACTACAAGGCAACTATAAAGTGAAATGACGTCAGAAAAAGCAATAACGACAAGAACTCACTGAAGTCAAAAGTCCCAATCAAAAAAGTCTCTCAAGGTATATGGTTCCATATTAATTAATAACCTCTTAATTGACCTTTTCCACACTCTTATATTACATATCCCTTTAATGTTAATAGGCAATCTATTATATAATTTAACGCACATGTAATATGGGCTTTTTTCAGAAATTGTTAAATGGTGACGTGGATACAAAAAATTCAAAGTTCGAGTACCGTAGCTATGCTCATTAAGTTCTTGGAAAATTTCTTTGTTTTTGAATAAGAACATTAAACACTCGTAAATATAAAGTGCATGTATTGTCATTATATTTAGCTTTTTAAAAACGCCTCTACAGGTCTCGAGGTACTGTAATCCCTGCATCAACCTCACCACTCTTTTTTGCATTACAAATACTCTTTGTACTCCCAAGCTACTTCCCCAAAAAAGTATACCGTATCTTAAAATCGATTCAAAATTTGCATGATACAATGTCTTAATTGTTTGAAAATTCATGTAAGATGACACAATCCTTATACCATATGCAACGGAGCCAAGCCTCAAACACAGCCGACTCACATGTGACTCCCATGACAAAAATTCATTTATTATCACCCCCAAAAACTTGGTTTCTGTTTCCCTATGGAGCTCCATTCCATACAGTTCAAGACTACTTGGTAGATCTATTTTATTTTGCTTAGTTCTAAAAATTATTATGTTAGTTTTATCCTTATTTAAGATTAATTTATTTTTACTAAACCAATCGTTAATCTCCCCAAAGGCCACCTCAGCTTCATGAATCAGTTCTGCAAAATCTAAACCACCAACAAGCATATTGGTATCATCACAATAGTTTGTTAAGGAAACATTATTTTCATTTACAGTTAAATCATTTATAAAAATTATAAACAATATAGGCCCCAAAATGCTACCCTGAGCTATCCCCATCAAGTTTTCCCTGAAAGCCGATTTAACCGTCCGATTCCCTTCCTGAATTATGACCCGCTGATGTCTATCTGAAAGGTAGGACCGCATCCACCTCTGCGCATTTCCTCTGATGCCGTACTTATTTAATTTATAGAGGAGCAATTCTCTGTCAATGCAGTCATATGCTTTACTAAGATCCAAGAACATCCCTACTGCTAGATTTTTATTTTCAAGGTGTTCCAAAACTATTTTCGTAAACTGAAAAATCGCAGACGTGGTCGACCTACCTCCCAGATATCCATGTTGCGTCTTAGCAAAGAGCTGACCCTCTTGGAAAAATTCCAACAGTCTCGAACATATAACCATCTCAAAAACCTTTGAGAAACTCGACAACAAGCTTATGGGTCTGTAATTGTTCAAATCTGTCGGACTGCCCTTTTTGTATAAAGGCTTAACTTTTGCAAATTTAAATTTATCTGGGAAACGTCCAAATTTCATAGAATTGTTAATAATATACGCAAGAATTCCAGCCACATCTTTAATAGACAATTTAACTATGCTACTTGGGATCTCATCTTCACCACTGTTATATTTATTTTTTAGTTTGCTGGATATTTCTAACAATTCTTTTATACAGGTAGGTTTGAGATATATTGACTGATCATTTTCGGGAATGTTACACTGAAATTGAACATGTGTTTTATCTTGAAAAAGCTTTGGAACTATATTTACTAAATGCTCATTAAAATCATCTGCTAGTTTTTGACAATTTTCGGTAGAGGGACCCTGACTAGTATTGGTCCTGCCATTTATTTCGTTACATATTGCCCACATACTTTTGTTTTTATTGTCTGAAACTCTAATCTTATTTTCAAAATTATTTGACTTTTCTTTTCTTAATAGCATATCATAATGTTTTTTTGTTTCCTTATATTCACCGTTATAATGGGCACAATGTTTTGACAGAACCAATAACTTATCCAATTTAATTTTACATTCTACAATTTCCTGGTTTTTCGATATTATTTTCTTTTTTTTATTACTGTAAGAAATAGTGAGTGGAAAACATTGGTCGAAAATATTTTTAAAAGTGTTTATAAATCTATCCCATTGCCCATTTACATCCATTCTCTCTACCTGAAGGACCAGTTGCCAGTTCTGCTGTTTTAGAAGCTGTGAAAAATCAGATTTATTTTGATCAGAAAAGAATCTTTTATAAACAAGTCTATTTTGATTATAGTTTCTCAGATGGAATCCAACCTTTTGCGCCTTGTGATCAGAGATATGAGCTTCCAAAACCTCAGCCCTGCACTCCTCCCCCTGATTAGTGAAAATGTTATCTAAACAACTACTGTTATCTTGAGTTATTCTAGTGTTTTCATATACCGAACCCCTAATATTATACAACCTTAATAGTGAAAATAAATTATTCTTATGACAGTTTTCCCTTAGCATCTCAATATTAAAGTCTCCTGCAATAAAAACTATATCGTAACCTTTAATGTTAGTTAACAGTTGTTCTAAGCTGGTAAAAAATCGTTCCTTATTACCTGAAGGTGGTCGATATATCGAAATTATTATAATTTTTTTTCCACTTAGCTGACACTTAATCCCAGAACACTCAAATTCGCCACTCAGCGATATACTGCGCACAGTTTTTAGCTGAACAAACTTAATGTGCTTTTTTACATAAACTGCACTGCCACCATGTTGACCATCACCTCTACAAAAGGCAGAGGCTAATTTAAAATCTTTAATCCCTATTTGTTGTAACTGCTCCATAGTTTTCCAATGTTCCGTTATGCAAACAAAAAGACATTCTGGCGATTCACTTAATAGTTTTTCCAGCTTATTAACGCTATTTCCAATTGATTGAACATTTTGGTGTATTAGGCTGTGAACTTCTTGTAGTTTTTCTTTTTGATTTTTTCTTAAAAAGTTTTACTTTCGCTTGACTGTCCATAGTCCGTAGACTGTTTGTATTTTTCAATTTTTTGTAAAAATGCTGGGCATTTAGGATCTCTAGCAGAGTGAATTCTATTTCGTAAATTTAGACGTTTGCAATTCGGGCAATCCAGAGGTGTATTTTCCGGACACAGATTAGCTTCATGGGTACCGCCGCACTTGTGACAGCTCAATGCACTTTTACAGTACTTTGCTACATGACCAAACAAACAACATTTATAGGACATAGCAACGTTGTAGTATTCCTGAACATATACTCTCGTTAGATCAAAATTTATCTTCTCATTTTTGATAAGCCATCGAAAAATAGTTGGTTTGGTCTGTAGTATCCAATTCTCTTTGTAATTGTTTCTGCAATCCTTCTTTGTTATGTATTTAATCATTTTGTTGATGTCATTCCCTACCAGTGCTTGAAGTTCTGGATTTTCATTAAGAAGTATCGAAATAAATTCATCCGGTTCGTAACCTTTTTCGATCCCAGTGATCATTATTATTGGATCAGTATTTTGTAGATCTTTAATTAGAAAAGTTTTATCTTTACCTAAGACTTCTTTTAGTTCGGTTTGTTGCACATCACTCTCACATTCTACTAATATAGCACCACTTTGTAACTTTCTTACATTAGGAAAAACTTGAGCACCATTGCCATTGGCAATCAAGCTTTGCTTTATTTCTTTCAAAACTATTTTAGGGTCTGTTTGGTTTTTAATTTTTATTACTGTTTGATGTTTTTTCAGTTGCGGTGGTGTGTTCCATTTTATAACATTGGGTGCACTGCTCTTTGCTTGCAGGATAGTACTATATGTCTTTTGATCTGTGAATTGTGTCATAGTTGGCTTTGAAACCTGCAGATCAGGCGGTGGGAGTGACTCATTTATCGTGGTATTTTTAGTGCTTTGTTTCAGTAAACTTGTTAATTGTATGTTGTTTTTTTCCACCGTTCCAATTCTGTATGCCAGTTTTGTAACCATAGAAGATACTATGAAAGTAGCGTCACGTATGGCTTTGCTGATGTTCGTAGTTATTTCAGCACTTTCTGCACCATTTTGAATTATTGATAGTGCTTGCAAGGCCCTATCAAGTATATCATCAATTGACTCTGACTTGGTAGGCACCCAGTCCAAACCTAGGTTAATTTCATACTCCTTTCTTATTTTTTGACGCTCTATGCATCCTGGGCTCGAATCTGATCGCTGTCTCTTTTGAGACTTTGTTGTCTCAGTTCGCGGGTCCACTTTTTCGGTTTCTTTTGGAGGTGTCCTCATAATTGTATTATTTGGTTTAAACCCACCATCTCCTAAGTTTGTCTGTGAAACATTGTTCATTTTACTTTCATTTGTACCACTACCGATTCCAGATAAATTCATCAATTTATTGACTTCCCCTTGTAGACCTACGTTGTTTACCTTTTTTTCTTCTTGTTTATCAATAAACATTGTTATCTCTGCATTTTTTACGTTAGCTTCCGCGCCCATCATTTTATTAATTTCCTCACTAGCAGCCGATCCAATTGACAAATGCCTAGTGGATTGTCTTGTTTTAATTCTATATTCCCACCCATCACTCTCACTGTTCATAATTTGTTATAAATCACCCGTTTATACTTTCAAACAGGTAACAAAATAAATACTCGAAAATACCATATACCGATACGGCTATAATTTATCCGTAGGTTCCGTACAACACGTCCGCTCTGTTCGACGGTCGCCGCACTTCCAAAGTAGTACTATTAGTTCTGGGACATCCTGTATATAGCCCAATCTGGCCGAAATGCGCGGGACCGCAGACGCGAAATTTTTTCTTCAAAATGCGCAACTACTAAAAACAACAAGGGATACGTTTCAGGGTACACCACAATTTCTCTTACCTGGAATCACAATAATGCATCTTCTTATGCGCCCTATAAGTCTTCTGCGAACTGAACCTGATGTCGCACACAGCGCAGTACCGATCCTGCGATTCGGCGGCACTCGTTTCCCCATTCGGAACGCTAGAACTGCTGGATCCTCCCGCTGGGCCGCCCGTTGGGCCCGTTACCGGACCAGGTGACACGGTATGCATGCGCATATGCCTGTTCAAACTGACTTTTTTGTCTGCACTGTACGAGCAATGCATGCAGGTGTATTGTTTGGCGATGCGCAATTGGCTACCGCTGGGTTCCGAACTTACACCGGATGGTTTGGTATCATCGTCTGTCGGTTTGGTTGGTCTGAAAAAGAAGGGAAAATAAAGTCTGTAAGTTATAGCTTTACACGTACGTCACAAACCCAGGGATTGAGAGCCATGGTGACTTAAAACTTCCCATCTTTATTTATTACAGACTTAAAAGTGAATAAAAAGATAATAGGTCGTTTGCGGAGTTCCGCAATACGTGTTAATAAAGACAATATTTACAGTCCTAGTTGAATATTGATTTGTTGCCATTAAATATTTGCCAGCCGTTAACTCACGGTTGTGTCAGTCTTAATTGGTTTTTATAAGTTTTTGTGCCTATAATATAAATGGATAAATAATAAATACATGGTGACTGAGGTTTGATACGATTAAAAAGAGAACGCCCGTTATTCGCCATCGTCATTTCAATTTTTTTTTTTCGAAATTACGCTATTTTAACGTTTTTGAAATCAGTCCTTGTTTTGATATTTTTCTTACGCTAAATCTTGATTGGATTTACGGTTTTGGAACTAGAGAGGCCATATTCAGTCTACAGACACTAATACAACACTGTCAAGACCAAAGAAAAGATGTCTTTATATGTTTTATAGACTACGTGAAGGCTTTTGACAACGTTAAGCTCATACAACGCTAATATCATACCTTAAAGACATAGGACTGGATGATAAAGACATAAGGCTCATAGCTAACCTGTACTGGAACCAAAAAGCAGAAATTCAATTACAAAACAACAATAACAGAACAGTTTGAAATCAAAAAGGGTGTTAGGCAGGGTTGTATCCTGTCACCAATGTTGTGTAATCTATATGCAGAAAGAGCTTATACTGAGTCAGTTCTAGATAATAATAATAATAATAATAATAACACTTCTTTATTTCAAATTACAAGTTACTAGGTAATTACAAACTACAAGGCAACTATAAAGTGAAATGACGTCAGAAAAAGCAATAACGACAAGAACTCACTGAAGTCAAAAGTCCCAATCAAAAAAGTCTCTCAAGGTATATGGTTCCATATTAATTAATAACCTCTTAATTGACCTTTTCCACACTCTTATATTACATATCCCTTTAATGTTAATAGGCAATCTATTATATAATTTAACGCACATGTAATATGGGCTTTTTTCAGAAATTGTTAAATGGTGACGTGGATACAAAAAATTCAAAGTTCGAGTACCGTAGCTATGCTCATTAAGTTCTTGGAAAATTTCTTTGTTTTTGAATAAGAACATTAAACACTCGTAAATATAAAGTGCATGTATTGTCATTATATTTAGCTTTTTAAAAACGCCTCTACAGGTCTCGAGGTACTGTAATCCCTGCATCAACCTCACCACTCTTTTTTGCATTACAAATACTCTTTGTACTCCCAAGCTACTTCCCCAAAAAAGTATACCGTATCTTAAAATCGATTCAAAATTTGCATGATACAATGTCTTAATTGTTTGAAAATTCATGTAAGATGACACAATCCTTATACCATATGCAACGGAGCCAAGCCTCAAACACAGCCGACTCACATGTGACTCCCATGACAAAAATTCATTTATTATCACCCCCAAAAACTTGGTTTCTGTTTCCCTATGGAGCTCCATTCCATACAGTTCAAGACTACTTGGTAGATCTATTTTATTTTGCTTAGTTCTAAAAATTATTATGTTAGTTTTATCCTTATTTAAGATTAATTTATTTTTACTAAACCAATCGTTAATCTCCCCAAAGGCCACCTCAGCTTCATGAATCAGTTCTGCAAAATCTAAACCACCAACAAGCATATTGGTATCATCACAATAGTTTGTTAAGGAAACATTATTTTCATTTACAGTTAAATCATTTATAAAAATTATAAACAATATAGGCCCCAAAATGCTACCCTGAGCTATCCCCATCAAGTTTTCCCTGAAAGCCGATTTAACCGTCCGATTCCCTTCCTGAATTATGACCCGCTGATGTCTATCTGAAAGGTAGGACCGCATCCACCTCTGCGCATTTCCTCTGATGCCGTACTTATTTAATTTATAGAGGAGCAATTCTCTGTCAATGCAGTCATATGCTTTACTAAGATCCAAGAACATCCCTACTGCTAGATTTTTATTTTCAAGGTGTTCCAAAACTATTTTCGTAAACTGAAAAATCGCAGACGTGGTCGACCTACCTCCCAGATATCCATGTTGCGTCTTAGCAAAGAGCTGACCCTCTTGGAAAAATTCCAACAGTCTCGAACATATAACCATCTCAAAAACCTTTGAGAAACTCGACAACAAGCTTATGGGTCTGTAATTGTTCAAATCTGTCGGACTGCCCTTTTTGTATAAAGGCTTAACTTTTGCAAATTTAAATTTATCTGGGAAACGTCCAAATTTCATAGAATTGTTAATAATATACGCAAGAATTCCAGCCACATCTTTAATAGACAATTTAACTATGCTACTTGGGATCTCATCTTCACCACTGTTATATTTATTTTTTAGTTTGCTGGATATTTCTAACAATTCTTTTATACAGGTAGGTTTGAGATATATTGACTGATCATTTTCGGGAATGTTACACTGAAATTGAACATGTGTTTTATCTTGAAAAAGCTTTGGAACTATATTTACTAAATGCTCATTAAAATCATCTGCTAGTTTTTGACAATTTTCGGTAGAGGGACCCTGACTAGTATTGGTCCTGCCATTTATTTCGTTACATATTGCCCACATACTTTTGTTTTTATTGTCTGAAACTCTAATCTTATTTTCAAAATTATTTGACTTTTCTTTTCTTAATAGCATATCATAATGTTTTTTTGTTTCCTTATATTCACCGTTATAATGGGCACAATGTTTTGACAGAACCAATAACTTATCCAATTTAATTTTACATTCTACAATTTCCTGGTTTTTCGATATTATTTTCTTTTTTTTATTACTGTAAGAAATAGTGAGTGGAAAACATTGGTCGAAAATATTTTTAAAAGTGTTTATAAATCTATCCCATTGCCCATTTACATCCATTCTCTCTACCTGAAGGACCAGTTGCCAGTTCTGCTGTTTTAGAAGCTGTGAAAAATCAGATTTATTTTGATCAGAAAAGAATCTTTTATAAACAAGTCTATTTTGATTATAGTTTCTCAGATGGAATCCAACCTTTTGCGCCTTGTGATCAGAGATATGAGCTTCCAAAACCTCAGCCCTGCACTCCTCCCCCTGATTAGTGAAAATGTTATCTAAACAACTACTGTTATCTTGAGTTATTCTAGTGTTTTCATATACCGAACCCCTAATATTATACAACCTTAATAGTGAAAATAAATTATTCTTATGACAGTTTTCCCTTAGCATCTCAATATTAAAGTCTCCTGCAATAAAAACTATATCGTAACCTTTAATGTTAGTTAACAGTTGTTCTAAGCTGGTAAAAAATCGTTCCTTATTACCTGAAGGTGGTCGATATATCGAAATTATTATAATTTTTTTTCCACTTAGCTGACACTTAATCCCAGAACACTCAAATTCGCCACTCAGCGATATACTGCGCACAGTTTTTAGCTGAACAAACTTAATGTGCTTTTTTACATAAACTGCACTGCCACCATGTTGACCATCACCTCTACAAAAGGCAGAGGCTAATTTAAAATCTTTAATCCCTATTTGTTGTAACTGCTCCATAGTTTTCCAATGTTCCGTTATGCAAACAAAAAGACATTCTGGCGATTCACTTAATAGTTTTTCCAGCTTATTAACGCTATTTCCAATTGATTGAACATTTTGGTGTATTAGGCTGTGAACTTCTTGTAGTTTTTCTTTTTGATTTTTTCTTAAAAAGTTTTACTTTCGCTTGACTGTCCATAGTCCGTAGACTGTTTGTATTTTTCAATTTTTTGTAAAAATGCTGGGCATTTAGGATCTCTAGCAGAGTGAATTCTATTTCGTAAATTTAGACGTTTGCAATTCGGGCAATCCAGAGGTGTATTTTCCGGACACAGATTAGCTTCATGGGTACCGCCGCACTTGTGACAGCTCAATGCACTTTTACAGTACTTTGCTACATGACCAAACAAACAACATTTATAGGACATAGCAACGTTGTAGTATTCCTGAACATATACTCTCGTTAGATCAAAATTTATCTTCTCATTTTTGATAAGCCATCGAAAAATAGTTGGTTTGGTCTGTAGTATCCAATTCTCTTTGTAATTGTTTCTGCAATCCTTCTTTGTTATGTATTTAATCATTTTGTTGATGTCATTCCCTACCAGTGCTTGAAGTTCTGGATTTTCATTAAGAAGTATCGAAATAAATTCATCCGGTTCGTAACCTTTTTCGATCCCAGTGATCATTATTATTGGATCAGTATTTTGTAGATCTTTAATTAGAAAAGTTTTATCTTTACCTAAGACTTCTTTTAGTTCGGTTTGTTGCACATCACTCTCACATTCTACTAATATAGCACCACTTTGTAACTTTCTTACATTAGGAAAAACTTGAGCACCATTGCCATTGGCAATCAAGCTTTGCTTTATTTCTTTCAAAACTATTTTAGGGTCTGTTTGGTTTTTAATTTTTATTACTGTTTGATGTTTTTTCAGTTGCGGTGGTGTGTTCCATTTTATAACATTGGGTGCACTGCTCTTTGCTTGCAGGATAGTACTATATGTCTTTTGATCTGTGAATTGTGTCATAGTTGGCTTTGAAACCTGCAGATCAGGCGGTGGGAGTGACTCATTTATCGTGGTATTTTTAGTGCTTTGTTTCAGTAAACTTGTTAATTGTATGTTGTTTTTTTCCACCGTTCCAATTCTGTATGCCAGTTTTGTAACCATAGAAGATACTATGAAAGTAGCGTCACGTATGGCTTTGCTGATGTTCGTAGTTATTTCAGCACTTTCTGCACCATTTTGAATTATTGATAGTGCTTGCAAGGCCCTATCAAGTATATCATCAATTGACTCTGACTTGGTAGGCACCCAGTCCAAACCTAGGTTAATTTCATACTCCTTTCTTATTTTTTGACGCTCTATGCATCCTGGGCTCGAATCTGATCGCTGTCTCTTTTGAGACTTTGTTGTCTCAGTTCGCGGGTCCCCTTTTTCGGTTTCTTTTGGAGGTGTCCTCATAATTGTATTATTTGGTTTAAACCCACCATCTCCTAAGTTTGTCTGTGAAACATTGTTCATTTTACTTTCATTTGTACCACTACCGATTCCAGATAAATTCATCAATTTATTGACTTCCCCTTGTAGACCTACGTTGTTTACCTTTTTTTCTTCTTGTTTATCAATAAACATTGTTATCTCTGCATTTTTTACGTTAGCTTCCGCGCCCATCATTTTATTAATTTCCTCACTAGCAGCCGATCCAATTGACAAATGCCTAGTGGATTGTCTTGTTTTAATTCTATATTCCCACCCATCACTCTCACTGTTCATAATTTGTTATAAATCACCCGTTTATACTTTCAAACAGGTAACAAAATAAATACTCGAAAATACCATATACCGATACGGCTATAATTTATCCGTAGGTTCCGTACAACACGTCCGCTCTGTTCGACGGTCGCCGCACTTCCAAAGTAGTACTATTAGTTCTGGGACATCCTGTATATAGCCCAATCTGGCCGAAATGCGCGGGACCGCAGACGCGAAATTTTTTCTTCAAAATGCGCAACTACTAAAAACAACAAGGGATACGTTTCAGGGTACACCACAATTTCTCTTACCTGGAATCACAATAATGCATCTTCTTATGCGCCCTATAAGTCTTCTGCGAACTGAACCTGATGTCGCACACAGCGCAGTACCGATCCTGCGATTCGGCGGCACTCGTTTCCCCATTCGGAACGCTAGAACTGCTGGATCCTCCCGCTGGGCCGCCCGTTGGGCCCGTTACCGGACCAGGTGACACGGTATGCATGCGCATATGCCTGTTCAAACTGACTTTTTTGTCTGCACTGTACGAGCAATGCATGCAGGTGTATTGTTTGGCGATGCGCAATTGGCTACCGCTGGGTTCCGAACTTACACCGGATGGTTTGGTATCATCGTCTGTCGGTTTGGTTGGTCTGAAAAAGAAGGGAAAATAAAGTCTGTAAGTTATAGCTTTACACGTACGTCACAAACCCAGGGATTGAGAGCCATGGTGACTTAAAACTTCCCATCTTTATTTATTACAGACTTAAAAGTGAATAAAAAGATAATAGGTCGTTTGCGGAGTTCCGCAATACGTGTTAATAAAGACAATATTTACAGTCCTAGTTGAATATTGATTTGTTGCCATTAAATATTTGCCAGCCGTTAACTCACGGTTGTGTCAGTCTTAATTGGTTTTTATAAGTTTTTGTGCCTATAATATAAATGGATAAATAATAAATACATGGTGACTGAGGTTTGATACGATTAAAAAGAGAACGCCCGTTATTCGCCATCGTCATTTCAATTTTTTTTTTTCGAAATTACGCTATTTTAACGTTTTTGAAATCAGTCCTTGTTTTGATATTTTTCTTACGCTAAATCTTGATTGGATTTACGGTTTTGGAACTAGAGAGGCCATATTCAGTCTACAGACACTAATACAACACTGTCAAGACCAAAGAAAAGATGTCTTTATATGTTTTATAGACTACGTGAAGGCTTTTGACAACGTTAAGCTCATACAACGCTAATATCATACCTTAAAGACATAGGACTGGATGATAAAGACATAAGGCTCATAGCTAACCTGTACTGGAACCAAAAAGCAGAAATTCAATTACAAAACAACAATAACAGAACAGTTTGAAATCAAAAAGGGTGTTAGGCAGGGTTGTATCCTGTCACCAATGTTGTGTAATCTATATGCAGAAAGAGCTTATACTGAGTCAGTTCTAGATAATAATAATAATAATAATAACACTTCTTTATTTCAAATTACAAGTTACTAGGTAATTACAAACTACAAGGCAACTATAAAGTGAAATGACGTCAGAAAAAGCAATAACGACAAGAACTCACTGAAGTCAAAAGTCCCAATCAAAAAAGTCTCTCAAGGTATATGGTTCCATATTAATTAATAACCTCTTAATTGACCTTTTCCACACTCTTATATTACATATCCCTTTAATGTTAATAGGCAATCTATTATATAATTTAACGCACATGTAATATGGGCTTTTTTCAGAAATTGTTAAATGGTGACGTGGATACAAAAAATTCAAAGTTCGAGTACCGTAGCTATGCTCATTAAG
Organism: Barypeithes pellucidus; assembly: GCA_963991005.1. Lineage (NCBI taxonomy): Eukaryota > Metazoa > Arthropoda > Insecta > Coleoptera > Curculionidae > Barypeithes > Barypeithes pellucidus. Next base: position 37,468,164 of record OZ022565.1, on the reverse strand, counting down.
TTCTTGGAAAATTTCTTTGTTTTTGAATAAGAACATTAAACACTCGTAAATATAAAGTGCATGTATTGTCATTATATTTAGCTTTTTAAAAACGCCTCTACAGGTCTCGAGGTACTGTAATCCCTGCATCAACCTCACCACTCTTTTTTGCATTACAAATACTCTTTGTACTCCCAAGCTACTTCCCCAAAAAAGTATACCGTATCTTAAAATCGATTCAAAATTTGCATGATACAATGTCTTAATTGTTTGAAAATTCATGTAAGATGATACAATCCTTATACCATATGCAACGGAGCCAAGCCTCAAACACAGCCGACTCACATGTGACTCCCATGACAAAAATTCATTTATTATCACCCCCAAAAACTTGGTTTCTGTTTCCCTATGGAGCTCCATTCCATACAGTTCAAGACTACTTGGTAGATCTATTTTATTTTGCTTAGTTCTAAAAATTATTATGTTAGTTTTATCCTTATTTAAGATTAATTTATTTTTACTAAACCAATCGTTAATCTCCCCAAAGGCCACCTCAGCTTCATGAATCAGTTCTGCAAAATCTAAACCACCAACAAGCATATTGGTATCATCACAATAGTTTGTTAAGGAAACATTATTTTCATTTACAGTTAAATCATTTATAAAAATTATAAACAATATAGGCCCCAAAATGCTACCCTGAGCTATCCCCATCAAGTTTTCCCTGAAAGCCGATTTAACCGTCCGATTCCCTTCCTGAATTATGACCCGCTGATGTCTATCTGAAAGGTAGGACCGCATCCACCTCTGCGCATTTCCTCTGATGCCGTACTTATTTAATTTATAGAGGAGCAATTCTCTGTCAATGCAGTCATATGCTTTACTAAGATCCAAGAACATCCCTACTGCTAGATTTTTATTTTCAAGGTGTTCCAAAACTATTTTCGTAAACTGAAAAATCGCAGACGTGGTCGACCTACCTCCCAGATATCCATGTTGCGTCTTAGCAAAGAGCTGACCCTCTTGGAAAAATTCCAACAGTCTCGAACATATAACCATCTCAAAAACCTTTGAGAAACTCGACAACAAGCTTATGGGTCTGTAATTGTTCAAATCTGTCGGACTGCCCTTTTTGTATAAAGGCTTAACTTTTGCAAATTTAAATTTATCTGGGAAACGTCCAAATTTCATAGAATTGTTAATAATATACGCAAGAATTCCAGCCACATCTTTAATAGACAATTTAACTATGCTACTTGGGATCTCATCTTCACCACTGTTATATTTATTTTTTAGTTTGCTGGATATTTCTAACAATTCTTTTATACAGGTAGGTTTGAGATATATTGACTGATCATTTTCGGGAATGTTACACTGAAATTGAACATGTGTTTTATCTTGAAAAAGCTTTGGAACTATATTTACTAAATGCTCATTAAAATCATCTGCTAGTTTTTGACAATTTTCGGTAGAGGGACCCTGACTAGTATTGGTCCTGCCATTTATTTCGTTACATATTGCCCACATACTTTTGTTTTTATTGTCTGAAACTCTAATCTTATTTTCAAAATTATTTGACTTTTCTTTTCTTAATAGCATATCATAATGTTTTTTTGTTTCCTTATATTCACCGTTATAATGGGCACAATGTTTTGACAGAACCAATAACTTATCCAATTTAATTTTACATTCTACAATTTCCTGGTTTTTCGATATTATTTTCTTTTTTTTATTACTGTAAGAAATAGTGAGTGGAAAACATTGGTCGAAAATATTTTTAAAAGTGTTTATAAATCTATCCCATTGCCCATTTACATCCATTCTCTCTACCTGAAGGACCAGTTGCCAGTTCTGCTGTTTTAGAAGCTGTGAAAAATCAGATTTATTTTGATCAGAAAAGAATCTTTTATAAACAAGTCTATTTTGATTATAGTTTCTCAGATGGAATCCAACCTTTTGCGCCTTGTGATCAGAGATATGAGCTTCCAAAACCTCAGCCCTGCACTCCTCCCCCTGATTAGTGAAAATGTTATCTAAACAACTACTGTTATCTTGAGTTATTCTAGTGTTTTCATATACCGAACCCCTAATATTATACAACCTTAATAGTGAAAATAAATTATTCTTATGACAGTTTTCCCTTAGCATCTCAATATTAAAGTCTCCTGCAATAAAAACTATATCGTAACCTTTAATGTTAGTTAACAGTTGTTCTAAGCTGGTAAAAAATCGTTCCTTATTACCTGAAGGTGGTCGATATATCGAAATTATTATAATTTTTTTTCCACTTAGCTGACACTTAATCCCAGAACACTCAAATTCGCCACTCAGCGATATACTGCGCACAGTTTTTAGCTGAACAAACTTAATGTGCTTTTTTACATAAACTGCACTGCCACCATGTTGACCATCACCTCTACAAAAGGCAGAGGCTAATTTAAAATCTTTAATCCCTATTTGTTGTAACTGCTCCATAGTTTTCCAATGTTCCGTTATGCAAACAAAAAGACATTCTGGCGATTCACTTAATAGTTTTTCCAGCTTATTAACGCTATTTCCAATTGATTGAACATTTTGGTGTATTAGGCTGTGAACTTCTTGTAGTTTTTCTTTTTGATTTTTTCTTAAAAAGTTTTACTTTCGCTTGACTGTCCATAGTCCGTAGACTGTTTGTATTTTTCAATTTTTTGTAAAAATGCTGGGCATTTAGGATCTCTAGCAGAGTGAATTCTATTTCGTAAATTTAGACGTTTGCAATTCGGGCAATCCAGAGGTGTATTTTCCGGACACAGATTAGCTTCATGGGTACCGCCGCACTTGTGACAGCTCAATGCACTTTTACAGTACTTTGCTACATGACCAAACAAACAACATTTATAGGACATAGCAACGTTGTAGTATTCCTGAACATATACTCTCGTTAGATCAAAATTTATCTTCTCATTTTTGATAAGCCATCGAAAAATAGTTGGTTTGGTCTGTAGTATCCAATTCTCTTTGTAATTGTTTCTGCAATCCTTCTTTGTTATGTATTTAATCATTTTGTTGATGTCATTCCCTACCAGTGCTTGAAGTTCTGGATTTTCATTAAGAAGTATCGAAATAAATTCATCCGGTTCGTAACCTTTTTCGATCCCAGTGATCATTATTATTGGATCAGTATTTTGTAGATCTTTAATTAGAAAAGTTTTATCTTTACCTAAGACTTCTTTTAGTTCGGTTTGTTGCACATCACTCTCACATTCTACTAATATAGCACCACTTTGTAACTTTCTTACATTAGGAAAAACTTGAGCACCATTGCCATTGGCAATCAAGCTTTGCTTTATTTCTTTCAAAACTATTTTAGGGTCTGTTTGGTTTTTAATTTTTATTACTGTTTGATGTTTTTTCAGTTGCGGTGGTGTGTTCCATTTTATAACATTGGGTGCACTGCTCTTTGCTTGCAGGATAGTACTATATGTCTTTTGATCTGTGAATTGTGTCATAGTTGGCTTTGAAACCTGCAGATCAGGCGGTGGGAGTGACTCATTTATCGTGGTATTTTTAGTGCTTTGTTTCAGTAAACTTGTTAATTGTATGTTGTTTTTTTCCACCGTTCCAATTCTGTATGCCAGTTTTGTAACCATAGAAGATACTATGAAAGTAGCGTCACGTATGGCTTTGCTGATGTTCGTAGTTATTTCAGCACTTTCTGCACCATTTTGAATTATTGATAGTGCTTGCAAGGCCCTATCAAGTATATCATCAATTGACTCTGACTTGGTAGGCACCCAGTCCAAACCTAGGTTAATTTCATACTCCTTTCTTATTTTTTGACGCTCTATGCATCCTGGGCTCGAATCTGATCGCTGTCTCTTTTGAGACTTTGTTGTCTCAGTTCGCGGGTCCCCTTTTTCGGTTTCTTTTGGAGGTGTCCTCATAATTGTATTATTTGGTTTAAACCCACCATCTCCTAAGTTTGTCTGTGAAACATTGTTCATTTTACTTTCATTTGTACCACTACCGATTCCAGATAAATTCATCAATTTATTGACTTCCCCTTGTAGACCTACGTCGTTTACCTTTTTTTCTTCTTGTTTATCAATAAACATTGTTATCTCTGCATTTTTTACGTTAGCTTCCGCGCCCATCATTTTATTAATTTCCTCACTAGCAGCCGATCCAATTGACAAATGCCTAGTGGATTGTCTTGTTTTAATTCTATATTCCCACCCATCACTCTCACTGTTCATAATTTGTTATAAATCACCCGTTTATACTTTCAAACAGGTAACAAAATAAATACTCGAAAATACCATATACCGATACGGCTATAATTTATCCGTAGGTTCCGTACAACACGTCCGCTCTGTTCGACGGTCGCCGCACTTCCAAAGTAGTACTATTAGTTCTGGGACATCCTGTATATAGCCCAATCTGGCCGAAATGCGCGGGACCGCAGACGCGAAATTTTTTCTTCAAAATGCGCAACTACTAAAAACAACAAGGGATACGTTTCAGGGTACACCACAATTTCTCTTACCTGGAATCACAATAATGCATCTTCTTATGCGCCCTATAAGTCTTCTGCGAACTGAACCTGATGTCGCACACAGCGCAGTACCGATCCTGCGATTCGGCGGCACTCGTTTCCCCATTCGGAACGCTAGAACTGCTGGATCCTCCCGCTGGGCCGCCCGTTGGGCCCGTTACCGGACCAGGTGACACGGTATGCATGCGCATATGCCTGTTCAAACTGACTTTTTTGTCTGCACTGTACGAGCAATGCATGCAGGTGTATTGTTTGGCGATGCGCAATTGGCTACCGCTGGGTTCCGAACTTACACCGGATGGTTTGGTATCATCGTCTGTCGGTTTGGTTGGTCTGAAAAAGAAGGGAAAATAAAGTCTGTAAGTTATAGCTTTACACGTACGTCACAAACCCAGGGATTGAGAGCCATGGTGACTTAAAACTTCCCATCTTTATTTATTACAGACTTAAAAGTGAATAAAAAGATAATAGGTCGTTTGCGGAGTTCCGCAATACGTGTTAATAAAGACAATATTTACAGTCCTAGTTGAATATTGATTTGTTGCCATTAAATATTTGCCAGCCGTTAACTCACGGTTGTGTCAGTCTTAATTGGTTTTTATAAGTTTTTGTGCCTATAATATAAATGGATAAATAATAAATACATGGTGACTGAGGTTTGATACGATTAAAAAGAGAACGCCCGTTATTCGCCATCGTCATTTCAATTTTTTTTTTTCGAAATTACGCTATTTTAACGTTTTTGAAATCAGTCCTTGTTTTGATATTTTTCTTACGCTAAATCTTGATTGGATTTACGGTTTTGGAACTAGAGAGGCCATATTCAGTCTACAGACACTAATACAACACTGTCAAGACCAAAGAAAAGATGTCTTTATATGTTTTATAGACTACGTGAAGGCTTTTGACAACGTTAAGCTCATACAACGCTAATATCATACCTTAAAGACATAGGACTGGATGATAAAGACATAAGGCTCATAGCTAACCTGTACTGGAACCAAAAAGCAGAAATTCAATTACAAAACAACAATAACAGAACAGTTTGAAATCAAAAAGGGTGTTAGGCAGGGTTGTATCCTGTCACCAATGTTGTGTAATCTATATGCAGAAAGAGCTTATACTGAGTCAGTTCTAGATAATAATAATAATAATAATAACACTTCTTTATTTCAAATTACAAGTTACTAGGTAATTACAAACTACAAGGCAACTATAAAGTGAAATGACGTCAGAAAAAGCAATAACGACAAGAACTCACTGAAGTCAAAAGTCCCAATCAAAAAAGTCTCTCAAGGTATATGGTTCCATATTAATTAATAACCTCTTAATTGACCTTTTCCACACTCTTATATTACATATCCCTTTAATGTTAATAGGCAATCTATTATATAATTTAACGCACATGTAATATGGGCTTTTTTCAGAAATTGTTAAATGGTGACGTGGATACAAAAAATTCAAAGTTCGAGTACCGTAGCTATGCTCATTAAGTTCTTGGAAAATTTCTTTGTTTTTGAATAAGAACATTAAACACTCGTAAATATAAAGTGCATGTATTGTCATTATATTTAGCTTTTTAAAAACGCCTCTACAGGTCTCGAGGTACTGTAATCCCTGCATCAACCTCACCACTCTTTTTTGCATTACAAATACTCTTTGTACTCCCAAGCTACTTCCCCAAAAAAGTATACCGTATCTTAAAATCGATTCAAAATTTGCATGATACAATGTCTTAATTGTTTGAAAATTCATGTAAGATGACACAATCCTTATACCATATGCAACGGAGCCAAGCCTCAAACACAGCCGACTCACATGTGACTCCCATGACAAAAATTCATTTATTATCACCCCCAAAAACTTGGTTTCTGTTTCCCTATGGAGCTCCATTCCATACAGTTCAAGACTACTTGGTAGATCTATTTTATTTTGCTTAGTTCTAAAAATTATTATGTTAGTTTTATCCTTATTTAAGATTAATTTATTTTTACTAAACCAATCGTTAATCTCCCCAAAGGCCACCTCAGCTTCATGAATCAGTTCTGCAAAATCTAAACCACCAACAAGCATATTGGTATCATCACAATAGTTTGTTAAGGAAACATTATTTTCATTTACAGTTAAATCATTTATAAAAATTATAAACAATATAGGCCCCAAAATGCTACCCTGAGCTATCCCCATCAAGTTTTCCCTGAAAGCCGATTTAACCGTCCGATTCCCTTCCTGAATTATGACCCGCTGATGTCTATCTGAAAGGTAGGACCGCATCCACCTCTGCGCATTTCCTCTGATGCCGTACTTATTTAATTTATAGAGGAGCAATTCTCTGTCAATGCAGTCATATGCTTTACTAAGATCCAAGAACATCCCTACTGCTAGATTTTTATTTTCAAGGTGTTCCAAAACTATTTTCGTAAACTGAAAAATCGCAGACGTGGTCGACCTACCTCCCAGATATCCATGTTGCGTCTTAGCAAAGAGCTGACCCTCTTGGAAAAATTCCAACAGTCTCGAACATATAACCATCTCAAAAACCTTTGAGAAACTCGACAACAAGCTTATGGGTCTGTAATTGTTCAAATCTGTCGGACTGCCCTTTTTGTATAAAGGCTTAACTTTTGCAAATTTAAATTTATCTGGGAAACGTCCAAATTTCATAGAATTGTTAATAATATACGCAAGAATTCCAGCCACATCTTTAATAGACAATTTAACTATGCTACTTGGGATCTCATCTTCACCACTGTTATATTTATTTTTTAGTTTGCTGGATATTTCTAACAATTCTTTTATACAGGTAGGTTTGAGATATATTGACTGATCATTTTCGGGAATGTTACACTGAAATTGAACATGTGTTTTATCTTGAAAAAGCTTTGGAACTATATTTACTAAATGCTCATTAAAATCATCTGCTAGTTTTTGACAATTTTCGGTAGAGGGACCCTGACTAGTATTGGTCCTGCCATTTATTTCGTTACATATTGCCCACATACTTTTGTTTTTATTGTCTGAAACTCTAATCTTATTTTCAAAATTATTTGACTTTTCTTTTCTTAATAGCATATCATAATGTTTTTTTGTTTCCTTATATTCACCGTTATAATGGGCACAATGTTTTGACAGAACCAATAACTTATCCAATTTAATTTTACATTCTACAATTTCCTGGTTTTTCGATATTATTTTCTTTTTTTTATTACTGTAAGAAATAGTGAGTGGAAAACATTGGTCGAAAATATTTTTAAAAGTGTTTATAAATCTATCCCATTGCCCATTTACATCCATTCTCTCTACCTGAAGGACCAGTTGCCAGTTCTGCTGTTTTAGAAGCTGTGAAAAATCAGATTTATTTTGATCAGAAAAGAATCTTTTATAAACAAGTCTATTTTGATTATAGTTTCTCAGATGGAATCCAACCTTTTGCGCCTTGTGATCAGAGATATGAGCTTCCAAAACCTCAGCCCTGCACTCCTCCCCCTGATTAGTGAAAATGTTATCTAAACAACTACTGTTATCTTGAGTTATTCTAGTGTTTTCATATACCGAACCCCTAATATTATACAACCTTAATAGTGAAAATAAATTATTCTTATGACAGTTTTCCCTTAGCATCTCAATATTAAAGTCTCCTGCAATAAAAACTATATCGTAACCTTTAATGTTAGTTAACAGTTGTTCTAAGCTGGTAAAAAATCGTTCCTTATTACCTGAAGGTGGTCGATATATCGAAATTATTATAATTTTTTTTCCACTTAGCTGACACTTAATCCCAGAACACTCAAATTCGCCACTCAGCGATATACTGCGCACAGTTTTTAGCTGAACAAACTTAATGTGCTTTTTTACATAAACTGCACTGCCACCATGTTGACCATCACCTCTACAAAAGGCAGAGGCTAATTTAAAATCTTTAATCCCTATTTGTTGTAACTGCTCCATAGTTTTCCAATGTTCCGTTATGCAAACAAAAAGACATTCTGGCGATTCACTTAATAGTTTTTCCAGCTTATTAACGCTATTTCCAATTGATTGAACATTTTGGTGTATTAGGCTGTGAACTTCTTGTAGTTTTTCTTTTTGATTTTTTCTTAAAAAGTTTTACTTTCGCTTGACTGTCCATAGTCCGTAGACTGTTTGTATTTTTCAATTTTTTGTAAAAATGCTGGGCATTTAGGATCTCTAGCAGAGTGAATTCTATTTCGTAAATTTAGACGTTTGCAATTCGGGCAATCCAGAGGTGTATTTTCCGGACACAGATTAGCTTCATGGGTACCGCCGCACTTGTGACAGCTCAATGCACTTTTACAGTACTTTGCTACATGACCAAACAAACAACATTTATAGGACATAGCAACGTTGTAGTATTCCTGAACATATACTCTCGTTAGATCAAAATTTATCTTCTCATTTTTGATAAGCCATCGAAAAATAGTTGGTTTGGTCTGTAGTATCCAATTCTCTTTGTAATTGTTTCTGCAATCCTTCTTTGTTATGTATTTAATCATTTTGTTGATGTCATTCCCTACCAGTGCTTGAAGTTCTGGATTTTCATTAAGAAGTATCGAAATAAATTCATCCGGTTCGTAACCTTTTTCGATCCCAGTGATCATTATTATTGGATCAGTATTTTGTAGATCTTTAATTAGAAAAGTTTTATCTTTACCTAAGACTTCTTTTAGTTCGGTTTGTTGCACATCACTCTCACATTCTACTAATATAGCACCACTTTGTAACTTTCTTACATTAGGAAAAACTTGAGCACCATTGCCATTGGCAATCAAGCTTTGCTTTATTTCTTTCAAAACTATTTTAGGGTCTGTTTGGTTTTTAATTTTTATTACTGTTTGATGTTTTTTCAGTTGCGGTGGTGTGTTCCATTTTATAACATTGGGTGCACTGCTCTTTGCTTGCAGGATAGTACTATATGTCTTTTGATCTGTGAATTGTGTCATAGTTGGCTTTGAAACCTGCAGATCAGGCGGTGGGAGTGACTCATTTATCGTGGTATTTTTAGTGCTTTGTTTCAGTAAACTTGTTAATTGTATGTTGTTTTTTTCCACCGTTCCAATTCTGTATGCCAGTTTTGTAACCATAGAAGATACTATGAAAGTAGCGTCACGTATGGCTTTGCTGATGTTCGTAGTTATTTCAGCACTTTCTGCACCATTTTGAATTATTGATAGTGCTTGCAAGGCCCTATCAAGTATATCATCAATTGACTCTGACTTGGTAGGCACCCAGTCCAAACCTAGGTTAATTTCATACTCCTTTCTTATTTTTTGACGCTCTATGCATCCTGGGCTCGAATCTGATCGCTGTCTCTTTTGAGACTTTGTTGTCTCAGTTCGCGGGTCCACTTTTTCGGTTTCTTTTGGAGGTGTCCTCATAATTGTATTATTTGGTTTAAACCCACCATCTCCTAAGTTTGTCTGTGAAACATTGTTCATTTTACTTTCATTTGTACCACTACCGATTCCAGATAAATTCATCAATTTATTGACTTCCCCTTGTAGACCTACGTTGTTTACCTTTTTTTCTTCTTGTTTATCAATAAACATTGTTATCTCTGCATTTTTTACGTTAGCTTCCGCGCCCATCATTTTATTAATTTCCTCACTAGCAGCCGATCCAATTGACAAATGCCTAGTGGATTGTCTTGTTTTAATTCTATATTCCCACCCATCACTCTCACTGTTCATAATTTGTTATAAATCACCCGTTTATACTTTCAAACAGGTAACAAAATAAATACTCGAAAATACCATATACCGATACGGCTATAATTTATCCGTAGGTTCCGTACAACACGTCCGCTCTGTTCGACGGTCGCCGCACTTCCAAAGTAGTACTATTAGTTCTGGGACATCCTGTATATAGCCCAATCTGGCCGAAATGCGCGGGACCGCAGACGCGAAATTTTTTCTTCAAAATGCGCAACTACTAAAAACAACAAGGGATACGTTTCAGGGTACACCACAATTTCTCTTACCTGGAATCACAATAATGCATCTTCTTATGCGCCCTATAAGTCTTCTGCGAACTGAACCTGATGTCGCACACAGCGCAGTACCGATCCTGCGATTCGGCGGCACTCGTTTCCCCATTCGGAACGCTAGAACTGCTGGATCCTCCCGCTGGGCCGCCCGTTGGGCCCGTTACCGGACCAGGTGACACGGTATGCATGCGCATATGCCTGTTCAAACTGACTTTTTTGTCTGCACTGTACGAGCAATGCATGCAGGTGTATTGTTTGGCGATGCGCAATTGGCTACCGCTGGGTTCCGAACTTACACCGGATGGTTTGGTATCATCGTCTGTCGGTTTGGTTGGTCTGAAAAAGAAGGGAAAATAAAGTCTGTAAGTTATAGCTTTACACGTACGTCACAAACCCAGGGATTGAGAGCCATGGTGACTTAAAACTTCCCATCTTTATTTATTACAGACTTAAAAGTGAATAAAAAGATAATAGGTCGTTTGCGGAGTTCCGCAATACGTGTTAATAAAGACAATATTTACAGTCCTAGTTGAATATTGATTTGTTGCCATTAAATATTTGCCAGCCGTTAACTCACGGTTGTGTCAGTCTTAATTGGTTTTTATAAGTTTTTGTGCCTATAATATAAATGGATAAATAATAAATACATGGTGACTGAGGTTTGATACGATTAAAAAGAGAACGCCCGTTATTCGCCATCGTCATTTCAATTTTTTTTTTTCGAAATTACGCTATTTTAACGTTTTTGAAATCAGTCCTTGTTTTGATATTTTTCTTACGCTAAATCTTGATTGGATTTACGGTTTTGGAACTAGAGAGGCCATATTCAGTCTACAGACACTAATACAACACTGTCAAGACCAAAGAAAAGATGTCTTTATATGTTTTATAGACTACGTGAAGGCTTTTGACAACGTTAAGCTCATACAACGCTAATATCATACCTTAAAGACATAGGACTGGATGATAAAGACATAAGGCTCATAGCTAACCTGTACTGGAACCAAAAAGCAGAAATTCAATTACAAAACAACAATAACAGAACAGTTTGAAATCAAAAAGGGTGTTAGGCAGGGTTGTATCCTGTCACCAATGTTGTGTAATCTATATGCAGAAAGAGCTTATACTGAGTCAGTTCTAGATAATAATAATAATAATAATAACACTTCTTTATTTCAAATTACAAGTTACTAGGTAATTACAAACTACAAGGCAACTATAAAGTGAAATGACGTCAGAAAAAGCAATAACGACAAGAACTCACTGAAGTCAAAAGTCCCAATCAAAAAAGTCTCTCAAGGTATATGGTTCCATATTAATTAATAACCTCTTAATTGACCTTTTCCACACTCTTATATTACATATCCCTTTAATGTTAATAGGCAATCTATTATATAATTTAACGCACATGTAATATGGGCTTTTTTCAGAAATTGTTAAATGGTGACGTGGATACAAAAAATTCAAAGTTCGAGTACCGTAGCTATGCTCATTAAGTTCTTGGAAAATTTCTTTGTTTTTGAATAAGAACATTAAACACTCGTAAATATAAAGTGCATGTATTGTCATTATATTTAGCTTTTTAAAAACGCCTCTACAGGTCTCGAGGTACTGTAATCCCTGCATCAACCTCACCACTCTTTTTTGCATTACAAATACTCTTTGTACTCCCAAGCTACTTCCCCAAAAAAGTATACCGTATCTTAAAATCGATTCAAAATTTGCATGATACAATGTCTTAATTGTTTGAAAATTCATGTAAGATGACACAATCCTTATACCATATGCAACGGAGCCAAGCCTCAAACACAGCCGACTCACATGTGACTCCCATGACAAAAATTCATTTATTATCACCCCCAAAAACTTGGTTTCTGTTTCCCTATGGAGCTCCATTCCATACAGTTCAAGACTACTTGGTAGATCTATTTTATTTTGCTTAGTTCTAAAAATTATTATGTTAGTTTTATCCTTATTTAAGATTAATTTATTTTTACTAAACCAATCGTTAATCTCCCCAAAGGCCACCTCAGCTTCATGAATCAGTTCTGCAAAATCTAAACCACCAACAAGCATATTGGTATCATCACAATAGTTTGTTAAGGAAACATTATTTTCATTTACAGTTAAATCATTTATAAAAATTATAAACAATATAGGCCCCAAAATGCTACCCTGAGCTATCCCCATCAAGTTTTCCCTGAAAGCCGATTTAACCGTCCGATTCCCTTCCTGAATTATGACCCGCTGATGTCTATCTGAAAGGTAGGACCGCATCCACCTCTGCGCATTTCCTCTGATGCCGTACTTATTTAATTTATAGAGGAGCAATTCTCTGTCAATGCAGTCATATGCTTTACTAAGATCCAAGAACATCCCTACTGCTAGATTTTTATTTTCAAGGTGTTCCAAAACTATTTTCGTAAACTGAAAAATCGCAGACGTGGTCGACCTACCTCCCAGATATCCATGTTGCGTCTTAGCAAAGAGCTGACCCTCTTGGAAAAATTCCAACAGTCTCGAACATATAACCATCTCAAAAACCTTTGAGAAACTCGACAACAAGCTTATGGGTCTGTAATTGTTCAAATCTGTCGGACTGCCCTTTTTGTATAAAGGCTTAACTTTTGCAAATTTAAATTTATCTGGGAAACGTCCAAATTTCATAGAATTGTTAATAATATACGCAAGAATTCCAGCCACATCTTTAATAGACAATTTAACTATGCTACTTGGGATCTCATCTTCACCACTGTTATATTTATTTTTTAGTTTGCTGGATATTTCTAACAATTCTTTTATACAGGTAGGTTTGAGATATATTGACTGATCATTTTCGGGAATGTTACACTGAAATTGAACATGTGTTTTATCTTGAAAAAGCTTTGGAACTATATTTACTAAATGCTCATTAAAATCATCTGCTAGTTTTTGACAATTTTCGGTAGAGGGACCCTGACTAGTATTGGTCCTGCCATTTATTTCGTTACATATTGCCCACATACTTTTGTTTTTATTGTCTGAAACTCTAATCTTATTTTCAAAATTATTTGACTTTTCTTTTCTTAATAGCATATCATAATGTTTTTTTGTTTCCTTATATTCACCGTTATAATGGGCACAATGTTTTGACAGAACCAATAACTTATCCAATTTAATTTTACATTCTACAATTTCCTGGTTTTTCGATATTATTTTCTTTTTTTTATTACTGTAAGAAATAGTGAGTGGAAAACATTGGTCGAAAATATTTTTAAAAGTGTTTATAAATCTATCCCATTGCCCATTTACATCCATTCTCTCTACCTGAAGGACCAGTTGCCAGTTCTGCTGTTTTAGAAGCTGTGAAAAATCAGATTTATTTTGATCAGAAAAGAATCTTTTATAAACAAGTCTATTTTGATTATAGTTTCTCAGATGGAATCCAACCTTTTGCGCCTTGTGATCAGAGATATGAGCTTCCAAAACCTCAGCCCTGCACTCCTCCCCCTGATTAGTGAAAATGTTATCTAAACAACTACTGTTATCTTGAGTTATTCTAGTGTTTTCATATACCGAACCCCTAATATTATACAACCTTAATAGTGAAAATAAATTATTCTTATGACAGTTTTCCCTTAGCATCTCAATATTAAAGTCTCCTGCAATAAAAACTATATCGTAACCTTTAATGTTAGTTAACAGTTGTTCTAAGCTGGTAAAAAATCGTTCCTTATTACCTGAAGGTGGTCGATATATCGAAATTATTATAATTTTTTTTCCACTTAGCTGACACTTAATCCCAGAACACTCAAATTCGCCACTCAGCGATATACTGCGCACAGTTTTTAGCTGAACAAACTTAATGTGCTTTTTTACATAAACTGCACTGCCACCATGTTGACCATCACCTCTACAAAAGGCAGAGGCTAATTTAAAATCTTTAATCCCTATTTGTTGTAACTGCTCCATAGTTTTCCAATGTTCCGTTATGCAAACAAAAAGACATTCTGGCGATTCACTTAATAGTTTTTCCAGCTTATTAACGCTATTTCCAATTGATTGAACATTTTGGTGTATTAGGCTGTGAACTTCTTGTAGTTTTTCTTTTTGATTTTTTCTTAAAAAGTTTTACTTTCGCTTGACTGTCCATAGTCCGTAGACTGTTTGTATTTTTCAATTTTTTGTAAAAATGCTGGGCATTTAGGATCTCTAGCAGAGTGAATTCTATTTCGTAAATTTAGACGTTTGCAATTCGGGCAATCCAGAGGTGTATTTTCCGGACACAGATTAGCTTCATGGGTACCGCCGCACTTGTGACAGCTCAATGCACTTTTACAGTACTTTGCTACATGACCAAACAAACAACATTTATAGGACATAGCAACGTTGTAGTATTCCTGAACATATACTCTCGTTAGATCAAAATTTATCTTCTCATTTTTGATAAGCCATCGAAAAATAGTTGGTTTGGTCTGTAGTATCCAATTCTCTTTGTAATTGTTTCTGCAATCCTTCTTTGTTATGTATTTAATCATTTTGTTGATGTCATTCCCTACCAGTGCTTGAAGTTCTGGATTTTCATTAAGAAGTATCGAAATAAATTCATCCGGTTCGTAACCTTTTTCGATCCCAGTGATCATTATTATTGGATCAGTATTTTGTAGATCTTTAATTAGAAAAGTTTTATCTTTACCTAAGACTTCTTTTAGTTCGGTTTGTTGCACATCACTCTCACATTCTACTAATATAGCACCACTTTGTAACTTTCTTACATTAGGAAAAACTTGAGCACCATTGCCATTGGCAATCAAGCTTTGCTTTATTTCTTTCAAAACTATTTTAGGGTCTGTTTGGTTTTTAATTTTTATTACTGTTTGATGTTTTTTCAGTTGCGGTGGTGTGTTCCATTTTATAACATTGGGTGCACTGCTCTTTGCTTGCAGGATAGTACTATATGTCTTTTGATCTGTGAATTGTGTCATAGTTGGCTTTGAAACCTGCAGATCAGGCGGTGGGAGTGACTCATTTATCGTGGTATTTTTAGTGCTTTGTTTCAGTAAACTTGTTAATTGTATGTTGTTTTTTTCCACCGTTCCAATTCTGTATGCCAGTTTTGTAACCATAGAAGATACTATGAAAGTAGCGTCACGTATGGCTTTGCTGATGTTCGTAGTTATTTCAGCACTTTCTGCACCATTTTGAATTATTGATAGTGCTTGCAAGGCCCTATCAAGTATATCATCAATTGACTCTGACTTGGTAGGCACCCAGTCCAAACCTAGGTTAATTTCATACTCCTTTCTTATTTTTTGACGCTCTATGCATCCTGGGCTCGAATCTGATCGCTGTCTCTTTTGAGACTTTGTTGTCTCAGTTCGCGGGTCCCCTTTTTCGGTTTCTTTTGGAGGTGTCCTCATAATTGTATTATTTGGTTTAAACCCACCATCTCCTAAGTTTGTCTGTGAAACATTGTTCATTTTACTTTCATTTGTACCACTACCGATTCCAGATAAATTCATCAATTTATTGACTTCCCCTTGTAGACCTACGTTGTTTACCTTTTTTTCTTCTTGTTTATCAATAAACATTGTTATCTCTGCATTTTTTACGTTAGCTTCCGCGCCCATCATTTTATTAATTTCCTCACTAGCAGCCGATCCAATTGACAAATGCCTAGTGGATTGTCTTGTTTTAATTCTATATTCCCACCCATCACTCTCACTGTTCATAATTTGTTATAAATCACCCGTTTATACTTTCAAACAGGTAACAAAATAAATACTCGAAAATACCATATACCGATACGGCTATAATTGTGCTTTGTTTCAGTAAACTTGTTAATTGTATGTTGTTTTTTTCCACCGTTCCAATTCTGTATGCCAGTTTTGTAACCATAGAAGATACTATGAAAGTAGCGTCACGTATGGCTTTGCTGATGTTCGTAGTTATTTCAGCACTTTCTGCACCATTTTGAATTATTGATAGTGCTTGCAAGGCCCTATCAAGTATATCATCAATTGACTCTGAGTTGGTAGGCACCCAGTCCAAACCTAGGTTAATTTCATACTCCTTTCTTATTTTTTGACGCTCTATGCATCCTGGGCTCGAATCTGATCGCTGTCTCTTTTGAGACTTTGTTGTCTCAGTTCGCGGGTCCCCTTTTTCGGTTTCTTTTGGAGGTGTCCTCATAATTGTATTATTTGGTTTAAACCCACCATCTCCTAAGTTTGTCTGTGAAACATTGTTCATTTTACTTTCATTTGTACCACTACCGATTCCAGATAAATTCATCAATTTATTGACTTCCCCTTGTAGACCTACGTTGTTTACCTTTTTTTCTTCTTGTTTATCAATAAACATTGTTATCTCTGCATTTTTTACGTTAGCTTCCGCGCCCATCATTTTATTAATTTCCTCACTAGCAGCCGATCCAATTGACAAATGCCTAGTGGATTGTCTTGTTTTAATTCTATATTCCCACCCATCACTCTCACTGTTCATAATTTGTTATAAATCACCCGTTTATACTTTCAAACAGGTAACAAAATAAATACTCGAAAATACCATATACCGATACGGCTATAATTTATCCGTAGGTTCCGTACAACACGTCCGCTCTGTTCGACGGTCGCCGCACTTCCAAAGTAGTACTATTAGTTCTGGGACATCCTGTATATAGCCCAATCTGGCCGAAATGCGCGGGACCGCAGACGCGAAATTTTTTCTTCAAAATGCGCAACTACTAAAAACAACAAGGGATACGTTTCAGGGTACACCACAATTTCTCTTACCTGGAATCACAATAATGCATCTTCTTATGCGCCCTATAAGTCTTCTGCGAACTGAACCTGATGTCGCACACAGCGCAGTACCGATCCTGCGATTCGGCGGCACTCGTTTCCCCATTCGGAACGCTAGAACTGCTGGATCCTCCCGCTGGGCCGCCCGTTGGGCCCGTTACCGGACCAGGTGACACGGTATGCATGCGCATATGCCTGTTCAAACTGACTTTTTTGTCTGCACTGTACGAGCAATGCATGCAGGTGTATTGTTTGGCGATGCGCAATTGGCTACCGCTGGGTTCCGAACTTACACCGGATGGTTTGGTATCATCGTCTGTCGGTTTGGTTGGTCTGAAAACGAAGGGAAAATAAAGTCTGTAAGTTATAGCTTTACACGTACGTCACAAACCCAGGGATTGAGAGCCATGGTGACTTAAAACTTCCCATCTTTATTTATTACAGACTTAAAAGTGAATAAAAAGATAATAGGTCGTTTGCGGAGTTCCGCAATACGTGTTAATAAAGACAATATTTACAGTCCTAGTTGAATATTGATTTGTTGCCATTAAATATTTGCCAGCCGTTAACTCACGGTTGTGTCAGTCTTAATTGGTTTTTATAAGTTTTTGTGCCTATAATATAAATGGATAAATAATAAATACATGGTGACTGAGGTTTGATACGATTAAAAAGAGAACGCCCGTTATTCGCCATCGTCATTTCAATTTTTTTTTTTCGAAATTACGCTATTTTAACGTTTTTGAAATCAGTCCTTGTTTTGATATTTTTCTTACGCTAAATCTTGATTGGATTTACGGTTTTGGAACTAGAGAGGCCATATTCAGTCTACAGACACTAATACAACACTGTCAAGACCAAAGAAAAGATGTCTTTATATGTTTTATAGACTACGTGAAGGCTTTTGACAACGTTAAGCTCATACAACGCTAATATCATACCTTAAAGACATAGGACTGGATGATAAAGACATAAGGCTCATAGCTAACCTGTACTGGAACCAAAAAGCAGAAATTCAATTACAAAACAACAATAACAGAACAGTTTGAAATCAAAAAGGGTGTTAGGCAGGGTTGTATCCTGTCACCAATGTTGTGTAATCTATATGCAGAAAGAGCTTATACTGAGTCAGTTCTAGATAATAATAATAATAATAATAACACTTCTTTATTTCAAATTACAAGTTACTAGGTAATTACAAACTACAAGGCAACTATAAAGTGAAATGACGTCAGAAAAAGCAATAACGACAAGAACTCACTGAAGTCAAAAGTCCCAATCAAAAAAGTCTCTCAAGGTATATGGTTCCATATTAATTAATAACCTCTTAATTGACCTTTTCCACACTCTTATATTACATATCCCTTTAATGTTAATAGGCAATCTATTATATAATTTAACGCACATGTAATATGGGCTTTTTTCAGAAATTGTTAAATGGTGACGTGGATACAAAAAATTCAAAGTTCGAGTACCGTAGCTATGCTCATTAAGTTCTTGGAAAATTTCTTTGTTTTTGAATAAGAACATTAAACACTCGTAAATATAAAGTGCATGTATTGTCATTATATTTAGCTTTTTAAAAACGCCTCTACAGGTCTCGAGGTACTGTAATCCCTGCATCAACCTCACCACTCTTTTTTGCATTACAAATACTCTTTGTACTCCCAAGCTACTTCCCCAAAAAAGTATACCGTATCTTAAAATCGATTCAAAATTTGCATGATACAATGTCTTAATTGTTTGAAAATTCATGTAAGATGACACAATCCTTATACCATATGCAACGGAGCCAAGCCTCAAACACAGCCGACTCACATGTGACTCCCATGACAAAAATTCATTTATTATCACCCCCAAAAACTTGGTTTCTGTTTCCCTATGGAGCTCCATTCCATACAGTTCAAGACTACTTGGTAGATCTATTTTATTTTGCTTAGTTCTAAAAATTATTATGTTAGTTTTATCCTTATTTAAGATTAATTTATTTTTACTAAACCAATCGTTAATCTCCCCAAAGGTCACCTCAGCTTCATGAATCAGTTCTGCAAAATCTAAACCACCAACAAGCATATTGGTATCATCACAATAGTTTGTTAAGGAAACATTATTTTCATTTACAGTTAAATCATTTATAAAAATTATAAACAATATAGGCCCCAAAATGCTACCCTGAGCTATCCCCATCAAGTTTTCCCTGAAAGCCGATTTAACCGTCCGATTCCCTTCCTGAATTATGACCCGCTGATGTCTATCTGAAAGGTAGGACCGCATCCACCTCTGCGCATTTCCTCTGATGCCGTACTTATTTAATTTATAGAGGAGCAATTCTCTGTCAATGCAGTCATATGCTTTACTAAGATCCAAGAACATCCCTACTGCTAGATTTTTATTTTCAAGGTGTTCCAAAACTATTTTCGTAAACTGAAAAATCGCAGACGTGGTCGACCTACCTCCCAGATATCCATGTTGCGTCTTAGCAAAGAGCTGACCCTCTTGGAAAAATTCCAACAGTCTCGAACATATAACCATCTCAAAAACCTTTGAGAAACTCGACAACAAGCTTATGGGTCTGTAATTGTTCAAATCTGTCGGACTGCCCTTTTTGTATAAAGGCTTAACTTTTGCAAATTTAAATTTATCTGGGAAACGTCCAAATTTCATAGAATTGTTAATAATATACGCAAGAATTCCAGCCACATCTTTAATAGACAATTTAACTATGCTACTTGGGATCTCATCTTCACCACTGTTATATTTATTTTTTAGTTTGCTGGATATTTCTAACAATTCTTTTATACAGGTAGGTTTGAGATATATTGACTGATCATTTTCGGGAATGTTACACTGAAATTGAACATGTGTTTTATCTTGAAAAAGCTTTGGAACTATATTTACTAAATGCTCATTAAAATCATCTGCTAGTTTTTGACAATTTTCGGTAGAGGGACCCTGACTAGTATTGGTCCTGCCATTTATTTCGTTACATATTGCCCACATACTTTTGTTTTTATTGTCTGAAACTCTAATCTTATTTTCAAAATTATTTGACTTTTCTTTTCTTAATAGCATATCATAATGTTTTTTTGTTTCCTTATATTCACCGTTATAATGGGCACAATGTTTTGACAGAACCAATAACTTATCCAATTTAATTTTACATTCTACAATTTCCTGGTTTTTCGATATTATTTTCTTTTTTTTATTACTGTAAGAAATAGTGAGTGGAAAACATTGGTCGAAAATATTTTTAAAAGTGTTTATAAATCTATCCCATTGCCCATTTACATCCATTCTCTCTACCTGAAGGACCAGTTGCCAGTTCTGCTGTTTTAGAAGCTGTGAAAAATCAGATTTATTTTGATCAGAAAAGAATCTTTTATAAACAAGTCTATTTTGATTATAGTTTCTCAGATGGAATCCAACCTTTTGCGCCTTGTGATCAGAGATATGAGCTTCCAAAACCTCAGCCCTGCACTCCTCCCCCTGATTAGTGAAAATGTTATCTAAACAACTACTGTTATCTTGAGTTATTCTAGTGTTTTCATATACCGAACCCCTAATATTATACAACCTTAATAGTGAAAATAAATTATTCTTATGACAGTTTTCCCTTAGCATCTCAATATTAAAGTCTCCTGCAATAAAAACTATATCGTAACCTTTAATGTTAGTTAACAGTTGTTCTAAGCTGGTAAAAAATCGTTCCTTATTACCTGAAGGTGGTCGATATATCGAAATTATTATAATTTTTTTTCCACTTAGCTGACACTTAATCCCAGAACACTCAAATTCGCCACTCAGCGATATACTGCGCACAGTTTTTAGCTGAACAAACTTAATGTGCTTTTTTACATAAACTGCACTGCCACCATGTTGACCATCACCTCTACAAAAGGCAGAGGCTAATTTAAAATCTTTAATCCCTATTTGTTGTAACTGCTCCATAGTTTTCCAATGTTCCGTTATGCAAACAAAAAGACATTCTGGCGATTCACTTAATAGTTTTTCCAGCTTATTAACGCTATTTCCAATTGATTGAACATTTTGGTGTATTAGGCTGTGAACTTCTTGTAGTTTTTCTTTTTGATTTTTTCTTAAAAAGTTTTACTTTCGCTTGACTGTCCATAGTCCGTAGACTGTTTGTATTTTTCAATTTTTTGTAAAAATGCTGGGCATTTAGGATCTCTAGCAGAGTGAATTCTATTTCGTAAATTTAGACGTTTGCAATTCGGGCAATCCAGAGGTGTATTTTCCGGACACAGATTAGCTTCATGGGTACCGCCGCACTTGTGACAGCTCAATGCACTTTTACAGTACTTTGCTACATGACCAAACAAACAACATTTATAGGACATAGCAACGTTGTAGTATTCCTGAACATATACTCTCGTTAGATCAAAATTTATCTTCTCATTTTTGATAAGCCATCGAAAAATAGTTGGTTTGGTCTGTAGTATCCAATTCTCTTTGTAATTGTTTCTGCAATCCTTCTTTGTTATGTATTTAATCATTTTGTTGATGTCATTCCCTACCAGTGCTTGAAGTTCTGGATTTTCATTAAGAAGTATCGAAATAAATTCATCCGGTTCGTAACCTTTTTCGATCCCAGTGATCATTATTATTGGATCAGTATTTTGTAGATCTTTAATTAGAAAAGTTTTATCTTTACCTAAGACTTCTTTTAGTTCGGTTTGTTGCACATCACTCTCACATTCTACTAATATAGCACCACTTTGTAACTTTCTTACATTAGGAAAAACTTGAGCACCATTGCCATTGGCAATCAAGCTTTGCTTTATTTCTTTCAAAACTATTTTAGGGTCTGTTTGGTTTTTAATTTTTATTACTGTTTGATGTTTTTTCAGTTGCGGTGGTGTGTTCCATTTTATAACATTGGGTGCACTGCTCTTTGCTTGCAGGATAGTACTATATGTCTTTTGATCTGTGAATTGTGTCATAGTTGGCTTTGAAACCTGCAGATCAGGCGGTGGGAGTGACTCATTTATCGTGGTATTTTTAGTGCTTTGTTTCAGTAAACTTGTTAATTGTATGTTGTTTTTTTCCACCGTTCCAATTCTGTATGCCAGTTTTGTAACCATAGAAGATACTATGAAAGTAGCGTCACGTATGGCTTTGCTGATGTTCGTAGTTATTTCAGCACTTTCTGCACCATTTTGAATTATTGATAGTGCTTGCAAGGCCCTATCAAGTATATCATCAATTGACTCTGACTTGGTAGGCACCCAGTCCAAACCTAGGTTAATTTCATACTCCTTTCTTATTTTTTGACGCTCTATGCATCCTGGGCTCGAATCTGATCGCTGTCTCTTTTGAGACTTTGTTGTCTCAGTTCGCGGGTCCCCTTTTTCGGTTTCTTTTGGAGGTGTCCTCATAATTGTATTATTTGGTTTAAACCCACCATCTCCTAAGTTTGTCTGTGAAACATTGTTCATTTTACTTTCATTTGTACCACTACCGATTCCAGATAAATTCATCAATTTATTGACTTCCCCTTGTAGACCTACGTTGTTTACCTTTTTTTCTTCTTGTTTATCAATAAACATTGTTATCTCTGCATTTTTTACGTTAGCTTCCGCGCCCATCATTTTATTAATTTCCTCACTAGCAGCCGATCCAATTGACAAATGCCTAGTGGATTGTCTTGTTTTAATTCTATATTCCCACCCATCACTCTCACTGTTCATAATTTGTTATAAATCACCCGTTTATACTTTCAAACAGGTAACAAAATAAATACTCGAAAATACCATATACCGATACGGCTATAATTTATCCGTAGGTTCCGTACAACACGTCCGCTCTGTTCGACGGTTGCCGCACTTCCAAAGTAGTACTATTAGTTCTGGGACATCCTGTATATAGCCCAATCTGGCCGAAATGCGCGGGACCGCAGACGCGAAATTTTTTCTTCAAAATGCGCAACTACTAAAAACAACAAGGGATACGTTTCAGGGTACACCACAATTTCTCTTACCTGGAATCACAATAATGCATCTTCTTATGCGCCCTATAAGTCTTCTGCGAACTGAACCTGATGTCGCACACAGCGCAGTACCGATCCTGCGATTCGGCGGCACTCGTTTCCCCATTCGGAACGCTAGAACTGCTGGATCCTCCCGCTGGGCCGCCCGTTGGGCCCGTTACCGGACCAGGTGACACGGTATGCATGCGCATATGCCTGTTCAAACTGACTTTTTTGTCTGCACTGTACGAGCAATGCATGCAGGTGTATTGTTTGGCGATGCGCAATTGGCTACCGCTGGGTTCCGAACTTACACCGGATGGTTTGGTATCATCGTCTGTCGGTTTGGTTGGTCTGAAAAAGAAGGGAAAATAAAGTCTGTAAGTTATAGCTTTACACGTACGTCACAAACCCAGGGATTGAGAGCCATGGTGACTTAAAACTTCCCATCTTTATTTATTACAGACTTAAAAGTGAATAAAAAGATAATAGGTCGTTTGCGGAGTTCCGCAATACGTGTTAATAAAGACAATATTTACAGTCCTAGTTGAATATTGATTTGTTGCCATTAAATATTTGCCAGCCGTTAACTCACGGTTGTGTCAGTCTTAATTGGTTTTTATAAGTTTTTGTGCCTATAATATAAATGGATAAATAATAAATACATGGTGACTGAGGTTTGATACGATTAAAAAGAGAACGCCCGTTATTCGCCATCGTCATTTCAATTTTTTTTTTTCGAAATTACGCTATTTTAACGTTTTTGAAATCAGTCCTTGTTTTGATATTTTTCTTACGCTAAATCTTGATTGGATTTACGGTTTTGGAACTAGAAAGGCCATATTCAGTCTACAGACACTAATACAACACTGTCAAGACCAAAGAAAAGATGTCTTTATATGTTTTATAGACTACGTGAAGGCTTTTGACAACGTTAAGCTCATACAACGCTAATATCATACCTTAAAGACATAGGACTGGATGATAAAGACATAAGGCTCATAGCTAACCTGTACTGGAACCAAAAAGCAGAAATTCAATTACAAAACAACAATAACAGAACAGTTTGAAATCAAAAAGGGTGTTAGGCAGGGTTGTATCCTGTCACCAATGTTGTGTAATCTATATGCAGAAAGAGCTTATACTGAGTCAGTTCTAGATAATAATAATAATAATAATAACACTTCTTTATTTCAAATTACAAGTTACTAGGTAATTACAAACTACAAGGCAACTATAAAGTGAAATGACGTCAGAAAAAGCAATAACGACAAGAACTCACTGAAGTCAAAAGTCCCAATCAAAAAAGTCTCTCAAGGTATATGGTTCCATATTAATTAATAACCTCTTAATTGACCTTTTCCACACTCTTATATTACATATCCCTTTAATGTTAATAGGCAATCTATTATATAATTTAACGCACATGTAATATGGGCTTTTTTCAGAAATTGTTAAATGGTGACGTGGATACAAAAAATTCAAAGTTCGAGTACCGTAGCTATGCTCATTAAGTTCTTGGAAAATTTCTTTGTTTTTGAATAAGAACATTAAACACTCGTAAATATAAAGTGCATGTATTGTCATTATATTTAGCTTTTTAAAAACGCCTCTACAGGTCTCGAGGTACTGTAATCCCTGCATCAACCTCACCACTCTTTTTTGCATTACAAATACTCTTTGTACTCCCAAGCTACTTCCCCAAAAAAGTATACCGTATCTTAAAATCGATTCAAAATTTGCATGATACAATGTCTTAATTGTTTGAAAATTCATGTAAGATGACACAATCCTTATACCATATGCAACGGAGCCAAGCCTCAAACACAGCCGACTCACATGTGACTCCCATGACAAAAATTCATTTATTATCACCCCCAAAAACTTGGTTTCTGTTTCCCTATGGAGCTCCATTCCATACAGTTCAAGACTACTTGGTAGATCTATTTTATTTTGCTTAGTTCTAAAAATTATTATGTTAGTTTTATCCTTATTTAAGATTAATTTATTTTTACTAAACCAATCGTTAATCTCCCCAAAGGCCACCTCAGCTTCATGAATCAGTTCTGCAAAATCTAAACCACCAACAAG
The DNA here is from genome assembly GCA_963991005.1 of Barypeithes pellucidus. NCBI lineage: Eukaryota > Metazoa > Arthropoda > Insecta > Coleoptera > Curculionidae > Barypeithes > Barypeithes pellucidus. Next base: position 37,442,788 of record OZ022565.1, on the reverse strand, counting down.
CATATTGGTATCATCACAATAGTTTGTTAAGGAAACATTATTTTCATTTACAGTTAAATCATTTATAAAAATTATAAACAATATAGGCCCCAAAATGCTACCCTGAGCTATCCCCATCAAGTTTTCCCTGAAAGCCGATTTAACCGTCCGATTCCCTTCCTGAATTATGACCCGCTGATGTCTATCTGAAAGGTAGGACCGCATCCACCTCTGCGCATTTCCTCTGATGCCGTACTTATTTAATTTATAGAGGAGCAATTCTCTGTCAATGCAGTCATATGCTTTACTAAGATCCAAGAACATCCCTACTGCTAGATTTTTATTTTCAAGGTGTTCCAAAACTATTTTCGTAAACTGAAAAATCGCAGACGTGGTCGACCTACCTCCCAGATATCCATGTTGCGTCTTAGCAAAGAGCTGACCCTCTTGGAAAAATTCCAACAGTCTCGAACATATAACCATCTCAAAAACCTTTGAGAAACTCGACAACAAGCTTATGGGTCTGTAATTGTTCAAATCTGTCGGACTGCCCTTTTTGTATAAAGGCTTAACTTTTGCAAATTTAAATTTATCTGGGAAACGTCCAAATTTCATAGAATTGTTAATAATATACGCAAGAATTCCAGCCACATCTTTAATAGACAATTTAACTATGCTACTTGGGATCTCATCTTCACCACTGTTATATTTATTTTTTAGTTTGCTGGATATTTCTAACAATTCTTTTATACAGGTAGGTTTGAGATATATTGACTGATCATTTTCGGGAATGTTACACTGAAATTGAACATGTGTTTTATCTTGAAAAAGCTTTGGAACTATATTTACTAAATGCTCATTAAAATCATCTGCTAGTTTTTGACAATTTTCGGTAGAGGGACCCTGACTAGTATTGGTCCTGCCATTTATTTCGTTACATATTGCCCACATACTTTTGTTTTTATTGTCTGAAACTCTAATCTTATTTTCAAAATTATTTGACTTTTCTTTTCTTAATAGCATATCATAATGTTTTTTTGTTTCCTTATATTCACCGTTATAATGGGCACAATGTTTTGACAGAACCAATAACTTATCCAATTTAATTTTACATTCTACAATTTCCTGGTTTTTCGATATTATTTTCTTTTTTTTATTACTGTAAGAAATAGTGAGTGGAAAACATTGGTCGAAAATATTTTTAAAAGTGTTTATAAATCTATCCCATTGCCCATTTACATCCATTCTCTCTACCTGAAGGACCAGTTGCCAGTTCTGCTGTTTTAGAAGCTGTGAAAAATCAGATTTATTTTGATCAGAAAAGAATCTTTTATAAACAAGTCTATTTTGATTATAGTTTCTCAGATGGAATCCAACCTTTTGCGCCTTGTGATCAGAGATATGAGCTTCCAAAACCTCAGCCCTGCACTCCTCCCCCTGATTAGTGAAAATGTTATCTAAACAACTACTGTTATCTTGAGTTATTCTAGTGTTTTCATATACCGAACCCCTAATATTATACAACCTTAATAGTGAAAATAAATTATTCTTATGACAGTTTTCCCTTAGCATCTCAATATTAAAGTCTCCTGCAATAAAAACTATATCGTAACCTTTAATGTTAGTTAACAGTTGTTCTAAGCTGGTAAAAAATCGTTCCTTATTACCTGAAGGTGGTCGATATATCGAAATTATTATAATTTTTTTTCCACTTAGCTGACACTTAATCCCAGAACACTCAAATTCGCCACTCAGCGATATACTGCGCACAGTTTTTAGCTGAACAAACTTAATGTGCTTTTTTACATAAACTGCACTGCCACCATGTTGACCATCACCTCTACAAAAGGCAGAGGCTAATTTAAAATCTTTAATCCCTATTTGTTGTAACTGCTCCATAGTTTTCCAATGTTCCGTTATGCAAACAAAAAGACATTCTGGCGATTCACTTAATAGTTTTTCCAGCTTATTAACGCTATTTCCAATTGATTGAACATTTTGGTGTATTAGGCTGTGAACTTCTTGTAGTTTTTCTTTTTGATTTTTTCTTAAAAAGTTTTACTTTCGCTTGACTGTCCATAGTCCGTAGACTGTTTGTATTTTTCAATTTTTTGTAAAAATGCTGGGCATTTAGGATCTCTAGCAGAGTGAATTCTATTTCGTAAATTTAGACGTTTGCAATTCGGGCAATCCAGAGGTGTATTTTCCGGACACAGATTAGCTTCATGGGTACCGCCGCACTTGTGACAGCTCAATGCACTTTTACAGTACTTTGCTACATGACCAAACAAACAACATTTATAGGACATAGCAACGTTGTAGTATTCCTGAACATATACTCTCGTTAGATCAAAATTTATCTTCTCATTTTTGATAAGCCATCGAAAAATAGTTGGTTTGGTCTGTAGTATCCAATTCTCTTTGTAATTGTTTCTGCAATCCTTCTTTGTTATGTATTTAATCATTTTGTTGATGTCATTCCCTACCAGTGCTTGAAGTTCTGGATTTTCATTAAGAAGTATCGAAATAAATTCATCCGGTTCGTAACCTTTTTCGATCCCAGTGATCATTATTATTGGATCAGTATTTTGTAGATCTTTAATTAGAAAAGTTTTATCTTTACCTAAGACTTCTTTTAGTTCGGTTTGTTGCACATCACTCTCACATTCTACTAATATAGCACCACTTTGTAACTTTCTTACATTAGGAAAAACTTGAGCACCATTGCCATTGGCAATCAAGCTTTGCTTTATTTCTTTCAAAACTATTTTAGGGTCTGTTTGGTTTTTAATTTTTATTACTGTTTGATGTTTTTTCAGTTGCGGTGGTGTGTTCCATTTTATAACATTGGGTGCACTGCTCTTTGCTTGCAGGATAGTACTATATGTCTTTTGATCTGTGAATTGTGTCATAGTTGGCTTTGAAACCTGCAGATCAGGCGGTGGGAGTGACTCATTTATCGTGGTATTTTTAGTGCTTTGTTTCAGTAAACTTGTTAATTGTATGTTGTTTTTTTCCACCGTTCCAATTCTGTATGCCAGTTTTGTAACCATAGAAGATACTATGAAAGTAGCGTCACGTATGGCTTTGCTGATGTTCGTAGTTATTTCAGCACTTTCTGCACCATTTTGAATTATTGATAGTGCTTGCAAGGCCCTATCAAGTATATCATCAATTGACTCTGACTTGGTAGGCACCCAGTCCAAACCTAGGTTAATTTCATACTCCTTTCTTATTTTTTGACGCTCTATGCATCCTGGGCTCGAATCTGATCGCTGTCTCTTTTGAGACTTTGTTGTCTCAGTTCGCGGGTCCCCTTTTTCGGTTTCTTTTGGAGGTGTCCTCATAATTGTATTATTTGGTTTAAACCCACCATCTCCTAAGTTTGTCTGTGAAACATTGTTCATTTTACTTTCATTTGTACCACTACCGATTCCAGATAAATTCATCAATTTATTGACTTCCCCTTGTAGACCTACGTTGTTTACCTTTTTTTCTTCTTGTTTATCAATAAACATTGTTATCTCTGCATTTTTTACGTTAGCTTCCGCGCCCATCATTTTATTAATTTCCTCACTAGCAGCCGATCCAATTGACAAATGCCTAGTGGATTGTCTTGTTTTAATTCTATATTCCCACCCATCACTCTCACTGTTCATAATTTGTTATAAATCACCCGTTTATACTTTCAAACAGGTAACAAAATAAATACTCGAAAATACCATATACCGATACGGCTATAATTTATCCGTAGGTTCCGTACAACACGTCCGCTCTGTTCGACGGTCGCCGCACTTCCAAAGTAGTACTATTAGTTCTGGGACATCCTGTATATAGCCCAATCTGGCCGAAATGCGCGGGACCGCAGACGCGAAATTTTTTCTTCAAAATGCGCAACTACTAAAAACAACAAGGGATACGTTTCAGGGTACACCACAATTTCTCTTACCTGGAATCACAATAATGCATCTTCTTATGCGCCCTATAAGTCTTCTGCGAACTGAACCTGATGTCGCACACAGCGCAGTACCGATCCTGCGATTCGGCGGCACTCGTTTCCCCATTCGGAACGCTAGAACTGCTGGATCCTCCCGCTGGGCCGCCCGTTGGGCCCGTTACCGGACCAGGTGACACGGTATGCATGCGCATATGCCTGTTCAAACTGACTTTTTTGTCTGCACTGTACGAGCAATGCATGCAGGTGTATTGTTTGGCGATGCGCAATTGGCTACCGCTGGGTTCCGAACTTACACCGGATGGTTTGGTATCATCGTCTGTCGGTTTGGTTGGTCTGAAAAAGAAGGGAAAATAAAGTCTGTAAGTTATAGCTTTACACGTACGTCACAAACCCAGGGATTGAGAGCCATGGTGACTTAAAACTTCCCATCTTTATTTATTACAGACTTAAAAGTGAATAAAAAGATAATAGGTCGTTTGCGGAGTTCCGCAATACGTGTTAATAAAGACAATATTTACAGTCCTAGTTGAATATTGATTTGTTGCCATTAAATATTTGCCAGCCGTTAACTCACGGTTGTGTCAGTCTTAATTGGTTTTTATAAGTTTTTGTGCCTATAATATAAATGGATAAATAATAAATACATGGTGACTGAGGTTTGATACGATTAAAAAGAGAACGCCCGTTATTCGCCATCGTCATTTCAATTTTTTTTTTTCGAAATTACGCTATTTTAACGTTTTTGAAATCAGTCCTTGTTTTGATATTTTTCTTACGCTAAATCTTGATTGGATTTACGGTTTTGGAACTAGAGAGGCCATATTCAGTCTACAGACACTAATACAACACTGTCAAGACCAAAGAAAAGATGTCTTTATATGTTTTATAGACTACGTGAAGGCTTTTGACAACGTTAAGCTCATACAACGCTAATATCATACCTTAAAGACATAGGACTGGATGATAAAGACATAAGGCTCATAGCTAACCTGTACTGGAACCAAAAAGCAGAAATTCAATTACAAAACAACAATAACAGAACAGTTTGAAATCAAAAAGGGTGTTAGGCAGGGTTGTATCCTGTCACCAATGTTGTGTAATCTATATGCAGAAAGAGCTTATACTGAGTCAGTTCTAGATAATAATAATAATAATAATAACACTTCTTTATTTCAAATTACAAGTTACTAGGTAATTACAAACTACAAGGCAACTATAAAGTGAAATGACGTCAGAAAAAGCAATAACGACAAGAACTCACTGAAGTCAAAAGTCCCAATCAAAAAAGTCTCTCAAGGTATATGGTTCCATATTAATTAATAACCTCTTAATTGACCTTTTCCACACTCTTATATTACATATCCCTTTAATGTTAATAGGCAATCTATTATATAATTTAACGCACATGTAATATGGGCTTTTTTCAGAAATTGTTAAATGGTGACGTGGATACAAAAAATTCAAAGTTCGAGTACCGTAGCTATGCTCATTAAGTTCTTGGAAAATTTCTTTGTTTTTGAATAAGAACATTAAACACTCGTAAATATAAAGTGCATGTATTGTCATTATATTTAGCTTTTTAAAAACGCCTCTACAGGTCTCGAGGTACTGTAATCCCTGCATCAACCTCACCACTCTTTTTTGCATTACAAATACTCTTTGTACTCCCAAGCTACTTCCCCAAAAAAGTATACCGTATCTTAAAATCGATTCAAAATTTGCATGATACAATGTCTTAATTGTTTGAAAATTCATGTAAGATGACACAATCCTTATACCATATGCAACGGAGCCAAGCCTCAAACACAGCCGACTCACATGTGACTCCCATGACAAAAATTCATTTATTATCACCCCCAAAAACTTGGTTTCTGTTTCCCTATGGAGCTCCATTCCATACAGTTCAAGACTACTTGGTAGATCTATTTTATTTTGCTTAGTTCTAAAAATTATTATGTTAGTTTTATCCTTATTTAAGATTAATTTATTTTTACTAAACCAATCGTTAATCTCCCCAAAGGCCACCTCAGCTTCATGAATCAGTTCTGCAAAATCTAAACCACCAACAAGCATATTGGTATCATCACAATAGTTTGTTAAGGAAACATTATTTTCATTTACAGTTAAATCATTTATAAAAATTATAAACAATATAGGCCCCAAAATGCTACCCTGAGCTATCCCCATCAAGTTTTCCCTGAAAGCCGATTTAACCGTCCGATTCCCTTCCTGAATTATGACCCGCTGATGTCTATCTGAAAGGTAGGACCGCATCCACCTCTGCGCATTTCCTCTGATGCCGTACTTATTTAATTTATAGAGGAGCAATTCTCTGTCAATGCAGTCATATGCTTTACTAAGATCCAAGAACATCCCTACTGCTAGATTTTTATTTTCAAGGTGTTCCAAAACTATTTTCGTAAACTGAAAAATCGCAGACGTGGTCGACCTACCTCCCAGATATCCATGTTGCGTCTTAGCAAAGAGCTGACCCTCTTGGAAAAATTCCAACAGTCTCGAACATATAACCATCTCAAAAACCTTTGAGAAACTCGACAACAAGCTTATGGGTCTGTAATTGTTCAAATCTGTCGGACTGCCCTTTTTGTATAAAGGCTTAACTTTTGCAAATTTAAATTTATCTGGGAAACGTCCAAATTTCATAGAATTGTTAATAATATACGCAAGAATTCCAGCCACATCTTTAATAGACAATTTAACTATGCTACTTGGGATCTCATCTTCACCACTGTTATATTTATTTTTTAGTTTGCTGGATATTTCTAACAATTCTTTTATACAGGTAGGTTTGAGATATATTGACTGATCATTTTCGGGAATGTTACACTGAAATTGAACATGTGTTTTATCTTGAAAAAGCTTTGGAACTATATTTACTAAATGCTCATTAAAATCATCTGCTAGTTTTTGACAATTTTCGGTAGAGGGACCCTGACTAGTATTGGTCCTGCCATTTATTTCGTTACATATTGCCCACATACTTTTGTTTTTATTGTCTGAAACTCTAATCTTATTTTCAAAATTATTTGACTTTTCTTTTCTTAATAGCATATCATAATGTTTTTTTGTTTCCTTATATTCACCGTTATAATGGGCACAATGTTTTGACAGAACCAATAACTTATCCAATTTAATTTTACATTCTACAATTTCCTGGTTTTTCGATATTATTTTCTTTTTTTTATTACTGTAAGAAATAGTGAGTGGAAAACATTGGTCGAAAATATTTTTAAAAGTGTTTATAAATCTATCCCATTGCCCATTTACATCCATTCTCTCTACCTGAAGGACCAGTTGCCAGTTCTGCTGTTTTAGAAGCTGTGAAAAATCAGATTTATTTTGATCAGAAAAGAATCTTTTATAAACAAGTCTATTTTGATTATAGTTTCTCAGATGGAATCCAACCTTTTGCGCCTTGTGATCAGAGATATGAGCTTCCAAAACCTCAGCCCTGCACTCCTCCCCCTGATTAGTGAAAATGTTATCTAAACAACTACTGTTATCTTGAGTTATTCTAGTGTTTTCATATACCGAACCCCTAATATTATACAACCTTAATAGTGAAAATAAATTATTCTTATGACAGTTTTCCCTTAGCATCTCAATATTAAAGTCTCCTGCAATAAAAACTATATCGTAACCTTTAATGTTAGTTAACAGTTGTTCTAAGCTGGTAAAAAATCGTTCCTTATTACCTGAAGGTGGTCGATATATCGAAATTATTATAATTTTTTTTCCACTTAGCTGACACTTAATCCCAGAACACTCAAATTCGCCACTCAGCGATATACTGCGCACAGTTTTTAGCTGAACAAACTTAATGTGCTTTTTTACATAAACTGCACTGCCACCATGTTGACCATCACCTCTACAAAAGGCAGAGGCTAATTTAAAATCTTTAATCCCTATTTGTTGTAACTGCTCCATAGTTTTCCAATGTTCCGTTATGCAAACAAAAAGACATTCTGGCGATTCACTTAATAGTTTTTCCAGCTTATTAACGCTATTTCCAATTGATTGAACATTTTGGTGTATTAGGCTGTGAACTTCTTGTAGTTTTTCTTTTTGATTTTTTCTTAAAAAGTTTTACTTTCGCTTGACTGTCCATAGTCCGTAGACTGTTTGTATTTTTCAATTTTTTGTAAAAATGCTGGGCATTTAGGATCTCTAGCAGAGTGAATTCTATTTCGTAAATTTAGACGTTTGCAATTCGGGCAATCCAGAGGTGTATTTTCCGGACACAGATTAGCTTCATGGGTACCGCCGCACTTGTGACAGCTCAATGCACTTTTACAGTACTTTGCTACATGACCAAACAAACAACATTTATAGGACATAGCAACGTTGTAGTATTCCTGAACATATACTCTCGTTAGATCAAAATTTATCTTCTCATTTTTGATAAGCCATCGAAAAATAGTTGGTTTGGTCTGTAGTATCCAATTCTCTTTGTAATTGTTTCTGCAATCCTTCTTTGTTATGTATTTAATCATTTTGTTGATGTCATTCCCTACCAGTGCTTGAAGTTCTGGATTTTCATTAAGAAGTATCGAAATAAATTCATCCGGTTCGTAACCTTTTTCGATCCCAGTGATCATTATTATTGGATCAGTATTTTGTAGATCTTTAATTAGAAAAGTTTTATCTTTACCTAAGACTTCTTTTAGTTCGGTTTGTTGCACATCACTCTCACATTCTACTAATATAGCACCACTTTGTAACTTTCTTACATTAGGAAAAACTTGAGCACCATTGCCATTGGCAATCAAGCTTTGCTTTATTTCTTTCAAAACTATTTTAGGGTCTGTTTGGTTTTTAATTTTTATTACTGTTTGATGTTTTTTCAGTTGCGGTGGTGTGTTCCATTTTATAACATTGGGTGCACTGCTCTTTGCTTGCAGGATAGTACTATATGTCTTTTGATCTGTGAATTGTGTCATAGTTGGCTTTGAAACCTGCAGATCAGGCGGTGGGAGTGACTCATTTATCGTGGTATTTTTAGTGCTTTGTTTCAGTAAACTTGTTAATTGTATGTTGTTTTTTTCCACCGTTCCAATTCTGTATGCCAGTTTTGTAACCATAGAAGATACTATGAAAGTAGCGTCACGTATGGCTTTGCTGATGTTCGTAGTTATTTCAGCACTTTCTGCACCATTTTGAATTATTGATAGTGCTTGCAAGGCCCTATCAAGTATATCATCAATTGACTCTGACTTGGTAGGCACCCAGTCCAAACCTAGGTTAATTTCATACTCCTTTCTTATTTTTTGACGCTCTATGCATCCTGGGCTCGAATCTGATCGCTGTCTCTTTTGAGACTTTGTTGTCTCAGTTCGCGGGTCCCCTTTTTCGGTTTCTTTTGGAGGTGTCCTCATAATTGTATTATTTGGTTTAAACCCACCATCTCCTAAGTTTGTCTGTGAAACATTGTTCATTTTACTTTCATTTGTACCACTACCGATTCCAGATAAATTCATCAATTTATTGACTTCCCCTTGTAGACCTACGTTGTTTACCTTTTTTTCTTCTTGTTTATCAATAAACATTGTTATCTCTGCATTTTTTACGTTAGCTTCCGCGCCCATCATTTTATTAATTTCCTCACTAGCAGCCGATCCAATTGACAAATGCCTAGTGGATTGTCTTGTTTTAATTCTATATTCCCACCCATCACTCTCACTGTTCATAATTTGTTATAAATCACCCGTTTATACTTTCAAACAGGTAACAAAATAAATACTCGAAAATACCATATACCGATACGGCTATAATTTATCCGTAGGTTCCGTACAACACGTCCGCTCTGTTCGACGGTCGCCGCACTTCCAAAGTAGTACTATTAGTTCTGGGACATCCTGTATATAGCCCAATCTGGCCGAAATGCGCGGGACCGCAGACGCGAAATTTTTTCTTCAAAATGCGCAACTACTAAAAACAACAAGGGATACGTTTCAGGGTACACCACAATTTCTCTTACCTGGAATCACAATAATGCATCTTCTTATGCGCCCTATAAGTCTTCTGCGAACTGAACCTGATGTCGCACACAGCGCAGTACCGATCCTGCGATTCGGCGGCACTCGTTTCCCCATTCGGAACGCTAGAACTGCTGGATCCTCCCGCTGGGCCGCCCGTTGGGCCCGTTACCGGACCAGGTGACACGGTATGCATGCGCATATGCCTGTTCAAACTGACTTTTTTGTCTGCACTGTACGAGCAATGCATGCAGGTGTATTGTTTGGCGATGCGCAATTGGCTACCGCTGGGTTCCGAACTTACACCGGATGGTTTGGTATCATCGTCTGTCGGTTTGGTTGGTCTGAAAAAGAAGGGAAAATAAAGTCTGTAAGTTATAGCTTTACACGTACGTCACAAACCCAGGGATTGAGAGCCATGGTGACTTAAAACTTCCCATCTTTATTTATTACAGACTTAAAAGTGAATAAAAAGATAATAGGTCGTTTGCGGAGTTCCGCAATACGTGTTAATAAAGACAATATTTACAGTCCTAGTTGAATATTGATTTGTTGCCATTAAATATTTGCCAGCCGTTAACTCACGGTTGTGTCAGTCTTAATTGGTTTTTATAAGTTTTTGTGCCTATAATATAAATGGATAAATAATAAATACATGGTGACTGAGGTTTGATACGATTAAAAAGAGAACGCCCGTTATTCGCCATCGTCATTTCAATTTTTTTTTTTCGAAATTACGCTATTTTAACGTTTTTGAAATCAGTCCTTGTTTTGATATTTTTCTTACGCTAAATCTTGATTGGATTTACGGTTTTGGAACTAGAGAGGCCATATTCAGTCTACAGACACTAATACAACACTGTCAAGACCAAAGAAAAGATGTCTTTATATGTTTTATAGACTACGTGAAGGCTTTTGACAACGTTAAGCTCATACAACGCTAATATCATACCTTAAAGACATAGGACTGGATGATAAAGATATAAGGCTCATAGCTAACCTGTACTGGAACCAAAAAGCAGAAATTCAATTACAAAACAACAATAGCAGAACAGTTTGAAATCAAAAAGGGTGTTAGGCAGGGTTGTATCCTGTCACCAATGTTGTGTAATCTATATGCAGAAAGAGCTTATACTGAGTCAGTTCTAGATAATAATAATAATAATAATAACACTTCTTTATTTCAAATTACAAGTTACTAGGTAATTACAAACTACAAGGCAACTATAAAGTGAAATGACGTCAGAAAAAGCAATAACGACAAGAACTCACTGAAGTCAAAAGTCCCAATCAAAAAAGTCTCTCAAGGTATATGGTTCCATATTAATTAATAACCTCTTAATTGACCTTTTCCACACTCTTATATTACATATCCCTTTAATGTTAATAGGCAATCTATTATATAATTTAACGCACATGTAATATGGGCTTTTTTCAGAAATTGTTAAATGGTGACGTGGATACAAAAAATTCAAAGTTCGAGTACCGTAGCTATGCTCATTAAGTTCTTGGAAAATTTCTTTGTTTTTGAATAAGAACATTAAACACTCGTAAATATAAAGTGCATGTATTGTCATTATATTTAGCTTTTTAAAAACGCCTCTACAGGTCTCGAGGTACTGTAATCCCTGCATCAACCTCACCACTCTTTTTTGCATTACAAATACTCTTTGTACTCCCAAGCTACTTCCCCAAAAAAGTATACCGTATCTTAAAATCGATTCAAAATTTGCATGATACAATGTCTTAATTGTTTGAAAATTCATGTAAGATGACACAATCCTTATACCATATGCAACGGAGCCAAGCCTCAAACACAGCCGACTCACATGTGACTCCCATGACAAAAATTCATTTATTATCACCCCCAAAAACTTGGTTTCTGTTTCCCTATGGAGCTCCATTCCATACAGTTCAAGACTACTTGGTAGATCTATTTTATTTTGCTTAGTTCTAAAAATTATTATGTTAGTTTTATCCTTATTTAAGATTAATTTATTTTTACTAAACCAATCGTTAATCTCCCCAAAGGCCACCTCAGCTTCATGAATCAGTTCTGCAAAATCTAAACCACCAACAAGCATATTGGTATCATCACAATAGTTTGTTAAGGAAACATTATTTTCATTTACAGTTAAATCATTTATAAAAATTATAAACAATATAGGCCCCAAAATGCTACCCTGAGCTATCCCCATCAAGTTTTCCCTGAAAGCCGATTTAACCGTCCGATTCCCTTCCTGAATTATGACCCGCTGATGTCTATCTGAAAGGTAGGACCGCATCCACCTCTGCGCATTTCCTCTGATGCCGTACTTATTTAATTTATAGAGGAGCAATTCTCTGTCAATGCAGTCATATGCTTTACTAAGATCCAAGAACATCCCTACTGCTAGATTTTTATTTTCAAGGTGTTCCAAAACTATTTTCGTAAACTGAAAAATCGCAGACGTGGTCGACCTACCTCCCAGATATCCATGTTGCGTCTTAGCAAAGAGCTGACCCTCTTGGAAAAATTCCAACAGTCTCGAACATATAACCATCTCAAAAACCTTTGAGAAACTCGACAACAAGCTTATGGGTCTGTAATTGTTCAAATCTGTCGGACTGCCCTTTTTGTATAAAGGCTTAACTTTTGCAAATTTAAATTTATCTGGGAAACGTCCAAATTTCATAGAATTGTTAATAATATACGCAAGAATTCCAGCCACATCTTTAATAGACAATTTAACTATGCTACTTGGGATCTCATCTTCACCACTGTTATATTTATTTTTTAGTTTGCTGGATATTTCTAACAATTCTTTTATACAGGTAGGTTTGAGATATATTGACTGATCATTTTCGGGAATGTTACACTGAAATTGAACATGTGTTTTATCTTGAAAAAGCTTTGGAACTATATTTACTAAATGCTCATTAAAATCATCTGCTAGTTTTTGACAATTTTCGGTAGAGGGACCCTGACTAGTATTGGTCCTGCCATTTATTTCGTTACATATTGCCCACATACTTTTGTTTTTATTGTCTGAAACTCTAATCTTATTTTCAAAATTATTTGACTTTTCTTTTCTTAATAGCATATCATAATGTTTTTTTGTTTCCTTATATTCACCGTTATAATGGGCACAATGTTTTGACAGAACCAATAACTTATCCAATTTAATTTTACATTCTACAATTTCCTGGTTTTTCGATATTATTTTCTTTTTTTTATTACTGTAAGAAATAGTGAGTGGAAAACATTGGTCGAAAATATTTTTAAAAGTGTTTATAAATCTATCCCATTGCCCATTTACATCCATTCTCTCTACCTGAAGGACCAGTTGCCAGTTCTGCTGTTTTAGAAGCTGTGAAAAATCAGATTTATTTTGATCAGAAAAGAATCTTTTATAAACAAGTCTATTTTGATTATAGTTTCTCAGATGGAATCCAACCTTTTGCGCCTTGTGATCAGAGATATGAGCTTCCAAAACCTCAGCCCTGCACTCCTCCCCCTGATTAGTGAAAATGTTATCTAAACAACTACTGTTATCTTGAGTTATTCTAGTGTTTTCATATACCGAACCCCTAATATTATACAACCTTAATAGTGAAAATAAATTATTCTTATGACAGTTTTCCCTTAGCATCTCAATATTAAAGTCTCCTGCAATAAAAACTATATCGTAACCTTTAATGTTAGTTAACAGTTGTTCTAAGCTGGTAAAAAATCGTTCCTTATTACCTGAAGGTGGTCGATATATCGAAATTATTATAATTTTTTTTCCACTTAGCTGACACTTAATCCCAGAACACTCAAATTCGCCACTCAGCGATATACTGCGCACAGTTTTTAGCTGAACAAACTTAATGTGCTTTTTTACATAAACTGCACTGCCACCATGTTGACCATCACCTCTACAAAAGGCAGAGGCTAATTTAAAATCTTTAATCCCTATTTGTTGTAACTGCTCCATAGTTTTCCAATGTTCCGTTATGCAAACAAAAAGACATTCTGGCGATTCACTTAATAGTTTTTCCAGCTTATTAACGCTATTTCCAATTGATTGAACATTTTGGTGTATTAGGCTGTGAACTTCTTGTAGTTTTTCTTTTTGATTTTTTCTTAAAAAGTTTTACTTTCGCTTGACTGTCCATAGTCCGTAGACTGTTTGTATTTTTCAATTTTTTGTAAAAATGCTGGGCATTTAGGATCTCTAGCAGAGTGAATTCTATTTCGTAAATTTAGACGTTTGCAATTCGGGCAATCCAGAGGTGTATTTTCCGGACACAGATTAGCTTCATGGGTACCGCCGCACTTGTGACAGCTCAATGCACTTTTACAGTACTTTGCTACATGACCAAACAAACAACATTTATAGGACATAGCAACGTTGTAGTATTCCTGAACATATACTCTCGTTAGATCAAAATTTATCTTCTCATTTTTGATAAGCCATCGAAAAATAGTTGGTTTGGTCTGTAGTATCCAATTCTCTTTGTAATTGTTTCTGCAATCCTTCTTTGTTATGTATTTAATCATTTTGTTGATGTCATTCCCTACCAGTGCTTGAAGTTCTGGATTTTCATTAAGAAGTATCGAAATAAATTCATCCGGTTCGTAACCTTTTTCGATCCCAGTGATCATTATTATTGGATCAGTATTTTGTAGATCTTTAATTAGAAAAGTTTTATCTTTACCTAAGACTTCTTTTAGTTCGGTTTGTTGCACATCACTCTCACATTCTACTAATATAGCACCACTTTGTAACTTTCTTACATTAGGAAAAACTTGAGCACCATTGCCATTGGCAATCAAGCTTTGCTTTATTTCTTTCAAAACTATTTTAGGGTCTGTTTGGTTTTTAATTTTTATTACTGTTTGATGTTTTTTCAGTTGCGGTGGTGTGTTCCATTTTATAACATTGGGTGCACTGCTCTTTGCTTGCAGGATAGTACTATATGTCTTTTGATCTGTGAATTGTGTCATAGTTGGCTTTGAAACCTGCAGATCAGGCGGTGGGAGTGACTCATTTATCGTGGTATTTTTAGTGCTTTGTTTCAGTAAACTTGTTAATTGTATGTTGTTTTTTTCCACCGTTCCAATTCTGTATGCCAGTTTTGTAACCATAGAAGATACTATGAAAGTAGCGTCACGTATGGCTTTGCTGATGTTCGTAGTTATTTCAGCACTTTCTGCACCATTTTGAATTATTGATAGTGCTTGCAAGGCCCTATCAAGTATATCATCAATTGACTCTGACTTGGTAGGCACCCAGTCCAAACCTAGGTTAATTTCATACTCCTTTCTTATTTTTTGACGCTCTATGCATCCTGGGCTCGAATCTGATCGCTGTCTCTTTTGAGACTTTGTTGTCTCAGTTCGCGGGTCCCCTTTTTCGGTTTCTTTTGGAGGTGTCCTCATAATTGTATTATTTGGTTTAAACCCACCATCTCCTAAGTTTGTCTGTGAAACATTGTTCATTTTACTTTCATTTGTACCACTACCGATTCCAGATAAATTCATCAATTTATTGACTTCCCCTTGTAGACCTACGTTGTTTACCTTTTTTTCTTCTTGTTTATCAATAAACATTGTTATCTCTGCATTTTTTACGTTAGCTTCCGCGCCCATCATTTTATTAATTTCCTCACTAGCAGCCGATCCAATTGACAAATGCCTAGTGGATTGTCTTGTTTTAATTCTATATTCCCACCCATCACTCTCACTGTTCATAATTTGTTATAAATCACCCGTTTATACTTTCAAACAGGTAACAAAATAAATACTCGAAAATACCATATACCGATACGGCTATAATTTATCCGTAGGTTCCGTACAACACGTCCGCTCTGTTCGACGGTCGCCGCACTTCCAAAGTAGTACTATTAGTTCTGGGACATCCTGTATATATCCCAATCTGGCCGAAATGCGCGGGACCGCAGACGCGAAATTTTTTCTTCAAAATGCGCAACTACTAAAAACAACAAGGGATACGTTTCAGGGTACACCACAATTTCTCTTACCTGGAATCACAATAATGCATCTTCTTATGCGCCCTATAAGTCTTCTGCGAACTGAACCTGATGTCGCACACAGCGCAGTACCGATCCTGCGATTCGGCGGCACTCGTTTCCCCATTCGGAACGCTAGAACTGCTGGATCCTCCCGCTGGGCCGCCCGTTGGGCCCGTTACCGGACCAGGTGACACGGTATGCATGCGCATATGCCTGTTCAAACTGACTTTTTTGTCTGCACTGTACGAGCAATGCATGCAGGTGTATTGTTTGGCGATGCGCAATTGGCTACCGCTGGGTTCCGAACTTACACCGGATGGTTTGGTATCATCGTCTGTCGGTTTGGTTGGTCTGAAAAAGAAGGGAAAATAAAGTCTGTAAGTTATAGCTTTACACGTACGTCACAAACCCAGGGATTGAGAGCCATGGTGACTTAAAACTTCCCATCTTTATTTATTACAGACTTAAAAGTGAATAAAAAGATAATAGGTCGTTTGCGGAGTTCCGCAATACGTGTTAATAAAGACAATATTTACAGTCCTAGTTGAATATTGATTTGTTGCCATTAAATATTTGCCAGCCGTTAACTCACGGTTGTGTCAGTCTTAATTGGTTTTTATAAGTTTTTGTGCCTATAATATAAATGGATAAATAATAAATACATGGTGACTGAGGTTTGATACGATTAAAAAGAGAACGCCCGTTATTCGCCATCGTCATTTCAATTTTTTTTTTTCGAAATTACGCTATTTTAACGTTTTTGAAATCAGTCCTTGTTTTGATATTTTTCTTACGCTAAATCTTGATTGGATTTACGGTTTTGGAACTAGAGAGGCCATATTCAGTCTACAGACACTAATACAACACTGTCAAGACCAAAGAAAAGATGTCTTTATATGTTTTATAGACTACGTGAAGGCTTTTGACAACGTTAAGCTCATACAACGCTAATATCATACCTTAAAGACATAGGACTGGATGATAAAGATATAAGGCTCATAGCTAACCTGTACTGGAACCAAAAAGCAGAAATTCAATTACAAAACAACAATAGCAGAACAGTTTGAAATCAAAAAGGGTGTTAGGCAGGGTTGTATCCTGTCACCAATGTTGTGTAATCTATATGCAGAAAGAGCTTATACTGAGTCAGTTCTAGATAATAATAATAATAATAATAACACTTCTTTATTTCAAATTACAAGTTACTAGGTAATTACAAACTACAAGGCAACTATAAAGTGAAATGACGTCAGAAAAAGCAATAACGACAAGAACTCACTGAAGTCAAAAGTCCCAATCAAAAAAGTCTCTCAAGGTATATGGTTCCATATTAATTAATAACCTCTTAATTGACCTTTTCCACACTCTTATATTACATATCCCTTTAATGTTAATAGGCAATCTATTATATAATTTAACGCACATGTAATATGGGCTTTTTTCAGAAATTGTTAAATGGTGACGTGGATACAAAAAATTCAAAGTTCGAGTACCGTAGCTATGCTCATTAAGTTCTTGGAAAATTTCTTTGTTTTTGAATAAGAACATTAAACACTCGTAAATATAAAGTGCATGTATTGTCATTATATTTAGCTTTTTAAAAACGCCTCTACAGGTCTCGAGGTACTGTAATCCCTGCATCAACCTCACCACTCTTTTTTGCATTACAAATACTCTTTGTACTCCCAAGCTACTTCCCCAAAAAAGTATACCGTATCTTAAAATCGATTCAAAATTTGCATGATACAATGTCTTAATTGTTTGAAAATTCATGTAAGATGACACAATCCTTATACCATATGCAACGGAGCAAAGCCTCAAACACAGCCGACTCACATGTGACTCCCATGACAAAAATTCATTTATTATCACCCCCAAAAACTTGGTTTCTGTTTCCCTATGGAGCTCCATTCCATACAGTTCAAGACTACTTGGTAGATCTATTTTATTTTGCTTAGTTCTAAAAATTATTATGTTAGTTTTATCCTTATTTAAGATTAATTTATTTTTACTAAACCAATCGTTAATCTCCCCAAAGGCCACCTCAGCTTCATGAATCAGTTCTGCAAAATCTAAACCACCAACAAGCATATTGGTATCATCACAATAGTTTGTTAAGGAAACATTATTTTCATTTACAGTTAAATCATTTATAAAAATTATAAACAATATAGGCCCCAAAATGCTACCCTGAGCTATCCCCATCAAGTTTTCCCTGAAAGCCGATTTAACCGTCCGATTCCCTTCCTGAATTATGACCCGCTGATGTCTATCTGAAAGGTAGGACCGCATCCACCTCTGCGCATTTCCTCTGATGCCGTACTTATTTAATTTATAGAGGAGCAATTCTCTGTCAATGCAGTCATATGCTTTACTAAGATCCAAGAACATCCCTACTGCTAGATTTTTATTTTCAAGGTGTTCCAAAACTATTTTCGTAAACTGAAAAATCGCAGACGTGGTCGACCTACCTCCCAGATATCCATGTTGCGTCTTAGCAAAGAGCTGGCCCTCTTGGAAAAATTCCAACAGTCTCGAACATATAACCATCTCAAAAACCTTTGAGAAACTCGACAACAAGCTTATGGGTCTGTAATTGTTCAAATCTGTCGGACTGCCCTTTTTGTATAAAGGCTTAACTTTTGCAAATTTAAATTTATCTGGGAAACGTCCAAATTTCATAGAATTGTTAATAATATACGCAAGAATTCCAGCCACATCTTTAATAGACAATTTAACTATGCTACTTGGGATCTCATCTTCACCACTGTTATATTTATTTTTTAGTTTGCTGGATATTTCTAACAATTCTTTTATACAGGTAGGTTTGAGATATATTGACTGATCATTTTCGGGAATGTTACACTGAAATTGAACATGTGTTTTATCTTGAAAAAGCTTTGGAACTATATTTACTAAATGCTCATTAAAATCATCTGCTAGTTTTTGACAATTTTCGGTAGAGGGACCCTGACTAGTATTGGTCCTGCCATTTATTTCGTTACATATTGCCCACATACTTTTGTTTTTATTGTCTGAAACTCTAATCTTATTTTCAAAATTATTTGACTTTTCTTTTCTTAATAGCATATCATAATGTTTTTTTGTTTCCTTATATTCACCGTTATAATGGGCACAATGTTTTGACAGAACCAATAACTTATCCAATTTAATTTTACATTCTACAATTTCCTGGTTTTTCGATATTATTTTCTTTTTTTTATTACTGTAAGAAATAGTGAGTGGAAAACATTGGTCGAAAATATTTTTAAAAGTGTTTATAAATCTATCCCATTGCCCATTTACATCCATTCTCTCTACCTGAAGGACCAGTTGCCAGTTCTGCTGTTTTAGAAGCTGTGAAAAATCAGATTTATTTTGATCAGAAAAGAATCTTTTATAAACAAGTCTATTTTGATTATAGTTTCTCAGATGGAATCCAACCTTTTGCGCCTTGTGATCAGAGATATGAGCTTCCAAAACCTCAGCCCTGCACTCCTCCCCCTGATTAGTGAAAATGTTATCTAAACAACTACTGTTATCTTGAGTTATTCTAGTGTTTTCATATACCGAACCCCTAATATTATACAACCTTAATAGTGAAAATAAATTATTCTTATGACAGTTTTCCCTTAGCATCTCAATATTAAAGTCTCCTGCAATAAAAACTATATCGTAACCTTTAATGTTAGTTAACAGTTGTTCTAAGCTGGTAAAAAATCGTTCCTTATTACCTGAAGGTGGTCGATATATCGAAATTATTATAATTTTTTTTCCACTTAGCTGACACTTAATCCCAGAACACTCAAATTCGCCACTCAGCGATATACTGCGCACAGTTTTTAGCTGAACAAACTTAATGTGCTTTTTTACATAAACTGCACTGCCACCATGTTGACCATCACCTCTACAAAAGGCAGAGGCTAATTTAAAATCTTTAATCCCTATTTGTTGTAACTGCTCCATAGTTTTCCAATGTTCCGTTATGCAAACAAAAAGACATTCTGGCGATTCACTTAATAGTTTTTCCAGCTTATTAACGCTATTTCCAATTGATTGAACATTTTGGTGTATTAGGCTGTGAACTTCTTGTAGTTTTTCTTTTTGATTTTTTCTTAAAAAGTTTTACTTTCGCTTGACTGTCCATAGTCCGTAGACTGTTTGTATTTTTCAATTTTTTGTAAAAATGCTGGGCATTTAGGATCTCTAGCAGAGTGAATTCTATTTCGTAAATTTAGACGTTTGCAATTCGGGCAATCCAGAGGTGTATTTTCCGGACACAGATTAGCTTCATGGGTACCGCCGCACTTGTGACAGCTCAATGCACTTTTACAGTACTTTGCTACATGACCAAACAAACAACATTTATAGGACATAGCAACGTTGTAGTATTCCTGAACATATACTCTCGTTAGATCAAAATTTATCTTCTCATTTTTGATAAGCCATCGAAAAATAGTTGGTTTGGTCTGTAGTATCCAATTCTCTTTGTAATTGTTTCTGCAATCCTTCTTTGTTATGTATTTAATCATTTTGTTGATGTCATTCCCTACCAGTGCTTGAAGTTCTGGATTTTCATTAAGAAGTATCGAAATAAATTCATCCGGTTCGTAACCTTTTTCGATCCCAGTGATCATTATTATTGGATCAGTATTTTGTAGATCTTTAATTAGAAAAGTTTTATCTTTACCTAAGACTTCTTTTAGTTCGGTTTGTTGCACATCACTCTCACATTCTACTAATATAGCACCACTTTGTAACTTTCTTACATTAGGAAAAACTTGAGCACCATTGCCATTGGCAATCAAGCTTTGCTTTATTTCTTTCAAAACTATTTTAGGGTCTGTTTGGTTTTTAATTTTTATTACTGTTTGATGTTTTTTCAGTTGCGGTGGTGTGTTCCATTTTATAACATTGGGTGCACTGCTCTTTGCTTGCAGGATAGTACTATATGTCTTTTGATCTGTGAATTGTGTCATAGTTGGCTTTGAAACCTGCAGATCAGGCGGTGGGAGTGACTCATTTATCGTGGTATTTTTAGTGCTTTGTTTCAGTAAACTTGTTAATTGTATGTTGTTTTTTTCCACCGTTCCAATTCTGTATGCCAGTTTTGTAACCATAGAAGATACTATGAAAGTAGCGT
Source organism: Barypeithes pellucidus (assembly GCA_963991005.1). Classification (NCBI taxonomy): domain Eukaryota; kingdom Metazoa; phylum Arthropoda; class Insecta; order Coleoptera; family Curculionidae; genus Barypeithes; species Barypeithes pellucidus. The sequence continues at coordinate 37,421,712 of OZ022565.1, read as the reverse complement.
CACGTATGGCTTTGCTGATGTTCGTAGTTATTTCAGCACTTTCTGCACCATTTTGAATTATTGATAGTGCTTGCAAGGCCCTATCAAGTATATCATCAATTGACTCTGACTTGGTAGGCACCCAGTCCAAACCTAGGTTAATTTCATACTCCTTTCTTATTTTTTGACGCTCTATGCATCCTGGGCTCGAATCTGATCGCTGTCTCTTTTGAGACTTTGTTGTCTCAGTTCGCGGGTCCCCTTTTTCGGTTTCTTTTGGAGGTGTCCTCATAATTGTATTATTTGGTTTAAACCCACCATCTCCTAAGTTTGTCTGTGAAACATTGTTCATTTTACTTTCATTTGTACCACTACCGATTCCAGATAAATTCATCAATTTATTGACTTCCCCTTGTAGACCTACGTTGTTTACCTTTTTTTCTTCTTGTTTATCAATAAACATTGTTATCTCTGCATTTTTTACGTTAGCTTCCGCGCCCATCATTTTATTAATTTCCTCACTAGCAGCCGATCCAATTGACAAATGCCTAGTGGATTGTCTTGTTTTAATTCTATATTCCCACCCATCACTCTCACTGTTCATAATTTGTTATAAATCACCCGTTTATACTTTCAAACAGGTAACAAAATAAATACTCGAAAATACCATATACCGATACGGCTATAATTTATCCGTAGGTTCCGTACAACACGTCCGCTCTGTTCGACGGTCGCCGCACTTCCAAAGTAGTACTATTAGTTCTGGGACATCCTGTATATAGCCCAATCTGGCCGAAATGCGCGGGACCGCAGACGCGAAATTTTTTCTTCAAAATGCGCAACTACTAAAAACAACAAGGGATACGTTTCAGGGTACACCACAATTTCTCTTACCTGGAATCACAATAATGCATCTTCTTATGCGCCCTATAAGTCTTCTGCGAACTGAACCTGATGTCGCACACAGCGCAGTACCGATCCTGCGATTCGGCGGCACTCGTTTCCCCATTCGGAACGCTAGAACTGCTGGATCCTCCCGCTGGGCCGCCCGTTGGGCCCGTTACCGGACCAGGTGACACGGTATGCATGCGCATATGCCTGTTCAAACTGACTTTTTTGTCTGCACTGTACGAGCAATGCATGCAGGTGTATTGTTTGGCGATGCGCAATTGGCTACCGCTGGGTTCCGAACTTACACCGGATGGTTTGGTATCATCGTCTGTCGGTTTGGTTGGTCTGAAAAAGAAGGGAAAATAAAGTCTGTAAGTTATAGCTTTACACGTACGTCACAAACCCAGGGATTGAGAGCCATGGTGACTTAAAACTTCCCATCTTTATTTATTACAGACTTAAAAGTGAATAAAAAGATAATAGGTCGTTTGCGGAGTTCCGCAATACGTGTTAATAAAGACAATATTTACAGTCCTAGTTGAATATTGATTTGTTGCCATTAAATATTTGCCAGCCGTTAACTCACGGTTGTGTCAGTCTTAATTGGTTTTTATAAGTTTTTGTGCCTATAATATAAATGGATAAATAATAAATACATGGTGACTGAGGTTTGATACGATTAAAAAGAGAACGCCCGTTATTCGCCATCGTCATTTCAATTTTTTTTTTTCGAAATTACGCTATTTTAACGTTTTTGAAATCAGTCCTTGTTTTGATATTTTTCTTACGCTAAATCTTGATTGGATTTACGGTTTTGGAACTAGAGAGGCCATATTCAGTCTACAGACACTAATACAACACTGTCAAGACCAAAGAAAAGATGTCTTTATATGTTTTATAGACTACGTGAAGGCTTTTGACAACGTTAAGCTCATACAACGCTAATATCATACCTTAAAGACATAGGACTGGATGATAAAGACATAAGGCTCATAGCTAACCTGTACTGGAACCAAAAAGCAGAAATTCAATTACAAAACAACAATAACAGAACAGTTTGAAATCAAAAAGGGTGTTAGGCAGGGTTGTATCCTGTCACCAATGTTGTGTAATCTATATGCAGAAAGAGCTTATACTGAGTCAGTTCTAGATAATAATAATAATAATAATAACACTTCTTTATTTCAAATTACAAGTTACTAGGTAATTACAAACTACAAGGCAACTATAAAGTGAAATGACGTCAGAAAAAGCAATAACGACAAGAACTCACTGAAGTCAAAAGTCCCAATCAAAAAAGTCTCTCAAGGTATATGGTTCCATATTAATTAATAACCTCTTAATTGACCTTTTCCACACTCTTATATTACATATCCCTTTAATGTTAATAGGCAATCTATTATATAATTTAACGCACATGTAATATGGGCTTTTTTCAGAAATTGTTAAATGGTGACGTGGATACAAAAAATTCAAAGTTCGAGTACCGTAGCTATGCTCATTAAGTTCTTGGAAAATTTCTTTGTTTTTGAATAAGAACATTAAACACTCGTAAATATAAAGTGCATGTATTGTCATTATATTTAGCTTTTTAAAAACGCCTCTACAGGTCTCGAGGTACTGTAATCCCTGCATCAACCTCACCACTCTTTTTTGCATTACAAATACTCTTTGTACTCCCAAGCTACTTCCCCAAAAAAGTATACCGTATCTTAAAATCGATTCAAAATTTGCATGATACAATGTCTTAATTGTTTGAAAATTCATGTAAGATGACACAATCCTTATACCATATGCAACGGAGCCAAGCCTCAAACACAGCCGACTCACATGTGACTCCCATGACAAAAATTCATTTATTATCACCCCCAAAAACTTGGTTTCTGTTTCCCTATGGAGCTCCATTCCATACAGTTCAAGACTACTTGGTAGATCTATTTTATTTTGCTTAGTTCTAAAAATTATTATGTTAGTTTTATCCTTATTTAAGATTAATTTATTTTTACTAAACCAATCGTTAATCTCCCCAAAGGCCACCTCAGCTTCATGAATCAGTTCTGCAAAATCTAAACCACCAACAAGCATATTGGTATCATCACAATAGTTTGTTAAGGAAACATTATTTTCATTTACAGTTAAATCATTTATAAAAATTATAAACAATATAGGCCCCAAAATGCTACCCTGAGCTATCCCCATCAAGTTTTCCCTGAAAGCCGATTTAACCGTCCGATTCCCTTCCTGAATTATGACCCGCTGATGTCTATCTGAAAGGTAGGACCGCATCCACCTCTGCGCATTTCCTCTGATGCCGTACTTATTTAATTTATAGAGGAGCAATTCTCTGTCAATGCAGTCATATGCTTTACTAAGATCCAAGAACATCCCTACTGCTAGATTTTTATTTTCAAGGTGTTCCAAAACTATTTTCGTAAACTGAAAAATCGCAGACGTGGTCGACCTACCTCCCAGATATCCATGTTGCGTCTTAGCAAAGAGCTGACCCTCTTGGAAAAATTCCAACAGTCTCGAACATATAACCATCTCAAAAACCTTTGAGAAACTCGACAACAAGCTTATGGGTCTGTAATTGTTCAAATCTGTCGGACTGCCCTTTTTGTATAAAGGCTTAACTTTTGCAAATTTAAATTTATCTGGGAAACGTCCAAATTTCATAGAATTGTTAATAATATACGCAAGAATTCCAGCCACATCTTTAATAGACAATTTAACTATGCTACTTGGGATCTCATCTTCACCACTGTTATATTTATTTTTTAGTTTGCTGGATATTTCTAACAATTCTTTTATACAGGTAGGTTTGAGATATATTGACTGATCATTTTCGGGAATGTTACACTGAAATTGAACATGTGTTTTATCTTGAAAAAGCTTTGGAACTATATTTACTAAATGCTCATTAAAATCATCTGCTAGTTTTTGACAATTTTCGGTAGAGGGACCCTGACTAGTATTGGTCCTGCCATTTATTTCGTTACATATTGCCCACATACTTTTGTTTTTATTGTCTGAAACTCTAATCTTATTTTCAAAATTATTTGACTTTTCTTTTCTTAATAGCATATCATAATGTTTTTTTGTTTCCTTATATTCACCGTTATAATGGGCACAATGTTTTGACAGAACCAATAACTTATCCAATTTAATTTTACATTCTACAATTTCCTGGTTTTTCGATATTATTTTCTTTTTTTTATTACTGTAAGAAATAGTGAGTGGAAAACATTGGTCGAAAATATTTTTAAAAGTGTTTATAAATCTATCCCATTGCCCATTTACATCCATTCTCTCTACCTGAAGGACCAGTTGCCAGTTCTGCTGTTTTAGAAGCTGTGAAAAATCAGATTTATTTTGATCAGAAAAGAATCTTTTATAAACAAGTCTATTTTGATTATAGTTTCTCAGATGGAATCCAACCTTTTGCGCCTTGTGATCAGAGATATGAGCTTCCAAAACCTCAGCGCTGCACTCCTCCCCCTGATTAGTGAAAATGTTATCTAAACAACTACTGTTATCTTGAGTTATTCTAGTGTTTTCATATACCGAACCCCTAATATTATACAACCTTAATAGTGAAAATAAATTATTCTTATGACAGTTTTCCCTTAGCATCTCAATATTAAAGTCTCCTGCAATAAAAACTATATCGTAACCTTTAATGTTAGTTAACAGTTGTTCTAAGCTGGTAAAAAATCGTTCCTTATTACCTGAAGGTGGTCGATATATCGAAATTATTATAATTTTTTTTCCACTTAGCTGACACTTAATCCCAGAACACTCAAATTCGCCACTCAGCGATATACTGCGCACAGTTTTTAGCTGAACAAACTTAATGTGCTTTTTTACATAAACTGCACTGCCACCATGTTGACCATCACCTCTACAAAAGGCAGAGGCTAATTTAAAATCTTTAATCCCTATTTGTTGTAACTGCTCCATAGTTTTCCAATGTTCCGTTATGCAAACAAAAAGACATTCTGGCGATTCACTTAATAGTTTTTCCAGCTTATTAACGCTATTTCCAATTGATTGAACATTTTGGTGTATTAGGCTGTGAACTTCTTGTAGTTTTTCTTTTTGATTTTTTCTTAAAAAGTTTTACTTTCGCTTGACTGTCCATAGTCCGTAGACTGTTTGTATTTTTCAATTTTTTGTAAAAATGCTGGGCATTTAGGATCTCTAGCAGAGTGAATTCTATTTCGTAAATTTAGACGTTTGCAATTCGGGCAATCCAGAGGTGTATTTTCCGGACACAGATTAGCTTCATGGGTACCGCCGCACTTGTGACAGCTCAATGCACTTTTACAGTACTTTGCTACATGACCAAACAAACAACATTTATAGGACATAGCAACGTTGTAGTATTCCTGAACATATACTCTCGTTAGATCAAAATTTATCTTCTCATTTTTGATAAGCCATCGAAAAATAGTTGGTTTGGTCTGTAGTATCCAATTCTCTTTGTAATTGTTTCTGCAATCCTTCTTTGTTATGTATTTAATCATTTTGTTGATGTCATTCCCTACCAGTGCTTGAAGTTCTGGATTTTCATTAAGAAGTATCGAAATAAATTCATCCGGTTCGTAACCTTTTTCGATCCCAGTGATCATTATTATTGGATCAGTATTTTGTAGATCTTTAATTAGAAAAGTTTTATCTTTACCTAAGACTTCTTTTAGTTCGGTTTGTTGCACATCACTCTCACATTCTACTAATATAGCACCACTTTGTAACTTTCTTACATTAGGAAAAACTTGAGCACCATTGCCATTGGCAATCAAGCTTTGCTTTATTTCTTTCAAAACTATTTTAGGGTCTGTTTGGTTTTTAATTTTTATTACTGTTTGATGTTTTTTCAGTTGCGGTGGTGTGTTCCATTTTATAACATTGGGTGCACTGCTCTTTGCTTGCAGGATAGTACTATATGTCTTTTGATCTGTGAATTGTGTCATAGTTGGCTTTGAAACCTGCAGATCAGGCGGTGGGAGTGACTCATTTATCGTGGTATTTTTAGTGCTTTGTTTCAGTAAACTTGTTAATTGTATGTTGTTTTTTTCCACCGTTCCAATTCTGTATGCCAGTTTTGTAACCATAGAAGATACTATGAAAGTAGCGTCACGTATGGCTTTGCTGATGTTCGTAGTTATTTCAGCACTTTCTGCACCATTTTGAATTATTGATAGTGCTTGCAAGGCCCTATCAAGTATATCATCAATTGACTCTGACTTGGTAGGCACCCAGTCCAAACCTAGGTTAATTTCATACTCCTTTCTTATTTTTTGACGCTCTATGCATTCTGGGCTCGAATCTGATCGCTGTCTCTTTTGAGACTTTGTTGTCTCAGTTCGCGGGTCCCCTTTTTCGGTTTCTTTTGGAGGTGTCCTCATAATTGTATTATTTGGTTTAAACCCACCATCTCCTAAGTTTGTCTGTGAAACATTGTTCATTTTACTTTCATTTGTACCACTACCGATTCCAGATAAATTCATCAATTTATTGACTTCCCCTTGTAGACCTACGTTGTTTACCTTTTTTTCTTCTTGTTTATCAATAAACATTGTTATCTCTGCATTTTTTACGTTAGCTTCCGCGCCCATCATTTTATTAATTTCCTCACTAGCAGCCGATCCAATTGACAAATGCCTAGTGGATTGTCTTGTTTTAATTCTATATTCCCACCCATCACTCTCACTGTTCATAATTTGTTATAAATCACCCGTTTATACTTTCAAACAGGTAACAAAATAAATACTCGAAAATACCATATACCGATACGGCTATAATTTATCCGTAGGTTCCGTACAACACGTCCGCTCTGTTCGACGGTCGCCGCACTTCCAAAGTAGTACTATTAGTTCTGGGACATCCTGTATATAGCCCAATCTGGCCGAAATGCGCGGGACCGCAGACGCGAAATTTTTTCTTCAAAATGCGCAACTACTAAAAACAACAAGGGATACGTTTCAGGGTACACCACAATTTCTCTTACCTGGAATCACAATAATGCATCTTCTTATGCGCCCTATAAGTCTTCTGCGAACTGAACCTGATGTCGCACACAGCGCAGTACCGATCCTGCGATTCGGCGGCACTCGTTTCCCCATTCGGAACGCTAGAACTGCTGGTCCTCCCGCTGGGCCGCCCGTTGGGCCCGTTACCGGACCAGGTGACACGGTATGCATGCGCATATGCCTGTTCAAACTGACTTTTTTGTCTGCACTGTACGAGCAATGCATGCAGGTGTATTGTTTGGCGATGCGCAATTGGCTACCGCTGGGTTCCGAACTTACACCGGATGGTTTGGTATCATCGTCTGTCGGTTTGGTTGGTCTGAAAAAGAAGGGAAAATAAAGTCTGTAAGTTATAGCTTTACACGTACGTCACAAACCCAGGGATTGAGAGCCATGGTGACTTAAAACTTCCCATCTTTATTTATTACAGACTTAAAAGTGAATAAAAAGATAATAGGTCGTTTGCGGAGTTCCGCAATACGTGTTAATAAAGACAATATTTACAGTCCTAGTTGAATATTGATTTGTTGCCATTAAATATTTGCCAGCCGTTAACTCACGGTTGTGTCAGTCTTAATTGGTTTTTATAAGTTTTTGTGCCTATAATATAAATGGATAAATAATAAATACATGGTGACTGAGGTTTGATACGATTAAAAAGAGAACGCCCGTTATTCGCCATCGTCATTTCAATTTTTTTTTTTCGAAATTACGCTATTTTAACGTTTTTGAAATCAGTCCTTGTTTTGATATTTTTCTTACGCTAAATCTTGATTGGATTTACGGTTTTGGAACTAGAGAGGCCATATTCAGTCTACAGACACTAATACAACACTGTCAAGACCAAAGAAAAGATGTCTTTATATGTTTTATAGACTACGTGAAGGCTTTTGACAACGTTAAGCTCATACAACGCTAATATCATACCTTAAAGACATAGGACTGGATGATAAAGACATAAGGCTCATAGCTAACCTGTACTGGAACCAAAAAGCAGAAATTCAATTACAAAACAACAATAACAGAACAGTTTGAAATCAAAAAGGGTGTTAGGCAGGGTTGTATCCTGTCACCAATGTTGTGTAATCTATATGCAGAAAGAGCTTATACTGAGTCAGTTCTAGATAATAATAATAATAATAACACTTCTTTATTTCAAATTACAAGTTACTAGGTAATTACAAACTACAAGGCAACTATAAAGTGAAATGACGTCAGAAAAAGCAATAACGACAAGAACTCACTGAAGTCAAAAGTCCCAATCAAAAAAGTCTCTCAAGGTATATGGTTCCATATTAATTAATAACCTCTTAATTGACCTTTTCCACACTCTTATATTACATATCCCTTTAATGTTAATAGGCAATCTATTATATAATTTAACGCACATGTAATATGGGCTTTTTTCAGAAATTGTTAAATGGTGACGTGGATACAAAAAATTCAAAGTTCGAGTACCGTAGCTATGCTCATTAAGTTCTTGGAAAATTTCTTTGTTTTTGAATAAGAACATTAAACACTCGTAAATATAAAGTGCATGTATTGTCATTATATTTAGCTTTTTAAAAACGCCTCTACAGGTCTCGAGGTACTGTAATCCCTGCATCAACCTCACCACTCTTTTTTGCATTACAAATACTCTTTGTACTCCCAAGCTACTTCCCCAAAAAAGTATACCGTATCTTAAAATCGATTCAAAATTTGCATGATACAATGTCTTAATTGTTTGAAAATTCATGTAAGATGACACAATCCTTATACCATATGCAACGGAGCCAAGCCTCAAACACAGCCGACTCACATGTGACTCCCATGACAAAAATTCATTTATTATCACCCCCAAAAACTTGGTTTCTGTTTCCCTATGGAGCTCCATTCCATACAGTTCAAGACTACTTGGTAGATCTATTTTATTTTGCTTAGTTCTAAAAATTATTATGTTAGTTTTATCCTTATTTAAGATTAATTTATTTTTACTAAACCAATCGTTAATCTCCCCAAAGGCCACCTCAGCTTCATGAATCAGTTCTGCAAAATCTAAACCACCAACAAGCATATTGGTATCATCACAATAGTTTGTTAAGGAAACATTATTTTCATTTACAGTTAAATCATTTATAAAAATTATAAACAATATAGGCCCCAAAATGCTACCCTGAGCTATCCCCATCAAGTTTTCCCTGAAAGCCGATTTAACCGTCCGATTCCCTTCCTGAATTATGACCCGCTGATGTCTATCTGAAAGGTAGGACCGCATCCACCTCTGCGCATTTCCTCTGATGCCGTACTTATTTAATTTATAGAGGAGCAATTCTCTGTCAATGCAGTCATATGCTTTACTAAGATCCAAGAACATCCCTACTGCTAGATTTTTATTTTCAAGGTGTTCCAAAACTATTTTCGTAAACTGAAAAATCGCAGACGTGGTCGACCTACCTCCCAGATATCCATGTTGCGTCTTAGCAAAGAGCTGACCCTCTTGGAAAAATTCCAACAGTCTCGAACATATAACCATCTCAAAAACCTTTGAGAAACTCGACAACAAGCTTATGGGTCTGTAATTGTTCAAATCTGTCGGACTGCCCTTTTTGTATAAAGGCTTAACTTTTGCAAATTTAAATTTATCTGGGAAACGTCCAAATTTCATAGAATTGTTAATAATATACGCAAGAATTCCAGCCACATCTTTAATAGACAATTTAACTATGCTACTTGGGATCTCATCTTCACCACTGTTATATTTATTTTTTAGTTTGCTGGATATTTCTAACAATTCTTTTATACAGGTAGGTTTGAGATATATTGACTGATCATTTTCGGGAATGTTACACTGAAATTGAACATGTGTTTTATCTTGAAAAAGCTTTGGAACTATATTTACTAAATGCTCATTAAAATCATCTGCTAGTTTTTGACAATTTTCGGTAGAGGGACCCTGACTAGTATTGGTCCTGCCATTTATTTCGTTACATATTGCCCACATACTTTTGTTTTTATTGTCTGAAACTCTAATCTTATTTTCAAAATTATTTGACTTTTCTTTTCTTAATAGCATATCATAATGTTTTTTTGTTTCCTTATATTCACCGTTATAATGGGCACAATGTTTTGACAGAACCAATAACTTATCCAATTTAATTTTACATTCTACAATTTCCTGGTTTTTCGATATTATTTTCTTTTTTTTATTACTGTAAGAAATAGTGAGTGGAAAACATTGGTCGAAAATATTTTTAAAAGTGTTTATAAATCTATCCCATTGCCCATTTACATCCATTCTCTCTACCTGAAGGACCAGTTGCCAGTTCTGCTGTTTTAGAAGCTGTGAAAAATCAGATTTATTTTGATCAGAAAAGAATCTTTTATAAACAAGTCTATTTTGATTATAGTTTCTCAGATGGAATCCAACCTTTTGCGCCTTGTGATCAGAGATATGAGCTTCCAAAACCTCAGCGCTGCACTCCTCCCCCTGATTAGTGAAAATGTTATCTAAACAACTACTGTTATCTTGAGTTATTCTAGTGTTTTCATATACCGAACCCCTAATATTATACAACCTTAATAGTGAAAATAAATTATTCTTATGACAGTTTTCCCTTAGCATCTCAATATTAAAGTCTCCTGCAATAAAAACTATATCGTAACCTTTAATGTTAGTTAACAGTTGTTCTAAGCTGGTAAAAAATCGTTCCTTATTACCTGAAGGTGGTCGATATATCGAAATTATTATAATTTTTTTTCCACTTAGCTGACACTTAATCCCAGAACACTCAAATTCGCCACTCAGCGATATACTGCGCACAGTTTTTAGCTGAACAAACTTAATGTGCTTTTTTACATAAACTGCACTGCCACCATGTTGACCATCACCTCTACAAAAGGCAGAGGCTAATTTAAAATCTTTAATCCCTATTTGTTGTAACTGCTCCATAGTTTTCCAATGTTCCGTTATGCAAACAAAAAGACATTCTGGCGATTCACTTAATAGTTTTTCCAGCTTATTAACGCTATTTCCAATTGATTGAACATTTTGGTGTATTAGGCTGTGAACTTCTTGTAGTTTTTCTTTTTGATTTTTTCTTAAAAAGTTTTACTTTCGCTTGACTGTCCATAGTCCGTAGACTGTTTGTATTTTTCAATTTTTTGTAAAAATGCTGGGCATTTAGGATCTCTAGCAGAGTGAATTCTATTTCGTAAATTTAGACGTTTGCAATTCGGGCAATCCAGAGGTGTATTTTCCGGACACAGATTAGCTTCATGGGTACCGCCGCACTTGTGACAGCTCAATGCACTTTTACAGTACTTTGCTACATGACCAAACAAACAACATTTATAGGACATAGCAACGTTGTAGTATTCCTGAACATATACTCTCGTTAGATCAAAATTTATCTTCTCATTTTTGATAAGCCATCGAAAAATAGTTGGTTTGGTCTGTAGTATCCAATTCTCTTTGTAATTGTTTCTGCAATCCTTCTTTGTTATGTATTTAATCATTTTGTTGATGTCATTCCCTACCAGTGCTTGAAGTTCTGGATTTTCATTAAGAAGTATCGAAATAAATTCATCCGGTTCGTAACCTTTTTCGATCCCAGTGATCATTATTATTGGATCAGTATTTTGTAGATCTTTAATTAGAAAAGTTTTATCTTTACCTAAGACTTCTTTTAGTTCGGTTTGTTGCACATCACTCTCACATTCTACTAATATAGCACCACTTTGTAACTTTCTTACATTAGGAAAAACTTGAGCACCATTGCCATTGGCAATCAAGCTTTGCTTTATTTCTTTCAAAACTATTTTAGGGTCTGTTTGGTTTTTAATTTTTATTACTGTTTGATGTTTTTTCAGTTGCGGTGGTGTGTTCCATTTTATAACATTGGGTGCACTGCTCTTTGCTTGCAGGATAGTACTATATGTCTTTTGATCTGTGAATTGTGTCATAGTTGGCTTTGAAACCTGCAGATCAGGCGGTGGGAGTGACTCATTTATCGTGGTATTTTTAGTGCTTTGTTTCAGTAAACTTGTTAATTGTATGTTGTTTTTTTCCACCGTTCCAATTCTGTATGCCAGTTTTGTAACCATAGAAGATACTATGAAAGTAGCGTCACGTATGGCTTTGCTGATGTTCGTAGTTATTTCAGCACTTTCTGCACCATTTTGAATTATTGATAGTGCTTGCAAGGCCCTATCAAGTATATCATCAATTGACTCTGACTTGGTAGGCACCCAGTCCAAACCTAGGTTAATTTCATACTCCTTTCTTATTTTTTGACGCTCTATGCATCCTGGGCTCGAATCTGATCGCTGTCTCTTTTGAGACTTTGTTGTCTCAGTTCGCGGGTCCCCTTTTTCGGTTTCTTTTGGAGGTGTCCTCATAATTGTATTATTTGGTTTAAACCCACCATCTCCTAAGTTTGTCTGTGAAACATTGTTCATTTTACTTTCATTTGTACCACTACCGATTCCAGATAAATTCATCAATTTATTGACTTCCCCTTGTAGACCTACGTTGTTTACCTTTTTTTCTTCTTGTTTATCAATAAACATTGTTATCTCTGCATTTTTTACGTTAGCTTCCGCGCCCATCATTTTATTAATTTCCTCACTAGCAGCCGATCCAATTGACAAATGCCTAGTGGATTGTCTTGTTTTAATTCTATATTCCCACCCATCACTCTCACTGTTCATAATTTGTTATAAATCACCCGTTTATACTTTCAAACAGGTAACAAAATAAATACTCGAAAATACCATATACCGATACGGCTATAATTTATCCGTAGGTTCCGTACAACACGTCCGCTCTGTTCGACGGTCGCCGCACTTCCAAAGTAGTACTATTAGTTCTGGGACATCCTGTATATAGCCCAATCTGGCCGAAATGCGCGGGACCGCAGACGCGAAATTTTTTCTTCAAAATGCGCAACTACTAAAAACAACAAGGGATACGTTTCAGGGTACACCACAATTTCTCTTACCTGGAATCACAATAATGCATCTTCTTATGCGCCCTATAAGTCTTCTGCGAACTGAACCTGATGTCGCACACAGCGCAGTACCGATCCTGCGATTCGGCGGCACTCGTTTCCCCATTCGGAACGCTAGAACTGCTGGATCCTCCCGCTGGGCCGCCCGTTGGGCCCGTTACCGGACCAGGTGACACGGTATGCATGCGCATATGCCTGTTCAAACTGACTTTTTTGTCTGCACTGTACGAGCAATGCATGCAGGTGTATTGTTTGGCGATGCGCAATTGGCTACCGCTGGGTTCCGAACTTACACCGGATGGTTTGGTATCATCGTCTGTCGGTTTGGTTGGTCTGAAAAAGAAGGGAAAATAAAGTCTGTAAGTTATAGCTTTACACGTACGTCACAAACCCAGGGATTGAGAGCCATGGTGACTTAAAACTTCCCATCTTTATTTATTACAGACTTAAAAGTGAATAAAAAGATAATAGGTCGTTTGCGGAGTTCCGCAATACGTGTTAATAAAGACAATATTTACAGTCCTAGTTGAATATTGATTTGTTGCCATTAAATATTTGCCAGCCGTTAACTCACGGTTGTGTCAGTCTTAATTGGTTTTTATAAGTTTTTGTGCCTATAATATAAATGGATAAATAATAAATACATGGTGACTGAGGTTTGATACGATTAAAAAGAGAACGCCCGTTATTCGCCATCGTCATTTCAATTTTTTTTTTTCGAAATTACGCTATTTTAACGTTTTTGAAATCAGTCCTTGTTTTGATATTTTTCTTACGCTAAATCTTGATTGGATTTACGGTTTTGGAACTAGAGAGGCCATATTCAGTCTACAGACACTAATACAACACTGTCAAGACCAAAGAAAATATGTCTTTATATGTTTTATAGACTACGTGAAGGCTTTTGACAACGTTAAGCTCATACAACGCTAATATCATACCTTAAAGACATAGGACTGGATGATAAAGACATAAGGCTCATAGCTAACCTGTACTGGAACCAAAAAGCAGAAATTCAATTACAAAACAACAATAACAGAACAGTTTGAAATCAAAAAGGGTGTTAGGCAGGGTTGTATCCTGTCACCAATGTTGTGTAATCTATATGCAGAAAGAGCTTATACTGAGTCAGTTCTAGATAATAATAATAATAATAATAACACTTCTTTATTTCAAATTACAAGTTACTAGGTAATTACAAACTACAAGGCAACTATAAAGTGAAATGACGTCAGAAAAAGCAATAACGACAAGAACTCACTGAAGTCAAAAGTCCCAATCAAAAAAGTCTCTCAAGGTATATGGTTCCATATTAATTAATAACCTCTTAATTGACCTTTTCCACACTCTTATATTACATATCCCTTTAATGTTAATAGGCAATCTATTATATAATTTAACGCACATGTAATATGGGCTTTTTTCAGAAATTGTTAAATGGTGACGTGGATACAAAAAATTCAAAGTTCGAGTACCGTAGCTATGCTCATTAAGTTCTTGGAAAATTTCTTTGTTTTTGAATAAGAACATTAAACACTCGTAAATATAAAGTGCATGTATTGTCATTATATTTAGCTTTTTAAAAACGCCTCTACAGGTCTCGAGGTACTGTAATCCCTGCATCAACCTCACCACTCTTTTTTGCATTACAAATACTCTTTGTACTCCCAAGCTACTTCCCCAAAAAAGTATACCGTATCTTAAAATCGATTCAAAATTTGCATGATACAATGTCTTAATTGTTTGAAAATTCATGTAAGATGACACAATCCTTATACCATATGCAACGGAGCCAAGCCTCAAACACAGCCGACTCACATGTGACTCCCATGACAAAAATTCATTTATTATCACCCCCAAAAACTTGGTTTCTGTTTCCCTATGGAGCTCCATTCCATACAGTTCAAGACTACTTGGTAGATCTATTTTATTTTGCTTAGTTCTAAAAATTATTATGTTAGTTTTATCCTTATTTAAGATTAATTTATTTTTACTAAACCAATCGTTAATCTCCCCAAAGGCCACCTCAGCTTCATGAATCAGTTCTGCAAAATCTAAACCACCAACAAGCATATTGGTATCATCACAATAGTTTGTTAAGGAAACATTATTTTCATTTACAGTTAAATCATTTATAAAAATTATAAACAATATAGGCCCCAAAATGCTACCCTGAGCTATCCCCATCAAGTTTTCCCTGAAAGCCGATTTAACCGTCCGATTCCCTTCCTGAATTATGACCCGCTGATGTCTATCTGAAAGGTAGGACCGCATCCACCTCTGCGCATTTCCTCTGATGCCGTACTTATTTAATTTATAGAGGAGCAATTCTCTGTCAATGCAGTCATATGCTTTACTAAGATCCAAGAACATCCCTACTGCTAGATTTTTATTTTCAAGGTGTTCCAAAACTATTTTCGTAAACTGAAAAATCGCAGACGTGGTCGACCTACCTCCCAGATATCCATGTTGCGTCTTAGCAAAGAGCTGACCCTCTTGGAAAAATTCCAACAGTCTCGAACATATAACCATCTCAAAAACCTTTGAGAAACTCGACAACAAGCTTATGGGTCTGTAATTGTTCAAATCTGTCGGACTGCCCTTTTTGTATAAAGGCTTAACTTTTGCAAATTTAAATTTATCTGGGAAACGTCCAAATTTCATAGAATTGTTAATAATATACGCAAGAATTCCAGCCACATCTTTAATAGACAATTTAACTATGCTACTTGGGATCTCATCTTCACCACTGTTATATTTATTTTTTAGTTTGCTGGATATTTCTAACAATTCTTTTATACAGGTAGGTTTGAGATATATTGACTGATCATTTTCGGGAATGTTACACTGAAATTGAACATGTGTTTTATCTTGAAAAAGCTTTGGAACTATATTTACTAAATGCTCATTAAAATCATCTGCTAGTTTTTGACAATTTTCGGTAGAGGGACCCTGACTAGTATTGGTCCTGCCATTTATTTCGTTACATATTGCCCACATACTTTTGTTTTTATTGTCTGAAACTCTAATCTTATTTTCAAAATTATTTGACTTTTCTTTTCTTAATAGCATATCATAATGTTTTTTTGTTTCCTTATATTCACCGTTATAATGGGCACAATGTTTTGACAGAACCAATAACTTATCCAATTTAATTTTACATTCTACAATTTCCTGGTTTTTCGATATTATTTTCTTTTTTTATTACTGTAAGAAATAGTGAGTGGAAAACATTGGTCGAAAATATTTTTAAAAGTGTTTATAAATCTATCCCATTGCCCATTTACATCCATTCTCTCTACCTGAAGGACCAGTTGCCAGTTCTGCTGTTTTAGAAGCTGTGAAAAATCAGATTTATTTTGATCAGAAAAGAATCTTTTATAAACAAGTCTATTTTGATTATAGTTTCTCAGATGGAATCCAACCTTTTGCGCCTTGTGATCAGAGATATGAGCTTCCAAAACCTCAGCCCTGCACTCCTCCCCCTGATTAGTGAAAATGTTATCTAAACAACTACTGTTATCTTGAGTTATTCTAGTGTTTTCATATACCGAACCCCTAATATTATACAACCTTAATAGTGAAAATAAATTATTCTTATGACAGTTTTCCCTTAGCATCTCAATATTAAAGTCTCCTGCAATAAAAACTATATCGTAACCTTTAATGTTAGTTAACAGTTGTTCTAAGCTGGTAAAAAATCGTTCCTTATTACCTGAAGGTGGTCGATATATCGAAATTATTATAATTTTTTTTCCACTTAGCTGACACTTAATCCCAGAACACTCAAATTCGCCACTCAGCGATATACTGCGCACAGTTTTTAGCTGAACAAACTTAATGTGCTTTTTTACATAAACTGCACTGCCACCATGTTGACCATCACCTCTACAAAAGGCAGAGGCTAATTTAAAATCTTTAATCCCTATTTGTTGTAACTGCTCCATAGTTTTCCAATGTTCCGTTATGCAAACAAAAAGACATTCTGGCGATTCACTTAATAGTTTTTCCAGCTTATTAACGCTATTTCCAATTGATTGAACATTTTGGTGTATTAGGCTGTGAACTTCTTGTAGTTTTTCTTTTTGATTTTTTCTTAAAAAGTTTTACTTTCGCTTGACTGTCCATAGTCCGTAGACTGTTTGTATTTTTCAATTTTTTGTAAAAATGCTGGGCATTTAGGATCTCTAGCAGAGTGAATTCTATTTCGTAAATTTAGACGTTTGCAATTCGGGCAATCCAGAGGTGTATTTTCCGGACACAGATTAGCTTCATGGGTACCGCCGCACTTGTGACAGCTCAATGCACTTTTACAGTACTTTGCTACATGACCAAACAAACAACATTTATAGGACATAGCAACGTTGTAGTATTCCTGAACATATACTCTCGTTAGATCAAAATTTATCTTCTCATTTTTGATAAGCCATCGAAAAATAGTTGGTTTGGTCTGTAGTATCCAATTCTCTTTGTAATTGTTTCTGCAATCCTTCTTTGTTATGTATTTAATCATTTTGTTGATGTCATTCCCTACCAGTGCTTGAAGTTCTGGATTTTCATTAAGAAGTATCGAAATAAATTCATCCGGTTCGTAACCTTTTTCGATCCCAGTGATCATTATTATTGGATCAGTATTTTGTAGATCTTTAATTAGAAAAGTTTTATCTTTACCTAAGACTTCTTTTAGTTCGGTTTGTTGCACATCACTCTCACATTCTACTAATATAGCACCACTTTGTAACTTTCTTACATTAGGAAAAACTTGAGCACCATTGCCATTGGCAATCAAGCTTTGCTTTATTTCTTTCAAAACTATTTTAGGGTCTGTTTGGTTTTTAATTTTTATTACTGTTTGATGTTTTTTCAGTTGCGGTGGTGTGTTCCATTTTATAACATTGGGTGCACTGCTCTTTGCTTGCAGGATAGTACTATATGTCTTTTGATCTGTGAATTGTGTCATAGTTGGCTTTGAAACCTGCAGATCAGGCGGTGGGAGTGACTCATTTATCGTGGTATTTTTAGTGCTTTGTTTCAGTAAACTTGTTAATTGTATGTTGTTTTTTTCCACCGTTCCAATTCTGTATGCCAGTTTTGTAACCATAGAAGATACTATGAAAGTAGCGTCACGTATGGCTTTGCTGATGTTCGTAGTTATTTCAGCACTTTCTGCACCATTTTGAATTATTGATAGTGCTTGCAAGGCCCTATCAAGTATATCATCAATTGACTCTGACTTGGTAGGCACCCAGTCCAAACCTAGGTTAATTTCATACTCCTTTCTTATTTTTTGACGCTCTATGCATCCTGGGCTCGAATCTGATCGCTGTCTCTTTTGAGACTTTGTTGTCTCAGTTCGCGGGTCCCCTTTTTCGGTTTCTTTTGGAGGTGTCCTCATAATTGTATTATTTGGTTTAAACCCACCATCTCCTAAGTTTGTCTGTGAAACATTGTTCATTTTACTTTCATTTGTACCACTACCGATTCCAGATAAATTCATCAATTTATTGACTTCCCCTTGTAGACCTACGTTGTTTACCTTTTTTTCTTCTTGTTTATCAATAAACATTGTTATCTCTGCATTTTTTACGTTAGCTTCCGCGCCCATCATTTTATTAATTTCCTCACTAGCAGCCGATCCAATTGACAAATGCCTAGTGGATTGTCTTGTTTTAATTCTATATTCCCACCCATCACTCTCACTGTTCATAATTTGTTATAAATCACCCGTTTATACTTTCAAACAGGTAACAAAATAAATACTCGAAAATACCATATACCGATACGGCTATAATTTATCCGTAGGTTCCGTACAACACGTCCGCTCTGTTCGACGGTCGCCGCACTTCCAAAGTAGTACTATTAGTTCTGGGACATCCTGTATATAGCCCAATCTGGCCGAAATGCGCGGGACCGCAGACGCGAAATTTTTTCTTCAAAATGCGCAACTACTAAAAACAACAAGGGATACGTTTCAGGGTACACCACAATTTCTCTTACCTGGAATCACAATAATGCATCTTCTTATGCGCCCTATAAGTCTTCTGCGAACTGAACCTGATGTCGCACACAGCGCAGTACCGATCCTGCGATTCGGCGGCACTCGTTTCCCCATTCGGAACGCTAGAACTGCTGGATCCTCCCGCTGGGCCGCCCGTTGGGCCCGTTACCGGACCAGGTGACACGGTATGCATGCGCATATGCCTGTTCAAACTGACTTTTTTGTCTGCACTGTACGAGCAATGCATGCAGGTGTATTGTTTGGCGATGCGCAATTGGCTACCGCTGGGTTCCGAACTTACACCGGATGGTTTGGTATCATCGTCTGTCGGTTTGGTTGGTCTGAAAAAGAAGGGAAAATAAAGTCTGTAAGTTATAGCTTTACACGTACGTCACAAACCCAGGGATTGAGAGCCATGGTGACTTAAAACTTCCCATCTTTATTTATTACAGACTTAAAAGTGAATAAAAAGATAATAGGTCGTTTGCGGAGTTCCGCAATACGTGTTAATAAAGACAATATTTACAGTCCTAGTTGAATATTGATTTGTTGCCATTAAATATTTGCCAGCCGTTAACTCACGGTTGTGTCAGTCTTAATTGGTTTTTATAAGTTTTTGTGCCTATAATATAAATGGATAAATAATAAATACATGGTGACTGAGGTTTGATACGATTAAAAAGAGAACGCCCGTTATTCGCCATCGTCATTTCAATTTTTTTTTTTCGAAATTACGCTATTTTAACGTTTTTGAAATCAGTCCTTGTTTTGATATTTTTCTTACGCTAAATCTTGATTGGATTTACGGTTTTGGAACTAGAGAGGCCATATTCAGTCTACAGACACTAATACAACACTGTCAAGACCAAAGAAAAGATGTCTTTATATGTTTTATAGACTACGTGAAGGCTTTTGACAACGTTAAGCTCATACAACGCTAATATCATACCTTAAAGACATAGGACTGGATGATAAAGACATAAGGCTCATAGCTAACCTGTACTGGAACCAAAAAGCAGAAATTCAATTACAAAACAACAATAACAGAACAGTTTGAAATCAAAAAGGGTGTTAGGCAGGGTTGTATCCTGTCACCAATGTTGTGTAATCTATATGCAGAAAGAGCTTATACTGAGTCAGTTCTAGATAATAATAATAATAATAATAACACTTCTTTATTTCAAATTACAAGTTACTAGGTAATTACAAACTACAAGGCAACTATAAAGTGAAATGACGTCAGAAAAAGCAATAACGACAAGAACTCACTGAAGTCAAAAGTCCCAATCAAAAAAGTCTCTCAAGGTATATGGTTCCATATTAATTAATAACCTCTTAATTGACCTTTTCCACACTCTTATATTACATATCCCTTTAATGTTAATAGGCAATCTATTATATAATTTAACGCACATGTAATATGGGCTTTTTTCAGAAATTGTTAAATGGTGACGTGGATACAAAAAATTCAAAGTTCGAGTACCGTAGCTATGCTCATTAAGTTCTTGGAAAATTTCTTTGTTTTTGAATAAGAACATTAAACACTCGTAAATATAAAGTGCATGTATTGTCATTATATTTAGCTTTTTAAAAACGCCTCTACAGGTCTCGAGGTACGGTAATCCCTGCATCAACCTCACCACTCTTTTTTGCATTACAAATACTCTTTGTACTCCCAAGCTACTTCCCCAAAAAAGTATACCGTATCTTAAAATCGATTCAAAATTTGCATGATACAATGTCTTAATTGTTTGAAAATTCATGTAAGATGACACAATCCTTATACCATATGCAACGGAGCCAAGCCTCAAACACAGCCGACTCACATGTGACTCCCATGACAAAAATTCATTTATTATCACCCCCAAAAACTTGGTTTCTGTTTCCCTATGGAGCTCCATTCCATACAGTTCAAGACTACTTGGTAGATCTATTTTATTTTGCTTAGTTCTAAAAATTATTATGTTAGTTTTATCCTTATTTAAGATTAATTTATTTTTACTAAACCAATCGTTAATCTCCCCAAAGGCCACCTCAGCTTCATGAATCAGTTCTGCAAAATCTAAACCACCAACAAGCATATTGGTATCATCACAATAGTTTGTTAAGGAAACATTATTTTCATTTACAGTTAAATCATTTATAAAAATTATAAACAATATAGGCCCCAAAATGCTACCCTGAGCTATCCCCATCAAGTTTTCCCTGAAAGCCGATTTAACCGTCCGATTCCCTTCCTGAATTATGACCCGCTGATGTCTATCTGAAAGGTAGGACCGCATCCACCTCTGCGCATTTCCTCTGATGCCGTACTTATTTAATTTATAGAGGAGCAATTCTCTGTCAATGCAGTCATATGCTTTACTAAGATCCAAGAACATCCCTACTGCTAGATTTTTATTTTCAAGGTGTTCCAAAACTATTTTCGTAAACTGAAAAATCGCAGACGTGGTCGACCTACCTCCCAGATATCCATGTTGCGTCTTAGCAAAGAGCTGACCCTCTTGGAAAAATTCCAACAGTCTCGAACATATAACCATCTCAAAAACCTTTGAGAAACTCGACAACAAGCTTATGGGTCTGTAATTGTTCAAATCTGTCGGACTGCCCTTTTTGTATAAAGGCTTAACTTTTGCAAATTTAAATTTATCTGGGAAACGTCCAAATTTCATAGAATTGTTAATAATATACGCAAGAATTCCAGCCACATCTTTAATAGACAATTTAACTATGCTACTTGGGATCTCATCTTCACCACTGTTATATTTATTTTTTAGTTTGCTGGATATTTCTAACAATTCTTTTATACAGGTAGGTTTGAGATATATTGACTGATCATTTTCGGGAATGTTACACTGAAATTGAACATGTGTTTTATCTTGAAAAAGCTTTGGAACTATATTTACTAAATGCTCATTAAAATCATCTGCTAGTTTTTGACAATTTTCGGTAGAGGGACCCTGACTAGTATTGGTCCTGCCATTTATTTCGTTACATATTGCCCACATACTTTTGTTTTTATTGTCTGAAACTCTAATCTTATTTTCAAAATTATTTGACTTTTCTTTTCTTAATAGCATATCATAATGTTTTTTTGTTTCCTTATATTCACCGTTATAATGGGCACAATGTTTTGACAGAACCAATAACTTATCCAATTTAATTTTACATTCTACAATTTCCTGGTTTTTCGATATTATTTTCTTTTTTTATTACTGTAAGAAATAGTGAGTGGAAAACATTGGTCGAAAATATTTTTAAAAGTGTTTATAAATCTATCCCATTGCCCATTTACATCCATTCTCTCTACCTGAAGGACCAGTTGCCAGTTCTGCTGTTTTAGAAGCTGTGAAAAATCAGATTTATTTTGATCAGAAAAGAATCTTTTATAAACAAGTCTATTTTGATTATAGTTTCTCAGATGGAATCCAACCTTTTGCGCCTTGTGATCAGAGATATGAGCTTCCAAAACCTCAGCCCTGCACTCCTCCCCCTGATTAGTGAAAATGTTATCTAAACAACTACTGTTATCTTGAGTTATTCTAGTGTTTTCATATACCGAACCCCTAATATTATACAACCTTAATAGTGAAAATAAATTATTCTTATGACAGTTTTCCCTTAGCATCTCAATATTAAAGTCTCCTGCAATAAAAACTATATCGTAACCTTTAATGTTAGTTAACAGTTGTTCTAAGCTGGTAAAAAATCGTTCCTTATTACCTGAAGGTGGTCGATATATCGAAATTATTATAATTTTTTTTCCACTTAGCTGACACTTAATCCCAGAACACTCAAATTCGCCACTCAGCGATATACTGCGCACAGTTTTTAGCTGAACAAACTTAATGTGCTTTTTTACATAAACTGCACTGCCACCATGTTGACCATCACCTCTACAAAAGGCAGAGGCTAATTTAAAATCTTTAATCCCTATTTGTTGTAACTGCTCCATAGTTTTCCAATGTTCCGTTATGCAAACAAAAAGACATTCTGGCGATTCACTTAATAGTTTTTCCAGCTTATTAACGCTATTTCCAATTGATTGAACATTTTGGTGTATTAGGCTGTGAACTTCTTGTAGTTTTTCTTTTTGATTTTTTCTTAAAAAGTTTTACTTTCGCTTGACTGTCCATAGTCCGTAGACTGTTTGTATTTTTCAATTTTTTGTAAAAATGCTGGGCATTTAGGATCTCTAGCAGAGTGAATTCTATTTCGTAAATTTAGACGTTTGCAATTCGGGCAATCCAGAGGTGTATTTTCCGGACACAGATTAGCTTCATGGGTACCGCCGCACTTGTGACAGCTCAATGCACTTTTACAGTACTTTGCTACATGACCAAACAAACAACATTTATAGGACATAGCAACGTTGTAGTATTCCTGAACATATACTCTCGTTAGATCAAAATTTATCTTCTCATTTTTGATAAGCCATCGAAAAATAGTTGGTTTGGTCTGTAGTATCCAATTCTCTTTGTAATTGTTTCTGCAATCCTTCTTTGTTATGTATTTAATCATTTTGTTGATGTCATTCCCTACCAGTGCTTGAAGTTCTGGATTTTCATTAAGAAGTATCGAAATAAATTCATCCGGTTCGTAACCTTTTTCGATCCCAGTGATCATTATTATTGGATCAGTATTTTGTAGATCTTTAATTAGAAAAGTTTTATCTTTACCTAAGACTTCTTTTAGTTCGGTTTGTTGCACATCACTCTCACATTCTACTAATATAGCACCACTTTGTAACTTTCTTACATTAGGAAAAACTTGAGCACCATTGCCATTGGCAATCAAGCTTTGCTTTATTTCTTTCAAAACTATTTTAGGGTCTGTTTGGTTTTTAATTTTTATTACTGTTTGATGTTTTTTCAGTTGCGGTGGTGTGTTCCATTTTATAACATTGGGTGCACTGCTCTTTGCTTGCAGGATAGTACTATATGTCTTTTGATCTGTGAATTGTGTCATAGTTGGCTTTGAAACCTGCAGATCAGGCGGTGGGAGTGACTCATTTATCGTGGTATTTTTAGTGCTTTGTTTCAGTAAACTTGTTAATTGTATGTTGTTTTTTTCCACCGTTCCAATTCTGTATGCCAGTTTTGTAACCATAGAAGATACTATGAAAGTAGCGTCACGTATGGCTTTGCTGATGTTCGTAGTTATTTCAGCACTTTCTGCACCATTTTGAATTATTGATAGTGCTTGCAAGGCCCTATCAAGTATATCATCAATTGACTCTGACTTGGTAGGCACCCAGTCCAAACCTAGGTTAATTTCATACTCCTTTCTTATTTTTTGACGCTCTATGCATCCTGGGCTCGAATCTGATCGCTGTCTCTTTTGAGACTTTGTTGTCTCAGTTCGCGGGTCCCCTTTTTCGGTTTCTTTTGGAGGTGTCCTCATAATTGTATTATTTGGTTTAAACCCACCATCTCCTAAGTTTGTCTGTGAAACATTGTTCATTTTACTTTCATTTGTACCACTACCGATTCCAGATAAATTCATCAATTTATTGACTTCCCCTTGTAGACCTACGTTGTTTACCTTTTTTTCTTCTTGTTTATCAATAAACATTGTTATCTCTGCATTTTTTACGTTAGCTTCCGCGCCCATCATTTTATTAATTTCCTCACTAGCAGCCGATCCAATTGACAAATGCCTAGTGGATTGTCTTGTTTTAATTCTATATTCCCACCCATCACTCTCACTGTTCATAATTTGTTATAAATCACCCGTTTATACTTTCAAACAGGTAACAAAATAAATACTCGAAAATACCATATACCGATACGGCTATAATTTATCCGTAGGTTCCGTACAACACGTCCGCTCTGTTCGACGGTCGCCGCACTTCCAAAGTAGTACTATTAGTTCTGGGACATCCTGTATATAGCCCAATCTGGCCGAAATGCGCGGGACCGCAGACGCGAAATTTTTTCTTCAAAATGCGCAACTACTAAAAACAACAAGGGATACGTTTCAGGGTACACCACAATTTCTCTTACCTGGAATCACAATAATGCATCTTCTTATGCGCCCTATAAGTCTTCTGCGAACTGAACCTGATGTCGCACACAGCGCAGTACCGATCCTGCGATTCGGCGGCACTCGTTTCCCCATTCGGAACGCTAGAACTGCTGGATCCTCCCGCTGGGCCGCCCGTTGGGCCCGTTACCGGACCAGGTGACACGGTATGCATGCGCATATGCCTGTTCAAACTGACTTTTTTGTCTGCACTGTACGAGCAATGCATGCAGGTGTATTGTTTGGCGATGCGCAATTGGCTACCGCTGGGTTCCGAACTTACACCGGATGGTTTGGTATCATCGTCTGTCGGTTTGGTTGGTCTGAAAAAGAAGGGAAAATAAAGTCTGTAAGTTATAGCTTTACACGTACGTCACAAACCCAGGGATTGAGAGCCATGGTGACTTAAAACTTCCCATCTTTATTTATTACAGACTTAAAAGTGAATAAAAAGATAATAGGTCGTTTGCGGAGTTCCGCAATACGTGTTAATAAAGACAATATTTACAGTCCTAGTTGAATATTGATTTGTTGCCATTAAATATTTGCCAGCCGTTAACTCACGGTTGTGTCAGTCTTAATTGGTTTTTATAAGTTTTTGTGCCTATAATATAAATGGATAAATAATAAATACATGGTGACTGAGGTTTGATACGATTAAAAAGAGAACGCCCGTTATTCGCCATCGTCATTTCAATTTTTTTTTTCGAAATTACGCTATTTTAACGTTTTTGAAATCAGTCCTTGTTTTGATATTTTTCTTACGCTAAATCTTGATTGGATTTACGGTTTTGGAACTAGAGAGGCCATATTCAGTCTACAGACACTAATACAACACTGTCAAGACCAAAGAAAAGATGTCTTTATATGTTTTATAGACTACGTGAAGGCTTTTGACAACGTTAAGCTCATACAACGCTAATATCATACCTTAAAGACATAGGACTGGATGATAAAGACATAAGGCTCATAGCTAACCTGTACTGGAACCAAAAAGCAGAAATTCAATTACAAAACAACAATAACAGAACAGTTTGAAATCAAAAAGGGTGTTAGGCAGGGTTGTATCCTGTCACCAATGTTGTGTAATCTATATGCAGAAAGAGCTTATACTGAGTCAGTTCTAGATAATAATAATAATAATAATAACACTTCTTTATTTCAAATTACAAGTTACTAGGTAATTACAAACTACAAGGCAACTATAAAGTGAAATGACGTCAGAAAAAGCAATAACGACAAGAACTCACTGAAGTCAAAAGTCCCAATCAAAAAAGTCTCTCAAGGTATATGGTTCCATATTAATTAATAACCTCTTAATTGACCTTTTCCACACTCTTATATTACATATCCCTTTAATGTTAATAGGCAATCTATTATATAATTTAACGCACATGTAATATGGGTTTTTTTCAGAAATTGTTAAATGGTGACGTGGATACAAAAAATTCAAAGTTCGAGTACCGTAGCTATGCTCATTAAGTTCTTGGAAAATTTCTTTGTTTTTGAATAAGAACATTAAACACTCGTAAATATAAAGTGCATGTATTGTCATTATATTTAGCTTTTTAAAAACGCCTCTACAGGTCTCGAGGTACTGTAATCCCTGCATCAACCTCACCACTCTTTTTTGCATTACAAATACTCTTTGTACTCCCAAGCTACTTCCCCAAAAAAGTATACCGTATCTTAAAATCGATTCAAAATTTGCATGATACAATGTCTTAATTGTTTGAAAATTCATGTAAGATGACACAATCCTTATACCATATGCAACGGAGCCAAGCCTCAAACACAGCCGACTCACATGTGACTCCCATGACAAAAATTCATTTATTATCACCCCCAAAAACTTGGTTTCTGTTTCCCTATGGAGCTCCATTCCATACAGTTCAAGACTACTTGGTAGATCTATTTTATTTTGCTTAGTTCTAAAAATTATTATGTTAGTTTTATCCTTATTTAAGATTAATTTATTTTTACTAAACCAATCGTTAATCTCCCCAAAGGCCACCTCAGCTTCATGAATCAGTTCTGCAAAATCTAAACCACCAACAAGCATATTGGTATCATCACAATAGTTTGTTAAGGAAACATTATTTTCATTTACAGTTAAATCATTTATAAAAATTATAAACAATATAGGCCCCAAAATGCTACCCTGAGCTATCCCCATCAAGTTTTCCCTGAAAGCCGATTTAACCGTCCGATTCCCTTCCTGAATTATGACCCGCTGATGTCTATCTGAAAGGTAGGACCGCATCCACCTCTGCGCATTTCCTCTGATGCCGTACTTATTTAATTTATAGAGGAGCAATTCTCTGTCAATGCAGTCATATGCTTTACTAAGATCCAAGAACATCCCTACTGCTAGATTTTTATTTTCAAGGTGTTCCAAAACTATTTTCGTAAACTGAAAAATCGCAGACGTGGTCGACCTACCTCCCAGATATCCATGTTGCGTCTTAGCAAAGAGCTGACCCTCTTGGAAAAATTCCAACAGTCTCGAACATATAACCATCTCAAAAACCTTTGAGAAACTCGACAACAAGCTTATGGGTCTGTAATTGTTCAAATCTGTCGGACTGCCCTTTTTGTATAAAGGCTTAACTTTTGCAAATTTAAATTTATCTGGGAAACGTCCAAATTTCATAGAATTGTTAATAATATACGCAAGAATTCCAGCCACATCTTTAATAGACAATTTAACTATGCTACTTGGGATCTCATCTTCACCACTGTTATATTTATTTTTTAGTTTGCTGGATATTTCTAACAATTCTTTTATACAGGTAGGTTTGAGATATATTGACTGATCATTTTCGGGAATGTTACACTGAAATTGAACATGTGTTTTATCTTGTTGCTCATTAAAATCATCTGCTAGTTTTTGACAATTTTCGGTAGAGGGACCCTGACTAGTATTGGTCCTGCCATTTATTTCGTTACATATTGCCCACATACTTTTGTTTTTATTGTCTGAAACTCTAATCTTATTTTCAAAATTATTTGACTTTTCTTTTCTTAATAGCATATCATAATGTTTTTTTGTTTCCTTATATTCACCGTTATAATGGGCACAATGTTTTGACAGAACCAATAACTTATCCAATTTAATTTTACATTCTACAATTTCCTGGTTTTTCGATATTATTTTCTTTTTTTTATTACTGTAAGAAATAGTGAGTGGAAAACATTGGTCGAAAATATTTTTAAAAGTGTTTATAAATCTATCCCATTGCCCATTTACATCCATTCTCTCTACCTGAAGGACCAGTTGCCAGTTCTGCTGTTTTAGAAGCTGTGAAAAATCAGATTTATTTTGATCAGAAAAGAATCTTTTATAAACAAGTCTATTTTGATTATAGTTTCTCAGATGGAATCCAACCTTTTGCGCCTTGTGATCAGAGATATGAGCTTCCAAAACCTCAGCCCTGCACTCCTCCCCCTGATTAGTGAAAATGTTATCTAAACAACTACTGTTATCTTGAGTTATTCTAGTGTTTTCATATACCGAACCCCTAATATTATACAACCTTAATAGTGAAAATAAATTATTCTTATGACAGTTTTCCCTTAGCATCTCAATATTAAAGTCTCCTGCAATAAAAACTATATCGTAACCTTTAATGTTAGTTAACAGTTGTTCTAAGCTGGTAAAAAATCGTTCCTTATTACCTGAAGGTGGTCGATATATCGAAATTATTATAATTTTTTTTCCACTTAGCTGACACTTAATCCCAGAACACTCAAATTCGCCACTCAGCGATATACTGCGCACAGTTTTTAGCTGAACAAACTTAATGTGCTTTTTTACATAAACTGCACTGCCACCATGTTGACCATCACCTCTACAAAAGGCAGAGGCTAATTTAAAATCTTTAATCCCTATTTGTTGTAACTGCTCCATAGTTTTCCAATGTTCCGTTATGCAAACAAAAAGACATTCTGGCGATTCACTTAATAGTTTTTCCAGCTTATTAACGCTATTTCCAATTGATTGAACATTTTGGTGTATTAGGCTGTGAACTTCTTGTAGTTTTTCTTTTTGATTTTTTCTTAAAAAGTTTTACTTTCGCTTGACTGTCCATAGTCCGTAGACTGTTTGTATTTTTCAATTTTTTGTAAAAATGCTGGGCATTTAGGATCTCTAGCAGAGTGAATTCTATTTCGTAAATTTAGACGTTTGCAATTCGGGCAATCCAGAGGTGTATTTTCCGGACACAGATTAGCTTCATGGGTACCGCCGCACTTGTGACAGCTCAATGCACTTTTACAGTACTTTGCTACATGACCAAACAAACAACATTTATAGGACATAGCAACGTTGTAGTATTCCTGAACATATACTCTCGTTAGATCAAAATTTATCTTCTCATTTTTGATAAGCCATCGAAAAATAGTTGGTTTGGTCTGTAGTATCCAATTCTCTTTGTAATTGTTTCTGCAATCCTTCTTTGTTATGTATTTAATCATTTTGTTGATGTCATTCCCTACCAGTGCTTGAAGTTCTGGATTTTCATTAAGAAGTATCGAAATAAATTCATCCGGTTCGTAACCTTTTTCGATCCCAGTGATCATTATTATTGGATCAGTATTTTGTAGATCTTTAATTAGAAAAGTTTTATCTTTACCTAAGACTTCTTTTAGTTCGGTTTGTTGCACATCACTCTCACATTCTACTAATATAGCACCACTTTGTAACTTTCTTACATTAGGAAAAACTTGAGCACCATTGCCATTGGCAATCAAGCTTTGCTTTATTTCTTTCAAAACTATTTTAGGGTCTGTTTGGTTTTTAATTTTTATTACTGTTTGATGTTTTTTCAGTTGCGGTGGTGTGTTCCATTTTATAACATTGGGTGCACTGCTCTTTGCTTGCAGGATAGTACTATATGTCTTTTGATCTGTGAATTGTGTCATAGTTGGCTTTGAAACCTGCAGATCAGGCGGTGGGAGTGACTCATTTATCGTGGTATTTTTAGTGCTTTGTTTCAGTAAACTTGTTAATTGTATGTTGTTTTTTTCCACCGTTCCAATTCTGTATGCCAGTTTTGTAACCATAGAAGATACTATGAAAGTAGCGTCACGTATGGCTTTGCTGATGTTCGTAGTTATTTCAGCACTTTCTGCACCATTTTGAATTATTGATAGTGCTTGCAAGGCCCTATCAAGTATATCATCAATTGACTCTGACTTGGTAGGCACCCAGTCCAAACCTAGGTTAATTTCATACTCCTTTCTTATTTTTTGACGCTCTATGCATCCTGGGCTCGAATCTGATCGCTGTCTCTTTTGAGACTTTGTTGTCTCAGTTCGCGGGTCCCCTTTTTCGGTTTCTTTTGGAGGTGTCCTCATAATTGTATTATTTGGTTTAAACCCACCATCTCCTAAGTTTGTCTGTGAAACATTGTTCATTTTACTTTCATTTGTACCACTACCGATTCCAGATAAATTCATCAATTTATTGACTTCCCCTTGTAGACCTACGTTGTTTACCTTTTTTTCTTCTTGTTTATCAATAAACATTGTTATCTCTGCATTTTTTACGTTAGCTTCCGCGCCCATCATTTTATTAATTTCCTCACTAGCAGCCGATCCAATTGACAAATGCCTAGTGGATTGTCTTGTTTTAATTCTATATTCCCACCCATCACTCTCACTGTTCATAATTTGTTATAAATCACCCGTTTATACTTTCAAACAGGTAACAAAATAAATACTCGAAAATACCATATACCGATACGGCTATAATTTATCCGTAGGTTCCGTACAACACGTCCGCTCTGTTCGACGGTCGCCGCACTTCCAAAGTAGTACTATTAGTTCTGGGACATCCTGTATATAGCCCAATCTGGCCGAAATGCGCGGGACCGCAGACGCGAAATTTTTTCTTCAAAATGCGCAACTACTAAAAACAACAAGGGATACGTTTCAGGGTACACCACAATTTCTCTTACCTGGAATCACAATAATGCATCTTCTTATGCGCCCTATAAGTCTTCTGCGAACTGAACCTGATGTCGCACACAGCGCAGTACCGATCCTGCGATTCGGCGGCACTCGTTTCCCCATTCGGAACGCTAGAACTGCTGGATCCTCCCGCTGGGCCGCCCGTTGGGCCCGTTACCGGACCAGGTGACACGGTATGCATGCGCATATGCCTGTTCAAACTGACTTTTTTGTCTGCACTGTACGAGCAATGCATGCAGGTGTATTGTTTGGCGATGCGCAATTGGCTACCGCTGGGTTCCGAACTTACACCGGATGGTTTGGTATCATCGTCTGTCGGTTTGGTTGGTCTGAAAAAGAAGGGAAAATAAAGTCTGTAAGTTATAGCTTTACACGTACGTCACAAACCCAGGGATTGAGAGCCATGGTGACTTAAAACTTCCCATCTTTATTTATTACAGACTTAAAAGTGAATAAAAAGATAATAGGTCGTTTGCGGAGTTCCGCAATACGTGTTAATAAAGACAATATTTACAGTCCTAGTTGAATATTGATTTGTTGCCATTAAATATTTGCCAGCCGTTAACTCACGGTTGTGTCAGTCTTAATTGGTTTTTATAAGTTTTTGTGCCTATAATATAAATGGATAAATAATAAATACATGGTGACTGAGGTTTGATACGATTAAAAAGAGAACGCCCGTTATTCGCCATCGTCATTTCAATTTTTTTTTTTCGAAATTACGCTATTTTAACGTTTTTGAAATCAGTCCTTGTTTTGATATTTTTCTTACGCTAAATCTTGATTGGATTTACGGTTTTGGAACTAGAGAGGCCATATTCAGTCTACAGACACTAATACAACACTGTCAAGACCAAAGAAAAGATGTCTTTATATGTTTTATAGACTACGTGAAGGCTTTTGACAACGTTAAGCTCATACAACGCTAATATCATACCTTAAAGACATAGGACTGGATGATAAAGACATAAGGCTCATAGCTAACCTGTACTGGAACCAAAAAGCAGAAATTCAATTACAAAACAACAATAACAGAACAGTTTGAAATCAAAAAGGGTGTTAGGCAGGGTTGTATCCTGTCACCAATGTTGTGTAATCTATATGCAGAAAGAGCTTATACTGAGTCAGTTCTAGATAATAATAATAATAATAATAACACTTCTTTATTTCAAATTACAAGTTACTAGGTAATTACAAACTACAAGGCAACTATAAAGTGAAATGACGTCAGAAAAAGCAATAACGACAAGAACTCACTGAAGTCAAAAGTCCCAATCAAAAAAGTCTCTCAAGGTATATGGTTCCATATTATTTAATAACCTCTTAATTGACCTTTTCCACACTCTTATATTACATATCCCTTTAATGTTAATAGGCAATCTATTATATAATTTAACGCACATGTAATATGGGTTTTTTTCAGAAATTGTTAAATGGTGACGTGGATACAAAAAATTCAAAGTTCGAGTACCGTAGCTATGCTCATTAAGTTCTTGGAAAATTTCTTTGTTTTTGAATAAGAACATTAAACACTCGTAAATATAAAGTGCATGTATTGTCATTATATTTAGCTTTTTAAAAACGCCTCTACAGGTCTCGAGGTACTGTAATCCCTGCATCAACCTCACCACTCTTTTTTGCATTACAAATACTCTTTGTACTCCCAAGCTACTTCCCCAAAAAAGTATACCGTATCTTAAAATCGATTCAAAATTTGCATGATACAATGTCTTAATTGTTTGAAAATTCATGTAAGATGACACAATCCTTATACCATATGCAACGGAGCCAAGCCTCAAACACAGCCGACTCACATGTGACTCCCATGACAAAAATTCATTTATTATCACCCCCAAAAACTTGGTTTCTGTTTCCCTATGGAGCTCCATTCCATACAGTTCAAGACTACTTGGTAGATCTATTTTATTTTGCTTAGTTCTAAAAATTATTATGTTAGTTTTATCCTTATTTAAGATTAATTTATTTTTACTAAACCAATCGTTAATCTCCCCAAAGGCCACCTCAGCTTCATGAATCAGTTCTGCAAAATCTAAACCACCAACAAGCATATTGGTATCATCACAATAGTTTGTTAAGGAAACATTATTTTCATTTACAGTTAAATCATTTATAAAAATTATAAACAATATAGGCCCCAAAATGCTACCCTGAGCTATCCCCATCAAGTTTTCCCTGAAAGCCGATTTAACCGTCCGATTCCCTTCCTGAATTATGACCCGCTGATGTCTATCTGAAAGGTAGGACCGCATCCACCTCTGCGCATTTCCTCTGATGCCGTACTTATTTAATTTATAGAGGAGCAATTCTCTGTCAATGCAGTCATATGCTTTACTAAGATCCAAGAACATCCCTACTGCTAGATTTTTATTTTCAAGGTGTTCCAAAACTATTTTCGTAAACTGAAAAATCGCAGACGTGGTCGACCTACCTCCCAGATATCCATGTTGCGTCTTAGCAAAGAGCTGACCCTCTTGGAAAAATTCCAACAGTCTCGAACATATAACCATCTCAAAAACCTTTGAGAAACTCGACAACAAGCTTATGGGTCTGTAATTGTTCAAATCTGTCGGACTGCCCTTTTTGTATAAAGGCTTAACTTTTGCAAATTTAAATTTATCTGGGAAACGTCCAAATTTCATAGAATTGTTAATAATATACGCAAGAATTCCAGCCACATCTTTAATAGACAATTTAACTATGCTACTTGGGATCTCATCTTCACCACTGTTATATTTATTTTTTAGTTTGCTGGATATTTCTAACAATTCTTTTATACAGGTAGGTTTGAGATATATTGACTGATCATTTTCGGGAATGTTACACTGAAATTGAACATGTGTTTTATCTTGAAAAAGCTTTGGAACTATATTTACTAAATGCTCATTAAAATCATCTGCTAGTTTTTGACAATTTTCGGTAGAGGGACCCTGACTAGTATTGGTCCTGCCATTTATTTCGTTACATATTGCCCACATACTTTTGTTTTTATTGTCTGAAACTCTAATCTTATTTTCAAAATTATTTGACTTTTCTTTTCTTAATAGCATATCATAATGTTTTTTTGTTTCCTTATATTCACCGTTATAATGGGCACAATGTTTTGACAGAACCAATAACTTATCCAATTTAATTTTACATTCTACAATTTCCTGGTTTTTCGATATTATTTTCTTTTTTTATTACTGTAAGAAATAGTGAGTGGAAAACATTGGTCGAAAATATTTTTAAAAGTGTTTATAAATCTATCCCATTGCCCATTTACATCCATTCTCTCTACCTGAAGGACCAGTTGCCAGTTCTGCTGTTTTAGAAGCTGTGAAAAATCAGATTTATTTTGATCAGAAAAGAATCTTTTATAAACAAGTCTATTTTGATTATAGTTTCTCAGATGGAATCCAACCTTTTGCGCCTTGTGATCAGAGATATGAGCTTCCAAAACCTCAGCCCTGCCCTCCTCCCCCTGATTAGTGAAAATGTTATCTAAACAACTACTGTTATCTTGAGTTATTCTAGTGTTTTCATATACCGAACCCCTAATATTATACAACCTTAATAGTGAAAATAAATTATTCTTATGACAGTTTTCCCTTAGCATCTCAATATTAAAGTCTCCTGCAATAAAAACTATATCGTAACCTTTAATGTTAGTTAACAGTTGTTCTAAGCTGGTAAAAAATCGTTCCTTATTACCTGAAGGTGGTCGATATATCGAAATTATTATAATTTTTTTTCCACTTAGCTGACACTTAATCCCAGAACACTCAAATTCGCCACTCAGCGATATACTGCGCACAGTTTTTAGCTGAACAAACTTAATGTGCTTTTTTACATAAACTGCACTGCCACCATGTTGACCATCACCTCTACAAAAGGCAGAGGCTAATTTAAAATCTTTAATCCCTATTTGTTGTAACTGCTCCATAGTTTTCCAATGTTCCGTTATGCAAACAAAAAGACATTCTGGCGATTCACTTAATAGTTTTTCCAGCTTATTAACGCTATTTCCAATTGATTGAACATTTTGGTGTATTAGGCTGTGAACTTCTTGTAGTTTTTCTTTTTGATTTTTTCTTAAAAAGTTTTACTTTCGCTTGACTGTCCATAGTCCGTAGACTGTTTGTATTTTTCAATTTTTTGTAAAAATGCTGGGCATTTAGGATCTCTAGCAGAGTGAATTCTATTTCGTAAATTTAGACGTTTGCAATTCGGGCAATCCAGAGGTGTATTTTCCGGACACAGATTAGCTTCATGGGTACCGCCGCACTTGTGACAGCTCAATGCACTTTTACAGTACTTTGCTACATGACCAAACAAACAACATTTATAGGACATAGCAACGTTGTAGTATTCCTGAACATATACTCTCGTTAGATCAAAATTTATCTTCTCATTTTTGATAAGCCATCGAAAAATAGTTGGTTTGGTCTGTAGTATCCAATTCTCTTTGTAATTGTTTCTGCAATCCTTCTTTGTTATGTATTTAATCATTTTGTTGATGTCATTCCCTACCAGTGCTTGAAGTTCTGGATTTTCATTAAGAAGTATCGAAATAAATTCATCCGGTTCGTAACCTTTTTCGATCCCAGTGATCATTATTATTGGATCAGTATTTTGTAGATCTTTAATTAGAAAAGTTTTATCTTTACCTAAGACTTCTTTTAGTTCGGTTTGTTGCACATCACTCTCACATTCTACTAATATAGCACCACTTTGTAACTTTCTTACATTAGGAAAAACTTGAGCACCATTGCCATTGGCAATCAAGCTTTGCTTTATTTCTTTCAAAACTATTTTAGGGTCTGTTTGGTTTTTAATTTTTATTACTGTTTGATGTTTTTTCAGTTGCGGTGGTGTGTTCCATTTTATAACATTGGGTGCACTGCTCTTTGCTTGCAGGATAGTACTATATGTCTTTTGATCTGTGAATTGTGTCATAGTTGGCTTTGAAACCTGCAGATCAGGCGGTGGGAGTGACTCATTTATCGTGGTATTTTTAGTGCTTTGTTTCAGTAAACTTGTTAATTGTATGTTGTTTTTTTCCACCGTTCCAATTCTGTATGCCAGTTTTGTAACCATAGAAGATACTATGAAAGTAGCGTCACGTATGGCTTTGCTGATGTTCGTAGTTATTTCAGCACTTTCTGCACCATTTTGAATTATTGATAGTGCTTGCAAGGCCCTATCAAGTATATCATCAATTGACTCTGACTTGGTAGGCACCCAGTCCAAACCTAGGTTAATTTCATACTCCTTTCTTATTTTTTGACGCTCTATGCATCCTGGGCTCGAATCTGATCGCTGTCTCTTTTGAGACTTTGTTGTCTCAGTTCGCGGGTCCCCTTTTTCGGTTTCTTTTGGAGGTGTCCTCATAATTGTATTATTTGGTTTAAACCCACCATCTCCTAAGTTTGTCTGTGAAACATTGTTCATTTTACTTTCATTTGTACCACTACCGATTCCAGATAAATTCATCAATTTATTGACTTCCCCTTGTAGACCTACGTTGTTTACCTTTTTTTCTTCTTGTTTATCAATAAACATTGTTATCTCTGCATTTTTTACGTTAGCTTCCGCGCCCATCATTTTATTAATTTCCTCACTAGCAGCCGATCCAATTGACAAATGCCTAGTGGATTGTCTTGTTTTAATTCTATATTCCCACCCATCACTCTCACTGTTCATAATTTGTTATAAATCACCCGTTTATACTTTCAAACAGGTAACAAAATAAATACTCGAAAATACCATATACCGATACGGCTATAATTTATCCGTAGGTTCCGTACAACACGTCCGCTCTGTTCGACGGTCGCCGCACTTCCAAAGTAGTACTATTAGTTCTGGGACATCCTGTATATAGCCCAATCTGGCCGAAATGCGCGGGACCGCAGACGCGAAATTTTTTCTTCAAAATGCGCAACTACTAAAAACAACAAGGGATACGTTTCAGGGTACACCACAATTTCTCTTACCTGGAATCACAATAATGCATCTTCTTATGCGCCCTATAAGTCTTCTGCGAACTGAACCTGATGTCGCACATAGCGCAGTACCGATCCTGCGATTCGGCGGCACTCGTTTCCCCATTCGGAACGCTAGAACTGCTGGATCCTCCCGCTGGGCCGCCCGTTGGGCCCGTTACCGGACCAGGTGACACGGTATGCATGCGCATATGCCTGTTCAAACTGACTTTTTTGTCTGCACTGTACGAGCAATGCATGCAGGTGTATTGTTTGGCGATGCGCAATTGGCTACCGCTGGGTTCCGAACTTACACCGGATGGTTTGGTATCATCGTCTGTCGGTTTGGTTGGTCTGAAAAAGAAGGGAAAATAAAGTCTGTAAGTTATAGCTTTACACGTACGTCACAAACCCAGGGATTGAGAGCCATGGTGACTTAAAACTTCCCATCTTTATTTATTACAGACTTAAAAGTGAATAAAAAGATAATAGGTCGTTTGCGGAGTTCCGCAATACGTGTTAATAAAGACAATATTTACAGTCCTAGTTGAATATTGATTTGTTGCCATTAAATATTTGCCAGCCGTTAACTCACGGTTGTGTCAGTCTTAATTGGTTTTTATAAGTTTTTGTGCCTATAATATAAATGGATAAATAATAAATACATGGTGACTGAGGTTTGATACGATTAAAAAGAGAACGCCCGTTATTCGCCATCGTCATTTCAATTTTTTTTTTCGAAATTACGCTATTTTAACGTTTTTGAAATCAGTCCTTGTTTTGATATTTTTCTTACGCTAAATCTTGATTGGATTTACGGTTTTGGAACTAGAGAGGCCATATTCAGTCTACAGACACTAATACAACACTGTCAAGACCAAAGAAAAGATGTCTTTATATGTTTTATAGACTACGTGAAGGCTTTTGACAACGTTAAGCTCATACAACGCTAATATCATACCTTAAAGACATAGGACTGGATGATAAAGACATAAGGCTCATAGCTAACCTGTACTGGAACCAAAAAGCAGAAATTCAATTACAAAACAACAATAACAGAACAGTTTGAAATCAAAAAGGGTGTTAGGCAGGGTTGTATCCTGTCACCAATGTTGTGTAATCTATATGCAGAAAGAGCTTATACTGAGTCAGTTCTAGATAATAATAATAATAATAATAACACTTCTTTATTTCAAATTACAAGTTACTAGGTAATTACAAACTACAAGGCAACTATAAAGTGAAATGACGTCAGAAAAAGCAATAACGACAAGAACTCACTGAAGTCAAAAGTCCCAATCAAAAAAGTCTCTCAAGGTATATGGTTCCATATTAATTAATAACCTCTTAATTGACCTTTTCCACACTCTTATATTACATATCCCTTTAATGTTAATAGGCAATCTATTATATAATTTAACGCACATGTAATATGGGCTTTTTTCAGAAATTGTTAAATGGTGACGTGGATACAAAAAATTCAAAGTTCGAGTACCGTAGCTATGCTCATTAAGTTCTTGGAAAATTTCTTTGTTTTTGAATAAGAACATTAAACACTCGTAAATATAAAGTGCATGTATTGTCATTATATTTAGCTTTTTAAAAACGCCTCTACAGGTCTCGAGGTACTGTAATCCCTGCATCAACCTCACCACTCTTTTTTGCATTACAAATACTCTTTGTACTCCCAAGCTACTTCCCCAAAAAAGTATACCGTATCTTAAAATCGATTCAAAATTTGCATGATACAATGTCTTAATTGTTTGAAAATTCATGTAAGATGACACAATCCTTATACCATATGCAACGGAGCCAAGCCTCAAACACAGCCGACTCACATGTGACTCCCATGACAAAAATTCATTTATTATCACCCCCAAAAACTTGGTTTCTGTTTCCCTATGGAGCTCCATTCCATACAGTTCAAGACTACTTGGTAGATCTATTTTATTTTGCTTAGTTCTAAAAATTATTATGTTAGTTTTATCCTTATTTAAGATTAATTTATTTTTACTAAACCAATCGTTAATCTCCCCAAAGGCCACCTCAGCTTCATGAATCAGTTCTGCAAAATCTAAACCACCAACAAGCATATTGGTATCATCACAATAGTTTGTTAAGGAAACATTATTTTCATTTACAGTTAAATCATTTATAAAAATTATAAACAATATAGGCCCCAAAATGCTACCCTGAGCTATCCCCATCAAGTTTTCCCTGAAAGCCGATTTAACCGTCCGATTCCCTTCCTGAATTATGACCCGCTGATGTCTATCTGAAAGGTAGGACCGCATCCACCTCTGCGCATTTCCTCTGATGCCGTACTTATTTAATTTATAGAGGAGCAATTCTCTGTCAATGCAGTCATATGCTTTACTAAGATCCAAGAACATCCCTACTGCTAGATTTTTATTTTCAAGGTGTTCCAAAACTATTTTCGTAAACTGAAAAATCGCAGACGTGGTCGACCTACCTCCCAGATATCCATGTTGCGTCTTAGCAAAGAGCTGACCCTCTTGGAAAAATTCCAACAGTCTCGAACATATAACCATCTCAAAAACCTTTGAGAAACTCGACAACAAGCTTATGGGTCTGTAATTGTTCAAATCTGTCGGACTGCCCTTTTTGTATAAAGGCTTAACTTTTGCAAATTTAAATTTATCTGGGAAACGTCCAAATTTCATAGAATTGTTAATAATATACGCAAGAATTCCAGCCACATCTTTAATAGACAATTTAACTATGCTACTTGGGATCTCATCTTCACCACTGTTATATTTATTTTTTAGTTTGCTGGATATTTCTAACAATTCTTTTATACAGGTAGGTTTGAGATATATTGACTGATCATTTTCGGGAATGTTACACTGAAATTGAACATGTGTTTTATCTTGAAAAAGCTTTGGAACTATATTTACTAAATGCTCATTAAAATCATCTGCTAGTTTTTGACAATTTTCGGTAGAGGGACCCTGACTAGTATTGGTCCTGCCATTTATTTCGTTACATATTGCCCACATACTTTTGTTTTTATTGTCTGAAACTCTAATCTTATTTTCAAAATTATTTGACTTTTCTTTTCTTAATAGCATATCATAATGTTTTTTTGTTTCCTTATATTCACCGTTATAATGGGCACAATGTTTTGACAGAACCAATAACTTATCCAATTTAATTTTACATTCTACAATTTCCTGGTTTTTCGATATTATTTTCTTTTTTTTATTACTGTAAGAAATAGTGAGTGGAAAACATTGGTCGAAAATATTTTTAAAAGTGTTTATAAATCTATCCCATTGCCCATTTACATCCATTCTCTCTACCTGAAGGACCAGTTGCCAGTTCTGCTGTTTTAGAAGCTGTGAAAAATCAGATTTATTTTGATCAGAAAAGAATCTTTTATAAACAAGTCTATTTTGATTATAGTTTCTCAGATGGAATCCAACCTTTTGCGCCTTGTGATCAGAGATATGAGCTTCCAAAACCTCAGCCCTGCACTCCTCCCCCTGATTAGTGAAAATGTTATCTAAACAACTACTGTTATCTTGAGTTATTCTAGTGTTTTCATATACCGAACCCCTAATATTATACAACCTTAATAGTGAAAATAAATTATTCTTATGACAGTTTTCCCTTAGCATCTCAATATTAAAGTCTCCTGCAATAAAAACTATATCGTAACCTTTAATGTTAGTTAACAGTTGTTCTAAGCTGGTAAAAAATCGTTCCTTATTACCTGAAGGTGGTCGATATATCGAAATTATTATAATTTTTTTTCCACTTAGCTGACACTTAATCCCAGAACACTCAAATTCGCCACTCAGCGATATACTGCGCACAGTTTTTAGCTGAACAAACTTAATGTGCTTTTTTACATAAACTGCACTGCCACCATGTTGACCATCACCTCTACAAAAGGCAGAGGCTAATTTAAAATCTTTAATCCCTATTTGTTGTAACTGCTCCATAGTTTTCCAATGTTCCGTTATGCAAACAAAAAGACATTCTGGCGATTCACTTAATAGTTTTTCCAGCTTATTAACGCTATTTCCAATTGATTGAACATTTTGGTGTATTAGGCTGTGAACTTCTTGTAGTTTTTCTTTTTGATTTTTTCTTAAAAAGTTTTACTTTCGCTTGACTGTCCATAGTCCGTAGACTGTTTGTATTTTTCAATTTTTTGTAAAAATGCTGGGCATTTAGGATCTCTAGCAGAGTGAATTCTATTTCGTAAATTTAGACGTTTGCAATTCGGGCAATCCAGAGGTGTATTTTCCGGACACAGATTAGCTTCATGGGTACCGCCGCACTTGTGACAGCTCAATGCACTTTTACAGTACTTTGCTACATGACCAAACAAACAACATTTATAGGACATAGCAACGTTGTAGTATTCCTGAACATATACTCTCGTTAGATCAAAATTTATCTTCTCATTTTTGATAAGCCATCGAAAAATAGTTGGTTTGGTCTGTAGTATCCAATTCTCTTTGTAATTGTTTCTGCAATCCTTCTTTGTTATGTATTTAATCATTTTGTTGATGTCATTCCCTACCAGTGCTTGAAGTTCTGGATTTTCATTAAGAAGTATCGAAATAAATTCATCCGGTTCGTAACCTTTTTCGATCCCAGTGATCATTATTATTGGATCAGTATTTTGTAGATCTTTAATTAGAAAAGTTTTATCTTTACCTAAGACTTCTTTTAGTTCGGTTTGTTGCACATCACTCTCACATTCTACTAATATAGCACCACTTTGTAACTTTCTTACATTAGGAAAAACTTGAGCACCATTGCCATTGGCAATCAAGCTTTGCTTTATTTCTTTCAAAACTATTTTAGGGTCTGTTTGGTTTTTAATTTTTATTACTGTTTGATGTTTTTTCAGTTGCGGTGGTGTGTTCCATTTTATAACATTGGGTGCACTGCTCTTTGCTTGCAGGATAGTACTATATGTCTTTTGATCTGTGAATTGTGTCATAGTTGGCTTTGAAACCTGCAGATCAGGCGGTGGGAGTGACTCATTTATCGTGGTATTTTTAGTGCTTTGTTTCAGTAAACTTGTTAATTGTATGTTGTTTTTTTCCACCGTTCCAATTCTGTATGCCAGTTTTGTAACCATAGAAGATACTATGAAAGTAGCGTCACGTATGGCTTTGCTGATGTTCGTAGTTATTTCAGCACTTTCTGCACCATTTTGAATTATTGATAGTGCTTGCAAGGCCCTATCAAGTATATCATCAATTGACTCTGACTTGGTAGGCACCCAGTCCAAACCTAGGTTAATTTCATACTCCTTTCTTATTTTTTGACGCTCTATGCATCCTGGGCTCGAATCTGATCGCTGTCTCTTTTGAGACTTTGTTGTCTCAGTTCGCGGGTCCCCTTTTTCGGTTTCTTTTGGAGGTGTCCTCATAATTGTATTATTTGGTTTAAACCCACCATCTCCTAAGTTTGTCTGTGAAACATTGTTCATTTTACTTTCATTTGTACCACTACCGATTCCAGATAAATTCATCAATTTATTGACTTCCCCTTGTAGACCTACGTTGTTTACCTTTTTTTCTTCTTGTTTATCAATAAACATTGTTATCTCTGCATTTTTTACGTTAGCTTCCGCGCCCATCATTTTATTAATTTCCTCACTAGCAGCCGATCCAATTGACAAATGCCTAGTGGATTGTCTTGTTTTA
Source organism: Barypeithes pellucidus (assembly GCA_963991005.1). Classification (NCBI taxonomy): domain Eukaryota; kingdom Metazoa; phylum Arthropoda; class Insecta; order Coleoptera; family Curculionidae; genus Barypeithes; species Barypeithes pellucidus. The sequence continues at coordinate 37,379,151 of OZ022565.1, read as the reverse complement.
ATTCTATATTCCCACCCATCACTCTCACTGTTCATAATTTGTTATAAATCACCCGTTTATACTTTCAAACAGGTAACAAAATAAATACTCGAAAATACCATATACCGATACGGCTATAATTTATCCGTAGGTTCCGTACAACACGTCCGCTCTGTTCGACGGTCGCCGCACTTCCAAAGTAGTACTATTAGTTCTGGGACATCCTGTATATAGCCCAATCTGGCCGAAATGCGCGGGACCGCAGACGCGAAATTTTTTCTTCAAAATGCGCAACTACTAAAAACAACAAGGGATACGTTTCAGGGTACACCACAATTTCTCTTACCTGGAATCACAATAATGCATCTTCTTATGCGCCCTATAAGTCTTCTGCGAACTGAACCTGATGTCGCACACAGCGCAGTACCGATCCTGCGATTCGGCGGCACTCGTTTCCCCATTCGGAACGCTAGAACTGCTGGATCCTCCCGCTGGGCCGCCCGTTGGGCCCGTTACCGGACCAGGTGACACGGTATGCATGCGCATATGCCTGTTCAAACTGACTTTTTTGTCTGCACTGTACGAGCAATGCATGCAGGTGTATTGTTTGGCGATGCGCAATTGGCTACCGCTGGGTTCCGAACTTACACCGGATGGTTTGGTATCATCGTCTGTCGGTTTGGTTGGTCTGAAAAAGAAGGGAAAATAAAGTCTGTAAGTTATAGCTTTACACGTACGTCACAAACCCAGGGATTGAGAGCCATGGTGACTTAAAACTTCCCATCTTTATTTATTACAGACTTAAAAGTGAATAAAAAGATAATAGGTCGTTTGCGGAGTTCCGCAATACGTGTTAATAAAGACAATATTTACAGTCCTAGTTGAATATTGATTTGTTGCCATTAAATATTTGCCAGCCGTTAACTCACGGTTGTGTCAGTCTTAATTGGTTTTTATAAGTTTTTGTGCCTATAATATAAATGGATAAATAATAAATACATGGTGACTGAGGTTTGATACGATTAAAAAGAGAACGCCCGTTATTCGCCATCGTCATTTCAATTTTTTTTTTTCGAAATTACGCTATTTTAACGTTTTTGAAATCAGTCCTTGTTTTGATATTTTTCTTACGCTAAATCTTGATTGGATTTACGGTTTTGGAACTAGAGAGGCCATATTCAGTCTACAGACACTAATACAACACTGTCAAGACCAAAGAAAAGATGTCTTTATATGTTTTATAGACTACGTGAAGGCTTTTGACAACGTTAAGCTCATACAACGCTAATATCATACCTTAAAGACATAGGACTGGATGATAAAGACATAAGGCTCATAGCTCACCTGTACTGGAACCAAAAAGCAGAAATTCAATTACAAAACAACAATAACAGAACAGTTTGAAATCAAAAAGGGTGTTAGGCAGGGTTGTATCCTGTCACCAATGTTGTGTAATCTATATGCAGAAAGAGCTTATACTGAGTCAGTTCTAGATAATAATAATAATAATAATAATAATAACACTTCTTTATTTCAAATTACAAGTTACTAGGTAATTACAAACTACAAGGCAACTATAAAGTGAAATGACGTCAGAAAAAGCAATAACGACAAGAACTCACTGAAGTCAAAAGTCCCAATCAAAAAAGTCTCTCAAGGTATATGGTTCCATATTAATTAATAACCTCTTAATTGACCTTTTCCACACTCTTATATTACATATCCCTTTAATGTTAATAGGCAATCTATTATATAATTTAACGCACATGTAATATGGGCTTTTTTCAGAAATTGTTAAATGGTGACGTGGATACAAAAAATTCAAAGTTCGAGTACCGTAGCTATGCTCATTAAGTTCTTGGAAAATTTCTTTGTTTTTGAATAAGAACATTAAACACTCGTAAATATAAAGTGCATGTATTGTCATTATATTTAGCTTTTTAAAAACGCCTCTACAGGTCTCGAGGTACTGTAATCCCTGCATCAACCTCACCACTCTTTTTTGCATTACAAATACTCTTTGTACTCCCAAGCTACTTCCCCAAAAAAGTATACCGTATCTTAAAATCGATTCAAAATTTGCATGATACAATGTCTTAATTGTTTGAAAATTCATGTAAGATGACACAATCCTTATACCATATGCAACGGAGCCAAGCCTCAAACACAGCCGACTCACATGTGACTCCCATGACAAAAATTCATTTATTATCACCCCCAAAAACTTGGTTTCTGTTTCCCTATGGAGCTCCATTCCATACAGTTCAAGACTACTTGGTAGATCTATTTTATTTTGCTTAGTTCTAAAAATTATTATGTTAGTTTTATCCTTATTTAAGATTAATTTATTTTTACTAAACCAATCGTTAATCTCCCCAAAGGCCACCTCAGCTTCATGAATCAGTTCTGCAAAATCTAAACCACCAACAAGCATATTGGTATCATCACAATAGTTTGTTAAGGAAACATTATTTTCATTTACAGTTAAATCATTTATAAAAATTATAAACAATATAGGCCCCAAAATGCTACCCTGAGCTATCCCCATCAAGTTTTCCCTGAAAGCCGATTTAACCGTCCGATTCCCTTCCTGAATTATGACCCGCTGATGTCTATCTGAAAGGTAGGACCGCATCCACCTCTGCGCATTTCCTCTGATGCCGTACTTATTTAATTTATAGAGGAGCAATTCTCTGTCAATGCAGTCATATGCTTTACTAAGATCCAAGAACATCCCTACTGCTAGATTTTTATTTTCAAGGTGTTCCAAAACTATTTTCGTAAACTGAAAAATCGCAGACGTGGTCGACCTACCTCCCAGATATCCATGTTGCGTCTTAGCAAAGAGCTGACCCTCTTGGAAAAATTCCAACAGTCTCGAACATATAACCATCTCAAAAACCTTTGAGAAACTCGACAACAAGCTTATGGGTCTGTAATTGTTCAAATCTGTCGGACTGCCCTTTTTGTATAAAGGCTTAACTTTTGCAAATTTAAATTTATCTGGGAAACGTCCAAATTTCATAGAATTGTTAATAATATACGCAAGAATTCCAGCCACATCTTTAATAGACAATTTAACTATGCTACTTGGGATCTCATCTTCACCACTGTTATATTTATTTTTTAGTTTGCTGGATATTTCTAACAATTCTTTTATACAGGTAGGTTTGAGATATATTGACTGATCATTTTCGGGAATGTTACACTGAAATTGAACATGTGTTTTATCTTGAAAAAGCTTTGGAACTATATTTACTAAATGCTCATTAAAATCATCTGCTAGTTTTTGACAATTTTCGGTAGAGGGACCCTGACTAGTATTGGTCCTGCCATTTATTTCGTTACATATTGCCCACATACTTTTGTTTTTATTGTCTGAAACTCTAATCTTATTTTCAAAATTATTTGACTTTTCTTTTCTTAATAGCATATCATAATGTTTTTTTGTTTCCTTATATTCACCGTTATAATGGGCACAATGTTTTGACAGAACCAATAACTTATCCAATTTAATTTTACATTCTACAATTTCCTGGTTTTTCGATATTATTTTCTTTTTTTTATTACTGTAAGAAATAGTGAGTGGAAAACATTGGTCGAAAATATTTTTAAAAGTGTTTATAAATCTATCCCATTGCCCATTTACATCCATTCTCTCTACCTGAAGGACCAGTTGCCAGTTCTGCTGTTTTAGAAGCTGTGAAAAATCAGATTTATTTTGATCAGAAAAGAATCTTTTATAAACAAGTCTATTTTGATTATAGTTTCTCAGATGGAATCCAACCTTTTGCGCCTTGTGATCAGAGATATGAGCTTCCAAAACCTCAGCGCTGCACTCCTCCCCCTGATTAGTGAAAATGTTATCTAAACAACTACTGTTATCTTGAGTTATTCTAGTGTTTTCATATACCGAACCCCTAATATTATACAACCTTAATAGTGAAAATAAATTATTCTTATGACAGTTTTCCCTTAGCATCTCAATATTAAAGTCTCCTGCAATAAAAACTATATCGTAACCTTTAATGTTAGTTAACAGTTGTTCTAAGCTGGTAAAAAATCGTTCCTTATTACCTGAAGGTGGTCGATATATCGAAATTATTATAATTTTTTTTCCACTTAGCTGACACTTAATCCCAGAACACTCAAATTCGCCACTCAGCGATATACTGCGCACAGTTTTTAGCTGAACAAACTTAATGTGCTTTTTTACATAAACTGCACTGCCACCATGTTGACCATCACCTCTACAAAAGGCAGAGGCTAATTTAAAATCTTTAATCCCTATTTGTTGTAACTGCTCCATAGTTTTCCAATGTTCCGTTATGCAAACAAAAAGACATTCTGGCGATTCACTTAATAGTTTTTCCAGCTTATTAACGCTATTTCCAATTGATTGAACATTTTGGTGTATTAGGCTGTGAACTTCTTGTAGTTTTTCTTTTTGATTTTTTCTTAAAAAGTTTTACTTTCGCTTGACTGTCCATAGTCCGTAGACTGTTTGTATTTTTCAATTTTTTGTAAAAATGCTGGGCATTTAGGATCTCTAGCAGAGTGAATTCTATTTCGTAAATTTAGACGTTTGCAATTCGGGCAATCCAGAGGTGTATTTTCCGGACACAGATTAGCTTCATGGGTACCGCCGCACTTGTGACAGCTCAATGCACTTTTACAGTACTTTGCTACATGACCAAACAAACAACATTTATAGGACATAGCAACGTTGTAGTATTCCTGAACATATACTCTCGTTAGATCAAAATTTATCTTCTCATTTTTGATAAGCCATCGAAAAATAGTTGGTTTGGTCTGTAGTATCCAATTCTCTTTGTAATTGTTTCTGCAATCCTTCTTTGTTATGTATTTAATCATTTTGTTGATGTCATTCCCTACCAGTGCTTGAAGTTCTGGATTTTCATTAAGAAGTATCGAAATAAATTCATCCGGTTCGTAACCTTTTTCGATCCCAGTGATCATTATTATTGGATCAGTATTTTGTAGATCTTTAATTAGAAAAGTTTTATCTTTACCTAAGACTTCTTTTAGTTCGGTTTGTTGCACATCACTCTCACATTCTACTAATATAGCACCACTTTGTAACTTTCTTACATTAGGAAAAACTTGAGCACCATTGCCATTGGCAATCAAGCTTTGCTTTATTTCTTTCAAAACTATTTTAGGGTCTGTTTGGTTTTTAATTTTTATTACTGTTTGATGTTTTTTCAGTTGCGGTGGTGTGTTCCATTTTATAACATTGGGTGCACTGCTCTTTGCTTGCAGGATAGTACTATATGTCTTTTGATCTGTGAATTGTGTCATAGTTGGCTTTGAAACCTGCAGATCAGGCGGTGGGAGTGACTCATTTATCGTGGTATTTTTAGTGCTTTGTTTCAGTAAACTTGTTAATTGTATGTTGTTTTTTTCCACCGTTCCAATTCTGTATGCCAGTTTTGTAACCATAGAAGATACTATGAAAGTAGCGTCACGTATGGCTTTGCTGATGTTCGTAGTTATTTCAGCACTTTCTGCACCATTTTGAATTATTGATAGTGCTTGCAAGGCCCTATCAAGTATATCATCAATTGACTCTGACTTGGTAGGCACCCAGTCCAAACCTAGGTTAATTTCATACTCCTTTCTTATTTTTTGACGCTCTATGCATCCTGGGCTCGAATCTGATCGCTGTCTCTTTTGAGACTTTGTTGTCTCAGTTCGCGGGTCCCCTTTTTCGGTTTCTTTTGGAGGTGTCCTCATAATTGTATTATTTGGTTTAAACCCACCATCTCCTAAGTTTGTCTGTGAAACATTGTTCATTTTACTTTCATTTGTACCACTACCGATTCCAGATAAATTCATCAATTTATTGACTTCCCCTTGTAGACCTACGTTGTTTACCTTTTTTTCTTCTTGTTTATCAATAAACATTGTTATCTCTGCATTTTTTACGTTAGCTTCCGCGCCCATCATTTTATTAATTTCCTCACTAGCAGCCGATCCAATTGACAAATGCCTAGTGGATTGTCTTGTTTTAATTCTATATTCCCACCCATCACTCTCACTGTTCATAATTTGTTATAAATCACCCGTTTATACTTTCAAACAGGTAACAAAATAAATACTCGAAAATACCATATACCGATACGGCTATAATTTATCCGTAGGTTCCGTACAACACGTCCGCTCTGTTCGACGGTCGCCGCACTTCCAAAGTAGTACTATTAGTTCTGGGACATCCTGTATATAGCCCAATCTGGCCGAAATGCGCGGGACCGCAGACGCGAAATTTTTTCTTCAAAATGCGCAACTACTAAAAACAACAAGGGATACGTTTCAGGGTACACCACAATTTCTCTTACCTGGAATCACAATAATGCATCTTCTTATGCGCCCTATAAGTCTTCTGCGAACTGAACCTGATGTCGCACACAGCGCAGTACCGATCCTGCGATTCGGCGGCACTCGTTTCCCCATTCGGAACGCTAGAACTGCTGGATCCTCCCGCTGGGCCGCCCGTTGGGCCCGTTACCGGACCAGGTGACACGGTATGCATGCGCATATGCCTGTTCAAACTGACTTTTTTGTCTGCACTGTACGAGCAATGCATGCAGGTGTATTGTTTGGCGATGCGCAATTGGCTACCGCTGGGTTCCGAACTTACACCGGATGGTTTGGTATCATCGTCTGTCGGTTTGGTTGGTCTGAAAAAGAAGGGAAAATAAAGTCTGTAAGTTATAGCTTTACACGTACGTCACAAACCCAGGGATTGAGAGCCATGGTGACTTAAAACTTCCCATCTTTATTTATTACAGACTTAAAAGTGAATAAAAAGATAATAGGTCGTTTGCGGAGTTCCGCAATACGTGTTAATAAAGACAATATTTACAGTCCTAGTTGAATATTGATTTGTTGCCATTAAATATTTGCCAGCCGTTAACTCACGGTTGTGTCAGTCTTAATTGGTTTTTATAAGTTTTTGTGCCTATAATATAAATGGATAAATAATAAATACATGGTGACTGAGGTTTGATACGATTAAAAAGAGAACGCCCGTTATTCGCCATCGTCATTTCAATTTTTTTTTTTCGAAATTACGCTATTTTAACGTTTTTGAAATCAGTCCTTGTTTTGATATTTTTCTTACGCTAAATCTTGATTGGATTTACGGTTTTGGAACTAGAGAGGCCATATTCAGTCTACAGACACTAATACAACACTGTCAAGACCAAAGAAAAGATGTCTTTATATGTTTTATAGACTACGTGAAGGCTTTTGACAACGTTAAGCTCATACAACGCTAATATCATACCTTAAAGACATAGGACTGGATGATAAAGACATAAGGCTCATAGCTAACCTGTACTGGAACCAAAAAGCAGAAATTCAATTACAAAACAACAATAACAGAACAGTTTGAAATCAAAAAGGGTGTTAGGCAGGGTTGTATCCTGTCACCAATGTTGTGTAATCTATATGCAGAAAGAGCTTATACTGAGTCAGTTCTAGATAATAATAATAATAATAATAACACTTCTTTATTTCAAATTACAAGTTACTAGGTAATTACAAACTACAAGGCAACTATAAAGTGAAATGACGTCAGAAAAAGCAATAACGACAAGAACTCACTGAAGTCAAAAGTCCCAATCAAAAAAGTCTCTCAAGGTATATGGTTCCATATTAATTAATAACCTCTTAATTGACCTTTTCCACACTCTTATATTACATATCCCTTTAATGTTAATAGGCAATCTATTATATAATTTAACGCACATGTAATATGGGCTTTTTTCAGAAATTGTTAAATGGTGACGTGGATACAAAAAATTCAAAGTTCGAGTACCGTAGCTATGCTCATTAAGTTCTTGGAAAATTTCTTTGTTTTTGAATAAGAACATTAAACACTCGTAAATATAAAGTGCATGTATTGTCATTATATTTAGCTTTTTAAAAACGCCTCTACAGGTCTCGAGGTACTGTAATCCCTGCATCAACCTCACCACTCTTTTTTGCATTACAAATACTCTTTGTACTCCCAAGCTACTTCCCCAAAAAAGTATACCGTATCTTAAAATCGATTCAAAATTTGCATGATACAATGTCTTAATTGTTTGAAAATTCATGTAAGATGACACAATCCTTATACCATATGCAACGGAGCCAAGCCTCAAACACAGCCGACTCACATGTGACTCCCATGACAAAAATTCATTTATTATCACCCCCAAAAACTTGGTTTCTGTTTCCCTATGGAGCTCCATTCCATACAGTTCAAGACTACTTGGTAGGTCTATTTTATTTTGCTTAGTTCTAAAAATTATTATGTTAGTTTTATCCTTATTTAAGATTAATTTATTTTTACTAAACCAATCGTTAATCTCCCCAAAGGCCACCTCAGCTTCATGAATCAGTTCTGCAAAATCTAAACCACCAACAAGCATATTGGTATCATCACAATAGTTTGTTAAGGAAACATTATTTTCATTTACAGTTAAATCATTTATAAAAATTATAAACAATATAGGCCCCAAAATGCTACCCTGAGCTATCCCCATCAAGTTTTCCCTGAAAGCCGATTTAACCGTCCGATTCCCTTCCTGAATTATGACCCGCTGATGTCTATCTGAAAGGTAGGACCGCATCCACCTCTGCGCATTTCCTCTGATGCCGTACTTATTTAATTTATAGAGGAGCAATTCTCTGTCAATGCAGTCATATGCTTTACTAAGATCCAAGAACATCCCTACTGCTAGATTTTTATTTTCAAGGTGTTCCAAAACTATTTTCGTAAACTGAAAAATCGCAGACGTGGTCGACCTACCTCCCAGATATCCATGTTGCGTCTTAGCAAAGAGCTGACCCTCTTGGAAAAATTCCAACAGTCTCGAACATATAACCATCTCAAAAACCTTTGAGAAACTCGACAACAAGCTTATGGGTCTGTAATTGTTCAAATCTGTCGGACTGCCCTTTTTGTATAAAGGCTTAACTTTTGCAAATTTAAATTTATCTGGGAAACGTCCAAATTTCATAGAATTGTTAATAATATACGCAAGAATTCCAGCCACATCTTTAATAGACAATTTAACTATGCTACTTGGGATCTCATCTTCACCACTGTTATATTTATTTTTTAGTTTGCTGGATATTTCTAACAATTCTTTTATACAGGTAGGTTTGAGATATATTGACTGATCATTTTCGGGAATGTTACACTGAAATTGAACATGTGTTTTATCTTGAAAAAGCTTTGGAACTATATTTACTAAATGCTCATTAAAATCATCTGCTAGTTTTTGACAATTTTCGGTAGAGGGACCCTGACTAGTATTGGTCCTGCCATTTATTTCGTTACATATTGCCCACATACTTTTGTTTTTATTGTCTGAAACTCTAATCTTATTTTCAAAATTATTTGACTTTTCTTTTCTTAATAGCATATCATAATGTTTTTTTGTTTCCTTATATTCACCGTTATAATGGGCACAATGTTTTGACAGAACCAATAACTTATCCAATTTAATTTTACATTCTACAATTTCCTGGTTTTTCGATATTATTTTCTTTTTTTTATTACTGTAAGAAATAGTGAGTGGAAAACATTGGTCGAAAATATTTTTAAAAGTGTTTATAAATCTATCCCATTGCCCATTTACATCCATTCTCTCTACCTGAAGGACCAGTTGCCAGTTCTGCTGTTTTAGAAGCTGTGAAAAATCAGATTTATTTTGATCAGAAAAGAATCTTTTATAAACAAGTCTATTTTGATTATAGTTTCTCAGATGGAATCCAACCTTTTGCGCCTTGTGATCAGAGATATGAGCTTCCAAAACCTCAGCGCTGCACTCCTCCCCCTGATTAGTGAAAATGTTATCTAAACAACTACTGTTATCTTGAGTTATTCTAGTGTTTTCATATACCGAACCCCTAATATTATACAACCTTAATAGTGAAAATAAATTATTCTTATGACAGTTTTCCCTTAGCATCTCAATATTAAAGTCTCCTGCAATAAAAACTATATCGTAACCTTTAATGTTAGTTAACAGTTGTTCTAAGCTGGTAAAAAATCGTTCCTTATTACCTGAAGGTGGTCGATATATCGAAATTATTATAATTTTTTTTCCACTTAGCTGACACTTAATCCCAGAACACTCAAATTCGCCACTCAGCGATATACTGCGCACAGTTTTTAGCTGAACAAACTTAATGTGCTTTTTTACATAAACTGCACTGCCACCATGTTGACCATCACCTCTACAAAAGGCAGAGGCTAATTTAAAATCTTTAATCCCTATTTGTTGTAACTGCTCCATAGTTTTCCAATGTTCCGTTATGCAAACAAAAAGACATTCTGGCGATTCACTTAATAGTTTTTCCAGCTTATTAACGCTATTTCCAATTGATTGAACATTTTGGTGTATTAGGCTGTGAACTTCTTGTAGTTTTTCTTTTTGATTTTTTCTTAAAAAGTTTTACTTTCGCTTGACTGTCCATAGTCCGTAGACTGTTTGTATTTTTCAATTTTTTGTAAAAATGCTGGGCATTTAGGATCTCTAGCAGAGTGAATTCTATTTCGTAAATTTAGACGTTTGCAATTCGGGCAATCCAGAGGTGTATTTTCCGGACACAGATTAGCTTCATGGGTACCGCCGCACTTGTGACAGCTCAATGCACTTTTACAGTACTTTGCTACATGACCAAACAAACAACATTTATAGGACATAGCAACGTTGTAGTATTCCTGAACATATACTCTCGTTAGATCAAAATTTATCTTCTCATTTTTGATAAGCCATCGAAAAATAGTTGGTTTGGTCTGTAGTATCCAATTCTCTTTGTAATTGTTTCTGCAATCCTTCTTTGTTATGTATTTAATCATTTTGTTGATGTCATTCCCTACCAGTGCTTGAAGTTCTGGATTTTCATTAAGAAGTATCGAAATAAATTCATCCGGTTCGTAACCTTTTTCGATCCCAGTGATCATTATTATTGGATCAGTATTTTGTAGATCTTTAATTAGAAAAGTTTTATCTTTACCTAAGACTTCTTTTAGTTCGGTTTGTTGCACATCACTCTCACATTCTACTAATATAGCACCACTTTGTAACTTTCTTACATTAGGAAAAACTTGAGCACCATTGCCATTGGCAATCAAGCTTTGCTTTATTTCTTTCAAAACTATTTTAGGGTCTGTTTGGTTTTTAATTTTTATTACTGTTTGATGTTTTTTCAGTTGCGGTGGTGTGTTCCATTTTATAACATTGGGTGCACTGCTCTTTGCTTGCAGGATAGTACTATATGTCTTTTGATCTGTGAATTGTGTCATAGTTGGCTTTGAAACCTGCAGATCAGGCGGTGGGAGTGACTCATTTATCGTGGTATTTTTAGTGCTTTGTTTCAGTAAACTTGTTAATTGTATGTTGTTTTTTTCCACCGTTCCAATTCTGTATGCCAGTTTTGTAACCATAGAAGATACTATGAAAGTAGCGTCACGTATGGCTTTGCTGATGTTCGTAGTTATTTCAGCACTTTCTGCACCATTTTGAATTATTGATAGTGCTTGCAAGGCCCTATCAAGTATATCATCAATTGACTCTGACTTGGTAGGCACCCAGTCCAAACCTAGGTTAATTTCATACTCCTTTCTTATTTTTTGACGCTCTATGCATCCTGGGCTCGAATCTGATCGCTGTCTCTTTTGAGACTTTGTTGTCTCAGTTCGCGGGTCCCCTTTTTCGGTTTCTTTTGGAGGTGTCCTCATAATTGTATTATTTGGTTTAAACCCACCATCTCCTAAGTTTGTCTGTGAAACATTGTTCATTTTACTTTCATTTGTACCACTACCGATTCCAGATAAATTCATCAATTTATTGACTTCCCCTTGTAGACCTACGTTGTTTACCTTTTTTTCTTCTTGTTTATCAATAAACATTGTTATCTCTGCATTTTTTACGTTAGCTTCCGCGCCCATCATTTTATTAATTTCCTCACTAGCAGCCGATCCAATTGACAAATGCCTAGTGGATTGTCTTGTTTTAATTCTATATTCCCACCCATCACTCTCACTGTTCATAATTTGTTATAAATCACCCGTTTATACTTTCAAACAGGTAACAAAATAAATACTCGAAAATACCATATACCGATACGGCTATAATTTATCCGTAGGTTCCGTACAACACGTCCGCTCTGTTCGACGGTCGCCGCACTTCCAAAGTAGTACTATTAGTTCTGGGACATCCTGTATATAGCCCAATCTGGCCGAAATGCGCGGGACCGCAGACGCGAAATTTTTTCTTCAAAATGCGCAACTACTAAAAACAACAAGGGATACGTTTCAGGGTACACCACAATTTCTCTTACCTGGAATCACAATAATGCATCTTCTTATGCGCCCTATAAGTCTTCTGCGAACTGAACCTGATGTCGCACACAGCGCAGTACCGATCCTGCGATTCGGCGGCACTCGTTTCCCCATTCGGAACGCTAGAACTGCTGGATCCTCCCGCTGGGCCGCCCGTTGGGCCCGTTACCGGACCAGGTGACACGGTATGCATGCGCATATGCCTGTTCAAACTGACTTTTTTGTCTGCACTGTACGAGCAATGCATGCAGGTGTATTGTTTGGCGATGCGCAATTGGCTACCGCTGGGTTCCGAACTTACACCGGATGGTTTGGTATCATCGTCTGTCGGTTTGGTTGGTCTGAAAAAGAAGGGAAAATAAAGTCTGTAAGTTATAGCTTTACACGTACGTCACAAACCCAGGGATTGAGAGCCATGGTGACTTAAAACTTCCCATCTTTATTTATTACAGACTTAAAAGTGAATAAAAAGATAATAGGTCGTTTGCGGAGTTCCGCAATACGTGTTAATAAAGACAATATTTACAGTCCTAGTTGAATATTGATTTGTTGCCATTAAATATTTGCCAGCCGTTAACTCACGGTTGTGTCAGTCTTAATTGGTTTTTATAAGTTTTTGTGCCTATAATATAAATGGATAAATAATAAATACATGGTGACTGAGGTTTGATACGATTAAAAAGAGAACGCCCGTTATTCGCCATCGTCATTTCAATTTTTTTTTTTCGAAATTACGCTATTTTAACGTTTTTGAAATCAGTCCTTGTTTTGATATTTTTCTTACGCTAAATCTTGATTGGATTTACGGTTTTGGAACTAGAGAGGCCATATTCAGTCTACAGACACTAATACAACACTGTCAAGACCAAAGAAAAGATGTCTTTATATGTTTTATAGACTACGTGAAGGCTTTTGACAACGTTAAGCTCATACAACGCTAATATCATACCTTAAAGACATAGGACTGGATGATAAAGACATAAGGCTCATAGCTAACCTGTACTGGAACCAAAAAGCAGAAATTCAATTACAAAACAACAATAACAGAACAGTTTGAAATCAAAAAGGGTGTTAGGCAGGGTTGTATCCTGTCACCAATGTTGTGTAATCTATATGCAGAAAGAGCTTATACTGAGTCAGTTCTAGATAATAATAATAATAATAATAACACTTCTTTATTTCAAATTACAAGTTACTAGGTAATTACAAACTACAAGGCAACTATAAAGTGAAATGACGTCAGAAAAAGCAATAACGACAAGAACTCACTGAAGTCAAAAGTCCCAATCAAAAAAGTCTCTCAAGGTATATGGTTCCATATTAATTAATAACCTCTTAATTGACCTTTTCCACACTCTTATATTACATATCCCTTTAATGTTAATAGGCAATCTATTATATAATTTAACGCACATGTAATATGGGCTTTTTTCAGAAATTGTTAAATGGTGACGTGGATACAAAAAATTCAAAGTTCGAGTACCGTAGCTATGCTCATTAAGTTCTTGGAAAATTTCTTTGTTTTTGAATAAGAACATTAAACACTCGTAAATATAAAGTGCATGTATTGTCATTATATTTAGCTTTTTAAAAACGCCTCTACAGGTCTCGAGGTACTGTAATCCCTGCATCAACCTCACCACTCTTTTTTGCATTACAAATACTCTTTGTACTCCCAAGCTACTTCCCCAAAAAAGTATACCGTATCTTAAAATCGATTCAAAATTTGCATGATACAATGTCTTAATTGTTTGAAAATTCATGTAAGATGACACAATCCTTATACCATATGCAACGGAGCCAAGCCTCAAACACAGCCGACTCACATGTGACTCCCATGACAAAAATTCATTTATTATCACCCCCAAAAACTTGGTTTCTGTTTCCCTATGGAGCTCCATTCCATACAGTTCAAGACTACTTGGTAGATCTATTTTATTTTGCTTAGTTCTAAAAATTATTATGTTAGTTTTATCCTTATTTAAGATTAATTTATTTTTACTAAACCAATCGTTAATCTCCCCAAAGGCCACCTCAGCTTCATGAATCAGTTCTGCAAAATCTAAACCACCAACAAGCATATTGGTATCATCACAATAGTTTGTTAAGGAAACATTATTTTCATTTACAGTTAAATCATTTATAAAAATTATAAACAATATAGGCCCCAAAATGCTACCCTGAGCTATCCCCATCAAGTTTTCCCTGAAAGCCGATTTAACCGTCCGATTCCCTTCCTGAATTATGACCCGCTGATGTCTATCTGAAAGGTAGGACCGCATCCACCTCTGCGCATTTCCTCTGATGCCGTACTTATTTAATTTATAGAGGAGCAATTCTCTGTCAATGCAGTCATATGCTTTACTAAGATCCAAGAACATCCCTACTGCTAGATTTTTATTTTCAAGGTGTTCCAAAACTATTTTCGTAAACTGAAAAATCGCAGACGTGGTCGACCTACCTCCCAGATATCCATGTTGCGTCTTAGCAAAGAGCTGACCCTCTTGGAAAAATTCCAACAGTCTCGAACATATAACCATCTCAAAAACCTTTGAGAAACTCGACAACAAGCTTATGGGTCTGTAATTGTTCAAATCTGTCGGACTGCCCTTTTTGTATAAAGGCTTAACTTTTGCAAATTTAAATTTATCTGGGAAACGTCCAAATTTCATAGAATTGTTAATAATATACGCAAGAATTCCAGCCACATCTTTAATAGACAATTTAACTATGCTACTTGGGATCTCATCTTCACCACTGTTATATTTATTTTTTAGTTTGCTGGATATTTCTAACAATTCTTTTATACAGGTAGGTTTGAGATATATTGACTGATCATTTTCGGGAATGTTACACTGAAATTGAACATGTGTTTTATCTTGAAAAAGCTTTGGAACTATATTTACTAAATGCTCATTAAAATCATCTGCTAGTTTTTGACAATTTTCGGTAGAGGGACCCTGACTAGTATTGGTCCTGCCATTTATTTCGTTACATATTGCCCACATACTTTTGTTTTTATTGTCTGAAACTCTAATCTTATTTTCAAAATTATTTGACTTTTCTTTTCTTAATAGCATATCATAATGTTTTTTTGTTTCCTTATATTCACCGTTATAATGGGCACAATGTTTTGACAGAACCAATAACTTATCCAATTTAATTTTACATTCTACAATTTCCTGGTTTTTCGATATTATTTTCTTTTTTTTATTACTGTAAGAAATAGTGAGTGGAAAACATTGGTCGAAAATATTTTTAAAAGTGTTTATAAATCTATCCCATTGCCCATTTACATCCATTCTCTCTACCTGAAGGACCAGTTGCCAGTTCTGCTGTTTTAGAAGCTGTGAAAAATCAGATTTATTTTGATCAGAAAAGAATCTTTTATAAACAAGTCTATTTTGATTATAGTTTCTCAGATGGAATCCAACCTTTTGCGCCTTGTGATCAGAGATATGAGCTTCCAAAACCTCAGCGCTGCACTCCTCCCCCTGATTAGTGAAAATGTTATCTAAACAACTACTGTTATCTTGAGTTATTCTAGTGTTTTCATATACCGAACCCCTAATATTATACAACCTTAATAGTGAAAATAAATTATTCTTATGACAGTTTTCCCTTAGCATCTCAATATTAAAGTCTCCTGCAATAAAAACTATATCGTAACCTTTAATGTTAGTTAACAGTTGTTCTAAGCTGGTAAAAAATCGTTCCTTATTACCTGAAGGTGGTCGATATATCGAAATTATTATAATTTTTTTTCCACTTAGCTGACACTTAATCCCAGAACACTCAAATTCGCCACTCAGCGATATACTGCGCACAGTTTTTAGCTGAACAAACTTAATGTGCTTTTTTACATAAACTGCACTGCCACCATGTTGACCATCACCTCTACAAAAGGCAGAGGCTAATTTAAAATCTTTAATCCCTATTTGTTGTAACTGCTCCATAGTTTTCCAATGTTCCGTTATGCAAACAAAAAGACATTCTGGCGATTCACTTAATAGTTTTTCCAGCTTATTAACGCTATTTCCAATTGATTGAACATTTTGGTGTATTAGGCTGTGAACTTCTTGTAGTTTTTCTTTTTGATTTTTTCTTAAAAAGTTTTACTTTCGCTTGACTGTCCATAGTCCGTAGACTGTTTGTATTTTTCAATTTTTTGTAAAAATGCTGGGCATTTAGGATCTCTAGCAGAGTGAATTCTATTTCGTAAATTTAGACGTTTGCAATTCGGGCAATCCAGAGGTGTATTTTCCGGACACAGATTAGCTTCATGGGTACCGCCGCACTTGTGACAGCTCAATGCACTTTTACAGTACTTTGCTACATGACCAAACAAACAACATTTATAGGACATAGCAACGTTGTAGTATTCCTGAACATATACTCTCGTTAGATCAAAATTTATCTTCTCATTTTTGATAAGCCATCGAAAAATAGTTGGTTTGGTCTGTAGTATCCAATTCTCTTTGTAATTGTTTCTGCAATCCTTCTTTGTTATGTATTTAATCATTTTGTTGATGTCATTCCCTACCAGTGCTTGAAGTTCTGGATTTTCATTAAGAAGTATCGAAATAAATTCATCCGGTTCGTAACCTTTTTCGATCCCAGTGATCATTATTATTGGATCAGTATTTTGTAGATCTTTAATTAGAAAAGTTTTATCTTTACCTAAGACTTCTTTTAGTTCGGTTTGTTGCACATCACTCTCACATTCTACTAATATAGCACCACTTTGTAACTTTCTTACATTAGGAAAAACTTGAGCACCATTGCCATTGGCAATCAAGCTTTGCTTTATTTCTTTCAAAACTATTTTAGGGTCTGTTTGGTTTTTAATTTTTATTACTGTTTGATGTTTTTTCAGTTGCGGTGGTGTGTTCCATTTTATAACATTGGGTGCACTGCTCTTTGCTTGCAGGATAGTACTATATGTCTTTTGATCTGTGAATTGTGTCATAGTTGGCTTTGAAACCTGCAGATCAGGCGGTGGGAGTGACTCATTTATCGTGGTATTTTTAGTGCTTTGTTTCAGTAAACTTGTTAATTGTATGTTGTTTTTTTCCACCGTTCCAATTCTGTATGCCAGTTTTGTAACCATAGAAGATACTATGAAAGTAGCGTCACGTATGGCTTTGCTGATGTTCGTAGTTATTTCAGCACTTTCTGCACCATTTTGAATTATTGATAGTGCTTGCAAGGCCCTATCAAGTATATCATCAATTGACTCTGACTTGGTAGGCACCCAGTCCAAACCTAGGTTAATTTCATACTCCTTTCTTATTTTTTGACGCTCTATGCATCCTGGGCTCGAATCTGATCGCTGTCTCTTTTGAGACTTTGTTGTCTCAGTTCGCGGGTCCCCTTTTTCGGTTTCTTTTGGAGGTGTCCTCATAATTGTATTATTTGGTTTAAACCCACCATCTCCTAAGTTTGTCTGTGAAACATTGTTCATTTTACTTTCATTTGTACCACTACCGATTCCAGATAAATTCATCAATTTATTGACTTCCCCTTGTAGACCTACGTTGTTTACCTTTTTTTCTTCTTGTTTATCAATAAACATTGTTATCTCTGCATTTTTTACGTTAGCTTCCGCGCCCATCATTTTATTAATTTCCTCACTAGCAGCCGATCCAATTGACAAATGCCTAGTGGATTGTCTTGTTTTAATTCTATATTCCCACCCATCACTCTCACTGTTCATAATTTGTTATAAATCACCCGTTTATACTTTCAAACAGGTAACAAAATAAATACTCGAAAATACCATATACCGATACGGCTATAATTTATCCGTAGGTTCCGTACAACACGTCCGCTCTGTTCGACGGTCGCCGCACTTCCAAAGTAGTACTATTAGTTCTGGGACATCCTGTATATAGCCCAATCTGGCCGAAATGCGCGGGACCGCAGACGCGAAATTTTTTCTTCAAAATGCGCAACTACTAAAAACAACAAGGGATACGTTTCAGGGTACACCACAATTTCTCTTACCTGGAATCACAATAATGCATCTTCTTATGCGCCCTATAAGTCTTCTGCGAACTGAACCTGATGTCGCACACAGCGCAGTACCGATCCTGCGATTCGGCGACACTCGTTTCCCCATTCGGAACGCTAGAACTGCTGGATCCTCCCGCTGGGCCGCCCGTTGGGCCCGTTACCGGACCAGGTGACACGGTATGCATGCGCATATGCCTGTTCAAACTGACTTTTTTGTCTGCACTGTACGAGCAATGCATGCAGGTGTATTGTTTGGCGATGCGCAATTGGCTACCGCTGGGTTCCGAACTTACACCGGATGGTTTGGTATCATCGTCTGTCGGTTTGGTTGGTCTGAAAAAGAAGGGAAAATAAAGTCTGTAAGTTATAGCTTTACACGTACGTCACAAACCCAGGGATTGAGAGCCATGGTGACTTAAAACTTCCCATCTTTATTTATTACAGACTTAAAAGTGAATAAAAAGATAATAGGTCGTTTGCGGAGTTCCGCAATACGTGTTAATAAAGACAATATTTACAGTCCTAGTTGAATATTGATTTGTTGCCATTAAATATTTGCCAGCCGTTAACTCACGGTTGTGTCAGTCTTAATTGGTTTTTATAAGTTTTTGTGCCTATAATATAAATGGATAAATAATAAATACATGGTGACTGAGGTTTGATACGATTAAAAAGAGAACGCCCGTTATTCGCCATCGTCATTTCAATTTTTTTTTTTCGAAATTACGCTATTTTAACGTTTTTGAAATCAGTCCTTGTTTTGATATTTTTCTTACGCTAAATCTTGATTGGATTTACGGTTTTGGAACTAGAGAGGCCATATTCAGTCTACAGACACTAATACAACACTGTCAAGACCAAAGAAAAGATGTCTTTATATGTTTTATAGACTACGTGAAGGCTTTTGACAACGTTAAGCTCATACAACGCTAATATCATACCTTAAAGACATAGGACTGGATGATAAAGACATAAGGCTCATAGCTAACCTGTACTGGAACCAAAAAGCAGAAATTCAATTACAAAACAACAATAACAGAACAGTTTGAAATCAAAAAGGGTGTTAGGCAGGGTTGTATCCTGTCACCAATGTTGTGTAATCTATATGCAGAAAGAGCTTATACTGAGTCAGTTCTAGATAATAATAATAATAATAATAACACTTCTTTATTTCAAATTACAAGTTACTAGGTAATTACAAACTACAAGGCAACTATAAAGTGAAATGACGTCAGAAAAAGCAATAACGACAAGAACTCACTGAAGTCAAAAGTCCCAATCAAAAAAGTCTCTCAAGGTATATGGTTCCATATTAATTAATAACCTCTTAATTGACCTTTTCCACACTCTTATATTACATATCCCTTTAATGTTAATAGGCAATCTATTATATAATTTAACGCACATGTAATATGGGCTTTTTTCAGAAATTGTTAAATGGTGACGTGGATACAAAAAATTCAAAGTTCGAGTACCGTAGCTATGCTCATTAAGTTCTTGGAAAATTTCTTTGTTTTTGAATAAGAACATTAAACACTCGTAAATATAAAGTGCATGTATTGTCATTATATTTAGCTTTTTAAAAACGCCTCTACAGGTCTCGAGGTACTGTAATCCCTGCATCAACCTCACCACTCTTTTTTGCATTACAAATACTCTTTGTACTCCCAAGCTACTTCCCCAAAAAAGTATACCGTATCTTAAAATCGATTCAAAATTTGCATGATACAATGTCTTAATTGTTTGAAAATTCATGTAAGATGACACAATCCTTATACCATATGCAACGGAGCCAAGCCTCAAACACAGCCGACTCACATGTGACTCCCATGACAAAAATTCATTTATTATCACCCCCAAAAACTTGGTTTCTGTTTCCCTATGGAGCTCCATTCCATACAGTTCAAGACTACTTGGTAGATCTATTTTATTTTGCTTAGTTCTAAAAATTATTATGTTAGTTTTATCCTTATTTAAGATTAATTTATTTTTACTAAACCAATCGTTAATCTCCCCAAAGGCCACCTCAGCTTCATGAATCAGTTCTGCAAAATCTAAACCACCAACAAGCATATTGGTATCATCACAATAGTTTGTTAAGGAAACATTATTTTCATTTACAGTTAAATCATTTATAAAAATTATAAACAATATAGGCCCCAAAATGCTACCCTGAGCTATCCCCATCAAGTTTTCCCTGAAAGCCGATTTAACCGTCCGATTCCCTTCCTGAATTATGACCCGCTGATGTCTATCTGAAAGGTAGGACCGCATCCACCTCTGCGCATTTCCTCTGATGCCGTACTTATTTAATTTATAGAGGAGCAATTCTCTGTCAATGCAGTCATATGCTTTACTAAGATCCAAGAACATCCCTACTGCTAGATTTTTATTTTCAAGGTGTTCCAAAACTATTTTCGTAAACTGAAAAATCGCAGACGTGGTCGACCTACCTCCCAGATATCCATGTTGCGTCTTAGCAAAGAGCTGACCCTCTTGGAAAAATTCCAACAGTCTCGAACATATAACCATCTCAAAAACCTTTGAGAAACTCGACAACAAGCTTATGGGTCTGTAATTGTTCAAATCTGTCGGACTGCCCTTTTTGTATAAAGGCTTAACTTTTGCAAATTTAAATTTATCTGGGAAACGTCCAAATTTCATAGAATTGTTAATAATATACGCAAGAATTCCAGCCACATCTTTAATAGACAATTTAACTATGCTACTTGGGATCTCATCTTCACCACTGTTATATTTATTTTTTAGTTTGCTGGATATTTCTAACAATTCTTTTATACAGGTAGGTTTGAGATATATTGACTGATCATTTTCGGGAATGTTACACTGAAATTGAACATGTGTTTTATCTTGAAAAAGCTTTGGAACTATATTTACTAAATGCTCATTAAAATCATCTGCTAGTTTTTGACAATTTTCGGTAGAGGGACCCTGACTAGTATTGGTCCTGCCATTTATTTCGTTACATATTGCCCACATACTTTTGTTTTTATTGTCTGAAACTCTAATCTTATTTTCAAAATTATTTGACTTTTCTTTTCTTAATAGCATATCATAATGTTTTTTTGTTTCCTTATATTCACCGTTATAATGGGCACAATGTTTTGACAGAACCAATAACTTATCCAATTTAATTTTACATTCTACAATTTCCTGGTTTTTCGATATTATTTTCTTTTTTTATTACTGTAAGAAATAGTGAGTGGAAAACATTGGTCGAAAATATTTTTAAAAGTGTTTATAAATCTATCCCATTGCCCATTTACATCCATTCTCTCTACCTGAAGGACCAGTTGCCAGTTCTGCTGTTTTAGAAGCTGTGAAAAATCAGATTTATTTTGATCAGAAAAGAATCTTTTATAAACAAGTCTATTTTGATTATAGTTTCTCAGATGGAATCCAACCTTTTGCGCCTTGTGATCAGAGATATGAGCTTCCAAAACCTCAGCCCTGCACTCCTCCCCCTGATTAGTGAAAATGTTATCTAAACAACTACTGTTATCTTGAGTTATTCTAGTGTTTTCATATACCGAACCCCTAATATTATACAACCTTAATAGTGAAAATAAATTATTCTTATGACAGTTTTCCCTTAGCATCTCAATATTAAAGTCTCCTGCAATAAAAACTATATCGTAACCTTTAATGTTAGTTAACAGTTGTTCTAAGCTGGTAAAAAATCGTTCCTTATTACCTGAAGGTGGTCGATATATCGAAATTATTATAATTTTTTTTCCACTTAGCTGACACTTAATCCCAGAACACTCAAATTCGCCACTCAGCGATATACTGCGCACAGTTTTTAGCTGAACAAACTTAATGTGCTTTTTTACATAAACTGCACTGCCACCATGTTGACCATCACCTCTACAAAAGGCAGAGGCTAATTTAAAATCTTTAATCCCTATTTGTTGTAACTGCTCCATAGTTTTCCAATGTTCCGTTATGCAAACAAAAAGACATTCTGGCGATTCACTTAATAGTTTTTCCAGCTTATTAACGCTATTTCCAATTGATTGAACATTTTGGTGTATTAGGCTGTGAACTTCTTGTAGTTTTTCTTTTTGATTTTTTCTTAAAAAGTTTTACTTTCGCTTGACTGTCCATAGTCCGTAGACTGTTTGTATTTTTCAATTTTTTGTAAAAATGCTGGGCATTTAGGATCTCTAGCAGAGTGAATTCTATTTCGTAAATTTAGACGTTTGCAATTCGGGCAATCCAGAGGTGTATTTTCCGGACACAGATTAGCTTCATGGGTACCGCCGCACTTGTGACAGCTCAATGCACTTTTACAGTACTTTGCTACATGACCAAACAAACAACATTTATAGGACATAGCAACGTTGTAGTATTCCTGAACATATACTCTCGTTAGATCAAAATTTATCTTCTCATTTTTGATAAGCCATCGAAAAATAGTTGGTTTGGTCTGTAGTATCCAATTCTCTTTGTAATTGTTTCTGCAATCCTTCTTTGTTATGTATTTAATCATTTTGTTGATGTCATTCCCTACCAGTGCTTGAAGTTCTGGATTTTCATTAAGAAGTATCGAAATAAATTCATCCGGTTCGTAACCTTTTTCGATCCCAGTGATCATTATTATTGGATCAGTATTTTGTAGATCTTTAATTAGAAAAGTTTTATCTTTACCTAAGACTTCTTTTAGTTCGGTTTGTTGCACATCACTCTCACATTCTACTAATATAGCACCACTTTGTAACTTTCTTACATTAGGAAAAACTTGAGCACCATTGCCATTGGCAATCAAGCTTTGCTTTATTTCTTTCAAAACTATTTTAGGGTCTGTTTGGTTTTTAATTTTTATTACTGTTTGATGTTTTTTCAGTTGCGGTGGTGTGTTCCATTTTATAACATTGGGTGCACTGCTCTTTGCTTGCAGGATAGTACTATATGTCTTTTGATCTGTGAATTGTGTCATAGTTGGCTTTGAAACCTGCAGATCAGGCGGTGGGAGTGACTCATTTATCGTGGTATTTTTAGTGCTTTGTTTCAGTAAACTTGTTAATTGTATGTTGTTTTTTTCCACCGTTCCAATTCTGTATGCCAGTTTTGTAACCATAGAAGATACTATGAAAGTAGCGTCACGTATGGCTTTGCTGATGTTCGTAGTTATTTCAGCACTTTCTGCACCATTTTGAATTATTGATAGTGCTTGCAAGGCCCTATCAAGTATATCATCAATTGACTCTGACTTGGTAGGCACCCAGTCCAAACCTAGGTTAATTTCATACTCCTTTCTTATTGTTTGACGCTCTATGCATCCTGGGCTCGAATCTGATCGCTGTCTCTTTTGAGACTTTGTTGTCTCAGTTCGCGGGTCCCCTTTTTCGGTTTCTTTTGGAGGTGTCCTCATAATTGTATTATTTGGTTTAAACCCACCATCTCCTAAGTTTGTCTGTGAAACATTGTTCATTTTACTTTCATTTGTACCACTACCGATTCCAGATAAATTCATCAATTTATTGACTTCCCCTTGTAGACCTACGTTGTTTACCTTTTTTTCTTCTTGTTTATCAATAAACATTGTTATCTCTGCATTTTTTACGTTAGCTTCCGCGCCCATCATTTTATTAATTTCCTCACTAGCAGCCGATCCAATTGACAAATGCCTAGTGGATTGTCTTGTTTTAATTCTATATTCCCACCCATCACTCTCACTGTTCATAATTTGTTATAAATCACCCGTTTATACTTTCAAACAGGTAACAAAATAAATACTCGAAAATACCATATACCGATACGGCTATAATTTATCCGTAGGTTCCGTACAACACGTCCGCTCTGTTCGACGGTCGCCGCACTTCCAAAGTAGTACTATTAGTTCTGGGACATCCTGTATATAGCCCAATCTGGCCGAAATGCGCGGGACCGCAGACGCGAAATTTTTTCTTCAAAATGCGCAACTACTAAAAACAACAAGGGATACGTTTCAGGGTACACCACAATTTCTCTTACCTGGAATCACAATAATGCATCTTCTTATGCGCCCTATAAGTCTTCTGCGAACTGAACCTGATGTCGCACACAGCGCAGTACCGATCCTGCGATTCGGCGGCACTCGTTTCCCCATTCGGAACGCTAGAACTGCTGGATCCTCCCGCTGGGCCGCCCGTTGGGCCCGTTACCGGACCAGGTGACACGGTATGCATGCGCATATGCCTGTTCAAACTGACTTTTTTGTCTGCACTGTACGAGCAATGCATGCAGGTGTATTGTTTGGCGATGCGCAATTGGCTACCGCTGGGTTCCGAACTTACACCGGATGGTTTGGTATCATCGTCTGTCGGTTTGGTTGGTCTGAAAAAGAAGGGAAAATAAAGTCTGTAAGTTATAGCTTTACACGTACGTCACAAACCCAGGGATTGAGAGCCATGGTGACTTAAAACTTCCCATCTTTATTTATTACAGACTTAAAAGTGAATAAAAAGATAATAGGTCGTTTGCGGAGTTCCGCAATACGTGTTAATAAAGACAATATTTACAGTCCTAGTTGAATATTGATTTGTTGCCATTAAATATTTGCCAGCCGTTAACTCACGGTTGTGTCAGTCTTAATTGGTTTTTATAAGTTTTTGTGCCTATAATATAAATGGATAAATAATAAATACATGGTGACTGAGGTTTGATACGATTAAAAAGAGAACGCCCGTTATTCGCCATCGTCATTTCAATTTTTTTTTTCGAAATTACGCTATTTTAACGTTTTTGAAATCAGTCCTTGTTTTGATATTTTTCTTACGCTAAATCTTGATTGGATTTACGGTTTTGGAACTAGAGAGGCCATATTCAGTCTACAGACACTAATACAACACTGTCAAGACCAAAGAAAAGATGTCTTTATATGTTTTATAGACTACGTGAAGGCTTTTGACAACGTTAAGCTCATACAACGCTAATATCATACCTTAAAGACATAGGACTGGATGATAAAGACATAAGGCTCATAGCTAACCTGTACTGGAACCAAAAAGCAGAAATTCAATTACAAAACAACAATAACAGAACAGTTTGAAATCAAAAAGGGTGTTAGGCAGGGTTGTATCCTGTCACCAATGTTGTGTAATCTATATGCAGAAAGAGCTTATACTGAGTCAGTTCTAGATAATAATAATAATAATAATAACACTTCTTTATTTCAAATTACAAGTTACTAGGTAATTACAAACTACAAGGCAACTATAAAGTGAAATGACGTCAGAAAAAGCAATAACGACAAGAACTCACTGAAGTCAAAAGTCCCAATCAAAAAAGTCTCTCAAGGTATATGGTTCCATATTAATTAATAACCTCTTAATTGACCTTTTCCACACTCTTATATTACATATCCCTTTAATGTTAATAGGCAATCTATTATATAATTTAACGCACATGTAATATGGGCTTTTTTCAGAAATTGTTAAATGGTGACGTGGATACAAAAAATTCAAAGTTCGAGTACCGTAGCTATGCTCATTAAGTTCTTGGAAAATTTCTTTGTTTTTGAATAAGAACATTAAACACTCGTAAATATAAAGTGCATGTATTGTCATTATATTTAGCTTTTTAAAAACGCCTCTACAGGTCTCGAGGTACTGTAATCCCTGCATCAACCTCACCACTCTTTTTTGCATTACAAATACTCTTTGTACTCCCAAGCTACTTCCCCAAAAAAGTATACCGTATCTTAAAATCGATTCAAAATTTGCATGATACAATGTCTTAATTGTTTGAAAATTCATGTAAGATGACACAATCCTTATACCATATGCAACGGAGCCAAGCCTCAAACACAGCCGACTCACATGTGACTCCCATGACAAAAATTCATTTATTATCACCCCCAAAAACTTGGTTTCTGTTTCCCTATGGAGCTCCATTCCATACAGTTCAAGACTACTTGGTAGATCTATTTTATTTTGCTTAGTTCTAAAAATTATTATGTTAGTTTTATCCTTATTTAAGATTAATTTATTTTTACTAAACCAATCGTTAATCTCCCCAAAGGCCACCTCAGCTTCATGAATCAGTTCTGCAAAATCTAAACCACCAACAAGCATATTGGTATCATCACAATAGTTTGTTAAGGAAACATTATTTTCATTTACAGTTAAATCATTTATAAAAATTATAAACAATATAGGCCCCAAAATGCTACCCTGAGCTATCCCCATCAAGTTTTCCCTGAAAGCCGATTTAACCGTCCGATTCCCTTCCTGAATTATGACCCGCTGATGTCTATCTGAAAGGTAGGACCGCATCCACCTCTGCGCATTTCCTCTGATGCCGTACTTATTTAATTTATAGAGGAGCAATTCTCTGTCAATGCAGTCATATGCTTTACTAAGATCCAAGAACATCCCTACTGCTAGATTTTTATTTTCAAGGTGTTCCAAAACTATTTTCGTAAACTGAAAAATCGCAGACGTGGTCGACCTACCTCCCAGATATCCATGTTGCGTCTTAGCAAAGAGCTGACCCTCTTGGAAAAATTCCAACAGTCTCGAACATATAACCATCTCAAAAACCTTTGAGAAACTCGACAACAAGCTTATGGGTCTGTAATTGTTCAAATCTGTCGGACTGCCCTTTTTGTATAAAGGCTTAACTTTTGCAAATTTAAATTTATCTGGGAAACGTCCAAATTTCATAGAATTGTTAATAATATACGCAAGAATTCCAGCCACATCTTTAATAGACAATTTAACTATGCTA
Organism: Barypeithes pellucidus; assembly: GCA_963991005.1. NCBI lineage: Eukaryota > Metazoa > Arthropoda > Insecta > Coleoptera > Curculionidae > Barypeithes > Barypeithes pellucidus. Next base: position 37,352,057 of record OZ022565.1, on the reverse strand, counting down.
CTTGGGATCTCATCTTCACCACTGTTATATTTATTTTTTAGTTTGCTGGATATTTCTAACAATTCTTTTATACAGGTAGGTTTGAGATATATTGACTGATCATTTTCGGGAATGTTACACTGAAATTGAACATGTGTTTTATCTTGAAAAAGCTTTGGAACTATATTTACTAAATGCTCATTAAAATCATCTGCTAGTTTTTGACAATTTTCGGTAGAGGGACCCTGACTAGTATTGGTCCTGCCATTTATTTCGTTACATATTGCCCACATACTTTTGTTTTTATTGTCTGAAACTCTAATCTTATTTTCAAAATTATTTGACTTTTCTTTTCTTAATAGCATATCATAATGTTTTTTTGTTTCCTTATATTCACCGTTATAATGGGCACAATGTTTTGACAGAACCAATAACTTATCCAATTTAATTTTACATTCTACAATTTCCTGGTTTTTCGATATTATTTTCTTTTTTTTATTACTGTAAGAAATAGTGAGTGGAAAACATTGGTCGAAAATATTTTTAAAAGTGTTTATAAATCTATCCCATTGCCCATTTACATCCATTCTCTCTACCTGAAGGACCAGTTGCCAGTTCTGCTGTTTTAGAAGCTGTGAAAAATCAGATTTATTTTGATCAGAAAAGAATCTTTTATAAACAAGTCTATTTTGATTATAGTTTCTCAGATGGAATCCAACCTTTTGCGCCTTGTGATCAGAGATATGAGCTTCCAAAACCTCAGCGCTGCACTCCTCCCCCTGATTAGTGAAAATGTTATCTAAACAACTACTGTTATCTTGAGTTATTCTAGTGTTTTCATATACCGAACCCCTAATATTATACAACCTTAATAGTGAAAATAAATTATTCTTATGACAGTTTTCCCTTAGCATCTCAATATTAAAGTCTCCTGCAATAAAAACTATATCGTAACCTTTAATGTTAGTTAACAGTTGTTCTAAGCTGGTAAAAAATCGTTCCTTATTACCTGAAGGTGGTCGATATATCGAAATTATTATAATTTTTTTTCCACTTAGCTGACACTTAATCCCAGAACACTCAAATTCGCCACTCAGCGATATACTGCGCACAGTTTTTAGCTGAACAAACTTAATGTGCTTTTTTACATAAACTGCACTGCCACCATGTTGACCATCACCTCTACAAAAGGCAGAGGCTAATTTAAAATCTTTAATCCCTATTTGTTGTAACTGCTCCATAGTTTTCCAATGTTCCGTTATGCAAACAAAAAGACATTCTGGCGATTCACTTAATAGTTTTTCCAGCTTATTAACGCTATTTCCAATTGATTGAACATTTTGGTGTATTAGGCTGTGAACTTCTTGTAGTTTTTCTTTTTGATTTTTTCTTAAAAAGTTTTACTTTCGCTTGACTGTCCATAGTCCGTAGACTGTTTGTATTTTTCAATTTTTTGTAAAAATGCTGGGCATTTAGGATCTCTAGCAGAGTGAATTCTATTTCGTAAATTTAGACGTTTGCAATTCGGGCAATCCAGAGGTGTATTTTCCGGACACAGATTAGCTTCATGGGTACCGCCGCACTTGTGACAGCTCAATGCACTTTTACAGTACTTTGCTACATGACCAAACAAACAACATTTATAGGACATAGCAACGTTGTAGTATTCCTGAACATATACTCTCGTTAGATCAAAATTTATCTTCTCATTTTTGATAAGCCATCGAAAAATAGTTGGTTTGGTCTGTAGTATCCAATTCTCTTTGTAATTGTTTCTGCAATCCTTCTTTGTTATGTATTTAATCATTTTGTTGATGTCATTCCCTACCAGTGCTTGAAGTTCTGGATTTTCATTAAGAAGTATCGAAATAAATTCATCCGGTTCGTAACCTTTTTCGATCCCAGTGATCATTATTATTGGATCAGTATTTTGTAGATCTTTAATTAGAAAAGTTTTATCTTTACCTAAGACTTCTTTTAGTTCGGTTTGTTGCACATCACTCTCACATTCTACTAATATAGCACCACTTTGTAACTTTCTTACATTAGGAAAAACTTGAGCACCATTGCCATTGGCAATCAAGCTTTGCTTTATTTCTTTCAAAACTATTTTAGGGTCTGTTTGGTTTTTAATTTTTATTACTGTTTGATGTTTTTTCAGTTGCGGTGGTGTGTTCCATTTTATAACATTGGGTGCACTGCTCTTTGCTTGCAGGATAGTACTATATGTCTTTTGATCTGTGAATTGTGTCATAGTTGGCTTTGAAACCTGCAGATCAGGCGGTGGGAGTGACTCATTTATCGTGGTATTTTTAGTGCTTTGTTTCAGTAAACTTGTTAATTGTATGTTGTTTTTTTCCACCGTTCCAATTCTGTATGCCAGTTTTGTAACCATAGAAGATACTATGAAAGTAGCGTCACGTATGGCTTTGCTGATGTTCGTAGTTATTTCAGCACTTTCTGCACCATTTTGAATTATTGATAGTGCTTGCAAGGCCCTATCAAGTATATCATCAATTGACTCTGACTTGGTAGGCACCCAGTCCAAACCTAGGTTAATTTCATACTCCTTTCTTATTTTTTGACGCTCTATGCATCCTGGGCTCGAATCTGATCGCTGTCTCTTTTGAGACTTTGTTGTCTCAGTTCGCGGGTCCCCTTTTTCGGTTTCTTTTGGAGGTGTCCTCATAATTGTATTATTTGGTTTAAACCCACCATCTCCTAAGTTTGTCTGTGAAACATTGTTCATTTTACTTTCATTTGTACCACTACCGATTCCAGATAAATTCATCAATTTATTGACTTCCCCTTGTAGACCTACGTTGTTTACCTTTTTTTCTTCTTGTTTATCAATAAACATTGTTATCTCTGCATTTTTTACGTTAGCTTCCGCGCCCATCATTTTATTAATTTCCTCACTAGCAGCCGATCCAATTGACAAATGCCTAGTGGATTGTCTTGTTTTAATTCTATATTCCCACCCATCACTCTCACTGTTCATAATTTGTTATAAATCACCCGTTTATACTTTCAAACAGGTAACAAAATAAATACTCGAAAATACCATATACCGATACGGCTATAATTTATCCGTAGGTTCCGTACAACACGTCCGCTCTGTTCGACGGTCGCCGCACTTCCAAAGTAGTACTATTAGTTCTGGGACATCCTGTATATAGCCCAATCTGGCCGAAATGCGCGGGACCGCAGACGCGAAATTTTTTCTTCAAAATGCGCAACTACTAAAAACAACAAGGGATACGTTTCAGGGTACACCACAATTTCTCTTACCTGGAATCACAATAATGCATCTTCTTATGCGCCCTATAAGTCTTCTGCGAACTGAACCTGATGTCGCACACAGCGCAGTACCGATCCTGCGATTCGGCGGCACTCGTTTCCCCATTCGGAACGCTAGAACTGCTGGATCCTCCCGCTGGGCCGCCCGTTGGGCCCGTTACCGGACCAGGTGACACGGTATGCATGCGCATATGCCTGTTCAAACTGACTTTTTTGTCTGCACTGTACGAGCAATGCATGCAGGTGTATTGTTTGGCGATGCGCAATTGGCTACCGCTGGGTTCCGAACTTACACCGGATGGTTTGGTATCATCGTCTGTCGGTTTGGTTGGTCTGAAAAAGAAGGGAAAATAAAGTCTGTAAGTTATAGCTTTACACGTACGTCACAAACCCAGGGATTGAGAGCCATGGTGACTTAAAACTTCCCATCTTTATTTATTACAGACTTAAAAGTGAATAAAAAGATAATAGGTCGTTTGCGGAGTTCCGCAATACGTGTTAATAAAGACAATATTTACAGTCCTAGTTGAATATTGATTTGTTGCCATTAAATATTTGCCAGCCGTTAACTCACGGTTGTGTCAGTCTTAATTGGTTTTTATAAGTTTTTGTGCCTATAATATAAATGGATAAATAATAAATACATGGTGACTGAGGTTTGATACGATTAAAAAGAGAACGCCCGTTATTCGCCATCGTCATTTCAATTTTTTTTTTTCGAAATTACGCTATTTTAACGTTTTTGAAATCAGTCCTTGTTTTGATATTTTTCTTACGCTAAATCTTGATTGGATTTACGGTTTTGGAACTAGAGAGGCCATATTCAGTCTACAGACACTAATACAACACTGTCAAGACCAAAGAAAAGATGTCTTTATATGTTTTATAGACTACGTGAAGGCTTTTGACAACGTTAAGCTCATACAACGCTAATATCATACCTTAAAGACATAGGACTGGATGATAAAGACATAAGGCTCATAGCTAACCTGTACTGGAACCAAAAAGCAGAAATTCAATTACAAAACAACAATAACAGAACAGTTTGAAATCAAAAAGGGTGTTAGGCAGGGTTGTATCCTGTCACCAATGTTGTGTAATCTATATGCAGAAAGAGCTTATACTGAGTCAGTTCTAGATAATAATAATAATAATAATAACACTTCTTTATTTCAAATTACAAGTTACTAGGTAATTACAAACTACAAGGCAACTATAAAGTGAAATGACGTCAGAAAAAGCAATAACGACAAGAACTCACTGAAGTCAAAAGTCCCAATCAAAAAAGTCTCTCAAGGTATATGGTTCCATATTAATTAATAACCTCTTAATTGACCTTTTCCACACTCTTATATTACATATCCCTTTAATGTTAATAGGCAATCTATTATATAATTTAACGCACATGTAATATGGGCTTTTTTCAGAAATTGTTAAATGGTGACGTGGATACAAAAAATTCAAAGTTCGAGTACCGTAGCTATGCTCATTAAGTTCTTGGAAAATTTCTTTGTTTTTGAATAAGAACATTAAACACTCGTAAATATAAAGTGCATGTATTGTCATTATATTTAGCTTTTTAAAAACGCCTCTACAGGTCTCGAGGTACTGTAATCCCTGCATCAACCTCACCACTCTTTTTTGCATTACAAATACTCTTTGTACTCCCAAGCTACTTCCCCAAAAAAGTATACCGTATCTTAAAATCGATTCAAAATTTGCATGATACAATGTCTTAATTGTTTGAAAATTCATGTAAGATGACACAATCCTTATACCATATGCAACGGAGCCAAGCCTCAAACACAGCCGACTCACATGTGACTCCCATGACAAAAATTCATTTATTATCACCCCCAAAAACTTGGTTTCTGTTTCCCTATGGAGCTCCATTCCATACAGTTCAAGACTACTTGGTAGATCTATTTTATTTTGCTTAGTTCTAAAAATTATTATGTTAGTTTTATCCTTATTTAAGATTAATTTATTTTTACTAAACCAATCGTTAATCTCCCCAAAGGCCACCTCAGCTTCATGAATCAGTTCTGCAAAATCTAAACCACCAACAAGCATATTGGTATCATCACAATAGTTTGTTAAGGAAACATTATTTTCATTTACAGTTAAATCATTTATAAAAATTATAAACAATATAGGCCCCAAAATGCTACCCTGAGCTATCCCCATCAAGTTTTCCCTGAAAGCCGATTTAACCGTCCGATTCCCTTCCTGAATTATGACCCGCTGATGTCTATCTGAAAGGTAGGACCGCATCCACCTCTGCGCATTTCCTCTGATGCCGTACTTATTTAATTTATAGAGGAGCAATTCTCTGTCAATGCAGTCATATGCTTTACTAAGATCCAAGAACATCCCTACTGCTAGATTTTTATTTTCAAGGTGTTCCAAAACTATTTTCGTAAACTGAAAAATCGCAGACGTGGTCGACCTACCTCCCAGATATCCATGTTGCGTCTTAGCAAAGAGCTGACCCTCTTGGAAAAATTCCAACAGTCTCGAACATATAACCATCTCAAAAACCTTTGAGAAACTCGACAACAAGCTTATGGGTCTGTAATTGTTCAAATCTGTCGGACTGCCCTTTTTGTATAAAGGCTTAACTTTTGCAAATTTAAATTTATCTGGGAAACGTCCAAATTTCATAGAATTGTTAATAATATACGCAAGAATTCCAGCCACATCTTTAATAGACAATTTAACTATGCTACTTGGGATCTCATCTTCACCACTGTTATATTTATTTTTTAGTTTGCTGGATATTTCTAACAATTCTTTTATACAGGTAGGTTTGAGATATATTGACTGATCATTTTCGGGAATGTTACACTGAAATTGAACATGTGTTTTATCTTGAAAAAGCTTTGGAACTATATTTACTAAATGCTCATTAAAATCATCTGCTAGTTTTTGACAATTTTCGGTAGAGGGACCCTGACTAGTATTGGTCCTGCCATTTATTTCGTTACATATTGCCCACATACTTTTGTTTTTATTGTCTGAAACTCTAATCTTATTTTCAAAATTATTTGACTTTTCTTTTCTTAATAGCATATCATAATGTTTTTTTGTTTCCTTATATTCACCGTTATAATGGGCACAATGTTTTGACAGAACCAATAACTTATCCAATTTAATTTTACATTCTACAATTTCCTGGTTTTTCGATATTATTTTCTTTTTTTTATTACTGTAAGAAATAGTGAGTGGAAAACATTGGTCGAAAATATTTTTAAAAGTGTTTATAAATCTATCCCATTGCCCATTTACATCCATTCTCTCTACCTGAAGGACCAGTTGCCAGTTCTGCTGTTTTAGAAGCTGTGAAAAATCAGATTTATTTTGATCAGAAAAGAATCTTTTATAAACAAGTCTATTTTGATTATAGTTTCTCAGATGGAATCCAACCTTTTGCGCCTTGTGATCAGAGATATGAGCTTCCAAAACCTCAGCCCTGCACTCCTCCCCCTGATTAGTGAAAATGTTATCTAAACAACTACTGTTATCTTGAGTTATTCTAGTGTTTTCATATACCGAACCCCTAATATTATACAACCTTAATAGTGAAAATAAATTATTCTTATGACAGTTTTCCCTTAGCATCTCAATATTAAAGTCTCCTGCAATAAAAACTATATCGTAACCTTTAATGTTAGTTAACAGTTGTTCTAAGCTGGTAAAAAATCGTTCCTTATTACCTGAAGGTGGTCGATATATCGAAATTATTATAATTTTTTTTCCACTTAGCTGACACTTAATCCCAGAACACTCAAATTCGCCACTCAGCGATATACTGCGCACAGTTTTTAGCTGAACAAACTTAATGTGCTTTTTTACATAAACTGCACTGCCACCATGTTGACCATCACCTCTACAAAAGGCAGAGGCTAATTTAAAATCTTTAATCCCTATTTGTTGTAACTGCTCCATAGTTTTCCAATGTTCCGTTATGCAAACAAAAAGACATTCTGGCGATTCACTTAATAGTTTTTCCAGCTTATTAACGCTATTTCCAATTGATTGAACATTTTGGTGTATTAGGCTGTGAACTTCTTGTAGTTTTTCTTTTTGATTTTTTCTTAAAAAGTTTTACTTTCGCTTGACTGTCCATAGTCCGTAGACTGTTTGTATTTTTCAATTTTTTGTAAAAATGCTGGGCATTTAGGATCTCTAGCAGAGTGAATTCTATTTCGTAAATTTAGACGTTTGCAATTCGGGCAATCCAGAGGTGTATTTTCCGGACACAGATTAGCTTCATGGGTACCGCCGCACTTGTGACAGCTCAATGCACTTTTACAGTACTTTGCTACATGACCAAACAAACAACATTTATAGGACATAGCAACGTTGTAGTATTCCTGAACATATACTCTCGTTAGATCAAAATTTATCTTCTCATTTTTGATAAGCCATCGAAAAATAGTTGGTTTGGTCTGTAGTATCCAATTCTCTTTGTAATTGTTTCTGCAATCCTTCTTTGTTATGTATTTAATCATTTTGTTGATGTCATTCCCTACCAGTGCTTGAAGTTCTGGATTTTCATTAAGAAGTATCGAAATAAATTCATCCGGTTCGTAACCTTTTTCGATCCCAGTGATCATTATTATTGGATCAGTATTTTGTAGATCTTTAATTAGAAAAGTTTTATCTTTACCTAAGACTTCTTTTAGTTCGGTTTGTTGCACATCACTCTCACATTCTACTAATATAGCACCACTTTGTAACTTTCTTACATTAGGAAAAACTTGAGCACCATTGCCATTGGCAATCAAGCTTTGCTTTATTTCTTTCAAAACTATTTTAGGGTCTGTTTGGTTTTTAATTTTTATTACTGTTTGATGTTTTTTCAGTTGCGGTGGTGTGTTCCATTTTATAACATTGGGTGCACTGCTCTTTGCTTGCAGGATAGTACTATATGTCTTTTGATCTGTGAATTGTGTCATAGTTGGCTTTGAAACCTGCAGATCAGGCGGTGGGAGTGACTCATTTATCGTGGTATTTTTAGTGCTTTGTTTCAGTAAACTTGTTAATTGTATGTTGTTTTTTTCCACCGTTCCAATTCTGTATGCCAGTTTTGTAACCATAGAAGATACTATGAAAGTAGCGTCACGTATGGCTTTGCTGATGTTCGTAGTTATTTCAGCACTTTCTGCACCATTTTGAATTATTGATAGTGCTTGCAAGGCCCTATCAAGTATATCATCAATTGACTCTGACTTGGTAGGCACCCAGTCCAAACCTAGGTTAATTTCATACTCCTTTCTTATTGTTTGACGCTCTATGCATCCTGGGCTCGAATCTGATCGCTGTCTCTTTTGAGACTTTGTTGTCTCAGTTCGCGGGTCCCCTTTTTCGGTTTCTTTTGGAGGTGTCCTCATAATTGTATTATTTGGTTTAAACCCACCATCTCCTAAGTTTGTCTGTGAAACATTGTTCATTTTACTTTCATTTGTACCACTACCGATTCCAGATAAATTCATCAATTTATTGACTTCCCCTTGTAGACCTACGTTGTTTACCTTTTTTTCTTCTTGTTTATCAATAAACATTGTTATCTCTGCATTTTTTACGTTAGCTTCCGCGCCCATCATTTTATTAATTTCCTCACTAGCAGCCGATCCAATTGACAAATGCCTAGTGGATTGTCTTGTTTTAATTCTATATTCCCACCCATCACTCTCACTGTTCATAATTTGTTATAAATCACCCGTTTATACTTTCAAACAGGTAACAAAATAAATACTCGAAAATACCATATACCGATACGGCTATAATTTATCCGTAGGTTCCGTACAACACGTCCGCTCTGTTCGACGGTCGCCGCACTTCCAAAGTAGTACTATTAGTTCTGGGACATCCTGTATATAGCCCAATCTGGCCGAAATGCGCGGGACCGCAGACGCGAAATTTTTTCTTCAAAATGCGCAACTACTAAAAACAACAAGGGATACGTTTCAGGGTACACCACAATTTCTCTTACCTGGAATCACAATAATGCATCTTCTTATGCGCCCTATAAGTCTTCTGCGAACTGAACCTGATGTCGCACACAGCGCAGTACCGATCCTGCGATTCGGCGGCACTCGTTTCCCCATTCGGAACGCTAGAACTGCTGGATCCTCCCGCTGGGCCGCCCGTTGGGCCCGTTACCGGACCAGGTGACACGGTATGCATGCGCATATGCCTGTTCAAACTGACTTTTTTGTCTGCACTGTACGAGCAATGCATGCAGGTGTATTGTTTGGCGATGCGCAATTGGCTACCGCTGGGTTCCGAACTTACACCGGATGGTTTGGTATCATCGTCTGTCGGTTTGGTTGGTCTGAAAAAGAAGGGAAAATAAAGTCTGTAAGTTATAGCTTTACACGTACGTCACAAACCCAGGGATTGAGAGCCATGGTGACTTAAAACTTCCCATCTTTATTTATTACAGACTTAAAAGTGAATAAAAAGATAATAGGTCGTTTGCGGAGTTCCGCAATACGTGTTAATAAAGACAATATTTACAGTCCTAGTTGAATATTGATTTGTTGCCATTAAATATTTGCCAGCCGTTAACTCACGGTTGTGTCAGACTTAATTGGTTTTTATAAGTTTTTGTGCCTATAATATAAATGGATAAATAATAAATACATGGTGACTGAGGTTTGATACGATTAAAAAGAGAACGCCCGTTATTCGCCATCGTCATTTCAATTTTTTTTTTTCGAAATTACGCTATTTTAACGTTTTTGAAATCAGTCCTTGTTTTGATATTTTTCTTACGCTAAATCTTGATTGGATTTACGGTTTTGGAACTAGAGAGGCCATATTCAGTCTACAGACACTAATACAACACTGTCAAGACCAAAGAAAAGATGTCTTTATATGTTTTATAGACTACGTGAAGGCTTTTGACAACGTTAAGCTCATACAACGCTAATATCATACCTTAAAGACATAGGACTGGATGATAAAGACATAAGGCTCATAGCTAACCTGTACTGGAACCAAAAAGCAGAAATTCAATTACAAAACAACAATAACAGAACAGTTTGAAATCAAAAAGGGTGTTAGGCAGGGTTGTATCCTGTCACCAATGTTGTGTAATCTATATGCAGAAAGAGCTTATACTGAGTCAGTTCTAGATAATAATAATAATAATAATAACACTTCTTTATTTCAAATTACAAGTTACTAGGTAATTACAAACTACAAGGCAACTATAAAGTGAAATGACGTCAGAAAAAGCAATAACGACAAGAACTCACTGAAGTCAAAAGTCCCAATCAAAAAAGTCTCTCAAGGTATATGGTTCCATATTAATTAATAACCTCTTAATTGACCTTTTCCACACTCTTATATTACATATCCCTTTAATGTTAATAGGCAATCTATTATATAATTTAACGCACATGTAATATGGGCTTTTTTCAGAAATTGTTAAATGGTGACGTGGATACAAAAAATTCAAAGTTCGAGTACCGTAGCTATGCTCATTAAGTTCTTGGAAAATTTCTTTGTTTTTGAATAAGAACATTAAACACTCGTAAATATAAAGTGCATGTATTGTCATTATATTTAGCTTTTTAAAAACGCCTCTACAGGTCTCGAGGTACGGTAATCCCTGCATCAACCTCACCACTCTTTTTTGCATTACAAATACTCTTTGTACTCCCAAGCTACTTCCCCAAAAAAGTATACCGTATCTTAAAATCGATTCAAAATTTGCATGATACAATGTCTTAATTGTTTGAAAATTCATGTAAGATGACACAATCCTTATACCATATGCAACGGAGCCAAGCCTCAAACACAGCCGACTCACATGTGACTCCCATGACAAAAATTCATTTATTATCACCCCCAAAAACTTGGTTTCTGTTTCCCTATGGAGCTCCATTCCATACAGTTCAAGACTACTTGGTAGATCTATTTTATTTTGCTTAGTTCTAAAAATTATTATGTTAGTTTTATCCTTATTTAAGATTAATTTATTTTTACTAAACCAATCGTTAATCTCCCCAAAGGCCACCTCAGCTTCATGAATCAGTTCTGCAAAATCTAAACCACCAACAAGCATATTGGTATCATCACAATAGTTTGTTAAGGAAACATTATTTTCATTTACAGTTAAATCATTTATAAAAATTATAAACAATATAGGCCCCAAAATGCTACCCTGAGCTATCCCCATCAAGTTTTCCCTGAAAGCCGATTTAACCGTCCGATTCCCTTCCTGAATTATGACCCGCTGATGTCTATCTGAAAGGTAGGACCGCATCCACCTCTGCGCATTTCCTCTGATGCCGTACTTATTTAATTTATAGAGGAGCAATTCTCTGTCAATGCAGTCATATGCTTTACTAAGATCCAAGAACATCCCTACTGCTAGATTTTTATTTTCAAGGTGTTCCAAAACTATTTTCGTAAACTGAAAAATCGCAGACGTGGTCGACCTACCTCCCAGATATCCATGTTGCGTCTTAGCAAAGAGCTGACCCTCTTGGAAAAATTCCAACAGTCTCGAACATATAACCATCTCAAAAACCTTTGAGAAACTCGACAACAAGCTTATGGGTCTGTAATTGTTCAAATCTGTCGGACTGCCCTTTTTGTATAAAGGCTTAACTTTTGCAAATTTAAATTTATCTGGGAAACGTCCAAATTTCATAGAATTGTTAATAATATACGCAAGAATTCCAGCCACATCTTTAATAGACAATTTAACTATGCTACTTGGGATCTCATCTTCACCACTGTTATATTTATTTTTTAGTTTGCTGGATATTTCTAACAATTCTTTTATACAGGTAGGTTTGAGATATATTGACTGATCATTTTCGGGAATGTTACACTGAAATTGAACATGTGTTTTATCTTGAAAAAGCTTTGGAACTATATTTACTAAATGCTCATTAAAATCATCTGCTAGTTTTTGACAATTTTCGGTAGAGGGACCCTGACTAGTATTGGTCCTGCCATTTATTTCGTTACATATTGCCCACATACTTTTGTTTTTATTGTCTGAAACTCTAATCTTATTTTCAAAATTATTTGACTTTTCTTTTCTTAATAGCATATCATAATGTTTTTTTGTTTCCTTATATTCACCGTTATAATGGGCACAATGTTTTGACAGAACCAATAACTTATCCAATTTAATTTTACATTCTACAATTTCCTGGTTTTTCGATATTATTTTCTTTTTTTATTACTGTAAGAAATAGTGAGTGGAAAACATTGGTCGAAAATATTTTTAAAAGTGTTTATAAATCTATCCCATTGCCCATTTACATCCATTCTCTCTACCTGAAGGACCAGTTGCCAGTTCTGCTGTTTTAGAAGCTGTGAAAAATCAGATTTATTTTGATCAGAAAAGAATCTTTTATAAACAAGTCTATTTTGATTATAGTTTCTCAGATGGAATCCAACCTTTTGCGCCTTGTGATCAGAGATATGAGCTTCCAAAACCTCAGCCCTGCACTCCTCCCCCTGATTAGTGAAAATGTTATCTAAACAACTACTGTTATCTTGAGTTATTCTAGTGTTTTCATATACCGAACCCCTAATATTATACAACCTTAATAGTGAAAATAAATTATTCTTATGACAGTTTTCCCTTAGCATCTCAATATTAAAGTCTCCTGCAATAAAAACTATATCGTAACCTTTAATGTTAGTTAACAGTTGTTCTAAGCTGGTAAAAAATCGTTCCTTATTACCTGAAGGTGGTCGATATTTCGAAATTATTATAATTTTTTTTCCACTTAGCTGACACTTAATCCCAGAACACTCAAATTCGCCACTCAGCGATATACTGCGCACAGTTTTTAGCTGAACAAACTTAATGTGCTTTTTTACATAAACTGCACTGCCACCATGTTGACCATCACCTCTACAAAAGGCAGAGGCTAATTTAAAATCTTTAATCCCTATTTGTTGTAACTGCTCCATAGTTTTCCAATGTTCCGTTATGCAAACAAAAAGACATTCTGGCGATTCACTTAATAGTTTTTCCAGCTTATTAACGCTATTTCCAATTGATTGAACATTTTGGTGTATTAGGCTGTGAACTTCTTGTAGTTTTTCTTTTTGATTTTTTCTTAAAAAGTTTTACTTTCGCTTGACTGTCCATAGTCCGTAGACTGTTTGTATTTTTCAATTTTTTGTAAAAATGCTGGGCATTTAGGATCTCTAGCAGAGTGAATTCTATTTCGTAAATTTAGACGTTTGCAATTCGGGCAATCCAGAGGTGTATTTTCCGGACACAGATTAGCTTCATGGGTACCGCCGCACTTGTGACAGCTCAATGCACTTTTACAGTACTTTGCTACATGACCAAACAAACAACATTTATAGGACATAGCAACGTTGTAGTATTCCTGAACATATACTCTCGTTAGATCAAAATTTATCTTCTCATTTTTGATAAGCCATCGAAAAATAGTTGGTTTGGTCTGTAGTATCCAATTCTCTTTGTAATTGTTTCTGCAATCCTTCTTTGTTATGTATTTAATCATTTTGTTGATGTCATTCCCTACCAGTGCTTGAAGTTCTGGATTTTCATTAAGAAGTATCGAAATAAATTCATCCGGTTCGTAACCTTTTTCGATCCCAGTGATCATTATTATTGGATCAGTATTTTGTAGATCTTTAATTAGAAAAGTTTTATCTTTACCTAAGACTTCTTTTAGTTCGGTTTGTTGCACATCACTCTCACATTCTACTAATATAGCACCACTTTGTAACTTTCTTACATTAGGAAAAACTTGAGCACCATTGCCATTGGCAATCAAGCTTTGCTTTATTTCTTTCAAAACTATTTTAGGGTCTGTTTGGTTTTTAATTTTTATTACTGTTTGATGTTTTTTCAGTTGCGGTGGTGTGTTCCATTTTATAACATTGGGTGCACTGCTCTTTGCTTGCAGGATAGTACTATATGTCTTTTGATCTGTGAATTGTGTCATAGTTGGCTTTGAAACCTGCAGATCAGGCGGTGGGAGTGACTCATTTATCGTGGTATTTTTAGTGCTTTGTTTCAGTAAACTTGTTAATTGTATGTTGTTTTTTTCCACCGTTCCAATTCTGTATGCCAGTTTTGTAACCATAGAAGATACTATGAAAGTAGCGTCACGTATGGCTTTGCTGATGTTCGTAGTTATTTCAGCACTTTCTGCACCATTTTGAATTATTGATAGTGCTTGCAAGGCCCTATCAAGTATATCATCAATTGACTCTGACTTGGTAGGCACCCAGTCCAAACCTAGGTTAATTTCATACTCCTTTCTTATTTTTTGACGCTCTATGCATCCTGGGCTCGAATCTGATCGCTGTCTCTTTTGAGACTTTGTTGTCTCAGTTCGCGGGTCCCCTTTTTCGGTTTCTTTTGGAGGTGTCCTCATAATTGTATTATTTGGTTTAAACCCACCATCTCCTAAGTTTGTCTGTGAAACATTGTTCATTTTACTTTCATTTGTACCACTACCGATTCCAGATAAATTCATCAATTTATTGACTTCCCCTTGTAGACCTACGTTGATACCTATTTTTCTTCTTGTTTATCAATAAACATTGTTATCTCTGCATTTTTTACGTTAGCTTCCGCGCCCATCATTTTATTAATTTCCTCACTAGCAGCCGATCCAATTGACAAATGCCTAGTGGATTGTCTTGTTTTAATTCTATATTCCCACCCATCACTCTCACTGTTCATAATTTGTTATAAATCACCCGTTTATACTTTCAAACAGGTAACAAAATAAATACTCGAAAATACCATATACCGATACGGCTATAATTTATCCGTAGGTTCCGTACAACACGTCCGCTCTGTTCGACGGTCGCCGCACTTCCAAAGTAGTACTATTAGTTCTGGGACATCCTGTATATAGCCCAATCTGGCCGAAATGCGCGGGACCGCAGACGCGAAATTTTTTCTTCAAAATGCGCAACTACTAAAAACAACAAGGGATACGTTTCAGGGTACACCACAATTTCTCTTACCTGGAATCACAATAATGCATCTTCTTATGCGCCCTATAAGTCTTCTGCGAACTGAACCTGATGTCGCACACAGCGCAGTACCGATCCTGCGATTCGGCGGCACTCGTTTCCCCATTCGGAACGCTAGAACTGCTGGATCCTCCCGCTGGGCCGCCCGTTGGGCCCGTTACCGGACCAGGTGACACGGTATGCATGCGCATATGCCTGTTCAAACTGACTTTTTTGTCTGCACTGTACGAGCAATGCATGCAGGTGTATTGTTTGGCGATGCGCAATTGGCTACCGCTGGGTTCCGAACTTACACCGGATGGTTTGGTATCATCGTCTGTCGGTTTGGTTGGTCTGAAAAAGAAGGGAAAATAAAGTCTGTAAGTTATAGCTTTACACGTACGTCACAAACCCAGGGATTGAGAGCCATGGTGACTTAAAACTTCCCATCTTTATTTATTACAGACTTAAAAGTGAATAAAAAGATAATAGGTCGTTTGCGGAGTTCCGCAATACGTGTTAATAAAGACAATATTTACAGTCCTAGTTGAATATTGATTTGTTGCCATTAAATATTTGCCAGCCGTTAACTCACGGTTGTGTCAGTCTTAATTGGTTTTTATAAGTTTTTGTGCCTATAATATAAATGGATAAATAATAAATACATGGTGACTGAGGTTTGATACGATTAAAAAGAGAACGCCCGTTATTCGCCATCGTCATTTCAATTTTTTTTTTTCGAAATTACGCTATTTTAACGTTTTTGAAATCAGTCCTTGTTTTGATATTTTTCTTACGCTAAATCTTGATTGGATTTACGGTTTTGGAACTAGAGAGGCCATATTCAGTCTACAGACACTAATACAACACTGTCAAGACCAAAGAAAAGATGTCTTTATATGTTTTATAGACTACGTGAAGGCTTTTGACAACGTTAAGCTCATACAACGCTAATATCATACCTTAAAGACATAGGACTGGATGATAAAGACATAAGGCTCATAGCTAACCTGTACTGGAACCAAAAAGCAGAAATTCAATTACAAAACAACAATAACAGAACAGTTTGAAATCAAAAAGGGTGTTAGGCAGGGTTGTATCCTGTCACCAATGTTGTGTAATCTATATGCAGAAAGAGCTTATACTGAGTCAGTTCTAGATAATAATAATAATAACACTTCTTTATTTCAAATTACAAGTTACTAGGTAATTACAAACTACAAGGCAACTATAAAGTGAAATGACGTCAGAAAAAGCAATAACGACAAGAACTCACTGAAGTCAAAAGTCCCAATCAAAAAAGTCTCTCAAGGTATATGGTTCCATATTAATTAATAACCTCTTAATTGACCTTTTCCACACTCTTATATTACATATCCCTTTAATGTTAATAGGCAATCTATTATATAATTTAACGCACATGTAATATGGGTTTTTTTCAGAAATTGTTAAATGGTGACGTGGATACAAAAAATTCAAAGTTCGAGTACCGTAGCTATGCTCATTAAGTTCTTGGAAAATTTCTTTGTTTTTGAATAAGAACATTAAACACTCGTAAATATAAAGTGCATGTATTGTCATTATATTTAGCTTTTTAAAAACGCCTCTACAGGTCTCGAGGTACTGTAATCCCTGCATCAACCTCACCACTCTTTTTTGCATTACAAATACTCTTTGTACTCCCAAGCTACTTCCCCAAAAAAGTATACCGTATCTTAAAATCGATTCAAAATTTGCATGATACAATGTCTTAATTGTTTGAAAATTCATGTAAGATGACACAATCCTTATACCATATGCAACGGAGCCAAGCCTCAAACACAGCCGACTCACATGTGACTCCCATGACAAAAATTCATTTATTATCACCCCCAAAAACTTGGTTTCTGTTTCCCTATGGAGCTCCATTCCATACAGTTCAAGACTACTTGGTAGATCTATTTTATTTTGCTTAGTTCTAAAAATTATTATGTTAGTTTTATCCTTATTTAAGATTAATTTATTTTTACTAAACCAATCGTTAATCTCCCCAAAGGCCACCTCAGCTTCATGAATCAGTTCTGCAAAATCTAAACCACCAACAAGCATATTGGTATCATCACAATAGTTTGTTAAGGAAACATTATTTTCATTTACAGTTAAATCATTTATAAAAATTATAAACAATATAGGCCCCAAAATGCTACCCTGAGCTATCCCCATCAAGTTTTCCCTGAAAGCCGATTTAACCGTCCGATTCCCTTCCTGAATTATGACCCGCTGATGTCTATCTGAAAGGTAGGACCGCATCCACCTCTGCGCATTTCCTCTGATGCCGTACTTATTTAATTTATAGAGGAGCAATTCTCTGTCAATGCAGTCATATGCTTTACTAAGATCCAAGAACATCCCTACTGCTAGATTTTTATTTTCAAGGTGTTCCAAAACTATTTTCGTAAACTGAAAAATCGCAGACGTGGTCGACCTACCTCCCAGATATCCATGTTGCGTCTTAGCAAAGAGCTGACCCTCTTGGAAAAATTCCAACAGTCTCGAACATATAACCATCTCAAAAACCTTTGAGAAACTCGACAACAAGCTTATGGGTCTGTAATTGTTCAAATCTGTCGGACTGCCCTTTTTGTATAAAGGCTTAACTTTTGCAAATTTAAATTTATCTGGGAAACGTCCAAATTTCATAGAATTGTTAATAATATACGCAAGAATTCCAGCCACATCTTTAATAGACAATTTAACTATGCTACTTGGGATCTCATCTTCACCACTGTTATATTTATTTTTTAGTTTGCTGGATATTTCTAACAATTCTTTTATACAGGTAGGTTTGAGATATATTGACTGATCATTTTCGGGAATGTTACACTGAAATTGAACATGTGTTTTATCTTGTTGCTCATTAAAATCATCTGCTAGTTTTTGACAATTTTCGGTAGAGGGACCCTGACTAGTATTGGTCCTGCCATTTATTTCGTTACATATTGCCCACATACTTTTGTTTTTATTGTCTGAAACTCTAATCTTATTTTCAAAATTATTTGACTTTTCTTTTCTTAATAGCATATCATAATGTTTTTTTGTTTCCTTATATTCACCGTTATAATGGGCACAATGTTTTGACAGAACCAATAACTTATCCAATTTAATTTTACATTCTACAATTTCCTGGTTTTTCGATATTATTTTCTTTTTTTTATTACTGTAAGAAATAGTGAGTGGAAAACATTGGTCGAAAATATTTTTAAAAGTGTTTATAAATCTATCCCATTGCCCATTTACATCCATTCTCTCTACCTGAAGGACCAGTTGCCAGTTCTGCTGTTTTAGAAGCTGTGAAAAATCAGATTTATTTTGATCAGAAAAGAATCTTTTATAAACAAGTCTATTTTGATTATAGTTTCTCAGATGGAATCCAACCTTTTGCGCCTT
The DNA here is from genome assembly GCA_963991005.1 of Barypeithes pellucidus. Taxonomy (NCBI): domain Eukaryota; kingdom Metazoa; phylum Arthropoda; class Insecta; order Coleoptera; family Curculionidae; genus Barypeithes; species Barypeithes pellucidus. The sequence continues at coordinate 37,333,361 of OZ022565.1, read as the reverse complement.
GTGATCAGAGATATGAGCTTCCAAAACCTCAGCCCTGCACTCCTCCCCCTGATTAGTGAAAATGTTATCTAAACAACTACTGTTATCTTGAGTTATTCTAGTGTTTTCATATACCGAACCCCTAATATTATACAACCTTAATAGTGAAAATAAATTATTCTTATGACAGTTTTCCCTTAGCATCTCAATATTAAAGTCTCCTGCAATAAAAACTATATCGTAACCTTTAATGTTAGTTAACAGTTGTTCTAAGCTGGTAAAAAATCGTTCCTTATTACCTGAAGGTGGTCGATATATCGAAATTATTATAATTTTTTTTCCACTTAGCTGACACTTAATCCCAGAACACTCAAATTCGCCACTCAGCGATATACTGCGCACAGTTTTTAGCTGAACAAACTTAATGTGCTTTTTTACATAAACTGCACTGCCACCATGTTGACCATCACCTCTACAAAAGGCAGAGGCTAATTTAAAATCTTTAATCCCTATTTGTTGTAACTGCTCCATAGTTTTCCAATGTTCCGTTATGCAAACAAAAAGACATTCTGGCGATTCACTTAATAGTTTTTCCAGCTTATTAACGCTATTTCCAATTGATTGAACATTTTGGTGTATTAGGCTGTGAACTTCTTGTAGTTTTTCTTTTTGATTTTTTCTTAAAAAGTTTTACTTTCGCTTGACTGTCCATAGTCCGTAGACTGTTTGTATTTTTCAATTTTTTGTAAAAATGCTGGGCATTTAGGATCTCTAGCAGAGTGAATTCTATTTCGTAAATTTAGACGTTTGCAATTCGGGCAATCCAGAGGTGTATTTTCCGGACACAGATTAGCTTCATGGGTACCGCCGCACTTGTGACAGCTCAATGCACTTTTACAGTACTTTGCTACATGACCAAACAAACAACATTTATAGGACATAGCAACGTTGTAGTATTCCTGAACATATACTCTCGTTAGATCAAAATTTATCTTCTCATTTTTGATAAGCCATCGAAAAATAGTTGGTTTGGTCTGTAGTATCCAATTCTCTTTGTAATTGTTTCTGCAATCCTTCTTTGTTATGTATTTAATCATTTTGTTGATGTCATTCCCTACCAGTGCTTGAAGTTCTGGATTTTCATTAAGAAGTATCGAAATAAATTCATCCGGTTCGTAACCTTTTTCGATCCCAGTGATCATTATTATTGGATCAGTATTTTGTAGATCTTTAATTAGAAAAGTTTTATCTTTACCTAAGACTTCTTTTAGTTCGGTTTGTTGCACATCACTCTCACATTCTACTAATATAGCACCACTTTGTAACTTTCTTACATTAGGAAAAACTTGAGCACCATTGCCATTGGCAATCAAGCTTTGCTTTATTTCTTTCAAAACTATTTTAGGGTCTGTTTGGTTTTTAATTTTTATTACTGTTTGATGTTTTTTCAGTTGCGGTGGTGTGTTCCATTTTATAACATTGGGTGCACTGCTCTTTGCTTGCAGGATAGTACTATATGTCTTTTGATCTGTGAATTGTGTCATAGTTGGCTTTGAAACCTGCAGATCAGGCGGTGGGAGTGACTCATTTATCGTGGTATTTTTAGTGCTTTGTTTCAGTAAACTTGTTAATTGTATGTTGTTTTTTTCCACCGTTCCAATTCTGTATGCCAGTTTTGTAACCATAGAAGATACTATGAAAGTAGCGTCACGTATGGCTTTGCTGATGTTCGTAGTTATTTCAGCACTTTCTGCACCATTTTGAATTATTGATAGTGCTTGCAAGGCCCTATCAAGTATATCATCAATTGACTCTGACTTGGTAGGCACCCAGTCCAAACCTAGGTTAATTTCATACTCCTTTCTTATTTTTTGACGCTCTATGCATCCTGGGCTCGAATCTGATCGCTGTCTCTTTTGAGACTTTGTTGTCTCAGTTCGCGGGTCCCCTTTTTCGGTTTCTTTTGGAGGTGTCCTCATAATTGTATTATTTGGTTTAAACCCACCATCTCCTAAGTTTGTCTGTGAAACATTGTTCATTTTACTTTCATTTGTACCACTACCGATTCCAGATAAATTCATCAATTTATTGACTTCCCCTTGTAGACCTACGTTGTTTACCTTTTTTTCTTCTTGTTTATCAATAAACATTGTTATCTCTGCATTTTTTACGTTAGCTTCCGCGCCCATCATTTTATTAATTTCCTCACTAGCAGCCGATCCAATTGACAAATGCCTAGTGGATTGTCTTGTTTTAATTCTATATTCCCACCCATCACTCTCACTGTTCATAATTTGTTATAAATCACCCGTTTATACTTTCAAACAGGTAACAAAATAAATACTCGAAAATACCATATACCGATACGGCTATAATTTATCCGTAGGTTCCGTACAACACGTCCGCTCTGTTCGACGGTCGCCGCACTTCCAAAGTAGTACTATTAGTTCTGGGACATCCTGTATATAGCCCAATCTGGCCGAAATGCGCGGGACCGCAGACGCGAAATTTTTTCTTCAAAATGCGCAACTACTAAAAACAACAAGGGATACGTTTCAGGGTACACCACAATTTCTCTTACCTGGAATCACAATAATGCATCTTCTTATGCGCCCTATAAGTCTTCTGCGAACTGAACCTGATGTCGCACACAGCGCAGTACCGATCCTGCGATTCGGCGGCACTCGTTTCCCCATTCGGAACGCTAGAACTGCTGGATCCTCCCGCTGGGCCGCCCGTTGGGCCCGTTACCGGACCAGGTGACACGGTATGCATGCGCATATGCCTGTTCAAACTGACTTTTTTGTCTGCACTGTACGAGCAATGCATGCAGGTGTATTGTTTGGCGATGCGCAATTGGCTACCGCTGGGTTCCGAACTTACACCGGATGGTTTGGTATCATCGTCTGTCGGTTTGGTTGGTCTGAAAAAGAAGGGAAAATAAAGTCTGTAAGTTATAGCTTTACACGTACGTCACAAACCCAGGGATTGAGAGCCATGGTGACTTAAAACTTCCCATCTTTATTTATTACAGACTTAAAAGTGAATAAAAAGATAATAGGTCGTTTGCGGAGTTCCGCAATACGTGTTAATAAAGACAATATTTACAGTCCTAGTTGAATATTGATTTGTTGCCATTAAATATTTGCCAGCCGTTAACTCACGGTTGTGTCAGTCTTAATTGGTTTTTATAAGTTTTTGTGCCTATAATATAAATGGATAAATAATAAATACATGGTGACTGAGGTTTGATACGATTAAAAAGAGAACGCCCGTTATTCGCCATCGTCATTTCAATTTTTTTTTTTCGAAATTACGCTATTTTAACGTTTTTGAAATCAGTCCTTGTTTTGATATTTTTCTTACGCTAAATCTTGATTGGATTTACGGTTTTGGAACTAGAGAGGCCATATTCAGTCTACAGACACTAATACAACACTGTCAAGACCAAAGAAAAGATGTCTTTATATGTTTTATAGACTACGTGAAGGCTTTTGACAACGTTAAGCTCATACAACGCTAATATCATACCTTAAAGACATAGGACTGGATGATAAAGACATAAGGCTCATAGCTAACCTGTACTGGAACCAAAAAGCAGAAATTCAATTACAAAACAACAATAACAGAACAGTTTGAAATCAAAAAGGGTGTTAGGCAGGGTTGTATCCTGTCACCAATGTTGTGTAATCTATATGCAGAAAGAGCTTATACTGAGTCAGTTCTAGATAATAATAATAATAATAATAACACTTCTTTATTTCAAATTACAAGTTACTAGGTAATTACAAACTACAAGGCAACTATAAAGTGAAATGACGTCAGAAAAAGCAATAACGACAAGAACTCACTGAAGTCAAAAGTCCCAATCAAAAAAGTCTCTCAAGGTATATGGTTCCATATTAATTAATAACCTCTTAATTGACCTTTTCCACACTCTTATATTACATATCCCTTTAATGTTAATAGGCAATCTATTATATAATTTAACGCACATGTAATATGGGTTTTTTTCAGAAATTGTTAAATGGTGACGTGGATACAAAAAATTCAAAGTTCGAGTACCGTAGCTATGCTCATTAAGTTCTTGGAAAATTTCTTTGTTTTTGAATAAGAACATTAAACACTCGTAAATATAAAGTGCATGTATTGTCATTATATTTAGCTTTTTAAAAACGCCTCTACAGGTCTCGAGGTACTGTAATCCCTGCATCAACCTCACCACTCTTTTTTGCATTACAAATACTCTTTGTACTCCCAAGCTACTTCCCCAAAAAAGTATACCGTATCTTAAAATCGATTCAAAATTTGCATGATACAATGTCTTAATTGTTTGAAAATTCATGTAAGATGACACAATCCTTATACCATATGCAACGGAGCCAAGCCTCAAACACAGCCGACTCACATGTGACTCCCATGACAAAAATTCATTTATTATCACCCCCAAAAACTTGGTTTCTGTTTCCCTATGGAGCTCCATTCCATACAGTTCAAGACTACTTGGTAGATCTATTTTATTTTGCTTAGTTCTAAAAATTATTATGTTAGTTTTATCCTTATTTAAGATTAATTTATTTTTACTAAACCAATCGTTAATCTCCCCAAAGGCCACCTCAGCTTCATGAATCAGTTCTGCAAAATCTAAACCACCAACAAGCATATTGGTATCATCACAATAGTTTGTTAAGGAAACATTATTTTCATTTACAGTTAAATCATTTATAAAAATTATAAACAATATAGGCCCCAAAATGCTACCCTGAGCTATCCCCATCAAGTTTTCCCTGAAAGCCGATTTAACCGTCCGATTCCCTTCCTGAATTATGACCCGCTGATGTCTATCTGAAAGGTAGGACCGCATCCACCTCTGCGCATTTCCTCTGATGCCGTACTTATTTAATTTATAGAGGAGCAATTCTCTGTCAATGCAGTCATATGCTTTACTAAGATCCAAGAACATCCCTACTGCTAGATTTTTATTTTCAAGGTGTTCCAAAACTATTTTCGTAAACTGAAAAATCGCAGACGTGGTCGACCTACCTCCCAGATATCCATGTTGCGTCTTAGCAAAGAGCTGACCCTCTTGGAAAAATTCCAACAGTCTCGAACATATAACCATCTCAAAAACCTTTGAGAAACTCGACAACAAGCTTATGGGTCTGTAATTGTTCAAATCTGTCGGACTGCCCTTTTTGTATAAAGGCTTAACTTTTGCAAATTTAAATTTATCTGGGAAACGTCCAAATTTCATAGAATTGTTAATAATATACGCAAGAATTCCAGCCACATCTTTAATAGACAATTTAACTATGCTACTTGGGATCTCATCTTCACCACTGTTATATTTATTTTTTAGTTTGCTGGATATTTCTAACAATTCTTTTATACAGGTAGGTTTGAGATATATTGACTGATCATTTTCGGGAATGTTACACTGAAATTGAACATGTGTTTTATCTTGAAAAAGCTTTGGAACTATATTTACTAAATGCTCATTAAAATCATCTGCTAGTTTTTGACAATTTTCGGTAGAGGGACCCTGACTAGTATTGGTCCTGCCATTTATTTCGTTACATATTGCCCACATACTTTTGTTTTTATTGTCTGAAACTCTAATCTTATTTTCAAAATTATTTGACTTTTCTTTTCTTAATAGCATATCATAATGTTTTTTTGTTTCCTTATATTCACCGTTATAATGGGCACAATGTTTTGACAGAACCAATAACTTATCCAATTTAATTTTACATTCTACAATTTCCTGGTTTTTCGATATTATTTTCTTTTTTTTATTACTGTAAGAAATAGTGAGTGGAAAACATTGGTCGAAAATATTTTTAAAAGTGTTTATAAATCTATCCCATTGCCCATTTACATCCATTCTCTCTACCTGAAGGACCAGTTGCCAGTTCTGCTGTTTTAGAAGCTGTGAAAAATCAGATTTATTTTGATCAGAAAAGAATCTTTTATAAACAAGTCTATTTTGATTATAGTTTCTCAGATGGAATCCAACCTTTTGCGCCTTGTGATCAGAGATATGAGCTTCCAAAACCTCAGCCCTGCACTCCTCCCCCTGATTAGTGAAAATGTTATCTAAACAACTACTGTTATCTTGAGTTATTCTAGTGTTTTCATATACCGAACCCCTAATATTATACAACCTTAATAGTGAAAATAAATTATTCTTATGACAGTTTTCCCTTAGCATCTCAATATTAAAGTCTCCTGCAATAAAAACTATATCGTAACCTTTAATGTTAGTTAACAGTTGTTCTAAGCTGGTAAAAAATCGTTCCTTATTACCTGAAGGTGGTCGATATATCGAAATTATTATAATTTTTTTTCCACTTAGCTGACACTTAATCCCAGAACACTCAAATTCGCCACTCAGCGATATACTGCGCACAGTTTTTAGCTGAACAAACTTAATGTGCTTTTTTACATAAACTGCACTGCCACCATGTTGACCATCACCTCTACAAAAGGCAGAGGCTAATTTAAAATCTTTAATCCCTATTTGTTGTAACTGCTCCATAGTTTTCCAATGTTCCGTTATGCAAACAAAAAGACATTCTGGCGATTCACTTAATAGTTTTTCCAGCTTATTAACGCTATTTCCAATTGATTGAACATTTTGGTGTATTAGGCTGTGAACTTCTTGTAGTTTTTCTTTTTGATTTTTTCTTAAAAAGTTTTACTTTCGCTTGACTGTCCATAGTCCGTAGACTGTTTGTATTTTTCAATTTTTTGTAAAAATGCTGGGCATTTAGGATCTCTAGCAGAGTGAATTCTATTTCGTAAATTTAGACGTTTGCAATTCGGGCAATCCAGAGGTGTATTTTCCGGACACAGATTAGCTTCATGGGTACCGCCGCACTTGTGACAGCTCAATGCACTTTTACAGTACTTTGCTACATGACCAAACAAACAACATTTATAGGACATAGCAACGTTGTAGTATTCCTGAACATATACTCTCGTTAGATCAAAATTTATCTTCTCATTTTTGATAAGCCATCGAAAAATAGTTGGTTTGGTCTGTAGTATCCAATTCTCTTTGTAATTGTTTCTGCAATCCTTCTTTGTTATGTATTTAATCATTTTGTTGATGTCATTCCCTACCAGTGCTTGAAGTTCTGGATTTTCATTAAGAAGTATCGAAATAAATTCATCCGGTTCGTAACCTTTTTCGATCCCAGTGATCATTATTATTGGATCAGTATTTTGTAGATCTTTAATTAGAAAAGTTTTATCTTTACCTAAGACTTCTTTTAGTTCGGTTTGTTGCACATCACTCTCACATTCTACTAATATAGCACCACTTTGTAACTTTCTTACATTAGGAAAAACTTGAGCACCATTGCCATTGGCAATCAAGCTTTGCTTTATTTCTTTCAAAACTATTTTAGGGTCTGTTTGGTTTTTAATTTTTATTACTGTTTGATGTTTTTTCAGTTGCGGTGGTGTGTTCCATTTTATAACATTGGGTGCACTGCTCTTTGCTTGCAGGATAGTACTATATGTCTTTTGATCTGTGAATTGTGTCATAGTTGGCTTTGAAACCTGCAGATCAGGCGGTGGGAGTGACTCATTTATCGTGGTATTTTTAGTGCTTTGTTTCAGTAAACTTGTTAATTGTATGTTGTTTTTTTCCACCGTTCCAATTCTGTATGCCAGTTTTGTAACCATAGAAGATACTATGAAAGTAGCGTCACGTATGGCTTTGCTGATGTTCGTAGTTATTTCAGCACTTTCTGCACCATTTTGAATTATTGATAGTGCTTGCAAGGCCCTATCAAGTATATCATCAATTGACTCTGACTTGGTAGGCACCCAGTCCAAACCTAGGTTAATTTCATACTCCTTTCTTATTTTTTGACGCTCTATGCATCCTGGGCTCGAATCTGATCGCTGTCTCTTTTGAGACTTTGTTGTCTCAGTTCGCGGGTCCCCTTTTTCGGTTTCTTTTGGAGGTGTCCTCATAATTGTATTATTTGGTTTAAACCCACCATCTCCTAAGTTTGTCTGTGAAACATTGTTCATTTTACTTTCATTTGTACCACTACCGATTCCAGATAAATTCATCAATTTATTGACTTCCCCTTGTAGACCTACGTTGTTTACCTTTTTTTCTTCTTGTTTATCAATAAACATTGTTATCTCTGCATTTTTTACGTTAGCTTCCGCGCCCATCATTTTATTAATTTCCTCACTAGCAGCCGATCCAATTGACAAATGCCTAGTGGATTGTCTTGTTTTAATTCTATATTCCCACCCATCACTCTCACTGTTCATAATTTGTTATAAATCACCCGTTTATACTTTCAAACAGGTAACAAAATAAATACTCGAAAATACCATATACCGATACGGCTATAATTTATCCGTAGGTTCCGTACAACACGTCCGCTCTGTTCGACGGTCGCCGCACTTCCAAAGTAGTACTATTAGTTCTGGGACATCCTGTATATAGCCCAATCTGGCCGAAATGCGCGGGACCGCAGACGCGAAATTTTTTCTTCAAAATGCGCAACTACTAAAAACAACAAGGGATACGTTTCAGGGTACACCACAATTTCTCTTACCTGGAATCACAATAATGCATCTTCTTATGCGCCCTATAAGTCTTCTGCGAACTGAACCTGATGTCGCACATAGCGCAGTACCGATCCTGCGATTCGGCGGCACTCGTTTCCCCATTCGGAACGCTAGAACTGCTGGATCCTCCCGCTGGGCCGCCCGTTGGGCCCGTTACCGGACCAGGTGACACGGTATGCATGCGCATATGCCTGTTCAAACTGACTTTTTTGTCTGCACTGTACGAGCAATGCATGCAGGTGTATTGTTTGGCGATGCGCAATTGGCTACCGCTGGGTTCCGAACTTACACCGGATGGTTTGGTATCATCGTCTGTCGGTTTGGTTGGTCTGAAAAAGAAGGGAAAATAAAGTCTGTAAGTTATAGCTTTACACGTACGTCACAAACCCAGGGATTGAGAGCCATGGTGACTTAAAACTTCCCATCTTTATTTATTACAGACTTAAAAGTGAATAAAAAGATAATAGGTCGTTTGCGGAGTTCCGCAATACGTGTTAATAAAGACAATATTTACAGTCCTAGTTGAATATTGATTTGTTGCCATTAAATATTTGCCAGCCGTTAACTCACGGTTGTGTCAGTCTTAATTGGTTTTTATAAGTTTTTGTGCCTATAATATAAATGGATAAATAATAAATACATGGTGACTGAGGTTTGATACGATTAAAAAGAGAACGCCCGTTATTCGCCATCGTCATTTCAATTTTTTTTTTCGAAATTACGCTATTTTAACGTTTTTGAAATCAGTCCTTGTTTTGATATTTTTCTTACGCTAAATCTTGATTGGATTTACGGTTTTGGAACTAGAGAGGCCATATTCAGTCTACAGACACTAATACAACACTGTCAAGACCAAAGAAAAGATGTCTTTATATGTTTTATAGACTACGTGAAGGCTTTTGACAACGTTAAGCTCATACAACGCTAATATCATACCTTAAAGACATAGGACTGGATGATAAAGACATAAGGCTCATAGCTAACCTGTACTGGAACCAAAAAGCAGAAATTCAATTACAAAACAACAATAACAGAACAGTTTGAAATCAAAAAGGGTGTTAGGCAGGGTTGTATCCTGTCACCAATGTTGTGTAATCTATATGCAGAAAGAGCTTATACTGAGTCAGTTCTAGATAATAATAATAATAATAATAACACTTCTTTATTTCAAATTACAAGTTACTAGGTAATTACAAACTACAAGGCAACTATAAAGTGAAATGACGTCAGAAAAAGCAATAACGACAAGAACTCACTGAAGTCAAAAGTCCCAATCAAAAAAGTCTCTCAAGGTATATGGTTCCATATTAATTAATAACCTCTTAATTGACCTTTTCCACACTCTTATATTACATATCCCTTTAATGTTAATAGGCAATCTATTATATAATTTAACGCACATGTAATATGGGCTTTTTTCAGAAATTGTTAAATGGTGACGTGGATACAAAAAATTCAAAGTTCGAGTACCGTAGCTATGCTCATTAAGTTCTTGGAAAATTTCTTTGTTTTTGAATAAGAACATTAAACACTCGTAAATATAAAGTGCATGTATTGTCATTATATTTAGCTTTTTAAAAACGCCTCTACAGGTCTCGAGGTACTGTAATCCCTGCATCAACCTCACCACTCTTTTTTGCATTACAAATACTCTTTGTACTCCCAAGCTACTTCCCCAAAAAAGTATACCGTATCTTAAAATCGATTCAAAATTTGCATGATACAATGTCTTAATTGTTTGAAAATTCATGTAAGATGACACAATCCTTATACCATATGCAACGGAGCCAAGCCTCAAACACAGCCGACTCACATGTGACTCCCATGACAAAAATTCATTTATTATCACCCCCAAAAACTTGGTTTCTGTTTCCCTATGGAGCTCCATTCCATACAGTTCAAGACTACTTGGTAGATCTATTTTATTTTGCTTAGTTCTAAAAATTATTATGTTAGTTTTATCCTTATTTAAGATTAATTTATTTTTACTAAACCAATCGTTAATCTCCCCAAAGGCCACCTCAGCTTCATGAATCAGTTCTGCAAAATCTAAACCACCAACAAGCATATTGGTATCATCACAATAGTTTGTTAAGGAAACATTATTTTCATTTACAGTTAAATCATTTATAAAAATTATAAACAATATAGGCCCCAAAATGCTACCCTGAGCTATCCCCATCAAGTTTTCCCTGAAAGCCGATTTAACCGTCCGATTCCCTTCCTGAATTATGACCCGCTGATGTCTATCTGAAAGGTAGGACCGCATCCACCTCTGCGCATTTCCTCTGATGCCGTACTTATTTAATTTATAGAGGAGCAATTCTCTGTCAATGCAGTCATATGCTTTACTAAGATCCAAGAACATCCCTACTGCTAGATTTTTATTTTCAAGGTGTTCCAAAACTATTTTCGTAAACTGAAAAATCGCAGACGTGGTCGACCTACCTCCCAGATATCCATGTTGCGTCTTAGCAAAGAGCTGACCCTCTTGGAAAAATTCCAACAGTCTCGAACATATAACCATCTCAAAAACCTTTGAGAAACTCGACAACAAGCTTATGGGTCTGTAATTGTTCAAATCTGTCGGACTGCCCTTTTTGTATAAAGGCTTAACTTTTGCAAATTTAAATTTATCTGGGAAACGTCCAAATTTCATAGAATTGTTAATAATATACGCAAGAATTCCAGCCACATCTTTAATAGACAATTTAACTATGCTACTTGGGATCTCATCTTCACCACTGTTATATTTATTTTTTAGTTTGCTGGATATTTCTAACAATTCTTTTATACAGGTAGGTTTGAGATATATTGACTGATCATTTTCGGGAATGTTACACTGAAATTGAACATGTGTTTTATCTTGAAAAAGCTTTGGAACTATATTTACTAAATGCTCATTAAAATCATCTGCTAGTTTTTGACAATTTTCGGTAGAGGGACCCTGACTAGTATTGGTCCTGCCATTTATTTCGTTACATATTGCCCACATACTTTTGTTTTTATTGTCTGAAACTCTAATCTTATTTTCAAAATTATTTGACTTTTCTTTTCTTAATAGCATATCATAATGTTTTTTTGTTTCCTTATATTCACCGTTATAATGGGCACAATGTTTTGACAGAACCAATAACTTATCCAATTTAATTTTACATTCTACAATTTCCTGGTTTTTCGATATTATTTTCTTTTTTTTATTACTGTAAGAAATAGTGAGTGGAAAACATTGGTCGAAAATATTTTTAAAAGTGTTTATAAATCTATCCCATTGCCCATTTACATCCATTCTCTCTACCTGAAGGACCAGTTGCCAGTTCTGCTGTTTTAGAAGCTGTGAAAAATCAGATTTATTTTGATCAGAAAAGAATCTTTTATAAACAAGTCTATTTTGATTATAGTTTCTCAGATGGAATCCAACCTTTTGCGCCTTGTGATCAGAGATATGAGCTTCCAAAACCTCAGCCCTGCACTCCTCCCCCTGATTAGTGAAAATGTTATCTAAACAACTACTGTTATCTTGAGTTATTCTAGTGTTTTCATATACCGAACCCCTAATATTATACAACCTTAATAGTGAAAATAAATTATTCTTATGACAGTTTTCCCTTAGCATCTCAATATTAAAGTCTCCTGCAATAAAAACTATATCGTAACCTTTAATGTTAGTTAACAGTTGTTCTAAGCTGGTAAAAAATCGTTCCTTATTACCTGAAGGTGGTCGATATATCGAAATTATTATAATTTTTTTTCCACTTAGCTGACACTTAATCCCAGAACACTCAAATTCGCCACTCAGCGATATACTGCGCACAGTTTTTAGCTGAACAAACTTAATGTGCTTTTTTACATAAACTGCACTGCCACCATGTTGACCATCACCTCTACAAAAGGCAGAGGCTAATTTAAAATCTTTAATCCCTATTTGTTGTAACTGCTCCATAGTTTTCCAATGTTCCGTTATGCAAACAAAAAGACATTCTGGCGATTCACTTAATAGTTTTTCCAGCTTATTAACGCTATTTCCAATTGATTGAACATTTTGGTGTATTAGGCTGTGAACTTCTTGTAGTTTTTCTTTTTGATTTTTTCTTAAAAAGTTTTACTTTCGCTTGACTGTCCATAGTCCGTAGACTGTTTGTATTTTTCAATTTTTTGTAAAAATGCTGGGCATTTAGGATCTCTAGCAGAGTGAATTCTATTTCGTAAATTTAGACGTTTGCAATTCGGGCAATCCAGAGGTGTATTTTCCGGACACAGATTAGCTTCATGGGTACCGCCGCACTTGTGACAGCTCAATGCACTTTTACAGTACTTTGCTACATGACCAAACAAACAACATTTATAGGACATAGCAACGTTGTAGTATTCCTGAACATATACTCTCGTTAGATCAAAATTTATCTTCTCATTTTTGATAAGCCATCGAAAAATAGTTGGTTTGGTCTGTAGTATCCAATTCTCTTTGTAATTGTTTCTGCAATCCTTCTTTGTTATGTATTTAATCATTTTGTTGATGTCATTCCCTACCAGTGCTTGAAGTTCTGGATTTTCATTAAGAAGTATCGAAATAAATTCATCCGGTTCGTAACCTTTTTCGATCCCAGTGATCATTATTATTGGATCAGTATTTTGTAGATCTTTAATTAGAAAAGTTTTATCTTTACCTAAGACTTCTTTTAGTTCGGTTTGTTGCACATCACTCTCACATTCTACTAATATAGCACCACTTTGTAACTTTCTTACATTAGGAAAAACTTGAGCACCATTGCCATTGGCAATCAAGCTTTGCTTTATTTCTTTCAAAACTATTTTAGGGTCTGTTTGGTTTTTAATTTTTATTACTGTTTGATGTTTTTTCAGTTGCGGTGGTGTGTTCCATTTTATAACATTGGGTGCACTGCTCTTTGCTTGCAGGATAGTACTATATGTCTTTTGATCTGTGAATTGTGTCATAGTTGGCTTTGAAACCTGCAGATCAGGCGGTGGGAGTGACTCATTTATCGTGGTATTTTTAGTGCTTTGTTTCAGTAAACTTGTTAATTGTATGTTGTTTTTTTCCACCGTTCCAATTCTGTATGCCAGTTTTGTAACCATAGAAGATACTATGAAAGTAGCGTCACGTATGGCTTTGCTGATGTTCGTAGTTATTTCAGCACTTTCTGCACCATTTTGAATTATTGATAGTGCTTGCAAGGCCCTATCAAGTATATCATCAATTGACTCTGACTTGGTAGGCACCCAGTCCAAACCTAGGTTAATTTCATACTCCTTTCTTATTTTTTGACGCTCTATGCATCCTGGGCTCGAATCTGATCGCTGTCTCTTTTGAGACTTTGTTGTCTCAGTTCGCGGGTCCCCTTTTTCGGTTTCTTTTGGAGGTGTCCTCATAATTGTATTATTTGGTTTAAACCCACCATCTCCTAAGTTTGTCTGTGAAACATTGTTCATTTTACTTTCATTTGTACCACTACCGATTCCAGATAAATTCATCAATTTATTGACTTCCCCTTGTAGACCTACGTTGTTTACCTTTTTTTCTTCTTGTTTATCAATAAACATTGTTATCTCTGCATTTTTTACGTTAGCTTCCGCGCCCATCATTTTATTAATTTCCTCACTAGCAGCCGATCCAATTGACAAATGCCTAGTGGATTGTCTTGTTTTAATTCTATATTCCCACCCATCACTCTCACTGTTCATAATTTGTTATAAATCACCCGTTTATACTTTCAAACAGGTAACAAAATAAATACTCGAAAATACCATATACCGATACGGCTATAATTTATCCGTAGGTTCCGTACAACACGTCCGCTCTGTTCGACGGTCGCCGCACTTCCAAAGTAGTACTATTAGTTCTGGGACATCCTGTATATAGCCCAATCTGGCCGAAATGCGCGGGACCGCAGACGCGAAATTTTTTCTTCAAAATGCGCAACTACTAAAAACAACAAGGGATACGTTTCAGGGTACACCACAATTTCTCTTACCTGGAATCACAATAATGCATCTTCTTATGCGCCCTATAAGTCTTCTGCGAACTGAACCTGATGTCGCACACAGCGCAGTACCGATCCTGCGATTCGGCGGCACTCGTTTCCCCATTCGGAACGCTAGAACTGCTGGATCCTCCCGCTGGGCCGCCCGTTGGGCCCGTTACCGGACCAGGTGACACGGTATGCATGCGCATATGCCTGTTCAAACTGACTTTTTTGTCTGCACTGTACGAGCAATGCATGCAGGTGTATTGTTTGGCGATGCGCAATTGGCTACCGCTGGGTTCCGAACTTACACCGGATGGTTTGGTATCATCGTCTGTCGGTTTGGTTGGTCTGAAAAAGAAGGGAAAATAAAGTCTGTAAGTTATAGCTTTACACGTACGTCACAAACCCAGGGATTGAGAGCCATGGTGACTTAAAACTTCCCATCTTTATTTATTACAGACTTAAAAGTGAATAAAAAGATAATAGGTCGTTTGCGGAGTTCCGCAATACGTGTTAATAAAGACAATATTTACAGTCCTAGTTGAATATTGATTTGTTGCCATTAAATATTTGCCAGCCGTTAACTCACGGTTGTGTCAGTCTTAATTGGTTTTTATAAGTTTTTGTGCCTATAATATAAATGGATAAATAATAAATACATGGTGACTGAGGTTTGATACGATTAAAAAGAGAACGCCCGTTATTCGCCATCGTCATTTCAATTTTTTTTTTTCGAAATTACGCTATTTTAACGTTTTTGAAATCAGTCCTTGTTTTGATATTTTTCTTACGCTAAATCTTGATTGGATTTACGGTTTTGGAACTAGAGAGGCCATATTCAGTCTACAGACACTAATACAACACTGTCAAGACCAAAGAAAAGATGTCTTTATATGTTTTATAGACTACGTGAAGGCTTTTGACAACGTTAAGCTCATACAACGCTAATATCATACCTTAAAGACATAGGACTGGATGATAAAGACATAAGGCTCATAGCTCACCTGTACTGGAACCAAAAAGCAGAAATTCAATTACAAAACAACAATAACAGAACAGTTTGAAATCAAAAAGGGTGTTAGGCAGGGTTGTATCCTGTCACCAATGTTGTGTAATCTATATGCAGAAAGAGCTTATACTGAGTCAGTTCTAGATAATAATAATAATAATAATAATAATAACACTTCTTTATTTCAAATTACAAGTTACTAGGTAATTACAAACTACAAGGCAACTATAAAGTGAAATGACGTCAGAAAAAGCAATAACGACAAGAACTCACTGAAGTCAAAAGTCCCAATCAAAAAAGTCTCTCAAGGTATATGGTTCCATATTAATTAATAACCTCTTAATTGACCTTTTCCACACTCTTATATTACATATCCCTTTAATGTTAATAGGCAATCTATTATATAATTTAACGCACATGTAATATGGGCTTTTTTCAGAAATTGTTAAATGGTGACGTGGATACAAAAAATTCAAAGTTCGAGTACCGTAGCTATGCTCATTAAGTTCTTGGAAAATTTCTTTGTTTTTGAATAAGAACATTAAACACTCGTAAATATAAAGTGCATGTATTGTCATTATATTTAGCTTTTTAAAAACGCCTCTACAGGTCTCGAGGTACTGTAATCCCTGCATCAACCTCACCACTCTTTTTTGCATTACAAATACTCTTTGTACTCCCAAGCTACTTCCCCAAAAAAGTATACCGTATCTTAAAATCGATTCAAAATTTGCATGATACAATGTCTTAATTGTTTGAAAATTCATGTAAGATGACACAATCCTTATACCATATGCAACGGAGCCAAGCCTCAAACACAGCCGACTCACATGTGACTCCCATGACAAAAATTCATTTATTATCACCCCCAAAAACTTGGTTTCTGTTTCCCTATGGAGCTCCATTCCATACAGTTCAAGACTACTTGGTAGATCTATTTTATTTTGCTTAGTTCTAAAAATTATTATGTTAGTTTTATCCTTATTTAAGATTAATTTATTTTTACTAAACCAATCGTTAATCTCCCCAAAGGCCACCTCAGCTTCATGAATCAGTTCTGCAAAATCTAAACCACCAACAAGCATATTGGTATCATCACAATAGTTTGTTAAGGAAACATTATTTTCATTTACAGTTAAATCATTTATAAAAATTATAAACAATATAGGCCCCAAAATGCTACCCTGAGCTATCCCCATCAAGTTTTCCCTGAAAGCCGATTTAACCGTCCGATTCCCTTCCTGAATTATGACCCGCTGATGTCTATCTGAAAGGTAGGACCGCATCCACCTCTGCGCATTTCCTCTGATGCCGTACTTATTTAATTTATAGAGGAGCAATTCTCTGTCAATGCAGTCATATGCTTTACTAAGATCCAAGAACATCCCTACTGCTAGATTTTTATTTTCAAGGTGTTCCAAAACTATTTTCGTAAACTGAAAAATCGCAGACGTGGTCGACCTACCTCCCAGATATCCATGTTGCGTCTTAGCAAAGAGCTGACCCTCTTGGAAAAATTCCAACAGTCTCGAACATATAACCATCTCAAAAACCTTTGAGAAACTCGACAACAAGCTTATGGGTCTGTAATTGTTCAAATCTGTCGGACTGCCCTTTTTGTATAAAGGCTTAACTTTTGCAAATTTAAATTTATCTGGGAAACGTCCAAATTTCATAGAATTGTTAATAATATACGCAAGAATTCCAGCCACATCTTTAATAGACAATTTAACTATGCTACTTGGGATCTCATCTTCACCACTGTTATATTTATTTTTTAGTTTGCTGGATATTTCTAACAATTCTTTTATACAGGTAGGTTTGAGATATATTGACTGATCATTTTCGGGAATGTTACACTGAAATTGAACATGTGTTTTATCTTGAAAAAGCTTTGGAACTATATTTACTAAATGCTCATTAAAATCATCTGCTAGTTTTTGACAATTTTCGGTAGAGGGACCCTGACTAGTATTGGTCCTGCCATTTATTTCGTTACATATTGCCCACATACTTTTGTTTTTATTGTCTGAAACTCTAATCTTATTTTCAAAATTATTTGACTTTTCTTTTCTTAATAGCATATCATAATGTTTTTTTGTTTCCTTATATTCACCGTTATAATGGGCACAATGTTTTGACAGAACCAATAACTTATCCAATTTAATTTTACATTCTACAATTTCCTGGTTTTTCGATATTATTTTCTTTTTTTTATTACTGTAAGAAATAGTGAGTGGAAAACATTGGTCGAAAATATTTTTAAAAGTGTTTATAAATCTATCCCATTGCCCATTTACATCCATTCTCTCTACCTGAAGGACCAGTTGCCAGTTCTGCTGTTTTAGAAGCTGTGAAAAATCAGATTTATTTTGATCAGAAAAGAATCTTTTATAAACAAGTCTATTTTGATTATAGTTTCTCAGATGGAATCCAACCTTTTGCGCCTTGTGATCAGAGATATGAGCTTCCAAAACCTCAGCCCTGCACTCCTCCCCCTGATTAGTGAAAATGTTATCTAAACAACTACTGTTATCTTGAGTTATTCTAGTGTTTTCATATACCGAACCCCTAATATTATACAACCTTAATAGTGAAAATAAATTATTCTTATGACAGTTTTCCCTTAGCATCTCAATATTAAAGTCTCCTGCAATAAAAACTATATCGTAACCTTTAATGTTAGTTAACAGTTGTTCTAAGCTGGTAAAAAATCGTTCCTTATTACCTGAAGGTGGTCGATATATCGAAATTATTATAATTTTTTTTCCACTTAGCTGACACTTAATCCCAGAACACTCAAATTCGCCACTCAGCGATATACTGCGCACAGTTTTTAGCTGAACAAACTTAATGTGCTTTTTTACATAAACTGCACTGCCACCATGTTGACCATCACCTCTACAAAAGGCAGAGGCTAATTTAAAATCTTTAATCCCTATTTGTTGTAACTGCTCCATAGTTTTCCAATGTTCCGTTATGCAAACAAAAAGACATTCTGGCGATTCACTTAATAGTTTTTCCAGCTTATTAACGCTATTTCCAATTGATTGAACATTTTGGTGTATTAGGCTGTGAACTTCTTGTAGTTTTTCTTTTTGATTTTTTCTTAAAAAGTTTTACTTTCGCTTGACTGTCCATAGTCCGTAGACTGTTTGTATTTTTCAATTTTTTGTAAAAATGCTGGGCATTTAGGATCTCTAGCAGAGTGAATTCTATTTCGTAAATTTAGACGTTTGCAATTCGGGCAATCCAGAGGTGTATTTTCCGGACACAGATTAGCTTCATGGGTACCGCCGCACTTGTGACAGCTCAATGCACTTTTACAGTACTTTGCTACATGACCAAACAAACAACATTTATAGGACATAGCAACGTTGTAGTATTCCTGAACATATACTCTCGTTAGATCAAAATTTATCTTCTCATTTTTGATAAGCCATCGAAAAATAGTTGGTTTGGTCTGTAGTATCCAATTCTCTTTGTAATTGTTTCTGCAATCCTTCTTTGTTATGTATTTAATCATTTTGTTGATGTCATTCCCTACCAGTGCTTGAAGTTCTGGATTTTCATTAAGAAGTATCGAAATAAATTCATCCGGTTCGTAACCTTTTTCGATCCC
The DNA here is from genome assembly GCA_963991005.1 of Barypeithes pellucidus. NCBI lineage: Eukaryota > Metazoa > Arthropoda > Insecta > Coleoptera > Curculionidae > Barypeithes > Barypeithes pellucidus. The sequence goes on along the minus strand of OZ022565.1, from coordinate 37,314,163 downwards.
AGTGATCATTATTATTGGATCAGTATTTTGTAGATCTTTAATTAGAAAAGTTTTATCTTTACCTAAGACTTCTTTTAGTTCGGTTTGTTGCACATCACTCTCACATTCTACTAATATAGCACCACTTTGTAACTTTCTTACATTAGGAAAAACTTGAGCACCATTGCCATTGGCAATCAAGCTTTGCTTTATTTCTTTCAAAACTATTTTAGGGTCTGTTTGGTTTTTAATTTTTATTACTGTTTGATGTTTTTTCAGTTGCGGTGGTGTGTTCCATTTTATAACATTGGGTGCACTGCTCTTTGCTTGCAGGATAGTACTATATGTCTTTTGATCTGTGAATTGTGTCATAGTTGGCTTTGAAACCTGCAGATCAGGCGGTGGGAGTGACTCATTTATCGTGGTATTTTTAGTGCTTTGTTTCAGTAAACTTGTTAATTGTATGTTGTTTTTTTCCACCGTTCCAATTCTGTATGCCAGTTTTGTAACCATAGAAGATACTATGAAAGTAGCGTCACGTATGGCTTTGCTGATGTTCGTAGTTATTTCAGCACTTTCTGCACCATTTTGAATTATTGATAGTGCTTGCAAGGCCCTATCAAGTATATCATCAATTGACTCTGACTTGGTAGGCACCCAGTCCAAACCTAGGTTAATTTCATACTCCTTTCTTATTTTTTGACGCTCTATGCATCCTGGGCTCGAATCTGATCGCTGTCTCTTTTGAGACTTTGTTGTCTCAGTTCGCGGGTCCCCTTTTTCGGTTTCTTTTGGAGGTGTCCTCATAATTGTATTATTTGGTTTAAACCCACCATCTCCTAAGTTTGTCTGTGAAACATTGTTCATTTTACTTTCATTTGTACCACTACCGATTCCAGATAAATTCATCAATTTATTGACTTCCCCTTGTAGACCTACGTTGTTTACCTTTTTTTCTTCTTGTTTATCAATAAACATTGTTATCTCTGCATTTTTTACGTTAGCTTCCGCGCCCATCATTTTATTAATTTCCTCACTAGCAGCCGATCCAATTGACAAATGCCTAGTGGATTGTCTTGTTTTAATTCTATATTCCCACCCATCACTCTCACTGTTCATAATTTGTTATAAATCACCCGTTTATACTTTCAAACAGGTAACAAAATAAATACTCGAAAATACCATATACCGATACGGCTATAATTTATCCGTAGGTTCCGTACAACACGTCCGCTCTGTTCGACGGTCGCCGCACTTCCAAAGTAGTACTATTAGTTCTGGGACATCCTGTATATAGCCCAATCTGGCCGAAATGCGCGGGACCGCAGACGCGAAATTTTTTCTTCAAAATGCGCAACTACTAAAAACAACAAGGGATACGTTTCAGGGTACACCACAATTTCTCTTACCTGGAATCACAATAATGCATCTTCTTATGCGCCCTATAAGTCTTCTGCGAACTGAACCTGATGTCGCACACAGCGCAGTACCGATCCTGCGATTCGGCGGCACTCGTTTCCCCATTCGGAACGCTAGAACTGCTGGATCCTCCCGCTGGGCCGCCCGTTGGGCCCGTTACCGGACCAGGTGACACGGTATGCATGCGCATATGCCTGTTCAAACTGACTTTTTTGTCTGCACTGTACGAGCAATGCATGCAGGTGTATTGTTTGGCGATGCGCAATTGGCTACCGCTGGGTTCCGAACTTACACCGGATGGTTTGGTATCATCGTCTGTCGGTTTGGTTGGTCTGAAAAAGAAGGGAAAATAAAGTCTGTAAGTTATAGCTTTACACGTACGTCACAAACCCAGGGATTGAGAGCCATGGTGACTTAAAACTTCCCATCTTTATTTATTACAGACTTAAAAGTGAATAAAAAGATAATAGGTCGTTTGCGGAGTTCCGCAATACGTGTTAATAAAGACAATATTTACAGTCCTAGTTGAATATTGATTTGTTGCCATTAAATATTTGCCAGCCGTTAACTCACGGTTGTGTCAGTCTTAATTGGTTTTTATAAGTTTTTGTGCCTATAATATAAATGGATAAATAATAAATACATGGTGACTGAGGTTTGATACGATTAAAAAGAGAACGCCCGTTATTCGCCATCGTCATTTCAATTTTTTTTTTTCGAAATTACGCTATTTTAACGTTTTTGAAATCAGTCCTTGTTTTGATATTTTTCTTACGCTAAATCTTGATTGGATTTACGGTTTTGGAACTAGAGAGGCCATATTCAGTCTACAGACACTAATACAACACTGTCAAGACCAAAGAAAAGATGTCTTTATATGTTTTATAGACTACGTGAAGGCTTTTGACAACGTTAAGCTCATACAACGCTAATATCATACCTTAAAGACATAGGACTGGATGATAAAGACATAAGGCTCATAGCTAACCTGTACTGGAACCAAAAAGCAGAAATTCAATTACAAAACAACAATAACAGAACAGTTTGAAATCAAAAAGGGTGTTAGGCAGGGTTGTATCCTGTCACCAATGTTGTGTAATCTATATGCAGAAAGAGCTTATACTGAGTCAGTTCTAGATAATAATAATAATAATAATAACACTTCTTTATTTCAAATTACAAGTTACTAGGTAATTACAAACTACAAGGCAACTATAAAGTGAAATGACGTCAGAAAAAGCAATAACGACAAGAACTCACTGAAGTCAAAAGTCCCAATCAAAAAAGTCTCTCAAGGTATATGAGTAGTAATACCCCCCGTATAGCGCGCTTGAGTTTCCCCCCCGTATGGCGCGCTTTTCCCGGAAGCCCCGGATGTCGCGGCGGGTTCGCGGTCTGAGGTGTGGCGGTGAGTCATACGTGGGCTGAGGTGTGGTGAGTCATACGCGGTTCGAGGTGTGGTGGTTTGGTGCGACGACGACTCGCTGAGTCATTAACGATAAGAACTGTCATTTAGAGGTTGTCGCGGCGGGTTCGCGGTCTGAGGTGTGGCGCGTGAGTCATACACGGTTCGAGGTGTGGTGGTTCGGTGCGACGACGACTCGCTGAGTCATTAGCGGTGGTGGAAGACGGGGACTGTTTTTAAACCCGTGGTATAGGTTTGCCGATGATGGCGGAGGACCCGCCGTTTTCGCTGAGTCATAAGAACCGTCATTTAGCGGATGTCACGGGGGCGTTTCGCTGTTTGATGAGGTTAGCACTCGCTGTTTTTTCGCTATTCGATATTTTGACTACGGTGGGAAGATGAGATGCTAACGCTATGATGGTAGTTTGTTACATAGACAGTCACTCTGTGTATGGTGGTGATGACGTCACTGATCCCAAGTCACGTGATCCTTGATGTTGTCTAATATTCTGAAAAAAGTTTCACCTACAAGGCTCGAATCACCGTTCTCTAGATTACTAGTCATAGAAACTATGAGCTCTCAGGGATTGTTCGAAGAAACCGCAGCATAGTTATACGGATGATAGATGTGGTGGCGTGAAATAACTAACAAATATATTTTTCAATATTAAATAGTACTGAAAACTGTTAATAATATCAATATAACTACTATGGTAGTACTGATGACATTGATGTACGCTAAATTATTCAGTTTGTCAGGAAGATATTACACAATGGTGACTGTTACTATAAAATACTGACTAGATAAGTTCACTGTTTTTGCTTTAACAGCAGGCATCTATATATTATGCGGTAGTTAAAAAGCGTGTTTATTGATTATTGATCGTGTTTGCAACAATGTAGTAGGAGGTAGCCGCAGCTATAAAATCGTACTAGTAATAAAGGTAAAAAAAAACACAAGAAGAACTATATTTTATTAACAATATCAAAACAGACATAAAAGTATAAATGGTAATAAAACCTTCTAAAATCAGCTGTAATTATTAGGGAAAATATAGGCTTTAAACCCTGTTCAGTAAATATGGTCGTAGTCACACTGTATATATCATGTTTTCACTCTGTAAAACGTATATCAAATAGTTGTAGGTAAAATTATAACAATATTAGATGTTTCAAAATGGTATTATAGGGTAAGTAACTGTAATCAATACTTAACAGTATCATACAAAGCGCAGGAATTCAGGTATCATAGGTAAAAAAGATAAGGGTATGCTTTTATTAACAAAACATATGTATAATATTTACAAATATACACTAAAAATAACATAAATAAACACACATAGTCATACAGGGCTAATATAAAGCAAAATATATACAAAAAGTAATCCATAAATTTAATATGGTGGGTATGCCTATGGAAAATATTAACAGTGAAAGTAGCTTAATGTGATGCTGAACTTTTTAGTATATACACATGCATGTAAAAGGTATCAATGCAGGCTAAATAAGAAAACATGTATTGGGGTAGGTAGCATTAGAAAACCATTATCAGGCACAGTTGCAATATATTACAATAAAATATAGGGTAAACCTGATAGCAATTTATGGGGTAGATGACTTTGGGGATAATAAATGCGGTTTGTGTGTAACATTCTCTTATAATTAAAAAACAGAAGAAGGTACTGGAATATGCATTAAAGACCGAGTATTCACAAAAGTTGCAGTTGTTTACATTAATAGTATTATTGTCAACATTGATACAGGGGCGGACTAAAAACAGTTTCTATGATCAAAATCAACGTAATAACAGTCCCTAATTCTCAGAAAACATACACTAAACCCTCTTTTAAACAGGAACACTGTAATAAGACACTAAACAGCTGTAATAAACAGAAAAACCCCTTTTTAAACAGGAAAACACTAGTGTTTCTGTTGTGTCAGTGTTTTGTCAATGCTGTGTCACTGTTGTGTCAGTGTTTTGTCAGTGTTTTCTGCAGTGTTTGCGCAGTGTTGTTGTTCTGTATACGTTGTGTAGGTGTTTTGTCTCACTTTTTAGCTGTTCAAGGGAACATACAACGTAAATCAGAGACGATTATACCAAAAATAGCTTACACCTAGACGGTTCATCATTAAATCTTGATCAAAACAAGGCTTCTTAACCTGAAAACCACTTAAACCCCTTTTAGAGTACAAGAACAAGGTAGTGTTTTTGTAGTGTTATGTCAGTGGTTACGCAGGTGCTGTTTTTGGTATTGGCTACATGGCGTAGGCGTTTATGCGGTTAATAAAAAAAAACGTGGCAATAGGTTTACACTACGCATAATAGTTACATTAATAAAATCCATATTACACCTAGAAATGTATTTATTATAGTTAAACAGTTTCTATGTCTCAGAACAAAGTAAAAATCTATGTAATTGTGTTGTACATCGTACGCCTATGGAAATATTAACATAGGTTACCAGAGTAAAGTGAATTAATGCGACGCGGAACTTTTAGCATATTAAATTAGCCATCATACATTTAGAATAGAATTATATATTTAAAAATAGGCCTCAAGAAAGCATTTAATAAAATGATTTAAAACTATGAACTTTTAGAAAAGTAGTTAATTTCATAAACAGATGTTTTCTATAAAAGTACCAAAGAATAATAACAAGTACGTTCCTGAAATTGATATAATAATAAGGCGCCGCCAGCAGCACCTGCATTCCGGATGTGACAGCAATTAATTATTTGCTGTAAACTATTAACGATAAACTATAAAAATTCCGATACACCTAGAAAATGCATATTCTCGATGTACAGAGTACACACATAAAGGGGTTTCAAAGACCCAAATTTTCTCTCACTCTTTTTATAGGGCCATATTATAAATTAAGTTACAAAAATTGTTTGCCGCTGAGGCTCTTAACGATATGAACTGTTATACTAACGATTAGGGATATATTATTGAGCAAGAGGGAAACACTATGAGTGAACACTGTGTTTGCCCTTTTTTGTTGGTAAATTATGAACAGCCACACTGTATATAACATGTTAGGTAAAATATGAACAGTTATTAGTCACACTGTATATAACATGTTTGGTAAAAATATGCTTCCCACACTGTGTTTATCATATGGGTAAAAATATTCAGTTATTAACCTTGTAAAAAAATCTCCGTATATCTTTAGGTATTTTAGGTAAAAAATCACACATTATTATAAAAATATAAAAACGTATTATGAATTCCATCAACACAAGGATTATTGAATAAAATTATGGTTTATTACATGCCTTTTCTTGGCGAATTCCTTGTATTGACTGCACTTTGTGCATTAATAATTTAAAAGGAGTGGTTTTACGTTACATTTTAAAAACAGTGTGACACAACTATAGTTTTAGGGGGTCATAACAACAGTGTAAGGGCTTACAGTGGGGATGATGGGACAAAAAAAATTTTTCGTCTTATTATTTTACTTAGAATATATATTTTCTATTATCAGATGAAAACCGAGGAAAAATCAAACAAGAATAACTAATTGATTGACCTTATTTAAAAACAGAGCTCAGGGGTGAGAGTTTAGTAGGTTAACAAAAAGTGGAAGAAATGATGGAACATAAAATTTTTTCGTCTTATTATTTTACTTAGAATATATATTTTCTATTATCAGATGAAAACCGAGGAAAAATCAAACAAGAATAACTAATTGATTGATCTTATTTAAAAAACAGAGCTCTGGGGTGAGAGTTTAGTAGGTTAACAAAAAGTGGAAGAAATGATGGAACATAATATTTAATCGTCTTATTATTTTACTTAGAATATATATTTTCTATTATCAGATGAAAACCGAGGAAAAATCAAAACAAGAATAACTATTTGATTGACCTTATTAAAAAAAAACAGAGCTCAGGGGAGACAGTTTAGAGGGAAAGTGGAAGAGTGTAACAGGTGGTCGAAAAAATTAGAAGGTTTTGTCTATGTAAGTAGACACATCCTGTAAAGTTCTGATTTCAAAAACAAGGTTACGTAGTACGGATATATAAAGACGAAGCCTGTTCACAGAGCAGAAGTTTTAAGTGAACAAATATATACAAGTAAGTACCCTTTCATTTAAAGTGAATTAGATGTTTAACAGGTTGTTTTTTAATTAAAGTGCCGTTTTCACAGAGAATTATTAAATTTACTGGAACCCCTTGGTATTATTTCAATAAATCGGTTTTCCCGGGTAGAAGTTATTGTCTATGTATGAAATGGGGTCAGAAAATACAGTGTTAGTTGTCTACGTTTTGGAAGCAGAGTAGTCTGTGTAGTTTTTAAAATTTAACACCCTATACCACATAATTACCTAATATGGTTTAGGCTTTCAGGCAACGTCACACCCTTAGTGAACCAATAAAAGGTGAGTCACTTTTGTGCAATTAGTTAGTTAGTGTATAAGATAAACAGTACCTATGTGCCGGGCTGAAATAGTTACCAAAAACAGTTAAAATATAGATATTAGATAGAGGAAAAAATAAAGGTAGAAAAATCCTACTAAAAAAGGTATTAGAAATTATTGCATATCGACGTTACGGTTTATATACAGGGAAAATTGCAGCAATGTGTTCGGATTTTTAAAATAAAAATTTGTACTACAAAACTGGGGTTTATGACTGGGGTTTATGAAACAACCATATACAGGGGAAATTGTGTTTTTTTAAAAATTTGTACTACAAAATGGAGCCTGGAAAATACAGGAAAAATTGTAACAGTGTTCGGTTTTTATCACACTGCATAATGAGTTTAATAGAACACAAGGGAGCCTAGCCTCTTTATGGGGTGGTTTAGGCAAATATTTCATAGAATGGTACTTTGGGGTTTTTAAATTCTCAAGAAAAAGGGAATAAAAACACATTTTTTTTAAAAAAGTATATTCATGTTACAAAAGTAGGTTATTTTGAGTAACAAAACATTTTAAAATTTAACTGGCAACGAAGAACTTATTTTAATTTTTTTAAATGGAACACCTGATATTATATTTTTAGTTAATTTTATAACAGGCTATTAGTTCTTTACTATTGCTTATTTTTGGTGTCCATGTATGTTTAAAAGTAATTTTAAGTAAAGTGTGTTAGCAAAAAAAATTAAATTTATGTTGTAAATGATTTTTGGTTCTAATATTTTTATGATAATAACTACCCTAAGACTGAACAGCAAGAAAACATTTTTGATAATAGATTATCTTTTAGTTCCTTTAGAAATATCCTGATAATAAATTAAACGGCAAACTGGGTAATTTACATGTTTTTAATGTTATTTTTGTTTTATTTAGTATAAATTCTGTGATGGAAGATAGATGGTTGGAGAATTTAAATATTATTATTATTTTTAATTATAAGCTGTTCTGATAAAACATATTTAAAATCATTTTTTTATAATATAAATATGCTTTAAACAATCCATATCCTAATATAGATATAAATAATATAAAAAATATAATTAATAAAACTATACATGTATTCAAATTACATTCTTCTCGATTTTCTATACAGCTCTATCCATTTTTCTCTAATGTTACAGTGCTGCTATTGAAATAATATAATCTCAGCTTATATTTTACAAAGGAAGATTATGTTATCAAAAATGATAAGATGTAAGCCGTTAATTATATTTATTCTCTTCCATGATGAAGGCCAAGTGTCATTATTTTCATTATTAGACGATGAATAATATAAATGTTTTGTTGAACTCCAGGTGCGAACAAAGCAAGTATAAAGTATTGTTAAAACTCCAACAGGTAGTGAGGTAATTTTTAAAAAATAAAAATAGTTTATAGTTTTCCAGGTTTGTAACTCAAAAACAGAATTATAACAGAATTTCATACATCTCAAAACAGAATTATTCTTTTGCAAATTCATCTTTCATACATCTCAAAACAGAATTATTCTTAGTTATTGTTATATATATTATTGTCACTATAAGTTGATGTAACAAATTTTTCTAAGTTTTGGTAAATTTTTTGTTTCATCTCATTAAATTAAACTAGCTGTTTTAGTGTATAATAATAAAATTGTTTTTTATCATCATATTAACTACAAACATAGTAAAATTTTAAATTGCAGTGGTGGATAATTCCAAGACAAAAAAAACCAACATAAACAGGGCTATTATAAGGCACTTTCTCTTCTCCATTTGTATTGCAACAAAATTTTCATTAAGCACTATACGTTTTTAAATTTGGGGTTTGCATTCAATGTTTGAGCTCCATGTTTTTACCAATATTTTTTCCCAATGTGTGATTAATCTAATATCAACACGCATGGACAAGAACGTGTTCTCTAAGAATTTTTTCGAGCGGAAATCATGTATTACAACCAACCAAAACATTATCTATTGACACAGGAATATATGAGGATGCTTTAATTAGATTATAATTGGTTATGGCAATCCCTAAATGTAATATTTTTCCAAAACCCAACCTGATCCGTTTTAAGCAAATTTTGGCATTTTTCTCATTTATTTTGAATATAAACTTCTTATAAATTTCACTTAAATCTGTTGTTTATGACATAGCCTCATTTTTAGTATTAAATGATTTTTTCTCTATTGTTTCTTTTGTTTGTAAACTATAATAACCAAATATTTCCACATTAATCATTAGACATCTATGTTTTCGTTAAGTTCCACGTGGCCATCACGTTTAAGCCTGCGATTGATGTTTTTAAAGAGATTGATGGTTTTAAAAAATTTTTGTACTCACTGCACTGATACACCTTGTATGTTTAGAACTAATTCTTTTTCTCATCATTTTTTTTAAAAATAACAGTAACAGAATGGTAACAATACCGTTTTTTATGTTCATAGGGTTGTTCGTTAGCAGTAATGCCTTCTTGTGGTTACAGGATTGTATGTCTCAGAATGTTGAAACACCAACTATCGTGACACCTTTTATAGTACAGTGAAAACAATTTAAAGATGGTTCTGAACAAAGATAAGCGCACTATTTTTTTGTTCTAGGTGTTTTAATATGGCTTTCAATTTTCACGTTACCATCACCTTTAGGCTGCTTTTTTGGATTCTTATGTTTTAATAAGCTTTAGGCACATCACATAGTTGAGACTTAGATTTTTATGGATTAGAATAGTGAATCCCCATCTGTTTTTCTTTCTACGCATTCATAGGATCTTTTGTGCTAAATATGAATTCTTTGGTAAAAATAGGCGTATTTGTATATATTTAGATGAACTAAGACGTCCTTTTGATCGTTTTCCTATTGTATGTACAATAGTTGACAATAATATTTGTTTATTGGTATTTAAATCCTTTGCAGTTTTTATAGGATGACTCATGAATAGTAAATGCCCTTTAGTTAACTGAAATTCTTCCACAACAACACCAAGTATGATGTCGATAACAGTATTGGCTGAGAAGAAACAAACCATTATCACTTCTAAATCCGTACAATACAGGGTGTTCAAGCGATCGTTCATAGTATATCATGACATAAGGTAACAAAACGCAAAAACGGATATTTTTAGTGAACAAATCCTGTTTATTACCCTATTTTGTTACTACCAAAACAATATAACGACATATATAGGATTAAAATCAACTTCGCAGATAATAACCATACAATTGAAATACACTGCTTTATGAGAGATACATAAACATGTTAAATTAAAGATTATTTTAAACTTTCGTGTGAAATGAGGCGGATTCTGAGGGCTTGAACTTTGACGTTTTCAAACACAGTAGACATGTAATAGGTGTTCTATTTATTGTATAGAGCTTCTTCAGCATTATATCATGACCTTTATAACCTTAATAACTTGATGCTTAACATTGAATCTATATAAGTTAGGATCTTAATACCAGCTAAACAGGGCTAATAACCCTTGGTTTCTAACCCAATAACAGCCAAACAGGGTTTAATAACCCTGTTTTATCCCAACAACAGCTAAACAGGGTTTAATAACCCTGTTTTTAACCCAATAACAGCTAAACAGGGTTTAATAACCCTGTTTTAACCCAATAACAGCTAAACAGGGGTTGTTAACCACTCAGTGGTTTGTTCGGGTGGTTAACAACCCCTGTTTAGCTGTTATTGGGTTAAAACAGGGTTATTAAACCCTGTTTAGCTGTTATTGGGTTAAAAACAGGGTTATTAAACCCTGTTTAGCTGTTGTTGGGATAAAACAGGGTTATTAAACCCTGTTTGGCTGTTATTGGGTTAGAAACCAAGGGTTATTAGCCCTGTTTAGCTGGTATTAAGATCCTAACTTATATAGATTCAATGTTAAGCATCAAGTTATTAAGGTTATAAAGGTCATGATATAATGCTGAAGAAGCTCTATACAATAAATAGAACACCTATTACATGTCTACTGTGTTTGAAAACGTCAAAGTTCAAGCCCTCAGAATCCGCCTCATTTCACACGAAAGTTTAAAATAATCTTTAATTTAACATGTTTATGTATCTCTCATAAAGCAGTGTATTTCAATTGTATGGTTATTATCTGCGAAGTTGATTTTAATCCTATATATGTCGTTATATTGTTTTGGTAGTAACAAAATAGGGTAATAAACAGGATTTGTTCACTAAAAATATCCGTTTTTGCGTTTTGTTACCTTATGTCATGATATACTATGAACGATCGCTTGAACACCCTGTATTGTACGGATTTAGAAGTGATAATGGTTTGTTTCTTCTCAGCCAATACTGTTATCGACATCATACTTGGTGTTGTTGTGGAAGAATTTCAGTTAACTAAAGGGCATTTACTATTCATGAGTCATCCTATAAAAACTGCAAAGGATTTAAATACCAATAAACAAATATTATTGTCAACTATTGTACATACAATAGGAAAACGATCAAAAGGACGTCTTAGTTCATCTAAATATATACAAATACGCCTATTTTTACCAAAGAATTCATATTTAGCACAAAAGATCCTATGAATGCGTAGAAAGAAAAACAGATGGGGATTCACTATTCTAATCCATAAAAATCTAAGTCTCAACTATGTGATGTGCCTAAAGCTTATTAAAACATAAGAATCCAAAAAAGCAGCCTAAAGGTGATGGTAACGTGAAAATTGAAAGCCATATTAAAACACCTAGAACAAAAAAATAGTGCGCTTATCTTTGTTCAGAACCATCTTTAAATTGTTTTCACTGTACTATAAAAGGTGTCACGATAGTTGGTGTTTCAACATTCTGAGACATACAATCCTGTAACCACAAGAAGGCATTACTGCTAACGAACAACCCTATGAACATAAAAAACGGTATTGTTACCATTCTGTTACTGTTATTTTTAAAAAAAATGATGAGAAAAAGAATTAGTTCTAAACATACAAGGTGTATCAGTGCAGTGAGTACAAAAATTTTTTAAAACCATCAATCTCTTTAAAAACATCAATCGCAGGCTTAAACGTGATGGCCACGTGGAACTTAACGAAAACATAGATGTCTAATGATTAATGTGGAAATATTTGGTTATTATAGTTTACAAACAAAAGAAACAATAGAGAAAAAATCATTTAATACTAAAAATGAGGCTATGTCATAAACAACAGATTTAAGTGAAATTTATAAGAAGTTTATATTCAAAATAAATGAGAAAAATGCCAAAATTTGCTTAAAACGGATCAGGTTGGGTTTTGGAAAAATATTACATTTAGGGATTGCCATAACCAATTATAATCTAATTAAAGCATCCTCATATATTCCTGTGTCAATAGATAATGTTTTGGTTGGTTGTAATACATGATTTCCGCTCGAAAAAATTCTTAGAGAACACGTTCTTGTCCATGCGTGTTGATATTAGATTAATCACACATTGGGAAAAAATATTGGTAAAAACATGGAGCTCAAACATTGAATGCAAACCCCAAATTTAAAAACGTATAGTGCTTAATGAAAATTTTGTTGCAATACAAATGGAGAAGAGAAAGTGCCTTATAATAGCCCTGTTTATGTTGGTTTTTTTTGTCTTGGAATTATCCACCACTGCAATTTAAAATTTTACTATGTTTGTAGTTAATATGATGATAAAAAACAATTTTATTATTATACACTAAAACAGCTAGTTTAATTTAATGAGATGAAACAAAAAATTTACCAAAACTTAGAAAAATTTGTTACATCAACTTATAGTGACAATAATATATATAACAATAACTAAGAATAATTCTGTTTTGAGATGTATGAAAGATGAATTTGCAAAAGAATAATTCTGTTTTGAGATGTATGAAATTCTGTTATAATTCTGTTTTTGAGTTACAAACCTGGAAAACTATAAACTATTTTTATTTTTTAAAAATTACCTCACTACCTGTTGGAGTTTTAACAATACTTTATACTTGCTTTGTTCGCACCTGGAGTTCAACAAAACATTTATATTATTCATCGTCTAATAATGAAAATAATGACACTTGGCCTTCATCATGGAAGAGAATAAATATAATTAACGGCTTACATCTTATCATTTTTGATAACATAATCTTCCTTTGTAAAATATAAGCTGAGATTATATTATTTCAATAGCAGCACTGTAACATTAGAGAAAAATGGATAGAGCTGTATAGAAAATCGAGAAGAATGTAATTTGAATACATGTATAGTTTTATTAATTATATTTTTTATATTATTTATATCTATATTAGGATATGGATTGTTTAAAGCATATTTATATTATAAAAAAATGATTTTAAATATGTTTTATCAGAACAGCTTATAATTAAAAATAATAATAATATTTAAATTCTCCAACCATCTATCTTCCATCACAGAATTTATACTAAATAAAACAAAAATAACATTAAAAACATGTAAATTACCCAGTTTGCCGTTTAATTTATTATCAGGATATTTCTAAAGGAACTAAAAGATAATCTATTATCAAAAATGTTTTCTTGCTGTTCAGTCTTAGGGTAGTTATTATCATAAAAATATTAGAACCAAAAATCATTTACAACATAAATTTAATTTTTTTTGCTAACACACTTTACTTAAAATTACTTTTAAACATACATGGACACCAAAAATAAGCAATAGTAAAGAACTAATAGCCTGTTATAAAATTAACTAAAAATATAATATCAGGTGTTCCATTTAAAAAAATTAAAATAAGTTCTTCGTTGCCAGTTAAATTTTAAAATGTTTTGTTACTCAAAATAACCTACTTTTGTAACATGAATATACTTTTTTAAAAAAAATGTGTTTTTATTCCCTTTTTCTTGAGAATTTAAAAACCCCAAAGTACCATTCTATGAAATATTTGCCTAAACCACCCCATAAAGAGGCTAGGCTCCCTTGTGTTCTATTAAACTCATTATGCAGTGTGATAAAAACCGAACACTGTTACAATTTTTCCTGTATTTTCCAGGCTCCATTTTGTAGTACAAATTTTTAAAAAAACACAATTTCCCCTGTATATGGTTGTTTCATAAACCCCAGTCATAAACCCCAGTTTTGTAGTACAAATTTTTATTTTAAAAATCCGAACACATTGCTGCAATTTTCCCTGTATATAAACCGTAACGTCGATATGCAATAATTTCTAATACCTTTTTTAGTAGGATTTTTCTACCTTTATTTTTTCCTCTATCTAATATCTATATTTTAACTGTTTTTGGTAACTATTTCAGCCCGGCACATAGGTACTGTTTATCTTATACACTAACTAACTAATTGCACAAAAGTGACTCACCTTTTATTGGTTCACTAAGGGTGTGACGTTGCCTGAAAGCCTAAACCATATTAGGTAATTATGTGGTATAGGGTGTTAAATTTTAAAAACTACACAGACTACTCTGCTTCCAAAACGTAGACAACTAACACTGTATTTTCTGACCCCATTTCATACATAGACAATAACTTCTACCCGGGAAAACCGATTTATTGAAATAATACCAAGGGGTTCCAGTAAATTTAATAATTCTCTGTGAAAACGGCACTTTAATTAAAAAACAACCTGTTAAACATCTAATTCACTTTAAATGAAAGGGTACTTACTTGTATATATTTGTTCACTTAAAACTTCTGCTCTGTGAACAGGCTTCGTCTTTATATATCCGTACTACGTAACCTTGTTTTTGAAATCAGAACTTTACAGGATGTGTCTACTTACATAGACAAAACCTTCTAATTTTTTCGACCACCTGTTACACTCTTCCACTTTCCCTCTAAACTGTCTCCCCTGAGCTCTGTTTTTTTTTAATAAGGTCAATCAAATAGTTATTCTTGTTTTGATTTTTCCTCGGTTTTCATCTGATAATAGAAAATATATATTCTAAGTAAAATAATAAGACGATTAAATATTATGTTCCATCATTTCTTCCACTTTTTGTTAACCTACTAAACTCTCACCCCAGAGCTCTGTTTTTTAAATAAGATCAATCAATTAGTTATTCTTGTTTGATTTTTCCTCGGTTTTCATCTGATAATAGAAAATATATATTCTAAGTAAAATAATAAGACGAAAAAATTTTATGTTCCATCATTTCTTCCACTTTTTGTTAACCTACTAAACTCTCACCCCTGAGCTCTGTTTTTAAATAAGGTCAATCAATTAGTTATTCTTGTTTGATTTTTCCTCGGTTTTCATCTGATAATAGAAAATATATATTCTAAGTAAAATAATAAGACGAAAAATTTTTTTTGTCCCATCATCCCCACTGTAAGCCCTTACACTGTTGTTATGACCCCCTAAAACTATAGTTGTGTCACACTGTTTTTAAAATGTAACGTAAAACCACTCCTTTTAAATTATTAATGCACAAAGTGCAGTCAATACAAGGAATTCGCCAAGAAAAGGCATGTAATAAACCATAATTTTATTCAATAATCCTTGTGTTGATGGAATTCATAATACGTTTTTATATTTTTATAATAATGTGTGATTTTTTACCTAAAATACCTAAAGATATACGGAGATTTTTTTACAAGGTTAATAACTGAATATTTTTACCCATATGATAAACACAGTGTGGGAAGCATATTTTTACCAAACATGTTATATACAGTGTGACTAATAACTGTTCATATTTTACCTAACATGTTATATACAGTGTGGCTGTTCATAATTTACCAACAAAAAAGGGCAAACACAGTGTTCACTCATAGTGTTTCCCTCTTGCTCAATAATATATCCCTAATCGTTAGTATAACAGTTCATATCGTTAAGAGCCTCAGCGGCAAACAATTTTTGTAACTTAATTTATAATATGGCCCTATAAAAAGAGTGAGAGAAAATTTGGGTCTTTGAAACCCCTTTATGTGTGTACTCTGTACATCGAGAATATGCATTTTCTAGGTGTATCGGAATTTTTATAGTTTATCGTTAATAGTTTACAGCAAATAATTAATTGCTGTCACATCCGGAATGCAGGTGCTGCTGGCGGCGCCTTATTATTATATCAATTTCAGGAACGTACTTGTTATTATTCTTTGGTACTTTTATAGAAAACATCTGTTTATGAAATTAACTACTTTTCTAAAAGTTCATAGTTTTAAATCATTTTATTAAATGCTTTCTTGAGGCCTATTTTTAAATATATAATTCTATTCTAAATGTATGATGGCTAATTTAATATGCTAAAAGTTCCGCGTCGCATTAATTCACTTTACTCTGGTAACCTATGTTAATATTTCCATAGGCGTACGATGTACAACACAATTACATAGATTTTTACTTTGTTCTGAGACATAGAAACTGTTTAACTATAATAAATACATTTCTAGGTGTAATATGGATTTTATTAATGTAACTATTATGCGTAGTGTAAACCTATTGCCACGTTTTTTTTTATTAACCGCATAAACGCCTACGCCATGTAGCCAATACCAAAAACAGCACCTGCGTAACCACTGACATAACACTACAAAAACACTACCTTGTTCTTGTACTCTAAAAGGGGTTTAAGTGGTTTTCAGGTTAAGAAGCCTTGTTTTGATCAAGATTTAATGATGAACCGTCTAGGTGTAAGCTATTTTTGGTATAATCGTCTCTGATTTACGTTGTATGTTCCCTTGAACAGCTAAAAAGTGAGACAAAACACCTACACAACGTATACAGAACAACAACACTGCGCAAACACTGCAGAAAACACTGACAAAACACTGACACAACAGTGACACAGCATTGACAAAACACTGACACAACAGAAACACTAGTGTTTTCCTGTTTAAAAAGGGGTTTTTCTGTTTATTACAGCTGTTTAGTGTCTTATTACAGTGTTCCTGTTTAAAAGAGGGTTTAGTGTATGTTTTCTGAGAATTAGGGACTGTTATTACGTTGATTTTGATCATAGAAACTGTTTTTAGTCCGCCCCTGTATCAATGTTGACAATAATACTATTAATGTAAACAACTGCAACTTTTGTGAATACTCGGTCTTTAATGCATATTCCAGTACCTTCTTCTGTTTTTTAATTATAAGAGAATGTTACACACAAACCGCATTTATTATCCCCAAAGTCATCTACCCCATAAATTGCTATCAGGTTTACCCTATATTTTATTGTAATATATTGCAACTGTGCCTGATAATGGTTTTCTAATGCTACCTACCCCAATACATGTTTTCTTATTTAGCCTGCATTGATACCTTTTACATGCATGTGTATATACTAAAAAGTTCAGCATCACATTAAGCTACTTTCACTGTTAATATTTTCCATAGGCATACCCACCATATTAAATTTATGGATTACTTTTTGTATATATTTTGCTTTATATTAGCCCTGTATGACTATGTGTGTTTATTTATGTTATTTTTAGTGTATATTTGTAAATATTATACATATGTTTTGTTAATAAAAGCATACCCTTATCTTTTTTACCTATGATACCTGAATTCCTGCGCTTTGTATGATACTGTTAAGTATTGATTACAGTTACTTACCCTATAATACCATTTTGAAACATCTAATATTGTTATAATTTTACCTACAACTATTTGATATACGTTTTACAGAGTGAAAACATGATATATACAGTGTGACTACGACCATATTTACTGAACAGGGTTTAAAGCCTATATTTTCCCTAATAATTACAGCTGATTTTAGAAGGTTTTATTACCATTTATACTTTTATGTCTGTTTTGATATTGTTAATAAAATATAGTTCTTCTTGTGTTTTTTTTTACCTTTATTACTAGTACGATTTTATAGCTGCGGCTACCTCCTACTACATTGTTGCAAACACGATCAATAATCAATAAACACGCTTTTTAACTACCGCATAATATATAGATGCCTGCTGTTAAAGCAAAAACAGTGAACTTATCTAGTCAGTATTTTATAGTAACAGTCACCATTGTGTAATATCTTCCTGACAAACTGAATAATTTAGCGTACATCAATGTCATCAGTACTACCATAGTAGTTATATTGATATTATTAACAGTTTTCAGTACTATTTAATATTGAAAAATATATTTGTTAGTTATTTCACGCCACCACATCTATCATCCGTATAACTATGCTGCGGTTTCTTCGAACAATCCCTGAGAGCTCATAGTTTCTATGACTAGTAATCTAGAGAACGGTGATTCGAGCCTTGTAGGTGAAACTTTTTTCAGAATATTAGACAACATCAAGGATCACGTGACTTGGGATCAGTGACGTCATCACCACCATACACAGAGTGACTGTCTATGTAACAAACTACCATCATAGCGTTAGCATCTCATCTTCCCACCGTAGTCAAAATATCGAATAGCGAAAAAACAGCGAGTGCTAACCTCATCAAACAGCGAAACGCCCCCGTGACATCCGCTAAATGACGGTTCTTATGACTCAGCGAAAACGGCGGGTCCTCCGCCATCATCGGCAAACCTATACCACGGGTTTAAAAACAGTCCCCGTCTTCCACCACCGCTAATGACTCAGCGAGTCGTCGTCGCACCGAACCACCACACCTCGAACCGTGTATGACTCACGCGCCACACCTCAGACCGCGAACCCGCCGCGACAACCTCTAAATGACAGTTCTTATCGTTAATGACTCAGCGAGTCGTCGTCGCACCAAACCACCACACCTCGAACCGCGTATGACTCACCACACCTCAGCCCACGTATGACTCACCGCCACACCTCAGACCGCGAACCCGCCGCGACATCCGGGGCTTCCGGGAAAAGCGCGCCATACGGGGGGGAAACTCAAGCGCGCTATACGGGGGGTATTACTACTTATATGGTTCCATATTAATTAATAACCTCTTAATTGACCTTTTCCACACTCTTATATTACATATCCCTTTAATGTTAATAGGCAATCTATTATATAATTTAACGCACATGTAATATGGGCTTTTTTCAGAAATTGTTAAATGGTGACGTGGATACAAAAAATTCAAAGTTCGAGTACCGTAGCTATGCTCATTAAGTTCTTGGAAAATTTCTTTGTTTTTGAATAAGAACATTAAACACTCGTAAATATAAAGTGCATGTATTGTCATTATATTTAGCTTTTTAAAAACGCCTCTACAGGTCTCGAGGTACTGTAATCCCTGCATCAACCTCACCACTCTTTTTTGCATTACAAATACTCTTTGTACTCCCAAGCTACTTCCCCAAAAAAGTATACCGTATCTTAAAATCGATTCAAAATTTGCATGATACAATGTCTTAATTGTTTGAAAATTCATGTAAGATGACACAATCCTTATACCATATGCAACGGAGCCAAGCCTCAAACACAGCCGACTCACATGTGACTCCCATGACAAAAATTCATTTATTATCACCCCCAAAAACTTGGTTTCTGTTTCCCTATGGAGCTCCATTCCATACAGTTCAAGACTACTTGGTAGATCTATTTTATTTTGCTTAGTTCTAAAAATTATTATGTTAGTTTTATCCTTATTTAAGATTAATTTATTTTTACTAAACCAATCGTTAATCTCCCCAAAGGCCACCTCAGCTTCATGAATCAGTTCTGCAAAATCTAAACCACCAACAAGCATATTGGTATCATCACAATAGTTTGTTAAGGAAACATTATTTTCATTTACAGTTAAATCATTTATAAAAATTATAAACAATATAGGCCCCAAAATGCTACCCTGAGCTATCCCCATCAAGTTTTCCCTGAAAGCCGATTTAACCGTCCGATTCCCTTCCTGAATTATGACCCGCTGATGTCTATCTGAAAGGTAGGACCGCATCCACCTCTGCGCATTTCCTCTGATGCCGTACTTATTTAATTTATAGAGGAGCAATTCTCTGTCAATGCAGTCATATGCTTTACTAAGATCCAAGAACATCCCTACTGCTAGATTTTTATTTTCAAGGTGTTCCAAAACTATTTTCGTAAACTGAAAAATCGCAGACGTGGTCGACCTACCTCCCAGATATCCATGTTGCGTCTTAGCAAAGAGCTGACCCTCTTGGAAAAATTCCAACAGTCTCGAACATATAACCATCTCAAAAACCTTTGAGAAACTCGACAACAAGCTTATGGGTCTGTAATTGTTCAAATCTGTCGGACTGCCCTTTTTGTATAAAGGCTTAACTTTTGCAAATTTAAATTTATCTGGGAAACGTCCAAATTTCATAGAATTGTTAATAATATACGCAAGAATTCCAGCCACATCTTTAATAGACAATTTAACTATGCTACTTGGGATCTCATCTTCACCACTGTTATATTTATTTTTTAGTTTGCTGGATATTTCTAACAATTCTTTTATACAGGTAGGTTTGAGATATATTGACTGATCATTTTCGGGAATGTTACACTGAAATTGAACATGTGTTTTATCTTGAAAAAGCTTTGGAACTATATTTACTAAATGCTCATTAAAATCATCTGCTAGTTTTTGACAATTTTCGGTAGAGGGACCCTGACTAGTATTGGTCCTGCCATTTATTTCGTTACATATTGCCCACATACTTTTGTTTTTATTGTCTGAAACTCTAATCTTATTTTCAAAATTATTTGACTTTTCTTTTCTTAATAGCATATCATAATGTTTTTTTGTTTCCTTATATTCACCGTTATAATGGGCACAATGTTTTGACAGAACCAATAATTTATCCAATTTAATTTTACATTCTACAATTTCCTGGTTTTTCGATATTATTTTCTTTTTTTTATTACTGTAAGAAATAGTGAGTGGAAAACATTGGTCGAAAATATTTTTAAAAGTGTTTATAAATCTATCCCATTGCCCATTTACATCCATTCTCTCTACCTGAAGGACCAGTTGCCAGTTCTGCTGTTTTAGAAGCTGTGAAAAATCAGATTTATTTTGATCAGAAAAGAATCTTTTATAAACAAGTCTATTTTGATTATAGTTTCTCAGATGGAATCCAACCTTTTGCGCCTTGTGATCAGAGATATGAGCTTCCAAAACCTCAGCCCTGCACTCCTCCCCCTGATTAGTGAAAATGTTATCTAAACAACTACTGTTATCTTGAGTTATTCTAGTGTTTTCATATACCGAACCCCTAATATTATACAACCTTAATAGTGAAAATAAATTATTCTTATGACAGTTTTCCCTTAGCATCTCAATATTAAAGTCTCCTGCAATAAAAACTATATCGTAACCTTTAATGTTAGTTAACAGTTGTTCTAAGCTGGTAAAAAATCGTTCCTTATTACCTGAAGGTGGTCGATATATCGAAATTATTATAATTTTTTTTCCACTTAGCTGACACTTAATCCCAGAACACTCAAATTCGCCACTCAGCGATATACTGCGCACAGTTTTTAGCTGAACAAACTTAATGTGCTTTTTTACATAAACTGCACTGCCACCATGTTGACCATCACCTCTACAAAAGGCAGAGGCTAATTTAAAATCTTTAATCCCTATTTGTTGTAACTGCTCCATAGTTTTCCAATGTTCCGTTATGCAAACAAAAAGACATTCTGGCGATTCACTTAATAGTTTTTCCAGCTTATTAACGCTATTTCCAATTGATTGAACATTTTGGTGTATTAGGCTGTGAACTTCTTGTAGTTTTTCTTTTTGATTTTTTCTTAAAAAGTTTTACTTTCGCTTGACTGTCCATAGTCCGTAGACTGTTTGTATTTTTCAATTTTTTGTAAAAATGCTGGGCATTTAGGATCTCTAGCAGAGTGAATTCTATTTCGTAAATTTAGACGTTTGCAATTCGGGCAATCCAGAGGTGTATTTTCCGGACACAGATTAGCTTCATGGGTACCGCCGCACTTGTGACAGCTCAATGCACTTTTACAGTACTTTGCTACATGACCAAACAAACAACATTTATAGGACATAGCAACGTTGTAGTATTCCTGAACATATACTCTCGTTAGATCAAAATTTATCTTCTCATTTTTGATAAGCCATCGAAAAATAGTTGGTTTGGTCTGTAGTATCCAATTCTCTTTGTAATTGTTTCTGCAATCCTTCTTTGTTATGTATTTAATCATTTTGTTGATGTCATTCCCTACCAGTGCTTGAAGTTCTGGATTTTCATTAAGAAGTATCGAAATAAATTCATCCGGTTCGTAACCTTTTTCGATCCCAGTGATCATTATTATTGGATCAGTATTTTGTAGATCTTTAATTAGAAAAGTTTTATCTTTACCTAAGACTTCTTTTAGTTCGGTTTGTTGCACATCACTCTCACATTCTACTAATATAGCACCACTTTGTAACTTTCTTACATTAGGAAAAACTTGAGCACCATTGCCATTGGCAATCAAGCTTTGCTTTATTTCTTTCAAAACTATTTTAGGGTCTGTTTGGTTTTTAATTTTTATTACTGTTTGATGTTTTTTCAGTTGCGGTGGTGTGTTCCATTTTATAACATTGGGTGCACTGCTCTTTGCTTGCAGGATAGTACTATATGTCTTTTGATCTGTGAATTGTGTCATAGTTGGCTTTGAAACCTGCAGATCAGGCGGTGGGAGTGACTCATTTATCGTGGTATTTTTAGTGCTTTGTTTCAGTAAACTTGTTAATTGTATGTTGTTTTTTTCCACCGTTCCAATTCTGTATGCCAGTTTTGTAACCATAGAAGATACTATGAAAGTAGCGTCACGTATGGCTTTGCTGATGTTCGTAGTTATTTCAGCACTTTCTGCACCATTTTGAATTATTGATAGTGCTTGCAAGGCCCTATCAAGTATATCATCAATTGACTCTGACTTGGTAGGCACCCAGTCCAAACCTAGGTTAATTTCATACTCCTTTCTTATTTTTTGACGCTCTATGCATCCTGGGCTCGAATCTGATCGCTGTCTCTTTTGAGACTTTGTTGTCTCAGTTCGCGGGTCCCCTTTTTCGGTTTCTTTTGGAGGTGTCCTCATAATTGTATTATTTGGTTTAAACCCACCATCTCCTAAGTTTGTCTGTGAAACATTGTTCATTTTACTTTCATTTGTACCACTACCGATTCCAGATAAATTCATCAATTTATTGACTTCCCCTTGTAGACCTACGTTGTTTACCTTTTTTTCTTCTTGTTTATCAATAAACATTGTTATCTCTGCATTTTTTACGTTAGCTTCCGCGCCCATCATTTTATTAATTTCCTCACTAGCAGCCGATCCAATTGACAAATGCCTAGTGGATTGTCTTGTTTTAATTCTATATTCCCACCCATCACTCTCACTGTTCATAATTTGTTATAAATCACCCGTTTATACTTTCAAACAGGTAACAAAATAAATACTCGAAAATACCATATACCGATACGGCTATAATTTATCCGTAGGTTCCGTACAACACGTCCGCTCTGTTCGACGGTCGCCGCACTTCCAAAGTAGTACTATTAGTTCTGGGACATCCTGTATATAGCCCAATCTGGCCGAAATGCGCGGGACCGCAGACGCGAAATTTTTTCTTCAAAATGCGCAACTACTAAAAACAACAAGGGATACGTTTCAGGGTACACCACAATTTCTCTTACCTGGAATCACAATAATGCATCTTCTTATGCGCCCTATAAGTCTTCTGCGAACTGAACCTGATGTCGCACACAGCGCAGTACCGATCCTGCGATTCGGCGGCACTCGTTTCCCCATTCGGAACGCTAGAACTGCTGGATCCTCCCGCTGGGCCGCCCGTTGGGCCCGTTACCGGACCAGGTGACACGGTATGCATGCGCATATGCCTGTTCAAACTGACTTTTTTGTCTGCACTGTACGAGCAATGCATGCAGGTGTATTGTTTGGCGATGCGCAATTGGCTACCGCTGGGTTCCGAACTTACACCGGATGGTTTGGTATCATCGTCTGTCGGTTTGGTTGGTCTGAAAAAGAAGGGAAAATAAAGTCTGTAAGTTATAGCTTTACACGTACGTCACAAACCCAGGGATTGAGAGCCATGGTGACTTAAAACTTCCCATCTTTATTTATTACAGACTTAAAAGTGAATAAAAAGATAATAGGTCGTTTGCGGAGTTCCGCAATACGTGTTAATAAAGACAATATTTACAGTCCTAGTTGAATATTGATTTGTTGCCATTAAATATTTGCCAGCCGTTAACTCACGGTTGTGTCAGTCTTAATTGGTTTTTATAAGTTTTTGTGCCTATAATATAAATGGATAAATAATAAATACATGGTGACTGAGGTTTGATACGATTAAAAAGAGAACGCCCGTTATTCGCCATCGTCATTTCAATTTTTTTTTTTCGAAATTACGCTATTTTAACGTTTTTGAAATCAGTCCTTGTTTTGATATTTTTCTTACGCTAAATCTTGATTGGATTTACGGTTTTGGAACTAGAGAGGCCATATTCAGTCTACAGACACTAATACAACACTGTCAAGACCAAAGAAAAGATGTCTTTATATGTTTTATAGACTACGTGAAGGCTTTTGACAACGTTAAGCTCATACAACGCTAATATCATACCTTAAAGACATAGGACTGGATGATAAAGACATAAGGCTCATAGCTAACCTGTACTGGAACCAAAAAGCAGAAATTCAATTACAAAACAACAATAACAGAACAGTTTGAAATCAAAAAGGGTGTTAGGCAGGGTTGTATCCTGTCACCAATGTTGTGTAATCTATATGCAGAAAGAGCTTATACTGAGTCAGTTCTAGATAATAATAATAATAATAATAACACTTCTTTATTTCAAATTACAAGTTACTAGGTAATTACAAACTACAAGGCAACTATAAAGTGAAATGACGTCAGAAAAAGCAATAACGACAAGAACTCACTGAAGTCAAAAGTCCCAATCAAAAAAGTCTCTCAAGGTATATGGTTCCATATTAATTAATAACCTCTTAATTGACCTTTTCCACACTCTTATATTACATATCCCTTTAATGTTAATAGGCAATCTATTATATAATTTAACGCACATGTAATATGGGCTTTTTTCAGAAATTGTTAAATGGTGACGTGGATACAAAAAATTCAAAGTTCGAGTACCGTAGCTATGCTCATTAAGTTCTTGGAAAATTTCTTTGTTTTTGAATAAGAACATTAAACACTCGTAAATATAAAGTGCATGTATTGTCATTATATTTAGCTTTTTAAAAACGCCTCTACAGGTCTCGAGGTACTGTAATCCCTGCATCAACCTCACCACTCTTTTTTGCATTACAAATACTCTTTGTACTCCCAAGCTACTTCCCCAAAAAAGTATACCGTATCTTAAAATCGATTCAAAATTTGCATGATACAATGTCTTAATTGTTTGAAAATTCATGTAAGATGACACAATCCTTATACCATATGCAACGGAGCCAAGCCTCAAACACAGCCGACTCACATGTGACTCCCATGACAAAAATTCATTTATTATCACCCCCAAAAACTTGGTTTCTGTTTCCCTATGGAGCTCCATTCCATACAGTTCAAGACTACTTGGTAGATCTATTTTATTTTGCTTAGTTCTAAAAATTATTATGTTAGTTTTATCCTTATTTAAGATTAATTTATTTTTACTAAACCAATCGTTAATCTCCCCAAAGGCCACCTCAGCTTCATGAATCAGTTCTGCAAAATCTAAACCACCAACAAGCATATTGGTATCATCACAATAGTTTGTTAAGGAAACATTATTTTCATTTACAGTTAAATCATTTATAAAAATTATAAACAATATAGGCCCCAAAATGCTACCCTGAGCTATCCCCATCAAGTTTTCCCTGAAAGCCGATTTAACCGTCCGATTCCCTTCCTGAATTATGACCCGCTGATGTCTATCTGAAAGGTAGGACCGCATCCACCTCTGCGCATTTCCTCTGATGCCGTACTTATTTAATTTATAGAGGAGCAATTCTCTGTCAATGCAGTCATATGCTTTACTAAGATCCAAGAACATCCCTACTGCTAGATTTTTATTTTCAAGGTGTTCCAAAACTATTTTCGTAAACTGAAAAATCGCAGACGTGGTCGACCTACCTCCCAGATATCCATGTTGCGTCTTAGCAAAGAGCTGACCCTCTTGGAAAAATTCCAACAGTCTCGAACATATAACCATCTCAAAAACCTTTGAGAAACTCGACAACAAGCTTATGGGTCTGTAATTGTTCAAATCTGTCGGACTGCCCTTTTTGTATAAAGGCTTAACTTTTGCAAATTTAAATTTATCTGGGAAACGTCCAAATTTCATAGAATTGTTAATAATATACGCAAGAATTCCAGCCACATCTTTAATAGACAATTTAACTATGCTACTTGGGATCTCATCTTCACCACTGTTATATTTATTTTTTAGTTTGCTGGATATTTCTAACAATTCTTTTATACAGGTAGGTTTGAGATATATTGACTGATCATTTTCGGGAATGTTACACTGAAATTGAACATGTGTTTTATCTTGAAAAAGCTTTGGAACTATATTTACTAAATGCTCATTAAAATCATCTGCTAGTTTTTGACAATTTTCGGTAGAGGGACCCTGACTAGTATTGGTCCTGCCATTTATTTCGTTACATATTGCCCACATACTTTTGTTTTTATTGTCTGAAACTCTAATCTTATTTTCAAAATTATTTGACTTTTCTTTTCTTAATAGCATATCATAATGTTTTTTTGTTTCCTTATATTCACCGTTATAATGGGCACAATGTTTTGACAGAACCAATAACTTATCCAATTTAATTTTACATTCTACAATTTCCTGGTTTTTCGATATTATTTTCTTTTTTTTATTACTGTAAGAAATAGTGAGTGGAAAACATTGGTCGAAAATATTTTTAAAAGTGTTTATAAATCTATCCCATTGCCCATTTACATCCATTCTCTCTACCTGAAGGACCAGTTGCCAGTTCTGCTGTTTTAGAAGCTGTGAAAAATCAGATTTATTTTGATCAGAAAAGAATCTTTTATAAACAAGTCTATTTTGATTATAGTTTCTCAGATGGAATCCAACCTTTTGCGCCTTGTGATCAGAGATATGAGCTTCCAAAACCTCAGCCCTGCACTCCTCCCCCTGATTAGTGAAAATGTTATCTAAACAACTACTGTTATCTTGAGTTATTCTAGTGTTTTCATATACCGAACCCCTAATATTATACAACCTTAATAGTGAAAATAAATTATTCTTATGACAGTTTTCCCTTAGCATCTCAATATTAAAGTCTCCTGCAATAAAAACTATATCGTAACCTTTAATGTTAGTTAACAGTTGTTCTAAGCTGGTAAAAAATCGTTCCTTATTACCTGAAGGTGGTCGATATATCGAAATTATTATAATTTTTTTTCCACTTAGCTGACACTTAATCCCAGAACACTCAAATTCGCCACTCAGCGATATACTGCGCACAGTTTTTAGCTGAACAAACTTAATGTGCTTTTTTACATAAACTGCACTGCCACCATGTTGACCATCACCTCTACAAAAGGCAGAGGCTAATTTAAAATCTTTAATCCCTATTTGTTGTAACTGCTCCATAGTTTTCCAATGTTCCGTTATGCAAACAAAAAGACATTCTGGCGATTCACTTAATAGTTTTTCCAGCTTATTAACGCTATTTCCAATTGATTGAACATTTTGGTGTATTAGGCTGTGAACTTCTTGTAGTTTTTCTTTTTGATTTTTTCTTAAAAAGTTTTACTTTCGCTTGACTGTCCATAGTCCGTAGACTGTTTGTATTTTTCAATTTTTTGTAAAAATGCTGGGCATTTAGGATCTCTAGCAGAGTGAATTCTATTTCGTAAATTTAGACGTTTGCAATTCGGGCAATCCAGAGGTGTATTTTCCGGACACAGATTAGCTTCATGGGTACCGCCGCACTTGTGACAGCTCAATGCACTTTTACAGTACTTTGCTACATGACCAAACAAACAACATTTATAGGACATAGCAACGTTGTAGTATTCCTGAACATATACTCTCGTTAGATCAAAATTTATCTTCTCATTTTTGATAAGCCATCGAAAAATAGTTGGTTTGGTCTGTAGTATCCAATTCTCTTTGTAATTGTTTCTGCAATCCTTCTTTGTTATGTATTTAATCATTTTGTTGATGTCATTCCCTACCAGTGCTTGAAGTTCTGGATTTTCATTAAGAAGTATCGAAATAAATTCATCCGGTTCGTAACCTTTTTCGATCCCAGTGATCATTATTATTGGATCAGTATTTTGTAGATCTTTAATTAGAAAAGTTTTATCTTTACCTAAGACTTCTTTTAGTTCGGTTTGTTGCACATCACTCTCACATTCTACTAATATAGCACCACTTTGTAACTTTCTTACATTAGGAAAAACTTGAGCACCATTGCCATTGGCAATCAAGCTTTGCTTTATTTCTTTCAAAACTATTTTAGGGTCTGTTTGGTTTTTAATTTTTATTACTGTTTGATGTTTTTTCAGTTGCGGTGGTGTGTTCCATTTTATAACATTGGGTGCACTGCTCTTTGCTTGCAGGATAGTACTATATGTCTTTTGATCTGTGAATTGTGTCATAGTTGGCTTTGAAACCTGCAGATCAGGCGGTGGGAGTGACTCATTTATCGTGGTATTTTTAGTGCTTTGTTTCAGTAAACTTGTTAATTGTATGTTGTTTTTTTCCACCGTTCCAATTCTGTATGCCAGTTTTGTAACCATAGAAGATACTATGAAAGTAGCGTCACGTATGGCTTTGCTGATGTTCGTAGTTATTTCAGCACTTTCTGCACCATTTTGAATTATTGATAGTGCTTGCAAGGCCCTATCAAGTATATCATCAATTGACTCTGACTTGGTAGGCACCCAGTCCAAACCTAGGTTAATTTCATACTCCTTTCTTATTTTTTGACGCTCTATGCATCCTGGGCTCGAATCTGATCGCTGTCTCTTTTGAGACTTTGTTGTCTCAGTTCGCGGGTCCCCTTTTTCGGTTTCTTTTGGAGGTGTCCTCATAATTGTATTATTTGGTTTAAACCCACCATCTCCTAAGTTTGTCTGTGAAACATTGTTCATTTTACTTTCATTTGTACCACTACCGATTCCAGATAAATTCATCAATTTATTGACTTCCCCTTGTAGACCTACGTTGTTTACCTTTTTTTCTTCTTGTTTATCAATAAACATTGTTATCTCTGCATTTTTTACGTTAGCTTCCGCGCCCATCATTTTATTAATTTCCTCACTAGCAGCCGATCCAATTGACAAATGCCTAGTGGATTGTCTTGTTTTAATTCTATATTCCCACCCATCACTCTCACTGTTCATAATTTGTTATAAATCACCCGTTTATACTTTCAAACAGGTAACAAAATAAATACTCGAAAATACCATATACCGATACGGCTATAATTTATCCGTAGGTTCCGTACAACACGTCCGCTCTGTTCGACGGTCGCCGCACTTCCAAAGTAGTACTATTAGTTCTGGGACATCCTGTATATAGCCCAATCTGGCCGAAATGCGCGGGACCGCAGACGCGAAATTTTTTCTTCAAAATGCGCAACTACTAAAAACAACAAGGGATACGTTTCAGGGTACACCACAATTTCTCTTACCTGGAATCACAATAATGCATCTTCTTATGCGCCCTATAAGTCTTCTGCGAACTGAACCTGATGTCGCACACAGCGCAGTACCGATCCTGCGATTCGGCGGCACTCGTTTCCCCATTCGGAACGCTAGAACTGCTGGATCCTCCCGCTGGGCCGCCCGTTGGGCCCGTTACCGGACCAGGTGACACGGTATGCATGCGCATATGCCTGTTCAAACTGACTTTTTTGTCTGCACTGTACGAGCAATGCATGCAGGTGTATTGTTTGGCGATGCGCAATTGGCTACCGCTGGGTTCCGAACTTACACCGGATGGTTTGGTATCATCGTCTGTCGGTTTGGTTGGTCTGAAAAAGAAGGGAAAATAAAGTCTGTAAGTTATAGCTTTACACGTACGTCACAAACCCAGGGATTGAGAGCCATGGTGACTTAAAACTTCCCATCTTTATTTATTACAGACTTAAAAGTGAATAAAAAGATAATAGGTCGTTTGCGGAGTTCCGCAATACGTGTTAATAAAGACAATATTTACAGTCCTAGTTGAATATTGATTTGTTGCCATTAAATATTTGCCAGCCGTTAACTCACGGTTGTGTCAGTCTTAATTGGTTTTTATAAGTTTTTGTGCCTATAATATAAATGGATAAATAATAAATACATGGTGACTGAGGTTTGATACGATTAAAAAGAGAACGCCCGTTATTCGCCATCGTCATTTCAATTTTTTTTTTTCGAAATTACGCTATTTTAACGTTTTTGAAATCAGTCCTTGTTTTGATATTTTTCTTACGCTAAATCTTGATTGGATTTACGGTTTTGGAACTAGAGAGGCCATATTCAGTCTACAGACACTAATACAACACTGTCAAGACCAAAGAAAAGATGTCTTTATATGTTTTATAGACTACGTGAAGGCTTTTGACAACGTTAAGCTCATACAACGCTAATATCATACCTTAAAGACATAGGACTGGATGATAAAGACATAAGGCTCATAGCTAACCTGT
Source organism: Barypeithes pellucidus (assembly GCA_963991005.1). Classification (NCBI taxonomy): domain Eukaryota; kingdom Metazoa; phylum Arthropoda; class Insecta; order Coleoptera; family Curculionidae; genus Barypeithes; species Barypeithes pellucidus. The sequence continues at coordinate 37,283,483 of OZ022565.1, read as the reverse complement.
ACTGGAACCAAAAAGCAGAAATTCAATTACAAAACAACAATAACAGAACAGTTTGAAATCAAAAAGGGTGTTAGGCAGGGTTGTATCCTGTCACCAATGTTGTGTAATCTATATGCAGAAAGAGCTTATACTGAGTCAGTTCTAGATAATAATAATAATAATAATAATAACACTTCTTTATTTCAAATTACAAGTTACTAGGTAATTACAAACTACAAGGCAACTATAAAGTGAAATGACGTCAGAAAAAGCAATAACGACAAGAACTCACTGAAGTCAAAAGTCCCAATCAAAAAAGTCTCTCAAGGTATATGGTTCCATATTAATTAATAACCTCTTAATTGACCTTTTCCACACTCTTATATTACATATCCCTTTAATGTTAATAGGCAATCTATTATATAATTTAACGCACATGTAATATGGGCTTTTTTCAGAAATTGTTAAATGGTGACGTGGATACAAAAAATTCAAAGTTCGAGTACCGTAGCTATGCTCATTAAGTTCTTGGAAAATTTCTTTGTTTTTGAATAAGAACATTAAACACTCGTAAATATAAAGTGCATGTATTGTCATTATATTTAGCTTTTTAAAAACGCCTCTACAGGTCTCGAGGTACTGTAATCCCTGCATCAACCTCACCACTCTTTTTTGCATTACAAATACTCTTTGTACTCCCAAGCTACTTCCCCAAAAAAGTATACCGTATCTTAAAATCGATTCAAAATTTGCATGATACAATGTCTTAATTGTTTGAAAATTCATGTAAGATGACACAATCCTTATACCATATGCAACGGAGCCAAGCCTCAAACACAGCCGACTCACATGTGACTCCCATGACAAAAATTCATTTATTATCACCCCCAAAAACTTGGTTTCTGTTTCCCTATGGAGCTCCATTCCATACAGTTCAAGACTACTTGGTAGATCTATTTTATTTTGCTTAGTTCTAAAAATTATTATGTTAGTTTTATCCTTATTTAAGATTAATTTATTTTTACTAAACCAATCGTTAATCTCCCCAAAGGCCACCTCAGCTTCATGAATCAGTTCTGCAAAATCTAAACCACCAACAAGCATATTGGTATCATCACAATAGTTTGTTAAGGAAACATTATTTTCATTTACAGTTAAATCATTTATAAAAATTATAAACAATATAGGCCCCAAAATGCTACCCTGAGCTATCCCCATCAAGTTTTCCCTGAAAGCCGATTTAACCGTCCGATTCCCTTCCTGAATTATGACCCGCTGATGTCTATCTGAAAGGTAGGACCGCATCCACCTCTGCGCATTTCCTCTGATGCCGTACTTATTTAATTTATAGAGGAGCAATTCTCTGTCAATGCAGTCATATGCTTTACTAAGATCCAAGAACATCCCTACTGCTAGATTTTTATTTTCAAGGTGTTCCAAAACTATTTTCGTAAACTGAAAAATCGCAGACGTGGTCGACCTACCTCCCAGATATCCATGTTGCGTCTTAGCAAAGAGCTGACCCTCTTGGAAAAATTCCAACAGTCTCGAACATATAACCATCTCAAAAACCTTTGAGAAACTCGACAACAAGCTTATGGGTCTGTAATTGTTCAAATCTGTCGGACTGCCCTTTTTGTATAAAGGCTTAACTTTTGCAAATTTAAATTTATCTGGGAAACGTCCAAATTTCATAGAATTGTTAATAATATACGCAAGAATTCCAGCCACATCTTTAATAGACAATTTAACTATGCTACTTGGGATCTCATCTTCACCACTGTTATATTTATTTTTTAGTTTGCTGGATATTCTAACAATTCTTTTATACAGGTAGGTTTGAGATATATTGACTGATCATTTTCGGGAATGTTACACTGAAATTGAACATGTGTTTTATCTTGAAAAAGCTTTGGAACTATATTTACTAAATGCTCATTAAAATCATCTGCTAGTTTTTGACAATTTTCGGTAGAGGGACCCTGACTAGTATTGGTCCTGCCATTTATTTCGTTACATATTGCCCACATACTTTTGTTTTTATTGTCTGAAACTCTAATCTTATTTTCAAAATTATTTGACTTTTCTTTTCTTAATAGCATATCATAATGTTTTTTTGTTTCCTTATATTCACCGTTATAATGGGCACAATGTTTTGACAGAACCAATAACTTATCCAATTTAATTTTACATTCTACAATTTCCTGGTTTTTCGATATTATTTTCTTTTTTTTATTACTGTAAGAAATAGTGAGTGGAAAACATTGGTCGAAAATATTTTTAAAAGTGTTTATAAATCTATCCCATTGCCCATTTACATCCATTCTCTCTACCTGAAGGACCAGTTGCCAGTTCTGCTGTTTTAGAAGCTGTGAAAAATCAGATTTATTTTGATCAGAAAAGAATCTTTTATAAACAAGTCTATTTTGATTATAGTTTCTCAGATGGAATCCAACCTTTTGCGCCTTGTGATCAGAGATATGAGCTTCCAAAACCTCAGCCCTGCACTCCTCCCCCTGATTAGTGAAAATGTTATCTAAACAACTACTGTTATCTTGAGTTATTCTAGTGTTTTCATATACCGAACCCCTAATATTATACAACCTTAATAGTGAAAATAAATTATTCTTATGACAGTTTTCCCTTAGCATCTCAATATTAAAGTCTCCTGCAATAAAAACTATATCGTAACCTTTAATGTTAGTTAACAGTTGTTCTAAGCTGGTAAAAAATCGTTCCTTATTACCTGAAGGTGGTCGATATATCGAAATTATTATAATTTTTTTTCCACTTAGCTGACACTTAATCCCAGAACACTCAAATTCGCCACTCAGCGATATACTGCGCACAGTTTTTAGCTGAACAAACTTAATGTGCTTTTTTACATAAACTGCACTGCCACCATGTTGACCATCACCTCTACAAAAGGCAGAGGCTAATTTAAAATCTTTAATCCCTATTTGTTGTAACTGCTCCATAGTTTTCCAATGTTCCGTTATGCAAACAAAAAGACATTCTGGCGATTCACTTAATAGTTTTTCCAGCTTATTAACGCTATTTCCAATTGATTGAACATTTTGGTGTATTAGGCTGTGAACTTCTTGTAGTTTTTCTTTTTGATTTTTTCTTAAAAAGTTTTACTTTCGCTTGACTGTCCATAGTCCGTAGACTGTTTGTATTTTTCAATTTTTTGTAAAAATGCTGGGCATTTAGGATCTCTAGCAGAGTGAATTCTATTTCGTAAATTTAGACGTTTGCAATTCGGGCAATCCAGAGGTGTATTTTCCGGACACAGATTAGCTTCATGGGTACCGCCGCACTTGTGACAGCTCAATGCACTTTTACAGTACTTTGCTACATGACCAAACAAACAACATTTATAGGACATAGCAACGTTGTAGTATTCCTGAACATATACTCTCGTTAGATCAAAATTTATCTTCTCATTTTTGATAAGCCATCGAAAAATAGTTGGTTTGGTCTGTAGTATCCAATTCTCTTTGTAATTGTTTCTGCAATCCTTCTTTGTTATGTATTTAATCATTTTGTTGATGTCATTCCCTACCAGTGCTTGAAGTTCTGGATTTTCATTAAGAAGTATCGAAATAAATTCATCCGGTTCGTAACCTTTTTCGATCCCAGTGATCATTATTATTGGATCAGTATTTTGTAGATCTTTAATTAGAAAAGTTTTATCTTTACCTAAGACTTCTTTTAGTTCGGTTTGTTGCACATCACTCTCACATTCTACTAATATAGCACCACTTTGTAACTTTCTTACATTAGGAAAAACTTGAGCACCATTGCCATTGGCAATCAAGCTTTGCTTTATTTCTTTCAAAACTATTTTAGGGTCTGTTTGGTTTTTAATTTTTATTACTGTTTGATGTTTTTTCAGTTGCGGTGGTGTGTTCCATTTTATAACATTGGGTGCACTGCTCTTTGCTTGCAGGATAGTACTATATGTCTTTTGATCTGTGAATTGTGTCATAGTTGGCTTTGAAACCTGCAGATCAGGCGGTGGGAGTGACTCATTTATCGTGGTATTTTTAGTGCTTTGTTTCAGTAAACTTGTTAATTGTATGTTGTTTTTTTCCACCGTTCCAATTCTGTATGCCAGTTTTGTAACCATAGAAGATACTATGAAAGTAGCGTCACGTATGGCTTTGCTGATGTTCGTAGTTATTTCAGCACTTTCTGCACCATTTTGAATTATTGATAGTGCTTGCAAGGCCCTATCAAGTATATCATCAATTGACTCTGACTTGGTAGGCACCCAGTCCAAACCTAGGTTAATTTCATACTCCTTTCTTATTTTTTGACGCTCTATGCATCCTGGGCTCGAATCTGATCGCTGTCTCTTTTGAGACTTTGTTGTCTCAGTTCGCGGGTCCCCTTTTTCGGTTTCTTTTGGAGGTGTCCTCATAATTGTATTATTTGGTTTAAACCCACCATCTCCTAAGTTTGTCTGTGAAACATTGTTCATTTTACTTTCATTTGTACCACTACCGATTCCAGATAAATTCATCAATTTATTGACTTCCCCTTGTAGACCTACGTTGTTTACCTTTTTTTCTTCTTGTTTATCAATAAACATTGTTATCTCTGCATTTTTTACGTTAGCTTCCGCGCCCATCATTTTATTAATTTCCTCACTAGCAGCCGATCCAATTGACAAATGCCTAGTGGATTGTCTTGTTTTAATTCTATATTCCCACCCATCACTCTCACTGTTCATAATTTGTTATAAATCACCCGTTTATACTTTCAAACAGGTAACAAAATAAATACTCGAAAATACCATATACCGATACGGCTATAATTTATCCGTAGGTTCCGTACAACACGTCCGCTCTGTTCGACGGTCGCCGCACTTCCAAAGTAGTACTATTAGTTCTGGGACATCCTGTATATAGCCCAATCTGGCCGAAATGCGCGGGACCGCAGACGCGAAATTTTTTCTTCAAAATGCGCAACTACTAAAAACAACAAGGGATACGTTTCAGGGTACACCACAATTTCTCTTACCTGGAATCACAATAATGCATCTTCTTATGCGCCCTATAAGTCTTCTGCGAACTGAACCTGATGTCGCACACAGCGCAGTACCGATCCTGCGATTCGGCGGCACTCGTTTCCCCATTCGGAACGCTAGAACTGCTGGATCCTCCCGCTGGGCCGCCCGTTGGGCCCGTTACCGGACCAGGTGACACGGTATGCATGCGCATATGCCTGTTCAAACTGACTTTTTTGTCTGCACTGTACGAGCAATGCATGCAGGTGTATTGTTTGGCGATGCGCAATTGGCTACCGCTGGGTTCCGAACTTACACCGGATGGTTTGGTATCATCGTCTGTCGGTTTGGTTGGTCTGAAAAAGAAGGGAAAATAAAGTCTGTAAGTTATAGCTTTACACGTACGTCACAAACCCAGGGATTGAGAGCCATGGTGACTTAAAACTTCCCATCTTTATTTATTACAGACTTAAAAGTGAATAAAAAGATAATAGGTCGTTTGCGGAGTTCCGCAATACGTGTTAATAAAGACAATATTTACAGTCCTAGTTGAATATTGATTTGTTGCCATTAAATATTTGCCAGCCGTTAACTCACGGTTGTGTCAGTCTTAATTGGTTTTTATAAGTTTTTGTGCCTATAATATAAATGGATAAATAATAAATACATGGTGACTGAGGTTTGATACGATTAAAAAGAGAACGCCCGTTATTCGCCATCGTCATTTCAATTTTTTTTTTTCGAAATTACGCTATTTTAACGTTTTTGAAATCAGTCCTTGTTTTGATATTTTTCTTACGCTAAATCTTGATTGGATTTACGGTTTTGGAACTAGAGAGGCCATATTCAGTCTACAGACACTAATACAACACTGTCAAGACCAAAGAAAAGATGTCTTTATATGTTTTATAGACTACGTGAAGGCTTTTGACAACGTTAAGCTCATACAACGCTAATATCATACCTTAAAGACATAGGACTGGATGATAAAGACATAAGGCTCATAGCTAACCTGTACTGGAACCAAAAAGCAGAAATTCAATTACAAAACAACAATAACAGAACAGTTTGAAATCAAAAAGGGTGTTAGGCAGGGTTGTATCCTGTCACCAATGTTGTGTAATCTATATGCAGAAAGAGCTTATACTGAGTCAGTTCTAGATAATAATAATAATAATAATAACACTTCTTTATTTCAAATTACAAGTTACTAGGTAATTACAAACTACAAGGCAACTATAAAGTGAAATGACGTCAGAAAAAGCAATAACGACAAGAACTCACTGAAGTCAAAAGTCCCAATCAAAAAAGTCTCTCAAGGTATATGGTTCCATATTAATTAATAACCTCTTAATTGACCTTTTCCACACTCTTATATTACATATCCCTTTAATGTTAATAGGCAATCTATTATATAATTTAACGCACATGTAATATGGGCTTTTTTCAGAAATTGTTAAATGGTGACGTGGATACAAAAAATTCAAAGTTCGAGTACCGTAGCTATGCTCATTAAGTTCTTGGAAAATTTCTTTGTTTTTGAATAAGAACATTAAACACTCGTAAATATAAAGTGCATGTATTGTCATTATATTTAGCTTTTTAAAAACGCCTCTACAGGTCTCGAGGTACTGTAATCCCTGCATCAACCTCACCACTCTTTTTTGCATTACAAATACTCTTTGTACTCCCAAGCTACTTCCCCAAAAAAGTATACCGTATCTTAAAATCGATTCAAAATTTGCATGATACAATGTCTTAATTGTTTGAAAATTCATGTAAGATGACACAATCCTTATACCATATGCAACGGAGCCAAGCCTCAAACACAGCCGACTCACATGTGACTCCCATGACAAAAATTCATTTATTATCACCCCCAAAAACTTGGTTTCTGTTTCCCTATGGAGCTCCATTCCATACAGTTCAAGACTACTTGGTAGATCTATTTTATTTTGCTTAGTTCTAAAAATTATTATGTTAGTTTTATCCTTATTTAAGATTAATTTATTTTTACTAAACCAATCGTTAATCTCCCCAAAGGCCACCTCAGCTTCATGAATCAGTTCTGTAAAATCTAAACCACCAACAAGCATATTGGTATCATCACAATAGTTTGTTAAGGAAACATTATTTTCATTTACAGTTAAATCATTTATAAAAATTATAAACAATATAGGCCCCAAAATGCTACCCTGAGCTATCCCCATCAAGTTTTCCCTGAAAGCCGATTTAACCGTCCGATTCCCTTCCTGAATTATGACCCGCTGATGTCTATCTGAAAGGTAGGACCGCATCCACCTCTGCGCATTTCCTCTGATGCCGTACTTATTTAATTTATAGAGGAGCAATTCTCTGTCAATGCAGTCATATGCTTTACTAAGATCCAAGAACATCCCTACTGCTAGATTTTTATTTTCAAGGTGTTCCAAAACTATTTTCGTAAACTGAAAAATCGCAGACGTGGTCGACCTACCTCCCAGATATCCATGTTGCGTCTTAGCAAAGAGCTGACCCTCTTGGAAAAATTCCAACAGTCTCGAACATATAACCATCTCAAAAACCTTTGAGAAACTCGACAACAAGCTTATGGGTCTGTAATTGTTCAAATCTGTCGGACTGCCCTTTTTGTATAAAGGCTTAACTTTTGCAAATTTAAATTTATCTGGGAAACGTCCAAATTTCATAGAATTGTTAATAATATACGCAAGAATTCCAGCCACATCTTTAATAGACAATTTAACTATGCTACTTGGGATCTCATCTTCACCACTGTTATATTTATTTTTTAGTTTGCTGGATATTTCTAACAATTCTTTTATACAGGTAGGTTTGAGATATATTGACTGATCATTTTCGGGAATGTTACACTGAAATTGAACATGTGTTTTATCTTGAAAAAGCTTTGGAACTATATTTACTAAATGCTCATTAAAATCATCTGCTAGTTTTTGACAATTTTCGGTAGAGGGACCCTGACTAGTATTGGTCCTGCCATTTATTTCGTTACATATTGCCCACATACTTTTGTTTTTATTGTCTGAAACTCTAATCTTATTTTCAAAATTATTTGACTTTTCTTTTCTTAATAGCATATCATAATGTTTTTTTGTTTCCTTATATTCACCGTTATAATGGGCACAATGTTTTGACAGAACCAATAACTTATCCAATTTAATTTTACATTCTACAATTTCCTGGTTTTTCGATATTATTTTCTTTTTTTTATTACTGTAAGAAATAGTGAGTGGAAAACATTGGTCGAAAATATTTTTAAAAGTGTTTATAAATCTATCCCATTGCCCATTTACATCCATTCTCTCTACCTGAAGGACCAGTTGCCAGTTCTGCTGTTTTAGAAGCTGTGAAAAATCAGATTTATTTTGATCAGAAAAGAATCTTTTATAAACAAGTCTATTTTGATTATAGTTTCTCAGATGGAATCCAACCTTTTGCGCCTTGTGATCAGAGATATGAGCTTCCAAAACCTCAGCCCTGCACTCCTCCCCCTGATTAGTGAAAATGTTATCTAAACAACTACTGTTATCTTGAGTTATTCTAGTGTTTTCATATACCGAACCCCTAATATTATACAACCTTAATAGTGAAAATAAATTATTCTTATGACAGTTTTCCCTTAGCATCTCAATATTAAAGTCTCCTGCAATAAAAACTATATCGTAACCTTTAATGTTAGTTAACAGTTGTTCTAAGCTGGTAAAAAATCGTTCCTTATTACCTGAAGGTGGTCGATATATCGAAATTATTATAATTTTTTTTCCACTTAGCTGACACTTAATCCCAGAACACTCAAATTCGCCACTCAGCGATATACTGCGCACAGTTTTTAGCTGAACAAACTTAATGTGCTTTTTTACATAAACTGCACTGCCACCATGTTGACCATCACCTCTACAAAAGGCAGAGGCTAATTTAAAATCTTTAATCCCTATTTGTTGTAACTGCTCCATAGTTTTCCAATGTTCCGTTATGCAAACAAAAAGACATTCTGGCGATTCACTTAATAGTTTTTCCAGCTTATTAACGCTATTTCCAATTGATTGAACATTTTGGTGTATTAGGCTGTGAACTTCTTGTAGTTTTTCTTTTTGATTTTTTCTTAAAAAGTTTTACTTTCGCTTGACTGTCCATAGTCCGTAGACTGTTTGTATTTTTCAATTTTTTGTAAAAATGCTGGGCATTTAGGATCTCTAGCAGAGTGAATTCTATTTCGTAAATTTAGACGTTTGCAATTCGGGCAATCCAGAGGTGTATTTTCCGGACACAGATTAGCTTCATGGGTACCGCCGCACTTGTGACAGCTCAATGCACTTTTACAGTACTTTGCTACATGACCAAACAAACAACATTTATAGGACATAGCAACGTTGTAGTATTCCTGAACATATACTCTCGTTAGATCAAAATTTATCTTCTCATTTTTGATAAGCCATCGAAAAATAGTTGGTTTGGTCTGTAGTATCCAATTCTCTTTGTAATTGTTTCTGCAATCCTTCTTTGTTATGTATTTAATCATTTTGTTGATGTCATTCCCTACCAGTGCTTGAAGTTCTGGATTTTCATTAAGAAGTATCGAAATAAATTCATCCGGTTCGTAACCTTTTTCGATCCCAGTGATCATTATTATTGGATCAGTATTTTGTAGATCTTTAATTAGAAAAGTTTTATCTTTACCTAAGACTTCTTTTAGTTCGGTTTGTTGCACATCACTCTCACATTCTACTAATATAGCACCACTTTGTAACTTTCTTACATTAGGAAAAACTTGAGCACCATTGCCATTGGCAATCAAGCTTTGCTTTATTTCTTTCAAAACTATTTTAGGGTCTGTTTGGTTTTTAATTTTTATTACTGTTTGATGTTTTTTCAGTTGCGGTGGTGTGTTCCATTTTATAACATTGGGTGCACTGCTCTTTGCTTGCAGGATAGTACTATATGTCTTTTGATCTGTGAATTGTGTCATAGTTGGCTTTGAAACCTGCAGATCAGGCGGTGGGAGTGACTCATTTATCGTGGTATTTTTAGTGCTTTGTTTCAGTAAACTTGTTAATTGTATGTTGTTTTTTTCCACCGTTCCAATTCTGTATGCCAGTTTTGTAACCATAGAAGATACTATGAAAGTAGCGTCACGTATGGCTTTGCTGATGTTCGTAGTTATTTCAGCACTTTCTGCACCATTTTGAATTATTGATAGTGCTTGCAAGGCCCTATCAAGTATATCATCAATTGACTCTGACTTGGTAGGCACCCAGTCCAAACCTAGGTTAATTTCATACTCCTTTCTTATTTTTTGACGCTCTATGCATCCTGGGCTCGAATCTGATCGCTGTCTCTTTTGAGACTTTGTTGTCTCAGTTCGCGGGTCCCCTTTTTCGGTTTCTTTTGGAGGTGTCCTCATAATTGTATTATTTGGTTTAAACCCACCATCTCCTAAGTTTGTCTGTGAAACATTGTTCATTTTACTTTCATTTGTACCACTACCGATTCCAGATAAATTCATCAATTTATTGACTTCCCCTTGTAGACCTACGTTGTTTACCTTTTTTTCTTCTTGTTTATCAATAAACATTGTTATCTCTGCATTTTTTACGTTAGCTTCCGCGCCCATCATTTTATTAATTTCCTCACTAGCAGCCGATCCAATTGACAAATGCCTAGTGGATTGTCTTGTTTTAATTCTATATTCCCACCCATCACTCTCACTGTTCATAATTTGTTATAAATCACCCGTTTATACTTTCAAACAGGTAACAAAATAAATACTCGAAAATACCATATACCGATACGGCTATAATTTATCCGTAGGTTCCGTACAACACGTCCGCTCTGTTCGACGGTCGCCGCACTTCCAAAGTAGTACTATTAGTTCTGGGACATCCTGTATATAGCCCAATCTGGCCGAAATGCGCGGGACCGCAGACGCGAAATTTTTTCTTCAAAATGCGCAACTACTAAAAACAACAAGGGATACGTTTCAGGGTACACCACAATTTCTCTTACCTGGAATCACAATAATGCATCTTCTTATGCGCCCTATAAGTCTTCTGCGAACTGAACCTGATGTCGCACACAGCGCAGTACCGATCCTGCGATTCGGCGGCACCCGTTTCCCCATTCGGAACGCTAGAACTGCTGGATCCTCCCGCTGGGCCGCCCGTTGGGCCCGTTACCGGACCAGGTGACACGGTATGCATGCGCATATGCCTGTTCAAACTGACTTTTTTGTCTGCACTGTACGAGCAATGCATGCAGGTGTATTGTTTGGCGATGCGCAATTGGCTACCGCTGGGTTCCGAACTTACACCGGATGGTTTGGTATCATCGTCTGTCGGTTTGGTTGGTCTGAAAAAGAAGGGAAAATAAAGTCTGTAAGTTATAGCTTTACACGTACGTCACAAACCCAGGGATTGAGAGCCATGGTGACTTAAAACTTCCCATCTTTATTTATTACAGACTTAAAAGTGAATAAAAAGATAATAGGTCGTTTGCGGAGTTCCGCAATACGTGTTAATAAAGACAATATTTACAGTCCTAGTTGAATATTGATTTGTTGCCATTAAATATTTGCCAGCCGTTAACTCACGGTTGTGTCAGTCTTAATTGGTTTTTATAAGTTTTTGTGCCTATAATATAAATGGATAAATAATAAATACATGGTGACTGAGGTTTGATACGATTAAAAAGAGAACGCCCGTTATTCGCCATCGTCATTTCAATTTTTTTTTTTCGAAATTACGCTATTTTAACGTTTTTGAAATCAGTCCTTGTTTTGATATTTTTCTTACGCTAAATCTTGATTGGATTTACGGTTTTGGAACTAGAGAGGCCATATTCAGTCTACAGACACTAATACAACACTGTCAAGACCAAAGAAAAGATGTCTTTATATGTTTTATAGACTACGTGAAGGCTTTTGACAACGTTAAGCTCATACAACGCTAATATCATACCTTAAAGACATAGGACTGGATGATAAAGACATAAGGCTCATAGCTAACCTGTACTGGAACCAAAAAGCAGAAATTCAATTACAAAACAACAATAACAGAACAGTTTGAAATCAAAAAGGGTGTTAGGCAGGGTTGTATCCTGTCACCAATGTTGTGTAATCTATATGCAGAAAGAGCTTATACTGAGTCAGTTCTAGATAATAATAATAATAATAATAACACTTCTTTATTTCAAATTACAAGTTACTAGGTAATTACAAACTACAAGGCAACTATAAAGTGAAATGACGTCAGAAAAAGCAATAACGACAAGAACTCACTGAAGTCAAAAGTCCCAATCAAAAAAGTCTCTCAAGGTATATAGTTCCATATTAATTAATAACCTCTTAATTGACCTTTTCCACACTCTTATATTACATATCCCTTTAATGTTAATAGGCAATCTATTATATAATTTAACGCACATGTAATATGGGCTTTTTTCAGAAATTGTTAAATGGTGACGTGGATACAAAAAATTCAAAGTTCGAGTACCGTAGCTATGCTCATTAAGTTCTTGGAAAATTTCTTTGTTTTTGAATAAGAACATTAAACACTCGTAAATATAAAGTGCATGTATTGTCATTATATTTAGCTTTTTAAAAACGCCTCTACAGGTCTCGAGGTACTGTAATCCCTGCATCAACCTCACCACTCTTTTTTGCATTACAAATACTCTTTGTACTCCCAAGCTACTTCCCCAAAAAAGTATACCGTATCTTAAAATCGATTCAAAATTTGCATGATACAATGTCTTAATTGTTTGAAAATTCATGTAAGATGACACAATCCTTATACCATATGCAACGGAGCCAAGCCTCAAACACAGCCGACTCACATGTGACTCCCATGACAAAAATTCATTTATTATCACCCCCAAAAACTTGGTTTCTGTTTCCCTATGGAGCTCCATTCCATACAGTTCAAGACTACTTGGTAGATCTATTTTATTTTGCTTAGTTCTAAAAATTATTATGTTAGTTTTATCCTTATTTAAGATTAATTTATTTTTACTAAACCAATCGTTAATCTCCCCAAAGGCCACCTCAGCTTCATGAATCAGTTCTGCAAAATCTAAACCACCAACAAGCATATTGGTATCATCACAATAGTTTGTTAAGGAAACATTATTTTCATTTACAGTTAAATCATTTATAAAAATTATAAACAATATAGGCCCCAAAATGCTACCCTGAGCTATCCCCATCAAGTTTTCCCTGAAAGCCGATTTAACCGTCCGATTCCCTTCCTGAATTATGACCCGCTGATGTCTATCTGAAAGGTAGGACCGCATCCACCTCTGCGCATTTCCTCTGATGCCGTACTTATTTAATTTATAGAGGAGCAATTCTCTGTCAATGCAGTCATATGCTTTACTAAGATCCAAGAACATCCCTACTGCTAGATTTTTATTTTCAAGGTGTTCCAAAACTATTTTCGTAAACTGAAAAATCGCAGACGTGGTCGACCTACCTCCCAGATATCCATGTTGCGTCTTAGCAAAGAGCTGACCCTCTTGGAAAAATTCCAACAGTCTCGAACATATAACCATCTCAAAAACCTTTGAGAAACTCGACAACAAGCTTATGGGTCTGTAATTGTTCAAATCTGTCGGACTGCCCTTTTTGTATAAAGGCTTAACTTTTGCAAATTTAAATTTATCTGGGAAACGTCCAAATTTCATAGAATTGTTAATAATATACGCAAGAATTCCAGCCACATCTTTAATAGACAATTTAACTATGCTACTTGGGATCTCATCTTCACCACTGTTATATTTATTTTTTAGTTTGCTGGATATTTCTAACAATTCTTTTATACAGGTAGGTTTGAGATATATTGACTGATCATTTTCGGGAATGTTACACTGAAATTGAACATGTGTTTTATCTTGAAAAAGCTTTGGAACTATATTTACTAAATGCTCATTAAAATCATCTGCTAGTTTTTGACAATTTTCGGTAGAGGGACCCTGACTAGTATTGGTCCTGCCATTTATTTCGTTACATATTGCCCACATACTTTTGTTTTTATTGTCTGAAACTCTAATCTTATTTTCAAAATTATTTGACTTTTCTTTTCTTAATAGCATATCATAATGTTTTTTTGTTTCCTTATATTCACCGTTATAATGGGCACAATGTTTTGACAGAACCAATAACTTATCCAATTTAATTTTACATTCTACAATTTCCTGGTTTTTCGATATTATTTTCTTTTTTTTATTACTGTAAGAAATAGTGAGTGGAAAACATTGGTCGAAAATATTTTTAAAAGTGTTTATAAATCTATCCCATTGCCCATTTACATCCATTCTCTCTACCTGAAGGACCAGTTGCCAGTTCTGCTGTTTTAGAAGCTGTGAAAAATCAGATTTATTTTGATCAGAAAAGAATCTTTTATAAACAAGTCTATTTTGATTATAGTTTCTCAGATGGAATCCAACCTTTTGCGCCTTGTGATCAGAGATATGAGCTTCCAAAACCTCAGCCCTGCACTCCTCCCCCTGATTAGTGAAAATGTTATCTAAACAACTACTGTTATCTTGAGTTATTCTAGTGTTTTCATATACCGAACCCCTAATATTATACAACCTTAATAGTGAAAATAAATTATTCTTATGACAGTTTTCCCTTAGCATCTCAATATTAAAGTCTCCTGCAATAAAAACTATATCGTAACCTTTAATGTTAGTTAACAGTTGTTCTAAGCTGGTAAAAAATCGTTCCTTATTACCTGAAGGTGGTCGATATATCGAAATTATTATAATTTTTTTTCCACTTAGCTGACACTTAATCCCAGAACACTCAAATTCGCCACTCAGCGATATACTGCGCACAGTTTTTAGCTGAACAAACTTAATGTGCTTTTTTACATAAACTGCACTGCCACCATGTTGACCATCACCTCTACAAAAGGCAGAGGCTAATTTAAAATCTTTAATCCCTATTTGTTGTAACTGCTCCATAGTTTTCCAATGTTCCGTTATGCAAACAAAAAGACATTCTGGCGATTCACTTAATAGTTTTTCCAGCTTATTAACGCTATTTCCAATTGATTGAACATTTTGGTGTATTAGGCTGTGAACTTCTTGTAGTTTTTCTTTTTGATTTTTTCTTAAAAAGTTTTACTTTCGCTTGACTGTCCATAGTCCGTAGACTGTTTGTATTTTTCAATTTTTTGTAAAAATGCTGGGCATTTAGGATCTCTAGCAGAGTGAATTCTATTTCGTAAATTTAGACGTTTGCAATTCGGGCAATCCAGAGGTGTATTTTCCGGACACAGATTAGCTTCATGGGTACCGCCGCACTTGTGACAGCTCAATGCACTTTTACAGTACTTTGCTACATGACCAAACAAACAACATTTATAGGACATAGCAACGTTGTAGTATTCCTGAACATATACTCTCGTTAGATCAAAATTTATCTTCTCATTTTTGATAAGCCATCGAAAAATAGTTGGTTTGGTCTGTAGTATCCAATTCTCTTTGTAATTGTTTCTGCAATCCTTCTTTGTTATGTATTTAATCATTTTGTTGATGTCATTCCCTACCAGTGCTTGAAGTTCTGGATTTTCATTAAGAAGTATCGAAATAAATTCATCCGGTTCGTAACCTTTTTCGATCCCAGTGATCATTATTATTGGATCAGTATTTTGTAGATCTTTAATTAGAAAAGTTTTATCTTTACCTAAGACTTCTTTTAGTTCGGTTTGTTGCACATCACTCTCACATTCTACTAATATAGCACCACTTTGTAACTTTCTTACATTAGGAAAAACTTGAGCACCATTGCCATTGGCAATCAAGCTTTGCTTTATTTCTTTCAAAACTATTTTAGGGTCTGTTTGGTTTTTAATTTTTATTACTGTTTGATGTTTTTTCAGTTGCGGTGGTGTGTTCCATTTTATAACATTGGGTGCACTGCTCTTTGCTTGCAGGATAGTACTATATGTCTTTTGATCTGTGAATTGTGTCATAGTTGGCTTTGAAACCTGCAGATCAGGCGGTGGGAGTGACTCATTTATCGTGGTATTTTTAGTGCTTTGTTTCAGTAAACTTGTTAATTGTATGTTGTTTTTTTCCACCGTTCCAATTCTGTATGCCAGTTTTGTAATTCGAAAACAAATCGATTGTCACACAAATAACATAACTTTTTCAATGAAAACAGATATCACAAAACAAATTAACAATTAAATAACATGATATTAAATTTTTCAATTTTTCTCTTAACGACATAACCCTTAAAATAAGTTAATAGCAAGTAAAACAAAAATACCTCATGTGTGGCTTAAACCGAGAAAGTAAAAAAATATAGCGGATTTTAATATTTTGAATTTTGGTAAATAATTATTTACTTAAAATACAGACCCAACGAGAAATAATACCATCAATAAATTCAGTCTCGAGACTGGTTTAACCCAGAGTATGATTATGCGGTTTGCCAAATTAAAAAAAAAGGGTTTAAAAAATACAATATGTGCTATTTTTCAATATTCGGCTTGTGGCGGTATTTGATTGAAACATTGAACAAGGACAAATTATCGTCCTTGCTGTCTACTACATTTATTTTCAAACCGTACTAATTTTAATGCCTTCTCGTATAGAGGTCACGGTTAAAAGATCTTGGGAACTAAAAAAGATATATATTTATGTGAAATATTGGTACTTGCTATAAAAGATTCTGATCTTCTTAATTGAAGGTATTTTGACGTATCTATTACTTTCCGGTTTTACCGGAAGTCGGTGTCAACTTATTTCAAACGGAATACTCTATATATTATTACATTTTTAGGTAGGTATTTTAAGGTTTTATGTCCAAAATGACGTTTGCAGACCTCAAAATAATTATTAATTTTTTTCCTATAAAGGAGGAGGAAGCCTTTATTCCTTGTTGAAAGGGGCCTGCTTTAATAAATTTTTCTATAATATTTTTAATCATTTAATACAGGGTGTTCAAAAAATAAGATTAAAAATTAAATTTGAGAAAACTGTCTGCAAATGGAACCTCCTTTAATTTTATAATTATTTTCAGGTTGTCTTATTACAAAAATTTTTAGTTTTCGAAATATTGCCAATTTAACATTTTTACATGGCGATTTTGTTGCGGATTTTAAGTTCAGTTACTCCTAGTTGGAGTTCAAAAAAACACACAAAAAAATAGCACAGTGCT
The DNA here is from genome assembly GCA_963991005.1 of Barypeithes pellucidus. Lineage (NCBI taxonomy): Eukaryota > Metazoa > Arthropoda > Insecta > Coleoptera > Curculionidae > Barypeithes > Barypeithes pellucidus. The sequence goes on along the minus strand of OZ022565.1, from coordinate 37,266,306 downwards.
GGGAAAACCGCATCCTTTTATTTTGACTAATAACGAAGATACCCCGTAAAACCACCAAAAAATGGACACCATGTACATTAATAAGTCACTTGATGGATACCACAAATAAAAACAACGCGAACTACATTTAATTTTCAATTAAAACTCATTTTTTTCTTAAGAAATAAAATGGCATTTTAAAGCAGCAGTTGGTTACAAACAATGTGTCATTTACTGACGTCCTGTTTTAATACAATAATGGTACTAGGAATTAACAGATGAAAAATTTACAAAAATAGAACAATTTAAGCACATAACAACATAAAAAATAATTTATAAAGTTTCTGTAAAAAGAATGTGAAATTAAAACTATTACCATTTAACAGATGATTGATATTATAAGTGACGAAAACTAAAAATCAGTTTATTTTCAAAATAAAATATCGCTAATATTGGCAGAAGTTTTGGAATGTTATATGCTTAAAGGGATAAAGCGGTTGCACATTCTAAGACTCACCATTAAATTTGATCGTAGAATCTGGCTTAGGTGGAGGTCGGCGTTTCGCTAAAGGCTCATCATCATCAGGTTCCTTTGGTGCGTCTGTTGAAGAGGTGGCAGTATTATTGGTAGTAACAATTTCTGAAAAAATAAAAAAGGGATTGCAAATCGAAGCATTGCTAGAGGTTTACTTCTGTTCATCACAGTGACTTACTATGAAATTACCTTTTAATGAAAATTACTTCTATTATACCTTATTTTTCCTATAAATTGTACATTCGTTTTTGAAGGAAATCAAAATTCTATTGGTTTCTCTTTAAAATAATAAATTTAGGTATTCTGTTTTTCTTCGTTAATTAATATTTTCCTTCTAAGCAGAAATTACGATAAAGTCAGTACGTTATATCTTTACGCGTGCGTCATAAACCCAGGGATCAGGAGCCATCGTGACTTAAAACTCCCTATCTTTATTTATTCCAGAAGTACCGCAATACGTTTTGAGTCCAATAATGTGTTAGATAAAGACAAAAGTTACAATCGTAGTGGAACTTGAAGCTGTTAACTCAAAGTTGCTATTTTGATCATTTTGAAGTGTCAATCCAGTTTTTGTGCTTTAAGTTGAATTTAATCCTAAAAACAGTTATTCTCAGAACTATTTCATCGTATTTTTCGTTAATTCGACATTTGTTACTAATATAATCGTATTTTTAAAGTAAAGTCATGTCATTCATAACATCTCGAAAATTTAAGTGGTGGATAGTCTGTTAAATATATGATTTTGATTATGAAAACATCAAATTTTTCGATAGTTTGAAATAAAAATAAATGGCAAGTTTTGATGTAATAAAAAATAGAACGCCAGTTTTTCGCCGCCATATTTTTTTTTCCGAAATTATAAATTACTTTTCGGAATACGTATATTTGACAAACCGCACAACTTATATACATAAAATTAGTTGACACGTATTTCAGGATTTTGCTAAACATTTTTTCTTTAGAAAATATTAATTTGTGATAATTTCGCTGGATTGTCTCCAAACTTCTCATATTTCAAATTTAATATCTCCAGTTGTACTGATCGGATCAATATAGGTCTTATTTTATACTGTTACGTTAGCTTTCGAAGTGTATTAAAAAAAATGTCATTGTGAACAAACGAAAAATAATAACAGTTAATTGTGTAAATAGTTTTAACATGCCCTTAACCTATCTTAAATTAATTTTAAAAAATACCATTTTGTTCTCTATCTGCAAAACCCATTTTACGAAAAAGTGGTACCTCTATTAGATCGGTAGTTATTAAATATTTTCGATCGCAAGTCAACCAGCGCGTGACGGGGCGAAGAGTAGCAGAATTACGCATTCCAACGACGGAAAGTATACAAATATTAATGATTCACACTGCACCGGCTAATATATTCATCAATATTCAGTCGCGTCGTGGAAAGTGATCGCTTTCCACCCGGGTAAATGTCACTTTCCACCTAGATAAATGTCAAAGTTAAAAATATGATTCTTTCAAACTTTTAAAAAGTCTGAAATGTCAACATTACATACATGGTTGTAAATAAACAAAATCCCCTAATGTTTAATTTACTATTTTGACCGCCATTTCTTAAGTAATAATATAAGTAAAATATATAAAAAAAAATATGAAGACAAATTATTCTATAACATACACTTAAAACAAAAAATTTAATTAGAATTTTACATAACGACCGTTAAGGTTAGAGATATTAATTAAGATTGAGCAAAGTATACTTTTTTAGTTTAGAAATTGTCCTTCGAGAATCTTGGATTAAAAATAGTTAATAATAGGTAAGAAAAAAATCATACTTATTAAACCCAGTGTATGTAACCAGCGCCCTCTAATGTGAAACTTAAAATTTCTACAGTTTTATATTTAAACCGGCAATTCCTGAGATAAAGATAAATTGAAGAAAAATACCCATAAATGGCGCTTTCAATTCATTCAGCGGTAAAAGTGACCTGACGTCAAACCAGAAAAACACCTGTGTGGACTACGATACATGTAAGCAATCAATTCTGGCCGGTGTTGTCATATGTACACCTTAAACTCTTTAGACAAAATAAAATAATTTAAACACTTTTCCATTCTGTAATACCTTTTTGTACAATTAATTGAAGAACATTTACACCGAGCTATGTATTAAACAACCCGAAAAAACATATGGAATAGTATCAAATAAGTTTGAAATAGGCACGTACGTCACTAGGTCGCCACTTGACGCCTTACATCGGCTGTGTTCATATAGCGCCGCACGCTTGCGGGTTGTTAGTCGAAGACCAACCAGCGGCCGGATACGTTGTGTCGATCACCAACACACTCTCAGCAATCCGCTCTGGGTTTTCGGTTTACGCGTGTATCTTGCCCGTCCATAAATAATCTTTGAATATTGTTTTCATTGACGCGTTTCTTCTGGACGTCAAATTTCGTCGCGTGTAATAAAATCTAATAATCTGTAGTATAATCTGTATTATTGTATTTTCAAAAGCTAACTATCGGTTCTGTTTCACTATTACTGTGTGTACATAACGTGTTTCCAGGAGTGTTCCGATGACAAAGAAAAGAAACTGATTGTGTTTGTGCCTGGATTTCATCGTTCTTTAGGTATAAAGATAAATACAAGTAGGTAGAAAATAAATTATTTTTATAATTTTATATGGAATTTCAGTTTTTCATTAAGGGCGTACAATGCGCAAATTTATAGGATGATTAACAACGTTTCGCTACTGCAGGATTCTGGAAAGGCTATTTGAACTACCTGACGGGACAAGTTAAATTTTAGTAAAGAAATGTTTCTATTTCTAAGGTACACGGCCCTTTTTTGCAAAAAGTAAGTAAAAATTTTTTTAAAATCGGACCAAAAGTGCTTATTTTTAGGCATTTTTCAAGGTTAATATCGTCGCTAATATTTTTTTTTTGAAAAAAGTAGCGAGAACTTTCATGTCTTAACTTAAAAATTCCAAAAATTGAGATATTACAATTTCGTTCTAAGCGAGTAATCTTGCAGCGCGCGAAGCATGTTTTAGAAAAATTTTGGTGAAATGTATTAGAAGTTGCCTATGTCCAGCATTATTTATTGTCGGTAGACGTGAAACAAGCTATCACGGTACAGGATTATGCTACACTGAGAAAAACATATAGGTTAGAAAATAGGGCTAAATTGTATGTGTTTTTTTGTATTGTCAGTGCCAACCACATAATATCTGTACTAATTTTATAAGGCGTTACTATTAGTTTTACTTTTAACTTTTGATCTAAAAACACTTGCATATTAACATATACAGTATTTGTATATAGTCGAAACGGCATAATAACTTTTGAGCCGCTAATTTTTTTATTATAAAATTTGGGTGTGGGATATGGGGGAATGGTAACTTCATTTTGGAGGAATAATGACAGTACTAACTGTCAAAATGGCGGATGGGCGCCATTTTAGGGAAGAAAATTAAATAGGAAGGGGGCACTTGCGGTACATCATTTTGAAGATACTATCGAGTACTTTACGATCCCAGAATATTACTTCTGTATGCCCAACGAAAACAAAATGGAGGCATTTTAAAAATTGCATAGTTGTTATTTTTTATTATCCTTTATTTCATTTATCGTCTTAGGAAAATAAATGCAACTTGACATAGTAGGAATTAGAGAGCTACTCTTTCTTGTATATTTCATGGTGCTCAAATTCAAAATGGCCGCGGAGCAACATCTTGATAAGAAAAATTGAATAGGAAGTGAGGTCTTGCGATACGTCATTTTAAAGGTTCTATCGAGTACTTTACGATACCAGAATATTGGATACCCAAAACAAAATGGCGGCTTGTTAAAAAATAACTACTATTTTTCTTTTGTTATTTAACTTTAGATTTGTTGTTGTGATTGTTAGTGGATGTCCTGTTCCTCCTGACTGTTCAGTTTTTTACATTGCCTAAAGAAATAGTACCCGTTCGTTGCGGACGTCCGAATTTTAAATAGTACCCGTTCGTTGCGGACGTCCGAATTTTCGGACCTTGATTTTCCGTGTCGTTGGTGCGCTCGCCCGATATTTAGTATGAATTGAAATCATACCTGTTAGGTTGAGCGAGTTCGTGTGCAAGAGTGTGCATGTTACTAATTGTTAGTTATACTTGGGTGTGTTATACCGGGTGTTTCAGCAGGAACGCACACCTCTATAAATTTTTTATTTTTTAAATTACAGAAATAAAATTTGGTGGCTTGTATGTGATATTAATTTGCATTTTATGACATGTCGGACTAAATTTTGTCACTTCCGGTTTAACCGGAAATGACGTCAACTTTGGATTTTTAAATAGAACACCCAGTATAATTTTGGCTAAGTGCCATGCTATAATGCAAAGTCGTTAGAGCTTCTTGTTGTATTTCTTGTCATGAATTCGTATTTTCAATAAATTATCTCTCCTTTTTTTAACTTGACAAAAGGGTATGTGTTATCAAATTGTTTGAAAAAAGTGCTCTATGCCGGAGTGGGCCAATAGGTTTCCATTTGAAAAATTGAGTTTTCTGAGAAAAGGCCTTCTTGAATTTATAATAATTTTAATAATTATTGATCGTTTGTGTAATATTGTGTGTTTGGATTGTTTTAATTTAAACATATTTAGTGTTTTTAAGCATATATATATATAATAATATTATGTATGTAGTTGCGATTATTGATGTGATATGGTAAGAGCTATTTCTCATTATGTTACGTAGGTAACGCGAAAACTCTCGCTGACCTTCCTTGAGTATTCAAGAAAGGGCTAAATAGAAGAAATTATATTTTATTCGAACTGCCGTCACGGGCGGTGAGGTAAGGGGAAGACTATGACTACTGCGAGCATTAAAATAACATTGTCTTTGAAATATGCCGAGATGGAAGATTCACCGATTGGCTCAATTCGATGGTTGTTGTATTTCAGTGTGTAGCCGCTGTTCGATGAGTATTTTGCACCACGTCATGATATCGCTAGTATGTCCAGCTCGCGGGAGTTTCAGTCGCTAATAAATTTCTTTCTCTACAAAGTACGGCCTTAAGTTTGGCAACATTGCCATTGGGTCTGGGTGAAATGTTGTACAGCAGCGCGAATTGACCTGTTAGTAAGAGTGCTTGTTACCCCACTTTTAAAACACTTGATTTAAAAAAAATAAAATATGTAGCGCTTCTCTAGGACACCCGTTTAACACCTTGTATAAATTCTCATTTCTTACTCATAAAAACATCATACCGCCATCATACTTTTAATTCCATACATTGAACCGTTTTCAAATTGTGGCTTATTTTCGAAAATAAAATTTCACTTTCAACACCCTGTATTTCTAGAATAAGAAACATTTCGAAAAACTTCTATGACTTAATCGGTCTTGTATGATGTTTAGTATCTCCAGTTCCAGTCCAGTCCCTGTACTTACTAGACGATTTAATTCACGCAAAGTCAGTTTTAACTTACCAACATTATCTTCGATAATTTCAATCGAGTCATCTATCGCGATGCTTGTTGTAGTTAATTTCTCAACCTTAGGAACTTTCTTTTCATTATTATGACTACTCCAACTGCCATCTTTGAGCAATTGTATTTCATTACATTCGGAAGGTAAAGAATTAGAAACTAATACTTCTTGGAAATACCTGGAAAAAAAAATTCTTTGATAGCTATTTTCTGGTTACAAAATAGTAGAAGAGCTGGCAAAGTTAGCTTTAAACTAATACGCCTACTTTTGACAATTTAAAAAACCTACTGCCATTTACAATTGTGCCGTCCAGCGTACCTACGCCTTTTCCCGTACTTTCGAAGTACTTCCGGAGCAGTACATTGTAGCTGGACGCGACGGACGACGCTACAAGGATATTGGGAGAGACAATACAAGCATCGATCGTTCAACATCCTTTACTCGAAGTGATTCCTTTCTTATTTTCCTTAAGGTAAGTCGAACGCACATAATTTCTCTTTCGCGATACTGATAATTGAAATGGAGCGATTCTCGAGAGGGTCGAAATCATTTAGTATCAGAGGAATCTACGATCTTATAATTATAGGGTGGCTAAGAATGCCATAGGTGGTTTGTCTTAACGAATTCTAAAGCTCATATTTTGGCATATTTGTCAGGTAAAACTGAAAACTCCATGAATTCATTCCAATGGACTCCTTCTAATTCATGAAGGACTCAAACAGTGATCTTATGGTACGTCCCGTCCCGTAGATTCTGTGCATGTTGTCTAGCTATCTCAAGGAAAGGTTAACATTGCAGAATCGGATATAGTCACGCAATTCCACTGGCTTCATCTATTAATTTGCTGGGCGTCAATCTGGGAGGAAATATGTCTTGGCACAACCACGCTGTGGCAATCGCAAAGACAGCTTCGCAGATACTTGGTGTACTTTGCTGGACAAAAATGTTGTATACACCTCTACATTTTTTGACACTCTACAAAGCCCAGAGCACTGTTCTCATGTCTGGAATTCTGCACCAAAAGATACTCGGCTACTGGATTCCATCGAATGGCGAGCCAAGAACCTCAACAGCCTACAACATGGAAGAGAGGTTGATGATTTGACTCTCTTTTACCGACGAATAACAGGATTACACGACGAACCGCTGCCACTCATCCATATGTGGTTTAGCTTAGTACTCCTCGAATTTCATTATTTAAGAATTCCTTCATCTGGAGGAGGTGGTTCCCAACGAATATAACCTCCAACAATTCAAAACCAACGTTAGTCGCTTTATCCGCACACGCACCACTCCCAGAGCGCCTTAAAGGCTCTATTTCCCTATAGTGCTGGCGCTTGAACATAAAAAAAAATAACTTTTAAGGTCGACTCTTCTCTTATTGAATGAACTCAAATGGCCTCTGGGTGATTTTCCAGGTGGCTAAGTAGAAATGTGAGCTGCGAATATTTCCAAGAGAAGAATGCGAATTTTCGCGATAATTCGGTTGAATATTCGGATTACGTCATATTTGCTTGACCTTCGTCGATATGTATTTAGTTTGAGGGGCTACCGCGGATCTGAATAATTTTAAAAAATACAAAAATCTGATAAATTCATAAGCTTGAAACTGCCCATTGTTACTAGATGGAGTAGCATTATTAATTGTTTAGAAAGTTGGCATTATTGCAGACAATATTTCCAAAAACTTCTGATGATATTTCCCCAAATCTTAATCACAATGTTAAAATATCTATATTTTAGATAATGACATATTTTGGATTAAAGTGGAAAAATTAAGTAGCCTGCCAAAGCCCATTTTAAAGTGGATTACAATATTAGAAAGAGATATGCTCACTTTGAGTGAGTAGAGGTTGTGAAGATTGTGTTTGATAATTCTGTACCAGCCTTGCCAGTCTCGTATGGAAAAGCAAAATATATTTTGGATTTTTGCAGAAAACGTGAAACTGGCTGTAAAAATTATACATTATGCTGTATTACAGATATAATTGAAGGAGTACTATGTTTAAAGTCAATAACGCACAAATTCTTTCAGAATTAACACAATACATAGCAAAACCCGATCTTTGGGCGAAAAAATTTATTTGAGTCTCATCAAACACAGTAACTTGTGGCAAGGGATATGTTCAAAAAATATTTGAAAGATGTTGCTATAGCTATTATAAGTTTATCAGCAGCAACAGGAAGGTATTTCATATTTTTCATATCATATCTACAAACCAAATCCACTTAGTATCGCTAGAACATCAAAGTTAACATAAAACATGACCAAAACAAAAAAGAACTAACAAATACCAATCAACTTCACAACCACACACACAACACAAACAACACACACAAAACATCTGGTCGCCAAAGGCCAGAAATGGCTCTTGGTGACATCAACACCCACTCATAAGCGTGTAAGAGTGCCAAACGGCACTAACACAATACGGCGGGTTTAGTCGGTCGGTGTCTCTCCTTCAGAGAGATAGGTCTCTCCATCAGAGGAATAGGTTTCTCCCTCAGAGAAACAGAGCCATCCTGACACTACTTTGCACTCCAGGTGCATGTGTACAGACACACACAGATTCTCCTCGCATGCCCAAAAAAACAAATACCAATCATAAAGAAAAACAGATAGGAAATCCTGATACTGATTTGGAAGTACCTGAACCTTCAATAATTAACACGAAAGTGAAAAAAAACACGACAGACGTAAATGTTGACCTATGCAGCAGCACCAGCATCTCCGATAAAGAAAGTGACGGAGAATAAATGTCAGAAGAGTCGAGACTAGAGCTTTCGCAGCATTTTATTTGTACTAGTGAGTTTTAAAAATGAATAACATTCGTAGATGACGCGCTATAGCTTGTGCCATGGCGTATGTATTTATTGCCAATAAAAAAATAAAAAAAACGAAGCGGGTAAAGAAAAATGGAGTTCTCGTAGAGATTAACACGGTACAGTTTTTTACTAAATTCAACAAATCTTTCATATGCCCTGCCTTGTTTTTCAAATTTTTGTTCATGTAAAATGTTTGCATTCAACATTGGTAAATGTTAATAAATTTGGTTATAAATTCTTTCGACATGTAACGTGAATCGGCAGACATGATTTATAATTATTATTTTAAATTTACATTTCAAATTGGTCAAACTAAGTTGGAAGACTTGGTACGCGCCGTCCGCCAATACCTAGCGATCTACTGATGAGTTCCGGCCTGCTGATTTCATCCGGGGCCGATACTAAACATACACACAAAGTTTTATCCGCATATTTGGCTCGTGGCATATCAAATTTGTTAAGATATCCGCTGGTGTATGGCCCGCTAATGACTCTAAAGTTGGGCAGTAGTATAACTACAAAAGTAGTTAACTATGTAGTTTAAAGCTTGGGTTAATCACAGCTTGCCAAGCAGGCACTATTTTATGTGAAGGTTTAGCCAAATATACTTAATGTTTTTCTAATAAGAATAATAATAACAATTTCAAATATGAACAATTTTCAAATTTTTCACACCGTGATTCCTTGCTTCTCGAGTATATAATATAACTTTATTATTAACCGCTAGAACTTCACGAAAATAAATATTGATCAGCTTATGACTCTCGTATCTTTCTAACCTGCCAAGAAGCGGCATATTTTTAAATTGAATTGTTGCAACTTAGATGGCTCTGATTGCTAATTTCGGATCCTCGTATTAACTACTTTCTTTATAAAAGTAAAGTATTCTTGCCACTTTTTTTTCTCTTAGTACTTATGCTCGATTACTTTAAATCTGCATGAAATATTCGCTAAAAGTAGTTGAATACTCAGTCATAACTACTAGTTTTATGTTTTTTTTATCAAAAATTACATTTTATTTTTCCTTATTTGATATTGAAATCCTTTTTATCTATTTTTGTAAGTATTGCATTGTTTTATAAGCCATAACGCTGCGGGTTAGTTTTGTAGTTAAAAAAGCAGTTACCACTACTAACCTCTAGTATTCGGGGGTTAGGTTAAGGGTATAAAAACCGCTACTATGTTTAAGTAGTTTGCCCAGTTCTGTCAATGACATTGACAGAACTTATTTACTCACGATCAAAGTAGTTTGGTTAGCAACTCCAGAAATCCAGGCAAGTTTGAATGTTTCAAAATTTTTTATGACTATGCCATTTAGTCATAATGTTGCCGGGTTAGTTATATATAACATATAATAATAATCTTTCTGCAACCCGACATAAATGTTCTAATGCCAATTTGTATACATTTGATTATATAAGATTATCTTGGTCACATGAGACAAAAATGTTGTTAATTGTAAGAAACCGTTATAAATATGGTAACATTTCATTTTTTTACTATCTTGCATTTCTGCCCCCCTCCCCTTAAATCGGAATTTTCGTTTATTTTTACGATATTATCATCGGAGAAACATATATTATTATTTTTAATCTTCCCCCAACACCCTCAAACCCCCTAAACCGCAGATATTTTCAGTTGCACCTTACTCAGGGCTCTTTAAAGACTAATAAAAAAATAGTTTGTTCGTAATCCATCGCGAACTTTTCTATATTTTGCCAGACACAAATTGTTTTAAATAATTTTTAATTTATTTTAACCTCTACGAAATATATGAAATAAAAAATACTAGTGTAAATATATTTAATTTGAAAATTTTATGGGATTCTACTCACCACCAGCCATAGGCTCCTTAATAGTTTTTCAAAATTTTCAGAAAAACATAACGGATTTTTTGGAACATTCCAATTTAATTGAGACACCACACTAGAAAAACCAACTTTGAACTGAAATACTTTTAAGGTTGGCCATGATATAAGTATAACGGGTGATTTATGATACTCTGGTTGTTACTTAATTTAATGTTAATAATTTTAAGACCTAATTCTAGCATCGGTTTTAACGAGTATTAACCACCTTTTACCTGCAATTACCCTTGTGTGCTTAGTATACAACGTATCCAAGATAAGGAGGGCCAGTACAGGGATCTCGGAAACCGTAAGAGATACGAAGTCGGTTAAGTGCCTAATAATATGCCAGGTGTTCAAAATGATTTCCGTTATTCTCTAAGCACAAATAACATCTTCTAACTGCCACATAACAGTTTTTTTGAGATAAAATAAAACATGCGATAGAATGTCAAACTTTTCAGCATTTGTAAATTTATGTTCCATATTTTCTTGAAAATATAGAACCTCTTAAAACGCTCTCAAACGATCACATGGAAATATCAAGTGAAACAAATCACGCGTCTCCATCTTAATTTTTTGTTTCAAGCGCCTACCTTTCTTTTAAATTCCGAATCAACAGAAGTTTGAAATAATGTTTCTGTATTTTGTTCACTTATTTGTGGTTTATTATTAAATTATTTGTTATTTATTGAACTAGTCCAACATAATTAAAAATTTAGAGCTTACTTTTATGAGATATTATTTATAAAATTAGGAGAAATACAGGACCGTATCACAAAATTTCCTGATGTTGTTCAAAAATCCCTCGAAACGTCATTAAACCACAATGTGTCATACATCGTTGCATTCGGAAGAAAAAAAGATCTCAAATTCCAATATCAGAAAAACAGGACCGTATTTAAAAAAAGAAAGTTGATAATGGCCCTTCGAAGACGACTCGTCGGATTACAAAACAATTAACGCTGTTAGATTGAGCGGAAAAAGTGGCAATGCAAAAGTGCAATTTACTTTAGAATTCGATCTCAAAAAAAACCCAGGAAAACAATAAAACGATTTTTCAGAATTTCGGGTTTTGTGAACTACTCGGAATTTTAAAACTTTATAAACGGCATATTATTAGGCACGTAAATGCGCAACTTTACCTCCATTTAACCGACTTCGTATCTCTTACGGTTTCCGAGATCCCTGTACGGCCATCCTTATCTTGGACACGTTGTATTATTGAACATCAATGCATTTTAAATGAGAAAACTTAACTGAGTTTAAGCCGGCCATTTGCGAATTGCAGGCTGAAAGAGTCGATAACAGTGACTCATTATAAATAAACTCAAAATAAACTGTTTTATTTTAATAGGCGGGTTTTCCTCAAAAATATGTTAGAAATTAGTTTTGAATATTTTGTGACTAGGTTTTATTACAATTTAGTATAATTATTTTTATATTCTTATTTATTTCAGTCAAAGAAAAACTTAGCGACGATGGAGACTGCGAAATTGCCACCACAAGTTTAAGGGTATCGCTAATGTGCCCCTTAGGGAAAATGAGAATGAGCACTCCGTGCCGACCGCAAACTTGCGGACATTTGCAATGCTTCGATGCATCATTATTCCTACAAATGAATGAGCGTAAACCTACGTGGAACTGTCCTGTCTGTGATAAACCTGCATTGTATGATACTCTAGTCATCGATGGGTGAGCTCATCTAACTTAAAACTAATTTTTTACATAATGGTTAGCCATAGAGATGTTAAATTCGCGTAATTGCATTACAACTGGAATTACGTACCGTATTTTACATACGATCTATTTATTAATTTTAAAGCACAATTTGGGTTTAATATTTCCTTCAACAGTGTCTGTCAAATTGTATCGTAATTTTAATAAAAAATCTATATTGAAAGGAGAGCGTTCCTACACAATGCGTACTTTTGTTGAAAACAAACAAGGCGACCTTGTTTAATGTGCTCTAGTGATTACTAACATTGATAGCATGTTGTTTGCTATTTACGGTAGTGGTCGTAGGTAATGGTATATTACAATACAAGTACGGGAGGTACGTCGTTACCGCATGTGCGTGATGTTTAACAAAACGAGCCGAAGGCGAGTTTGGTGTATCGCGCAAATGCGGTAAAGACACCTACCGTAAGTGTATTGTACGATATTTTTATCTACAAGCGTGTTTTAGGGAACCAATATTAAAAACTAAAAGAGCATTGTTTTAATTTACCGTTAGCCGTTATCAACAATGCATTAATATCAGGTTGCTAGGGAAATAAATTATAAAAATTTAATGGTTTATATGACATGTAATTACTTACGGCATTAGTGCGGTAAAGTGCTACTTACCGTACTCAAATCAGTGCGGTAAGTAGTTATTTACCGCACGCGAATAGATTAAGATGTTTATATGAACTCTCACAAGCTATAGTTTAGAAAAAGAGTCAGTTTCTTTTTATCTTCTTTTTATTAACACCAACAAACAATAAATTGTTTAATCGGTATTAACTCTTTAACTTTCTGCGAAAGCTCTAGTCTCGACTCTTCTGACATTTATTCTCCGTCACTTTCTTTATCGGAGATGCTGGTGCTGCTGCATAGGTCAACATTTACGTCTGTCGTGTTTTTTTTCACTTTCGTGTTAATTATTGAAGGTTCAGGTACTTCCAAATCAGTATCAGGATTTCCTATCTGTTTTTCTTTATGATTGGTATTTGTTTTTTTGGGCATGCGAGGAGAATCTGTGTGTGTCTGTACACATGCACCTGGAGTGCAAAGTAGTGTCAGGATGGCTCTGTTTCTCTGAGGGAGAAACCTATTCCTCTGATGGAGAGACCTATCTCTCTGAAGGAGAGACACCGACCGACTAAACCCGCCGTATTGTGTTAGTGCCGTTTGGCACTCTTACACGCTTATGAGTGGGTGTTGATGTCACCAAGAGCCATTTCTGGCCTTTGGCGACCAGATGTTTTGTGTGTGTTGTTTGTGTTGTGTGTGTGGTTGTGAAGTTGATTGGTATTTGTTAGTTCTTTTTTGTTTTGGTCATGTTTTATGTTAACTTTGATGTTCTAGCGATACTAAGTGGATTTGGTTTGTAGATATGATATGAAAAATATGAAATACCTTCCTGTTGCTGCTGATAAACTTATAATAGCTATAGCAACATCTTTCAAATATTTTTTGAACATATCCCTTGCCACAAGTTACTGTGTTTGATGAGACTCAAATAAATTTTTTCGCCCAAAGATCGGGTTTTGCTATGTATTGTGTTAATTCTGAAAGAATTTGTGCGTTATTGACTTTAAACATAGTACTCCTTCAATTATATCTGTAATACAGCATAATGTATAATTTTTACAGCCAGTTTCACGTTTTCTGCAAAAATCCAAAATATATTTTGCTTTTCCATACGAGACTGGCAAGGCTGGTACAGAATTATCAAACACAATCTTCACAACCTCTACTCACTCAAAGTGAGCATATCTCTTTCTAATATTGTAATCCACTTTAAAATGGGCTTTGGCAGGCTACTTAATTTTTCCACTTTAATCCAAAATATGTCATTATCTAAAATATAGATATTTTAACATTGTGATTAAGATTTGGGGAAATATCATCAGAAGTTTTTGGAAATATTGTCTGCAATAATGCCAACTTTCTAAACAATTAATAATGCTACTCCATCTAGTAACAATGGGCAGTTTCAAGCTTATGAATTTATCAGATTTTTGTATTTTTTAAAATTATTCAGATCCGCGGTAGCCCCTCAAACTAAATACATATCGACGAAGGTCAAGCAAATATGACGTAATCCGAATATTCAACCGAATTATCGCGAAAATTCGCATTCTTCTCTTGGAAATATTCGCAGCTCACATTTCTACTTAGCCACCTGGAAAATCACCCAGAGGCCATTTGAGTTCATTCAATAAGAGAAGAGTCGACCTTAAAAGTTATTTTTTTTTATGTTCAAGCGCCAGCACTATAGGGAAATAGAGCCTTTAAGGCGCTCTGGGAGTGGTGCGTGTGCGGATAAAGCGACTAACGTTGGTTTTGAATTGTTGGAGGTTATATTCGTTGGGAACCACCTCCTCCAGATGAAGGAATTCTTAAATAATGAAATTCGAGGAGTACTAAGCTAAACCACATATGGATGAGTGGCAGCGGTTCGTCGTGTAATCCTGTTATTCGTCGGTAAAAGAGAGTCAAATCATCAACCTCTCTTCCATGTTGTAGGCTGTTGAGGTTCTTGGCTCGCCATTCGATGGAATCCAGTAGCCGAGTATCTTTTGGTGCAGAATTCCAGACATGAGAACAGTGCTCTGGGCTTTGTAGAGTGTCAAAAAATGTAGAGGTGTATACAACATTTTTGTCCAGCAAAGTACACCAAGTATCTGCGAAGCTGTCTTTGCGATTGCCACAGCGTGGTTGTGCCAAGACATATTTCCTCCCAGATTGACGCCCAGCAAATTAATAGATGAAGCCAGTGGAATTGCGTGACTATATCCGATTCTGCAATGTTAACCTTTCCTTGAGATAGCTAGACAACATGCACAGAATCTACGGGACGGGACGTACCATAAGATCACTGTTTGAGTCCTTCATGAATTAGAAGGAGTCCATTGGAATGAATTCATGGAGTTTTCAGTTTTACCTGACAAATATGCCAAAATATGAGCTTTAGAATTCGTTAAGACAAACCACCTATGGCATTCTTAGCCACCCTATAATTATAAGATCGTAGATTCCTCTGATACTAAATGATTTCGACCCTCTCGAGAATCGCTCCATTTCAATTATCAGTATCGCGAAAGAGAAATTATGTGCGTTCGACTTACCTTAAGGAAAATAAGAAAGGAATCACTTCGAGTAAAGGATGTTGAACGATCGATGCTTGTATTGTCTCTCCCAATATCCTTGTAGCGTCGTCCGTCGCGTCCAGCTACAATGTACTGCTCCGGAAGTACTTCGAAAGTACGGGAAAAGGCGTAGGTACGCTGGACGGCACAATTGTAAATGGCAGTAGGTTTTTTAAATTGTCAAAAGTAGGCGTATTAGTTTAAAGCTAACTTTGCCAGCTCTTCTACTATTTTGTAACCAGAAAATAGCTATCAAAGAATTTTTTTTTCCAGGTATTTCCAAGAAGTATTAGTTTCTAATTCTTTACCTTCCGAATGTAATGAAATACAATTGCTCAAAGATGGCAGTTGGAGTAGTCATAATAATGAAAAGAAAGTTCCTAAGGTTGAGAAATTAACTACAACAAGCATCGCGATAGATGACTCGATTGAAATTATCGAAGATAATGTTGGTAAGTTAAAACTGACTTTGCGTGAATTAAATCGTCTAGTAAGTACAGGGACTGGACTGGAACTGGAGATACTAAACATCATACAAGACCGATTAAGTCATAGAAGTTTTTCGAAATGTTTCTTATTCTAGAAATACAGGGTGTTGAAAGTGAAATTTTATTTTCGAAAATAAGCCACAATTTGAAAACGGTTCAATGTATGGAATTAAAAGTATGATGGCGGTATGATGTTTTTATGAGTAAGAAATGAGAATTTATACAAGGTGTTAAACGGGTGTCCTAGAGAAGCGCTACATATTTTATTTTTTTTAAATCAAGTGTTTTAAAAGTGGGGTAACAAGCACTCTTACTAACAGGTCAATTCGCGCTGCTGTACAACATTTCACCCAGACCCAATGGCAATGTTGCCAAACTTAAGGCCGTACTTTGTAGAGAAAGAAATTTATTAGCGACTGAAACTCCCGCGAGCTGGACATACTAGCGATATCATGACGTGGTGCAAAATACTCATCGAACAGCGGCTACACACTGAAATACAACAACCATCGAATTGAGCCAATCGGTGAATCTTCCATCTCGGCATATTTCAAAGACAATGTTATTTTAATGCTCGCAGTAGTCATAGTCTTCCCCTTACCTCACCGCCCGTGACGGCAGTTCGAATAAAATATAATTTCTTCTATTTAGCCCTTTCTTGAATACTCAAGGAAGGTCAGCGAGAGTTTTCGCGTTACCTACGTAACATAATGAGAAATAGCTCTTACCATATCACATCAATAATCGCAACTACATACATAATATTATTATATATATATATGCTTAAAAACACTAAATATGTTTAAATTAAAACAATCCAAACACACAATATTACACAAACGATCAATAATTATTAAAATTATTATAAATTCAAGAAGGCCTTTTCTCAGAAAACTCAATTTTTCAAATGGAAACCTATTGGCCCACTCCGGCATAGAGCACTTTTTTCAAACAATTTGATAACACATACCCTTTTGTCAAGTTAAAAAAAGGAGAGATAATTTATTGAAAATACGAATTCATGACAAGAAATACAACAAGAAGCTCTAACGACTTTGCATTATAGCATGGCACTTAGCCAAAATTATACTGGGTGTTCTATTTAAAAATCCAAAGTTGACGTCATTTCCGGTTAAACCGGAAGTGACAAAATTTAGTCCGACATGTCATAAAATGCAAATTAATATCACATACAAGCCACCAAATTTTATTTCTGTAATTTAAAAAATAAAAAATTTATAGAGGTGTGCGTTCCTGCTGAAACACCCGGTATAACACACCCAAGTATAACTAACAATTAGTAACATGCACACTCTTGCACACGAACTCGCTCAACCTAACAGGTATGATTTCAATTCATACTAAATATCGGGCGAGCGCACCAACGACACGGAAAATCAAGGTCCGAAAATTCGGACGTCCGCAACGAACGGGTACTATTTAAAATTCGGACGTCCGCAACGAACGGGTACTATTTCTTTAGGCAATGTAAAAAACTGAACAGTCAGGAGGAACAGGACATCCACTAACAATCACAACAACAAATCTAAAGTTAAATAACAAAAGAAAAATAGTAGTTATTTTTTAACAAGCCGCCATTTTGTTTTGGGTATCCAATATTCTGGTATCGTAAAGTACTCGATAGAACCTTTAAAATGACGTATCGCAAGACCTCACTTCCTATTCAATTTTTCTTATCAAGATGTTGCTCCGCGGCCATTTTGAATTTGAGCACCATGAAATATACAAGAAAGAGTAGCTCTCTAATTCCTACTATGTCAAGTTGCATTTATTTTCCTAAGACGATAAATGAAATAAAGGATAATAAAAAATAACAACTATGCAATTTTTAAAATGCCTCCATTTTGTTTTCGTTGGGCATACAGAAGTAATATTCTGGGATCGTAAAGTACTCGATAGTATCTTCAAAATGATGTACCGCAAGTGCCCCCTTCCTATTTAATTTTCTTCCCTAAAATGGCGCCCATCCGCCATTTTGACAGTTAGTACTGTCATTATTCCTCCAAAATGAAGTTACCATTCCCCCATATCCCACACCCAAATTTTATAATAAAAAAATTAGCGGCTCAAAAGTTATTATGCCGTTTCGACTATATACAAATACTGTATATGTTAATATGCAAGTGTTTTTAGATCAAAAGTTAAAAGTAAAACTAATAGTAACGCCTTATAAAATTAGTACAGATATTATGTGGTTGGCACTGACAATACAAAAAAACACATACAATTTAGCCCTATTTTCTAACCTATATGTTTTTCTCAGTGTAGCATAATCCTGTACCGTGATAGCTTGTTTCACGTCTACCGACAATAAATAATGCTGGACATAGGCAACTTCTAATACATTTCACCAAAATTTTTCTAAAACATGCTTCGCGCGCTGCAAGATTACTCGCTTAGAACGAAATTGTAATATCTCAATTTTTGGAATTTTTAAGTTAAGACATGAAAGTTCTCGCTACTTTTTTCAAAAAAAAAATATTAGCGACGATATTAACCTTGAAAAATGCCTAAAAATAAGCACTTTTGGTCCGATTTAAAAAAAATTTTTACTTACTTTTTGCAAAAAAGGGCCGTGTACCTTAGAAATAGAAACATTTCTTTACTAAAATTTAACTTGTCCCGTCAGGTAGTTCAAATAGCCTTTCCAGAATCCTGCAGTAGCGAAACGTTGTTAATCATCCTATAAATTTGCGCATTGTACGCCCTTAATGAAAAACTGAAATTCCATATAAAATTATAAAAATAATTTATTTTCTACCTACTTGTATTTATCTTTATACCTAAAGAACGATGAAATCCAGGCACAAACACAATCAGTTTCTTTTCTTTGTCATCGGAACACTCCTGGAAACACGTTATGTACACACAGTAATAGTGAAACAGAACCGATAGTTAGCTTTTGAAAATACAATAATACAGATTATACTACAGATTATTAGATTTTATTACACGCGACGAAATTTGACGTCCAGAAGAAACGCGTCAATGAAAACAATATTCAAAGATTATTTATGGACGGGCAAGATACACGCGTAAACCGAAAACCCAGAGCGGATTGCTGAGAGTGTGTTGGTGATCGACACAACGTATCCGGCCGCTGGTTGGTCTTCGACTAACAACCCGCAAGCGTGCGGCGCTATATGAACACAGCCGATGTAAGGCGTCAAGTGGCGACCTAGTGACGTACGTGCCTATTTCAAACTTATTTGATACTATTCCATATGTTTTTTCGGGTTGTTTAATACATAGCTCGGTGTAAATGTTCTTCAATTAATTGTACAAAAAGGTATTACAGAATGGAAAAGTGTTTAAATTATTTTATTTTGTCTAAAGAGTTTAAGGTGTACATATGACAACACCGGCCAGAATTGATTGCTTACATGTATCGTAGTCCACACAGGTGTTTTTCTGGTTTGACGTCAGGTCACTTTTACCGCTGAATGAATTGAAAGCGCCATTTATGGGTATTTTTCTTCAATTTATCTTTATCTCAGGAATTGCCGGTTTAAATATAAAACTGTAGAAATTTTAAGTTTCACATTAGAGGGCGCTGGTTACATACACTGGGTTTAATAAGTATGATTTTTTTCTTACCTATTATTAACTATTTTTAATCCAAGATTCTCGAAGGACAATTTCTAAACTAAAAAAGTATACTTTGCTCAATCTTAATTAATATCTCTAACCTTAACGGTCGTTATGTAAAATTCTAATTAAATTTTTTGTTTTAAGTGTATGTTATAGAATAATTTGTCTTCATATTTTTTTTTATATATTTTACTTATATTATTACTTAAGAAATGGCGGTCAAAATAGTAAATTAAACATTAGGGGATTTTGTTTATTTACAACCATGTATGTAATGTTGACATTTCAGACTTTTTAAAAGTTTGAAAGAATCATATTTTTAACTTTGACATTTATCTAGGTGGAAAGTGACATTTACCCGGGTGGAAAGCGATCACTTTCCACGACGCGACTGAATATTGATGAATATATTAGCCGGTGCAGTGTGAATCATTAATATTTGTATACTTTCCGTCGTTGGAATGCGTAATTCTGCTACTCTTCGCCCCGTCACGCGCTGGTTGACTTGCGATCGAAAATATTTAATAACTACCGATCTAATAGAGGTACCACTTTTTCGTAAAATGGGTTTTGCAGATAGAGAACAAAATGGTATTTTTTAAAATTAATTTAAGATAGGTTAAGGGCATGTTAAAACTATTTACACAATTAACTGTTATTATTTTTCGTTTGTTCACAATGACATTTTTTTTAATACACTTCGAAAGCTAACGTAACAGTATAAAATAAGACCTATATTGATCCGATCAGTACAACTGGAGATATTAAATTTGAAATATGAGAAGTTTGGAGACAATCCAGCGAAATTATCACAAATTAATATTTTCTAAAGAAAAAATGTTTAGCAAAATCCTGAAATACGTGTCAACTAATTTTATGTATATAAGTTGTGCGGTTTGTCAAATATACGTATTCCGAAAAGTAATTTATAATTTCGGAAAAAAAAATATGGCGGCGAAAAACTGGCGTTCTATTTTTTATTACATCAAAACTTGCCATTTATTTTTATTTCAAACTATCGAAAAATTTGATGTTTTCATAATCAAAATCATATATTTAACAGACTATCCACCACTTAAATTTTCGAGATGTTATGAATGACATGACTTTACTTTAAAAATACGATTATATTAGTAACAAATGTCGAATTAACGAAAAATACGATGAAATAGTTCTGAGAATAACTGTTTTTAGGATTAAATTCAACTTAAAGCACAAAAACTGGATTGACACTTCAAAATGATCAAAATAGCAACTTTGAGTTAACAGCTTCAAGTTCCACTACGATTGTAACTTTTGTCTTTATCTAACACATTATTGGACTCAAAACGTATTGCGGTACTTCTGGAATAAATAAAGATAGGGAGTTTTAAGTCACGATGGCTCCTGATCCCTGGGTTTATGACGCACGCGTAAAGATATAACGTACTGACTTTATCGTAATTTCTGCTTAGAAGGAAAATATTAATTAACGAAGAAAAACAGAATACCTAAATTTATTATTTTAAAGAGAAACCAATAGAATTTTGATTTCCTTCAAAAACGAATGTACAATTTATAGGAAAAATAAGGTATAATAGAAGTAATTTTCATTAAAAGGTAATTTCATAGTAAGTCACTGTGATGAACAGAAGTAAACCTCTAGCAATGCTTCGATTTGCAATCCCTTTTTTATTTTTTCAGAAATTGTTACTACCAATAATACTGCCACCTCTTCAACAGACGCACCAAAGGAACCTGATGATGATGAGCCTTTAGCGAAACGCCGACCTCCACCTAAGCCAGATTCTACGATCAAATTTAATGGTGAGTCTTAGAATGTGCAACCGCTTTATCCCTTTAAGCATATAACATTCCAAAACTTCTGCCAATATTAGCGATATTTTATTTTGAAAATAAACTGATTTTTAGTTTTCGTCACTTATAATATCAATCATCTGTTAAATGGTAATAGTTTTAATTTCACATTCTTTTTACAGAAACTTTATAAATTATTTTTTATGTTGTTATGTGCTTAAATTGTTCTATTTTTGTAAATTTTTCATCTGTTAATTCCTAGTACCATTATTGTATTAAAACAGGACGTCAGTAAATGACACATTGTTTGTAACCAACTGCTGCTTTAAAATGCCATTTTATTTCTTAAGAAAAAAATGAGTTTTAATTGAAAATTAAATGTAGTTCGCGTTGTTTTTATTTGTGGTATCCATCAAGTGACTTATTAATGTACATGGTGTCCATTTTTTGGTGGTTTTACGGGGTATCTTCGTTATTAGTCAAAATAAAAGGATGCGGTTTTCCCAGCACTGTGCTATTTTTTTGTGTGTTTTTTTGAACTCCAACTAGGAGTAACTGAACTTAAAATCCGCAACAAAATCGCCATGTAAAAATGTTAAATTGGCAATATTTCGAAAACTAAAAATTTTTGTAATAAGACAACCTGAAAATAATTATAAAATTAAAGGAGGTTCCATTTGCAGACAGTTTTCTCAAATTTAATTTTTAATCTTATTTTTTGAACACCCTGTATTAAATGATTAAAAATATTATAGAAAAATTTATTAAAGCAGGCCCCTTTCAACAAGGAATAAAGGCTTCCTCCTCCTTTATAGGAAAAAAATTAATAATTATTTTGAGGTCTGCAAACGTCATTTTGGACATAAAACCTTAAAATACCTACCTAAAAATGTAATAATATATAGAGTATTCCGTTTGAAATAAGTTGACACCGACTTCCGGTAAAACCGGAAAGTAATAGATACGTCAAAATACCTTCAATTAAGAAGATCAGAATCTTTTATAGCAAGTACCAATATTTCACATAAATATATATCTTTTTTAGTTCCCAAGATCTTTTAACCGTGACCTCTATACGAGAAGGCATTAAAATTAGTACGGTTTGAAAATAAATGTAGTAGACAGCAAGGACGATAATTTGTCCTTGTTCAATGTTTCAATCAAATACCGCCACAAGCCGAATATTGAAAAATAGCACATATTGTATTTTTTAAACCCTTTTTTTTTAATTTGGCAAACCGCATAATCATACTCTGGGTTAAACCAGTCTCGAGACTGAATTTATTGATGGTATTATTTCTCGTTGGGTCTGTATTTTAAGTAAATAATTATTTACCAAAATTCAAAATATTAAAATCCGCTATATTTTTTTACTTTCTCGGTTTAAGCCACACATGAGGTATTTTTGTTTTACTTGCTATTAACTTATTTTAAGGGTTATGTCGTTAAGAGAAAAATTGAAAAATTTAATATCATGTTATTTAATTGTTAATTTGTTTTGTGATATCTGTTTTCATTGAAAAAGTTATGTTATTTGTGTGACAATCGATTTGTTTTCGAATATTTTTTTGTACAAATTTTACTTATTTATTTTTTAAATTTTTAGAAGGCGGTTCTATATTCGTTATAACACTCGAAATTCGTAATACTAGCAATTTTTTAAGACAAGAAGTGTTTCCTCTGTGACTAACACAGTCGCGGGGTGCATCCTTCTAGCTATTTTTTTACAAATACATTCAGAACGGTTAAGAAGATTGCGTGGAAAACCCTTCTCATGAACATTTTAAAATGTTTTTCACGCATTAGTGCGAGTATCATTTAAACCTTTGGGCCCGGTTTTTAACTTTCTGTTATAACTTAGGTTATTGTCCCTGAAAGGTGATGCGTCGTTGCTTAAATTCTTATTCAAGTGGAGAAAACGTCAGGTTATAGTAGAATAATTTCAAAAAAAATGTTTAATTCTTGCAGCCAAATAAAGTACGGGATTGTTAACATTAACTTTACCCTATCAAACAGTTTAGCAGTCGGTTCAAAAAACCGGGCCTTACACATTCGTTATAGGTGAGATTGTTCAACGCAGAAAGTAATAATTTTAATCATTTTTTTATAGATATTGATTGTATAGCAAGAAGGAAGAATAGCTTAAAATGTTTCTAAAATAAGAAATCGATTATTTACTTAGATTGTAAGATTTAAAGATTTATGATAAAACTATGTTCATTGTTTCTCCTAAAAGATTTTTCGAAATTATATTTTTAATAATTTTTAATTCGCCTTTTATTTTTGTTTCGTTGTTTTTGTTAGAAGAAATGAATTTGCATTCTTTGTATATTTGTATATATGTGTGTGTGTTTGTGCAATAGCAAAGAGAACGTTCTTTTTTTGAAATTTAATTTGCAATAGAGAACAAAACTTCTCTTGTATACATATTAGTCACCCCTATTTTGTTTTTAAATTTTTTTTTAAGTATTACACTTTTCGTGCAATTGCGCATGATTTAATATACAGGGTGTTTCATAATCGAATGCTGATCCTAAAGATGAATGATAAAGATGATGATTCTATGAAAAATTCTTTATATGAAGGTCCCCGCAACCGTTTTATTTCTGAGGTTGAGGGTGTAGAAATTTAAATCAAAATCAGTCTTTCCCCCATATCACTAAAACCGCTTTGTAGTTTTGTTTCAATTTTTGGTACATACATTTTTCCTGCAATATTTTTAAAATTGTCCCCTGTATAGTCTCATTTGTTTGTGTCTATAAGCGATTTTTTCTACTTAGTCCCATAAAAATAAAAATTGGGGATAAAATCAACTTGCATACATAATCATAATACGTGAAACACTGACCATTAAGAAAGAGTCAAATTAAATTGACAGTTACTTAAAATATTGAAAAATACTTTAAATTTGAAATTATTTAAAGCCAAGAAATATTTTGTGGATAATATAGAAATTAATTAATTTAGAAAAAAAAAACAGTTTAATAATTTTAGTTTTTTTTTTATATCCATATGTATTATTACTTATGTTATATATTATTCAATATTCCCTGTAATGGCCTTTAAAAAGTTTGTTGTGAATTGAATAAACAAAGTAATAATAAGCAAAAATGCTTAGTTAATTGTTAATATTCTGATCAAAATAATGCTTCAATCAAAAATTCGCACCGATGAATTTAAGAGTAAATTTTGGTTTATTATTTACCGTAACAAATATTGTGTTTCCTACTTAATATTTACTACGTATATGCGAGGCGATATTTTTTTGACAAATACCGTTTCCTTGAAAGTTCTTTTCTTTACCATACTGTATTGCATTCTATATATTTTTGCACTGTAATGACGGCAGTAACAACGCTACGTAATAACGCTTTATCGAAGGTCATTTTACAACCGGCCAGATATTTCTTTCCACGGGTTGAATTGTGCAATCTGTTAGCTACTACATATATTCTTCAGTCGCCGTTGGCTACCACGATGATGCGCTGTCGAACTCCCCACGGTTACAACAATGAAGTCAATGTCAATTGAACCCCAAAATAAAGACAGTGCCGCTAGAAATCACATCAAAACAACTGTACGTTGATGAGTTGGCTGCTGCCCTTGAAGGAGTCGCAACGTATACCGAAGACAAAGTTTACAAAAAACGACGTTCCGATTGTAAATTGTTTTCTGCTATGAAAGGCTTATTTCCTTCAATTACACTTCTGATTTGAATCGTGAATGTTCTTTAATATAAGACATCTTTGGTTAATTTTTATCGAAAAAGCAACGATCAAAGATTCATTCCATTTGAGAAAAGAATAGAACTGGCAACAATGTTCTAATATTTACGTAAATTCTGGAATATGTATTATTATTTATGGGAACCACCTCGAACCCTAGCGGAAGAAATATCGTACGTACGTAACCTGTATTTATTTGGGTTTGTTTAATCATAAATACAAAACTTTGATTGTATATGGTTTCATTAGTGCAGCTGTTCTGTTAATAATTGGCTCAATTTTTCCTCGTGAGTATGACAAATTGTTAATATCTGAACAAATTTAAAATATTTAATTTTTCAGTCAGATTTAACCTAATTGTGCTTTAAAATAAATTGTGATTCAATGCATTTTAGTTTATTTAGATTGTTGATGTTTGTATGCTGTTTGCTTGCTTGAAGTAACATTCGTTTTTGTACTAATGGGTATGCCCGTGATGCTTTAGGGTTTCGAGCAGCTCATGATAGGTTTCGAGAATTGCGTAAATGGTAGAAATTTTTTTAACAAATTCGATATTACAAGGATGCAACACAGGTTTTTTATTCTTGTAAGTTCATGTAAAATCTTCAGAATATAGTGTGAGCTTGCATTATAGACATGAGTTATTTCGAATCTAATTCAATAACCAGGCAGTCACGTTTTCTACCAGACTTCATGTCATTTTGAAATGGCCGATAGTATGAAATAATGCATTTGCAGTTGCTCAGAGCTTTATTATTCGACATAGACAGTAAGTTAGCATTATTTTAATTTTTTTTGAATTTTGAAGCAGTCCATCTCTCAGTGGAATGAAATTATGAAGTGGTAAATAAACTCATAGTCTGTTCCACTAGTTTAACAATCAATACTTAAATTGTAAAAGGAGGTAAAATAGTTTACACATGCTCTTATCTTCATTTGAAAAATACATATGAGGAACCTTGACAATGACAATTTCAGAAAATCTTTTGTAGCAGAAAAAAAGGCAAATTAAATTTTCAGAAAATTAATTAAACAATAAATTAAGAAAAATAAATACTTAAACAACATTGTTAATTACAAATTTTGGATAAATTCCAAAAAATGTTATTAAACTGTTCCGTTTATTGCTTAATTCATTTTCTGAAAATTTCATTTTTCTTTTTCTGGCAATGTCGATAAGTTTCCTCATGTGTATTTTTCAACTGAAGATGAGGGTATATGCCTCCGAAATATGTTTGGAATTACAATTTAAATATTGTTTATTGAAAACTAGTGGAGCATGATTTAGAAAAATCTAACGTTTTTTACCGTGTTATTCAGCAAAAATATTATTCAAATGATAATTCTTCATAAAAGGAACAGTAGTGATTAATTTTTCATCCAAATTAAAAAGTTCCCATGGCCTTGATTCATCATGTCTTTGCTAAAAGCATTATGTCCTTCACCTTTCAGACAACCAAAGCACCATAACCTCATCGAGCACCACACCACAAAGAACTACAACCACACCTGGACCATCTTCCGTTTCAAGTTCTGGTTACCCAGCAAGTCCTGGGGTGATCAACTTAGATAGTCCGTCTCCGCCACGATCTCCACAGCCTCCGGCCCAACCTTCTCAGCAGCCGCCATCGTGTATGATGGTGTCCAGTGAGCAGCAGAACAATTTGATTAATGGAGCTCAACAAGTACAACAAGGGTTTAGTATGACCACTCCTCCAAGTATGCCTTTTATAGATATGGAAAATGAAGCTAGTGCGACTATAAACTATCCACAGAGTTATTAGGACATTATAATCTTAGGAATTACATGGACTGTTCTCTTCGAACTTAGTTATTTACTCCAAAGTTTTTTTAGAAAATTCGTTTTATTCGATACTTTTTGATAGTGGTTAATTTAGCTATGAAAAGACTTTGTTTAACATTTTTCTATCCATTATTGGTTACTCTTTATAAGAGATGATAGAAAAATTGGAATTAGTAGATGTTGATGCATTGAAAGGGTCGGAGTAAGTTTTACCGCGGAAAGGGGTAAAATAGTTTGGAATCTCCTTTAAAAAATTGTTTGTCTTTCTACATTACTTCTTAATAGAGACAGGCGTTGAACGTATATTCTTAGACAGTTTCTTTCCATATTATTGTGAACATATCTTTTTGTTTTCCCGGCCGTTCTACAGAGTGTCCCTTTAAATAGGGTGGGCCACTATTGCTATACCCGAAACGGTAGGAGTTGCGATACAAAAAGTTATAGTTTTTCATTCTCTACCGAACGCACTTAACGTTTTTTTTTTAAATGACGCTTGACGTTTAAGTTATTGCTGCTACCAACTCGGATATTTTCTATACGGACCTGAAAGTTTATTTCCATGTCTCTGAAGAGAATCCAATTTGCAATGCAATGGTATATCATACAAGTATATTTTCTGATATTTCGATGCTTAAATGCATCAACAACAATTTCAAGTCCTTATTGAAAATAACTGAGTTGGTAGCAACAGGCATCATTTTAAGAAAACGTTAAGTGCGTGTGGTATACTGGGTGACCCAGAAGTCCGGAATAAAATTAATATGCCTTAATCTGTAACTTTTGGGGAAAACGCTCGGACACGTCAATTTAGTTTTATATATGCTCACATTTTGACGTTATTCGTTTGTTTTTTTATAGACATTTGTCAAAGATATGACGACATCGATATTTTTTTCAAATAGAACCATACAGCTTGTGATACATCATTTGAAAGCTAACATCTCTATATAGATACTATTACTACTATATTATATACTATACTATTTTTTTTGTAATTTAAGATGAAGTTGGATAATTTTTTTTTGTAATTTCCAAGTTACCCAGCTAAAGTAAAATATGCAAAATTGTGAAAAATCTCGTCGTCGTTCCATGTTATCAGAATAGCGAGCAACATGGAACACATATATGTTTTTTAAAAACTTTTTCCTATATTATTTTCTTTTTATTATTCTGGTTTCAATCGATAGTCTATGTACTCATACATATTCTGGGAACATAAAAATTCATAATTTACGCAAAGTATCGTTTTTGTTCACAAATAGTTCGTTCAAATGTTCCAAGTAACCCCATTCTACCGTATTACGAATTATACAAGAACGTTCGATCCATCCTATTCCATCTCTGCTTTCATTCAAGTTCTTATTCAGACCCAAAAACAGTTTTCGTTTTGCAGGTAAACTAGTTCCAAATTGAATCGATCGAGAGTATCGGAGTTTGTCTACATTAACGCCGTACTCGAATGCAGTAGTCGATTCTCGAGACGAGTACAGCAAGTACATTAAAGAATCGACTTCTTCTTCAATTCTTGTACTCGAGTACCGCTTCACTACTGTACTGTAAATGTAATACCAAGTAATAACATAAGTATCTTTTTAGGCGTTGGAAGTCTTCAAAATGGGACGGCACCAAAAGATTCCAAAAAGGACTGGTTGGCTGAAATGTAAGTTTATCTAATTTAATGATACCCTGCATTCTTGGGGTTTAATAGTGTTTTTTATGATCCGGTATTGTTTGCTCGGTGGTTTCTGAACGTTCCCGTATGAAGGTCGAGGGGAGAATATGTATAAAATCACACTTGAACGCGTGTTATAACAATAACTTACCAAGTGAAAAATAAATAAATATATTTTGTTGATTCCTCATGTGGATTCTTCCTGAAAATTCAAAACTAGTTTTTTGCTCTAAATGTCCTTCTGACTGGTATTATTATTTAATTATTAGTCCCTCTATACATATTATGTTGTAAATATTTGCCAGGATGTCTTTTCTTGACTCTCAAATGTTTATTTCTAATTGTTGTCTGATCCATCACATAATCGATAGAAAAAAATTATTCTCGCCGCTATGCGTGTTAACGGTGCCAAGCGAAGCTACGAAGAGCGGGACTACATAAGAAATAAAATTAAACAAAATGAAGTTTTGGTTTTAGCTTACGATGTCAAATTCAATAAAATACGTTTAATATAATATAATAATTTATGGAACCTATAATGAGTCGGTGTAACAAATTATCTTGATTTTGGTTAAATTTCAGTCAATTTAGAACTAATTATTTCTTCTTAGCTTAATGAAAGGCTACGGAAAAATCTTGTGTGGTTTCGCCCCTTAGCAAAAAAAGACAATGAATAGATATTAATTTTATTAATTTAACTATTGTGAAAAATTATCCTTTTTACACATCTTGTTTGTCTAAGTGGATATCATAATACTATGCATAACGTTATATTAAAATTTATCATATTAATGACATGATTATTTTCTGTTTTTAACGATTTTTGACACCATAAATAATGGCGACATAGCCTTAATTTTTTGCTCGCATTCCCCCCGACGTTCAGAAACGGCTGGCCATACAATAACTGGGCTCTGCTATGAAAACCGGATTTGTGAATTGTTTTCATTTCGTCAGACGATATTAGTGAGCAAACAGTTTCAATCTGTGAACGGTAAAAAATAACAGCATTGCAAATGTGGAAATTTATATGTATTTTTAGGTCTCGTCTCGGTTTTCGGTATATACAGGCGTTTCCGGAGGAAATGGAAATATTTTAATGAGGTGTTTCAGATAAGATAATAAATAATGTTTATCCGGAATGCTTTCTTTCCTAGATAGAATATGTAAAAAAAATGTAATATTTTTCCTTTAATACTTGGAAAACGATTTATGATATTACATTGATCATACAGCGTGTATCGCCAAATGGAATAAATTCTATAATGAATAAATGAAGGCGTGTGCGAAAAAACGCTCGGACACGTCGATTTTTTTCTAGTTGCGCATTTTTTTCAATAAAAACTTTTCTTACTACTCACTTAGTGTGTCATGTAACAGTGGCCAATACCAAATTTCTTATTTTAAATGCAACACCCTGTATATTATTAAATTGTTGGGTTCCTCAGAAAATTTTATACATATTTAATGTACAATATCCTATACCTATCTTCAACTGTTTTGGAAGTATTAAGTGTTTTCAGATTTATTGCTCGTCAGCGTTTCTTTTTACTGATATGAAATAAAACAAGGTATAAATAGTTTTATTTACTTTTAAAACGCGCGACCATAACAAATTGTTGTCTTTCAGCATGACAGTAGTTGTCAGTGTTATTGTCGTTTGAATTTTGTTAACTGCATATCAGAAAAATGGTTTCTTTAACAGAAATGAACAAAATAACAATTCTACTGATGATTGATTATGGAGATAAAACACGGACACAAATGGAACTTGCTCGCTTATTTCATGAACAATTTCTAAATTTGCCGCCTATAACTCGAAAGAGAATTAGTAAAATAGAAAAGCAGTTTCGTCAGCTTGGACATTGGAATTGCCCCCATCAACATTAGCATACAATTTTCAAAATTTCCTATGTATAGTTTCTCATATATAGATCGAGGCGCTTCTCGGTGTTACACCCTGTGTATATATATTTTAATCGAATATCTAAATACCCTTAACATGACTCCACGTGATGTTATGGCATACACATCTGTTTTCAGTTAAGAACTGTATGTATGGCAGTCGTGGAAAAGTTAATCGACGACGCCAAATCACTACACGTTACTCGACTGTTGCACGTGGTCACTGGTCACTTTCGCTAGATAGGCGAGAGGGGTTAGATGACGATGAGTTGTAGCACTATCGTATTCTGTGAAATAATTTACTTTCATGTGCTTGTGGTGTGATTTCAAATAAGAGTGGCATTACTATTCTTTGCAAAATATTCGCAGTCATTTTTGAGAAAAGAAAATAATTTGACGTATAAATATGACAACACCAGCCACCATTCAAACAGCCATTGACATCTTTTGAGAGCGTAACTGACCTGCCACATCTCTCGCCAGTGCCTGCCACGTGTTTTTTTGGGTTTGACATAAGGTGTCTTATCGATCTTATTAATTCAAAGCGTCATTTATGGTCTAATAACACCCTGTAAATTACACTGGACAACAAATTTTAGGTCATTGGTTGTATCTTGTATCGCATTTTTCTTGTTAATTTTGGAATGCCGAACATAAAAATGATAATGAAATTAAAAACCTAGTTGCAGTTTTCAAAAAAATGTTTTTTTTATTTTTGTTTAACAAAATAATAAAAAATAGATAATTTTACAGTTTTCGAGTCACTAAATGCGCCGTCGTTTGGCTATTCTTTTGTGAATTGTTTCTGGAGCATCTCTAACAAGAGTCCAACAGTAGTCGGTAAGCATGGAAGCATTCCAGTTTCCCTGGTATCTGCTCTCCATTGTTGCTATATCCTGATGGTAGCGTTCTCCGTGCTCATCACTTACAGCACCGCAGTTGTCGAGAAAAAAGTCCAGGTCCATTTCTTACAAATGGATCTTGCAACATATTGCAACCCATTTTTTGATACGACGACAGCATATTTTCAACAAGAGTAACGTAATTGTCAGCTTTTTTATTTCCCAAGAAATTAGTGACCACGAGGCGAAAGTCATTCCAAGCGTTTTTTTCAATATCTGTTGGAGTGCTGTCAAAGTGTTCGTCTTTCAGAATATTTCCATATTTCGAGATATATCTGTGGCCCAATAAAAATACCTTCATTAATTTTTGCTTCACTTAGCCTCGGAAATTTGTGGCGTAGATACTGAAATGCTGGCCCATCTCTATTCAGTGCCTTAACAAAGTTTTTCATTAGGCCCAATTTGATATGCAGAGGTGGTAACAAAATCTTTTTGGAGTCTACCAATGTCATATGTTGTACATTCTTTTGCCCTGGCTCTAACGATTGTCGAACGGGCCAGTATTGTCTATTGTAATGAAGTGACCTTGCCCGACTGTATCATTCACACAAAAAACAGCAAAACTTGGTGTAGCCTAGCTGCAACCCAAGTAACAGTGCAACAGCCTTTAAGTCGCCACATATCTGCCATTGGTGCTCATTATATTTTATGGTTGTCAATAGGAACTTCATATTGTCGTATGATTCTTTCATGTAAACTGCGTATCCGACAGGAATAGACGGAAGAATATTGCTAATATGCAATAGTACTGCCTTTAAACTCAATGTTGAACTGTCTATAAACAATCTCCATTCCACTGGTTTGTAGTTAATATTTAAAGCCGCCAATAAACCGCCAATGTTATTGCAGAAAACCAAGTTATTTTCCATATCAAAAATGGTGCTAGGCCTTTATGGCCTTTACGAAAAACACTTACAGAGACATCGTCTTCTAATAGGTTCCACTGCTGCAATCTTAATCCTAGTAGACAATATCCCTATTTAGGTAAATTTAGTTAAAACTCATTACGTCGCTCTCTTATATTTGTGAACAGATTTTTATTATACAGAGACTGTTCAGTACAAGGCAGACATGAAAGTGAATTTACATGGGTTTAAATGGCTATCGCTCTTATTTTAAGCAATAGGGGGTTAGGACTTCGCATATGAAGGATCATCCCTGGGGATCCACCATGCTGTGTTGTCATGGTAAATTTCCTTAACTTGGTGAAAATGTAGATTTGGCAATGTAAGATCCATATATTGTTATTACAATACAAATATACCACGTGCGTTCTTGCTGTTACAGTGTTAATATATTAGGGGCGCATGACGTCACGTATCTCTTAAACGTGAACTAATATTTAAAAAACAAGTTTATTTTCGGTTTTAGCACATAAAATAGTAAGATTTAGTTGATTTTATTTTAGATACATTTTAGTTGTTGTTCAGTGTTATTGGGGAATAATCCAATGTTGCCCGATAGATATTAAATGTGTGCATAATGCGAAAATACATGATATTTAATATATGTTTCAAAAATTGCTTGAGGGTTCATAAAATTCGAAATTGTTTGTGAAGTTGCCCTGTATTTTTTACCTATATACCTTATTGGATAGAATTCGATAACTATAGCAATAAAATGACACTGATGACATGACTGTGTAAATTTTGGTTAAAGTCAATTTATAAATTCCAACAAAATTATCAAAATCTTATGAAGAAATAAGCTATATTTGGTTAAAAGTTAAAATAGCCTTTACTCTTTTATTAGAACACCAAGTAAATAATACCGCATCGTGTAGAGATCTTCACTAAATTTTTACTGTACGATGACAATAATTGAGCCCTCATATGATTTTATCACGCTGGTACGATATTCTAAGAATGACGTAGTTAGTTAATATACCCATGGCATTCGCCTTTATAAATATTGACACCTTATCCTTTTTTGTGGATTTGTTCTCCTGGCCAGTTATGCCCGAAAAATTTTATTCAGCCTGCTGAACC
The DNA here is from genome assembly GCA_963991005.1 of Barypeithes pellucidus. Taxonomy (NCBI): domain Eukaryota; kingdom Metazoa; phylum Arthropoda; class Insecta; order Coleoptera; family Curculionidae; genus Barypeithes; species Barypeithes pellucidus. The sequence goes on along the minus strand of OZ022565.1, from coordinate 37,232,930 downwards.
CGAACAAACAATAAGTAAGGTAAAACACCCAATGATTGACAGGTTTTAGAAACATTTCTTACCAAATTGGATCATCCTGAGAAAGTTCCTTATTTTATAAAGTATTTAACAACGTTATGCCAATCATAGACGGTATTAAACTCGTCGAATGTTGAAAAAGCACCAATATTTAAAAAAATTAAAATTAAAAAAGGATTAGTTGTTGTTTCTAAAATTCTTAAAGTGACAAACCGAAAAAAGATTGTCGCAAAATTTGACAACCCAATAATTGACACAATTTATTACTTTTTTTACAAATTTATGCGTAATTTATAAGAATACTAAGGCTAGTAACCAAAGAAAAAGGGTGAATATTGGTAGTATAGTATATTATTTAAAACATCATCTTTGGAATCAAATAGACTTAATGAACTAAGGGCCGATATTTGAATGTTACCTTATGTTAGACCTTAGGTAAGGTAGCCTTAACGTTATGGTAAACCTTAAAAAAATAGTTTTAAACTAATTTGAGGGTCCGTTGACGCGTTAAGTGGAAGATTACCACGTCCTTTAAGATATATTCCTTTAGATGAGAGTTAAAAAGAACGTTAATAAACTGTCAAACTTGTGTAATGGATGGATTATGTACCTTAAGGTGACTTTCAAATATTGGCCCTTAGACAGCTAAGGTAGCCTTAACGTCAAGCTAAACCTTAAAAAAACTGTTTTAATTTGGGGATCAATTGACTGGTTAAGTGGAAGATTAATACATTCTTACAGATCTATTCCTTTAGATGAGAGTTAAAAAAAACTTTAATATACTGTCAAACTTGTGCTAAGGATGACTTATGTCATTCTGTTCCTTAAGGTGACTTTGAAATATGGGCCCTAAGCTTCAAAAACAGTCCTAACAATCATTCCGCCATATTGTTAAAAAGTGTTAACATGGGGTTGCCAGATTGCAGTCCCAAAGGGTTGGTGTATTTAATTTTTAGGTCGGATATAAGGATTTCTTAAATTATGGCAAGATATAAAATATGTCAATGTCAATAATTGGGTGTTTTCTTAATAGGGCAATACAAATCTGGTTACATCAGTCAGGTAAATAAGAATGTTCACGCAGATGATGACGTACCTGATTACACAATGAAACTGGACATATTTTATTACGGTACAGAAATTTATTTACATCTATGTAAAACTTTACATATTAAGAAAAATACAAAAATAACCTTTTTTTCTTTTACCGTAAAGAAAAGGAAATTGTGTCCAAAATTCTTATATTTTCAGCCTTAACTTGATGAAAATCCATAATAAAATTATTAAAGAAAACACTATTTGATGTTTCTGATTTTCACTATATTTTGTCAACATGACACGTGTTTCACCGTCACAGCGGCTTCATCAGATGTTGACAAAATATAGTGAAAATCAAAAACATCAAATAGTGTTTTCTTTAATAATTGTGTCCAAAAGGTGTACAGGGTAATTGCGTATAATGACCCCCTATCTTAACTTATTTATTTTTCATACTTAAGAAAAATAAAAAGAATGGTATACGAGGTTTTTAAAGTAATATTTACAAGAAGATCAAATATTTTAAGTCTGTTGATTTACTACAGGGTGGAATGTGACATCCTGTATATTACTTGATTTTCCAATTCTACGTCAAATTCTGAACGTAAATCAATAGACCTAAAATATCATGTGATCCCCCCTGTAAATACTACTCTAAAAACCTTGTATACCAATCTTTTTAATTTTTCTCAGTCGTGGAAAATATTACCTGTCGAACGTAATTAATGCCTAACCTTGGGTTGTTGTGACCACTCTCGTACATAATATTACAGGAGGTTGAAAGTATTAAAATGTGTCAAGAATCATTACTGCCAAATAATTATAGTGTTTGTCATAAACTCATTAAAGGAATAAGCATATCGTACTTGACTCTACTTGAATCCCAGGTAAAAGGGCCCAACTGTGTAACTCCTCCCTATGTGTTGAAACAATTGTCATAGTACAATAAAATTTAGTGAAGATCTCTACACATTTCGGAATTATTTATTTAGTTTTAAAGAAGACGGTATTATAGATACCACGATGGGCAATATCTTTTCTTTTGCCACAACCTTACTTAGTTTTGTGTCCAGGTTTGTGAAATTTATATATCTATTTATAGTTTAAGAATGAAAGAATTCTGAAATTGCAAACTTTAATCTACCCTGAAAAATACTCATTAGAAGCAATGTGTAAGCCGGGTAAATTATCTAACAACGGGAACAAACTACCCCAAAGATATTTTAACGAAAGACTTAGGAGCGTAGCTCAGAGATCTGAATGAGTTTTTTTTTGCGAGAAAACTTAGTTTTGCAGACATTTTTTCTTAGTGTCCTTTTGCGTAATTTTACTTGTTCATTATTTTTAACAATGAAATTTCTTTCATCCTCACAAAACAATAACACATTTTGTGTATTTTCAATAACTTCTACATATTAAAATTTAGTCTGCATTTTTATGCTATCATGACCCGTGCAAAGATATTGTGCATTCGGTTATATTTTAAATTAAAAGTAGCCTAACAAATTCAAAAAACAGATGAAAATGGACCTAATTGTACGGAATGTTCATCGTTCTTTTAATTCAAGAACATGCGTGCAGAGGAATCAGAAAGAGAGAAGTAAATGAGCTTGCTATGAACAACCACTTGTCTTACCTAAGTTCAAGTTACCTGACCTGATCTTAGCTGTTTGTTCGTGTGCGTAATTCGGCACGTCAGTCAAATTTTGCACAGGGTCTTGTCATGATATATCCCGAATGGTTCATGGTGTCTTAGCAGGGGCAAGGATAGGGACTGCTTCAAAAAGAACATTAAATAATTATAATTCGTATGAAAAAACAAATAAAGACAGGTCGGTGTTTATAGTTGTATGAAAGAACAACTGAAAAATGTCGAGTCAGTTTCATCGTGGAGAACAAGGGAATAATTATTAGAGAAGCCAATCATCTGCGTAAGCCTAGTATTGAAACGACAGAAGTGAAGCAGTGCATCTTAAATGCTAAAAAGAGAGCTAGGGAAGACGACGGTTATTTGTCGATGTCAAAAATATATCCGGATGTGTTTGAAAAATGAATTATTATTATTATAAATTATGTCACAAAAAACGTTTAAAATTCGTATAAACATGTAGAAATTTTCGCGCGGTGCGACATACACTCACGGCAGATGAAAATGGACTAAAGCCGCCTGCCGCGTTGACCATCAATCAACGTTCTCGTTCGGCCGAGGTCGAAGCTCCGCGTTTTGATCGCTGGCTCTACGTTTGACCTAGAAACGGTTGTTGGTTGAAAACAGATAATATGTAAACCGTTACACTAGAAACGACCACATAGGTTACCGTAAGGGTTTATTACCCAAGTATTTAGACATTCGATTAAAAAAAAGTAGTCTTAGTGTTTCTCCAGTGACACCAAAGGAGTCGCCCATTTAAATATAATAAGCCATTTCCATAGCACCCTGTATAAATTTACTTTTTGGCGTTGTATTTATAGAGTCGAGAGGCATACACAAGACTTAGGAGAACGTCAACGACAAATAGATCAATTAAGGCAATGTTCGCAACAATCGCAACAATCGGGAGAGATCAACAAAGATATAAACATAGAACTTTTAAGATGGAAAGTAAACGACTGCTTACAACTTATAGATGTGATTTGGCCTGAAATAGTGTCGGAAGCCGACACAGAGTTACCACCGCTGACCGACGTACACGAACGAATGGTACACAAGGCGTTCAGAGGCAATCCGAATGAAATATTAGCGAGAAAGTTTAATCTCAACGTTACCAGGAGGGATCTGATGGATTTGTCCGGTCTTAATTGGTTGAACGATCAAGTGATCAATTTTTATATGAACCTGATCATCGAAAGAGGAAAAGACTCCAAGTGGCCCAAGAGTTACGCATTTAACACATTTTTCTATATTATATTGTTGAAGGATGGACCACAGTCGTTACGAAGCTGGACCAAACGGGTGGATCTCTTTGACCACGACCTAGTTTGCGTGCCTATTCATCTTGGTATGCACTGGTGTATGGCGATTATCGATTTTAGGGATACATCAATTAGGTGAGTAATGGGAAATTTAAAGTAGGTACGGTGTGTAGAAAGTAGTATAACGGGCAACCTTTTTGTTTTGTATCTCACACCACGGGTTTCCCCATCTAGGGCATGTGGCTAGTACTTGTATTAGTAACCACCAAGTAATACATTTGGGTCTCCCAGAAAGTCCCGCAGAAAATTCATATCAATTAATGGGAAAAAATCCAGGAAACATGCTCAGACCTGTCAATTTTTTTTAACAAAAAAATATAAAGTCTGTAAGTTATAGCTTTACCCAAAATTTAGCTTAAAAAATATCAAAACAAAGACTAATTTCATAAACATTATAATAGATATACGTATTCCGAAAAATAATTTATATTTTCGAAAAAAGAATTGAAATAATCCACTTTAAAATCATGAATGCATCCATTTAACGGACTTTAGCCAGCCCATACATTTTCAACATGACTTTACAAAACAAGATTGTATTTAGTTATATTGTCAAGGGCGCTACATGAGCAAGGGGAAACATTTTGGTTTTCATTTCAATTACGGCAAAATTGTTTAAATTCGTTTTACATTGATTAAGCATCAGCATTTTACGATGGCGACATCGAAGTATAATTATTATAATATCCGTCAATTAAATGTAGTCAGCAGTTTCGAAAAATAGAAGCAAAGTAGGACATATGGGGACGTTCAACTAGAAATAAAAAAGGTTGGGGCTTTTTTCGTTGGTCACGACGCGGGACGGTCGAGACCCGCTAGTGAGGTATCAGGGCTGTGTTTTATTTTTCGTCATTTTGTTTGGGGGTTCAATCAGTTTTTTCTTGGTGAAGTTAGTGGTAGCCAACTCCTGAAGAAGAGTCCTCGCCCCAGTCATGTGGGCTGTTATGTAAGTACTAACCATTGTAATTTGTATTAAAAATTAATCGGGTTTGGCAGCGGCCAACTCGCCCCTCTGTGTGCTTTACGATAGTACTCCCTTATTGTACCAAAGAGTAATCTGAACATAAATAAATACTTTGTGTCTGGTGTTCCTGTTAAAATCCCCCTCTTTTATTTAAAAAGACACCCCATCCCCTTTTCAGGTTAGGGAACATTTAATGGTGGCAAACTGTTGCACGTTACTGTGGAACTAGTTCCACAGGGCGAGCTAGCGCGGGGATCCTGTACCCCTCAGCACAGGGCGAATCCTGCCGCGTGACAGGACAAAGGCGTGAGGATTTATATATATTGTCGAGTACTCACCACCTATCGAGTGTGACAGTTTGAGTACGCAAAAAGCGCCGCGTGTGACATGGTGGAGGCGCCAAACCGCCTAGGTAGCAACAGTTGTCTCCCATAAAATTTTCAAACTTTTTCATTTGTTTGGGGTCGTGGGAGTTACACCGCGAAGGGAAGAGGTTATTTTTGGAAGTACAGACCGGCATAGAGGCATATTTATGTTGTAATTCAGTAATTTCAATGGTAATTCCCAATTCATAATCTAAAGAGATTTTTTGTATTGGGAGGTACAGTGAAAGGCACACACAGGGCAAATAGATTTTTGTAAAATCCTGGTTAGAAATCAGGAGAAAAGCCATTGAACGGCAGAATCTAATACAAGAGTTTTGCATTCTTAATATTTTATCTTAAATCAGACAGAGAAATAGTTAAATTTTTTTTTGTGTTTTTGTGTAGGTATATATTTGTATATGATTGCGAAAATGTACCCAGTACATATATTTTTTTTCAAGATTTAGCCCTAGTACGTATTCGACGCATCGTTAACATTTTAATAATTTCGGTTCTTAAAACTGTTAGTGCTGACTGAAGACATGTCAGAAGAGCATGTCAGAAGGTTTTAAAAAATTTGACCTTAATATCACCCCATCGACACCTTTTACCCCTAAACTAAGCAGTACAAGAGCCCCGCCAATAGAAACAAATTTCGATTCACCTATAGTGGATGAGCAAGACGTGTTCAGACGAGCCCCAAAACTAACGCGTAGCCCATCTAGGACTCCGAACCCATACAGCACCCCCCTCGCAAGGGAAAGCAGGAAAGAAAGGCCACATTCGACTGGAGGATCAACTGATAGAAGAGTAACCAGATCCCAGTCAAAAGTCCTTTTCACACGTAGTGAGTCAGCGCCAAACACGGAAATCGCTAATAAGACGATCGATAAAGACGCCGAGTCAAGCGAAAGCGAAAGCGAACAGGAATCAGAACTAGAAACCACCCTACTAAAGGCCCCCCAGACACCTAGAACTGTCCTACAGCAAATCCCCTACCGCCACATAGACACGCCAATTCCAAATACAAATAAAAATCTACAAGAGCAAGAAAGCCAACAAGTGGAGGAAAATTCGCCAGAGGGTAGCAGTGACGCACCCCCATACCAAGAGACGGACACGGTAGGAAACGCAAGACCCCCAGGAACCGGGACAGTCCAGAAAGGAAGTGGAAATCAACCCCCAATACAGTCCACGATGAACGTCACAATTGCTGACACTTTAAGTGCAAACAAGACACCTGCAGTACCAACATTTATCAGCCCACAAACCTTCCACCCTAGTAAAGGATCGGCAAGCAATTTTATTAATAACTATGAACGGACAGCAATTGCAAATGGATGGGACAACACCCTAAAAATAACTTATTTCGGATCATACCTAGAAGGTGGAGCTAACTTATGGTACAGAATGTATTTTGGGAACCAAGCTAATCAACAAAAAGGCTGGTGCGACATTAAGGACGACTTTATGACCGAGTTCGAGGATGCGGACACTCATAGGGACACCCAACGGCGGCTGGAAAACAGGATACAGGACGAAAACGAGAGTGTCAAAGATTACCTTTACGAACTGAAATCCTTATACTATGACCACGATAACCGGATGGATCCGGCAGGGTTCATGAAATTTTTCGAGAAAGGACTTACTAAGTCAGCGAGTTACCATTACTACTGGTTAACTCATCCCCCAAATAAGAAACCCGCAACGTTTGAGGAGATAAAGGAGCTAGCGATTACAATCGACAAAGCACCCCGAAAAGAAGAACGAACCCCATCGCCAGAAAGAAAAGTTCAAAGGGAAAATAACCGGTCGTGGACCGAATGGCGCGAACCAAGAACGGAACAAGAATATAAGGGTCGAAGCTATAAAAGAGGAGGGGGTTATAGCCAACAAGGTTATAGACAAACTGCACCTGTAAACCCAAGGAGAAATAACTATGGTTACAGGGAGAACTATAACTATAGAGGACAACCGTCAAGGGAATACAACAAAGGGTACCGACAAGGAAATAGACTAGGACAAAATTATAGGGAAGATAATGCAAATATAAGAAACTACGACGGGGAAGAATTTAGAAGACTAAATCGTAGTGGAGAAAGGAATTATAGGGAACAGGAGCCACACGTCACAAGTTGGCATAATAAAATAGATAATACAAGAAAAAGCAACCCCCCTAACATACCCAATACAAGAAACAGCGACAACCGCCCCAAGTGTTATAATTGTAACCGGGTAGGTCATTTTGCATCGAGTTGCCCAAATGGGAGAGGGCGGAGAAATTAAAACCCTCTCAAACCGTCCTAACTACCAATAGAGGGGTAACACATCACGCAAACGACAAGTCTTTAAGTGTACTAATAGTAGAAGCTCGCGTAAATAACACTAAAACCATAGCGATTCTTGATACGGGAAGTGTTAAAAATATCATCCGCGCAGATGTGTTTCAAAATTTTAAATCACAGAAAAGTGACAAAAATCTCGTCACTGCAGGAGGTCACAAAGTCCCTGTTCTAGGAAAAATTTCATTTAATCTAGGCATAGAAGATCTCGAAACGACATGCGAAGCAGAGGTTATAAGGACATCCCCATACCCCTTAATATTAGGTATGGATTTTTTGAACAAAGGCAACGCAGTTATTAATATCAATAAAGGAAAAATTACGCTTACAATTAAAAATAAAAGGTACGCACTTATGCTAAAAAAGAAAGCAAGGAGCAACGATATAGGTATATTACAGGATAAGATTTCAAAACAAACATGCAATATCACACCTAGTTATAAAAAACAATACCATCGGGAATGCCTATCAAGTATAAAAAACGTAGTCAGCCAAATTAAACAACAAAACCATGTTAGGATAGGTAATGGCACAACGTCAGTAAAACAGGAAACCCATTATACAGGACCGGCTAAAAAGATTAGGGAATCTCATATGAATAACAAAAAATCGCAAAAGAGCGAATCACAAAATTTATGGAGTTTATTAACAGAATATACGAGGGAAAAGGAAGAAGATATTTATTCAAAATTAAAAGTAACATATGACACACGCTTAAAGCCATTCGAAGAAGTTCCGGTCGAAATCAGTCTGAAAAATACGGAGGAAGAAAAAGGGGAAGCTAGCTACTTAAATTTTATTATTAATGAAAAACTATTTATATCAAGAAGGCTACTTCCAACATCAATACCATATTACGTAGGCCCAAAAATGTTTATAAATATTAAGTCAAAAACTACAGTACCAGTACAATTGTACAAGCAATCTACCGTAGGGTTCCTTTCAAGAACAACAGAATTAGAAGAAAACCAAGAAATGGTTATCCTAAACCTCACAGAAAAAATAGATGACAACGACATGGTCACAGGCAAAGACCACACATTAGACCACATTACAGACCAAAAAACAAGAAGCAAACTGAGTCAACTTTTGGAGCAATACAATGACGTATTTGCTAAAAGTCCAAAATACATGGGACGTACGTCAATGGTAAAACATAAAATAGAACTTCTCGACACAACACCTATAAAAATTCCGCCATACAGGGTCAGCCAAAAAGAAAGAGACATAATTTCGGAACAAATAGGAGAGATGCTGAAATACGACATAATTAAGCCATGTCACAGCCCCTATTCATCCCCTATAGTACTGGTTAAAAAAAAAGACAATTCCATACGATTCTGCGCAGACTACAGGCGTTTGAACGAGGTGACCCGGAAGTCAAACTACCCTCTGCCTAACATTGACGATGTCTTGACATACTTAGGGGATAGTAAATTCTTTTCATCCCTTGATCTTTATAGTGGGTACTGGCAGGTCGAGCTAGATGAAGAAAGCAAAGATAAAACGGCATTTACAGCATATGGGGATGGACAATATCGGTTTGAAGTCCTCCCATTCGGATTGACAACAGCGCCATCTACATTTCAGGCGCTAACAGACCACGTCTTTCAGGGAATGAAATGGAAGGATGTACTAATCTACCTTGATGACGTAATAATATTTTCGAAGACACGAGAAGAGCACTTGGAAAAAATGGAAAAAGTTTTCAAAAGGCTTCGAGAGGCCGGATTGACGCTAAAACCTAGCAAATGCGATTATTTAAAAGAAGAAATAAAAATATTGGGTTATAAAGTTAATGAAAAGGGTATATTTCCCGAAGATGACAAAATAAAAAGTATTACAAATTTCCCAACCCCTAAGAAGGTAAAAGACGTCCAAAGTTTCCTAGGATTATGCAATTTTTATAGAAAGTTTGTGTTAAATTATTCCACAATAGCAAGACCGCTACACGAGTTAACTAGAAAGGCGATTAAATTTGTTTGGGGAACAGACCAACAAAAAGCATTCGAGGCATTAAAAGAAAAACTAATAACAGCACCTGTGTTGGCACATTTTAATCCGAACAAAGAAACAATAATCCATATAGACGGTAGTAAAACAGGTATAGGCGGAGTAATTCTCCAGGAGGACGAAAAGGGAGTCCCACATCCCATAGCATACTGTAGTCGCACCCTGAACAAACACGAGAAAAATTATAGTATTTCAGAAATAGAAGGACTGACAGTAGTATGGATCGTAAGCTATATGAGACACCTAATTTACGGTAGAAAGACTACCATCATTACCGATCACAGCGCCCTCTGCTGGTTTAAAAATATTAAGAATAATGCCCGACTAACTAGATGGGCAATCCGATTATCCGAATTTGACTATACAATTAAACATAGGCGAGGTTGTGAAAACAAAGATGCTGACTGCTTGTCAAGGTATCCACTGAACATCGAAGATGAATCAAATAAGTTCGACGATATAGAAGACATCCCCACATTTGTCTTGGACGAAGAGGACTTAGAAAGGCCTGATAAAATATGGGAAAATTACACAAATTTATTGCTGACACCAGAAAACGTAAGGGATCTACAGAAAAAGGACAAGAAATTAGGAAAAATAATACAAGAAATTATAAAAAATAAAGGAAGCGTACCACCGCACCTAAGAGATTTTATTCTGCAAAAGGGGGTATTATACAAAATCAATAAGACACATGAGGGTTTAAAAGAGTTACTAGTCATTCCAAAACAGATAGTACCAGAGGTCCTATTTCAACTACACAGCGAACCACTATCAGGACATTTAGGGCTAACTAAAACACTGCATAAAATTAAAAACCGTTTTTATTGGGACTCCATAGGTAAAGACATAACAGGATTCGTAAAATCATGTACAGACTGTCAAGCACGGAAAGGCAGACAAGGCACAAAGCCAGCAGGTGTGTTACAACCTATCGAAATAGGTCTTCCATTCCAGAAAATAGGAATCGACATTATTGGACCCTTCCCGAGATCTACCGATTCAAAGAAAGTTATCGTGGTCGCGACCGACTATGCAACCCGATACGTAGAGGCGGCGGCCCTACCTAGTGGAAAAGCCGGCCCTGTCGCCGAATTTTTACTAAACAATATCATTTCTCGACACGGGGCACCGCAATATATTATAAGCGATAGGGGAAAAACATTTCAATCGGAGCTAGTAAAGGACCTAACAACCCTTATGGGGGGAGTGAACCGATATACAACAGCTTACAAACCCTCAACTAATGGTCTTACAGAAAGGTTTAATAAAACGCTGGCAGATATGTTAGCTATCTATACCAATACCTGCCAAACGGACTGGTCGAAATACCTGTCTATGGTAGTATTCGCCTATAATACATCACGGCAAGAGACCACGAAATACAGCCCATTCGAGCTAGTATACGGAAGGCCGCCAGTCTTGCCGACAGAGGCAAGCCTGAAAGAGATGGAGGATAAAACGTCAGTAGAAGACATAAGAAAACAGGCACTATTAATAAGAAACTTAGCGGTAGAAAATATATGGAAAAAGCAAAGGATTGACAAGAGAATATATGACAGCAAACATCGACCATTGAACTTTGAGGTAGGGCAGGCAGTCAAAGTATTTGTCCCCATCAGAAAGAAAGGCAGAAGTGAGAAATTACTACTAAGACACTTTGGACCATATTATATTACGGAAAAGGTCAGCGAGGTAAACTATAAAATAAGAAAAGGAAAGGCAGCAAATGCACCAATAGACGTAGTGCATATAAGTCGTATTCTGCCTTACCACGATAAATGGGCACAATATGACAGTAACGAAGAAAATGACACAGAGGGAAGTGACGCAGAAAGTATAGAGGATAAGTTCGACGAGGAGCACAAAAAAGCCGACATAAAGAAAAAAGTAGACAATGAAGGGAAGAACAGAATAAGAAGAAATAAAGAAGGGCACAAGAATGCTGAACAAGCAAAAATAGAAATATTTAGTAATGCACCCGGAATGGTTACGAGGGCAAGAAAAAAATTATTACTAGAAAATAACGCAAACTTGGCACTAGAAATTAATAAAGAAAATAAAAATATTGAAAAAGAAATATATTGTACATCAGAAACAGAAGATGAAGTAGGTACCAATGAATATATTTACTGCAAGGATCTGAGCAAAGGAGATGAATATGACTCATCTCAGGTATCAGAAGAAAACACGCTGTGGCAAAGATTTAAAATTCTAACGTCAAGCTATAGCACGTACAAACATTAGATGATTCTGCCCGCACAGACTTCAAAACTTTAATCTACCTTAATAATTTAAAATTATTATATATAAATAGAGATATTAACATTTAATTAGCGTGTAAATAGATATATTATGTAAATAGCTACAAATGACTTAATTGGCATTCAAACCTAAGATAAATGGTTAAGAATACGTAATGATAAAATCATACAATGACATCTCCTCTTAGGGTATACCTGGTACTATGCACGACCCCCACGCGAAGTCAACATACAGAGGTGTCTGCAGGAGCATACTGGAAGACACTCCCAAACGCAATAAGCTATGAAGCATCAGTCCCTCTAACATACAGAGCAAGTTGGATCGATGAAGAGGTGAGCTCAAAAATTAATTATAATTTGTGTAAACCGAACAATATTAAAACATATACACACTGTAAAATGGTGGAGCATATTGACCAACTGACGTTATCCGTAAATAAAGAATTTCAATCGCTGACGAAAGCCTGGAACACCAAAGTTCTCAAACGCTTAACAGATCAGCGTGAGGGGCTTGTTCGGAAATCGAGGTCCATCGAGTTCATCGGTAATGCTCTAAGTTACTGTTGTAACATCGCCATGCAGGAAAAATTGGACACTTTAGTGATGCACGAAGGCGAAGTAACAAATCAAATAAATAGAATTAATATAGGCCTAGAAAAATCATTAAAGCTCATATCGGAAAATTCAGAAGGTTTCCATAAGATGAATAAACAAAACATAGAGGTATTTAAGGAAACGGAAGGAAAAATAAAGGAACTTGAAAATTTTATTAATAACAATAATGAAGCTTTAAAGAACAATGAGGATAGTATTTTTAATTTACTAGCGATTAATCTAAATTATCAGTATTCAAATCTAATAAAATTTATTGAACTGGTCAGGGAAATAAAAAGGCAGGACATTATAAATTCGTGTAAGAAAAATCAAATACCGGTAGCGGTTCTCAACCCAACAATTTTATACGAGGATTTAAAAAGCCTAGATGAAGGGTTAAGAAATATAAGCCAGGGCATCGCGATTCCATTAAAATCAATTTCCAAAATGTATCAATTACCCATCTGTGACTGCACGTTATCCAATGAAGAAATAATTATCCACGTAAAGGTACCAATAACACAGAGAGGTAAAAATTGGGACCTTTATGAACTCATCGCGGCACCTTTTAAATGGAATAGCGAAACGTGTATCATCGATCATAACACATTATATTTGGCAGTTTCAAAAGAGAACATCGGTGACGACAATATTCGTCAAATCTCTGGAATTGGACTACACCACTGTAGACCATATATTGACAAACTGTGCTACATACCCAGATTCTCGGGAGACACACTGCAAGGGCCCGCATGTGCCCGAAAACTGTATATGGGAGCAACAGTTGAAGATATCGCACATCATTGCGTCCTCAGATGCCACAAGTCGACGGCAACCATTATATCGGAAGTCGAAGACTCGATATATATCTTGACTCACATTAAAAAAGATACGAGAGTCATCTGCCCAAAAGCCACAACAAACCTATCCATGGAGCTTATCTCTGCCCCAGGAGCAATCCGATTGAACCTCCCATGTAACTGCGAACTTAAAGAAAACCAAACACAACTCATCCCACAAAGGTTCCCATGCCCAAACCAAGAGGAAATATCTGCTTCCATAATACATATTTTGCCCGCGGTATGGACAAACTTGAAGAGTTTTGTCTTAAATCCGGCAACTAAGGAAGCCACGCCTAAATATAAAAATCTTACAGAAATTCTTAATACCAACTGGAGTATAAACACACCTTTTATTAATATTAGCTCCTCTAAGGATACGATTCAAGAAGTCCTAAGTTCCATAAAGACAGTTCAGTTGCCATTAAGCTATGGAGACGTCTATAGCTTCCACAGTGACTCAATACTTATCGTATGGAACACTATTATCTCTATTTTACTCATTTACCTCTTGCTGCATAGGAATCGCGCCTGGCCATTCCTAGCAGTCGCCAACCCAACACACGGACAAGACTTGAGCAACGACAAGACGACCGTTCATCATGATATTCTTATTGGATTCTACTATGGCATATTCATAGCACTGGTATGTTACGTTGCCACCAGACTCGTGATCATGCAGTGTAGAAAAAAGCTGGAACCAAAAAATACACAGAAACACGAGACCAAGGAACAAATAGGAAATGGGAGTGATGGTATATTTAATAGCGACAACTCTACCAGACAATACATTATTCAAGTAAACAGCTCAGAGAATATTTTGGCTCTGAACGAAAAGCAACAGTTACCCTGTGAAATAAGAGAACTGACCAATAAAGAAAAAAGGAATTTGAATTCAAAAATCGGTACTCAAATTACCACAAACGTATAAACAAAGGGAGATACACCATAGTAGCTAAGTAATTTTAAAAAATATATATATATATATCAAAACCAAAAAAAAAAAAAAAAAAAAAAAAAAAAAAGAGGAATACTAGTTAAAATTTAAGAACATTATCTTATCAAGTAATATTAAATAATATAATATATTGTCAATTTTGAGTCTTAACGAAGGGCTATTCGAAATAGCGCATGCTCCACGCGCAACGTGGCAAAGAAGTCACTATATTTGCTTTTGTATAGGAGAAAAGTATTAAGGATGCAAAACATTGCGAAAGAGTGAAAGCAGCAGAACCAAAACAAGTAACAGGTCCCGACCTGCAATATTTTACATAGAAAAAACTAGAAAAGAGACTTAGTGCCAAATTGTGTAATTATTTGTTCTTGCTTTATTTTTATATTAACCCATTTTTTATTTGTTTTTAAGGAAACCATGGAAATGGAAACTAAACGCTTTTAAAAAATAAAATTAAAATTTTTGTTTTTGTTTCAAGAATGGGATAGTACACCACAAGAAAAATTATCAATACAATGCTCAAAATCAAGTGTACAAAGTTCAAATTCGATTTTTTTTCTCTTAATTTTTTTTTGACAATGAACAAGGAGGAAGTCATTGTCTAATAAATAAATAAAAAATTTTCTTCTCTCTTACTTGCTGTCCTATTGGAACGTTTTAACATTATGCATAAGAAATCATATCTCATGCAAAATTACAATTATTTTTCTTATTGTCACCGAGTACAAACTAAATACTGGGCTTAGCATAAACATGGGTACACCCCAAAATAATAACAGATATTCAGTTGACCAACAGATACTAACACTTTGTTTTTCTTCTTTGCATGTCCTACAAAACCAAAAATACACGACTACTACTGAGACCCAGTACTGAAGCACACTTACGATGACGATGCTAACGACGATGGCATAAAATGGAGCCAAGTAAAGCCAATTTCAAGGAGGGCGAAAACCAAGCCAATGCAGCCAATTCATCAGGGTGTTAGTAGAGCAAACCCACAAAACACTACAGCCCACACCCAACATGATGTGCAACCAGCCAGCAAGATATGGAGTCCGGAGCAGAAGCAGCCGCCAGGTGCGACTAAATAAGCTGCCACATTGGAACTCATTATTCACAGAATACTTTAATTAAAAAGTTTTCAAATAGACTGGTTAGCAACATCAAACTCCAGTAGGGATGCTGCTAGTATTTCCGGACACAGTACTGTGTCCCAACAAACGCAACATTGACGTAGAAACGTTGCGCTTAAGGTTTTCACCACCCCTCCATCGGGCAGACATTATTAGGTTGCCTGACCCCCCTTGTGTTATTCGTTAGCCAGAAAACACTATACAGATGACGACAAACTTTAAAAACATTTCCAGTGTAGTGGTGCTTCAAAAACAAAAATATCGGGTCGCGCAGTGTCGTAGTCCAGTTTCTTTTGTCAAAATTTACGAATGTACATGTAAAGGACTTGCAAAGAATATACTTGCTTATTTTTTCAGGGAATTTTTGTATTATTACATTTTTATCACTCCATGTGAATTGTCGCTTATTTTAGGTCTATGTAATGTTTTTTGGTGTAACTTTAAGTAAATTTTTTTAGATTATAAGATAAATGTTGAGAGGACCAGATCTTTGGAAGTTGGCTGGAATGGACCACGATACCATTCGTAAGAGTAAATTTTAAAATGGGGACCATTTTTCTCAGGGTGCGGGTATGTCAAGGGCGCTACATGAGCAAGGGGAAACATTTTGGTTTTCATTTCAATTACGGCAAAATTGTTTAAATTCGTTTTACATTGATTAAGCATCAGCATTTTACGATGGCGACATCGAAGTATAATTATTATAATATCCGTCAATTAAATGTAGTCAGCAGTTTCGAAAAATAGAAGCAAAGTAGGACATATGGGGACGTTCAACTAGAAATAAAAAAGGTTGGGGCTTTTTTCGTTGGTCACGACGCGGGACGGTCGAGACCCGCTAGTGAGGTATCAGGGCTGTGTTTTATTTTTCGTCATTTTGTTTGGGGGTTCAATCAGTTTTTTCTTGGTGAAGTTAGTGGTAGCCAACTCCTGAAGAAGAGTCCTCGCCCCAGTCATGTGGGCTGTTATGTAAGTACTAACCATTGTAATTTGTATTAAAAATTAATCGGGTTTGGCAGCGGCCAACTCGCCCCTCTGTGTGCTTTACGATAGTACTCCCTTATTGTACCAAAGAGTAATCTGAACATAAATAAATACTTTGTGTCTGGTGTTCCTGTTAAAATCCCCCTCTTTTATTTAAAAAGACACCCCATCCCCTTTTCAGGTTAGGGAACATTTAATGGTGGCAAACTGTTGCACGTTACTGTGGAACTAGTTCCACAGGGCGAGCTAGCGCGGGGATCCTGTACCCCTCAGCACAGGGCGAATCCTGCCGCGTGACAGGACAAAGGCGTGAGGATTTATATATATTGTCGAGTACTCACCACCTATCGAGTGTGACAGTTTGAGTACGCAAAAAGCGCCGCGTGTGACAATATTAGTGACAAATGTCCATAAATACTTACCAAAAACATAAAAGTACGATGAAATAGCTCTGTAAAGAACTTTAGGATTAAATTCAACTTGAAGACACAAGATGACACATCAAAATGATCAAAATAGCAACCATGAATTAAGAACTGGCCAATATTAGTGGCTACAAATCACTATTCAACAACAATTGTAACTTTTGTCGTTGTCACGTTATTGAATTCAAAACATACAACATGTCCAAGATAAGGAGGGCCAGTACAGGGATCTCGGAAACCGTAAGAGATACGAAGTCGGTTAAATGGAGGTAAAGTTGCGCATTTACGTGCCTAATAATATGCCGTTTAGAAAGTTTTAAAATTCCGAGTAGTTCCGGAGATATCCGGAAAAAACAAAATTCTGAAAAATCGTTTTATTGTTTTCCTGGTCTTTTTTTAGATCGAATTCTAAAGTAAATTGCACTTTTGCATTGCCACTTTTTCCGCTCTATCTAACAGCGTTAATTGTTCTGTAAACCGACGATTCTTCTTCGAAGGGCCATTATAAACTTTCTTTTTTTAAAATAAGGTCCTGTTTTCCTGATATTGGAATTTGAGAGCTTTTTTCTTCCGAATGCAACGATGTATGACACATTGTGGTTTAATGACATTTCGAGGGTTTTTTGAACAACATCAGGAAATTTTGGAATACGGTCCTGTATTTCTCCTAATTTTATAAATAATATCTCATAAGTAAGCTCTAAATTATTTACTTATGTTGGACTAGTTCAATAAATAACAAATAATGTAATAATATACCAGAAATAAGTGAACAAGAATCATTCCAAAACAGTAATAAAACGAACAACGAAAAAAGTAAGGAACTACATAATCAGGTGTTCAAAATGATTTCCGTTATTCTCTAAGCCCAAATATCATCTTCTAACTGCCACATAACAGTTGTTTTGAGATGAAATAAAACATACGATAGAATATCAAACTTTTCAGCATTTGTAAATTTATGTTCCATATTTTCTGGAAAATAGAAAACCTCTTAAAACGCTCTCAAACGATCACAATGGGAATGTCAAGTGAAACAAATCACGCGTCACCATCTTCGAAGACGACTCGTCGGATTACAAAACAATTAACGGTGTTAGATGATAGAGCGGAATAAGTGGCAATGCAAAAGTGCAATTTACTTTTGAATTCGATCTCAAAAAAAATCCAGGAAAACAATAAAACGATTTTTCAGAATTTCGTTTTTTTTCCGGATATCTCAGGAACTACTCGGAATTTTAAAACTTTCTAAACGGCATATTATTAGGCACGTAAATGCGCAACTTTACCTCCATTTAACCGACTTCGTATCTCTTACGGTTTCCGAAATCCCTGTACTGACCCTCCTTATCTTGGACACATTGTATAACGGAACGCCGCAGACTCTTTATTATGTTTTTATTTAGGTTGTAATAAATAAAGATGGTGAGTTTTAAGTCACGATGGCTCTTGAACTATAGGTTTGTGACGCACATGTAAAGATATAATGTACAGACTTTAGAGGAAAAGGAATATAACATGTTTCGCTAAATAAAGATCTAATTAAAAAATATACAATAAATTCAATCATTCAATCAATTCTTAAAATTATAAAGAAGGAAAGAGTTCCAATGTCGGGAAAGCCCAAAATTATGGTCACTGTGATTAAATAGAGTACCTGATGGGATTTTACAATGTTTAGGTCAACAAAATAAATTTAACCAAGGAGAACGATATAAATCTAATTGATCATTCAGTACCAGGTCCGTATTTTTAAGTTTATTAATTTCGATAGACTCCAACAGATTAAGTTTAAATCCTTTATTTTTAGTATGTAAAATTTTAAAAGATGGATCAAAATTATGTTTGTTATCAAGAAAGTGGATAGCATAGTTTGAGTCGGTTTTGTTTTTGATGAAACTATTACAATGTTCTTGTATTCTTTTATTGAACTGTCTACCTGTTTGGCCTATACAGGGTGTCCCATAACTAATGGTACACAGACAAACTGCAGCTTCCTTGGGTAAAAATACTGCGATTTGGCCATACTTAGTTTAGTTCAATAGCTGGTAATAACCGAGATACAGGGTGTCCAAGTAAAAATTTAATTTTCAATTTTCCTAAATAACTTATTTCTGAATCAATATTTTTCCACCAAATTTTGTGACTAGGGTGTTTTTGGGGAATGTAATTTGAATTTGTTAATAATTGTGATGTAGATTATAGGGGGCGCTCTCTGCGGTACTCTGGATACATCAAAAGAAATGTAACTTTTTGCGCCTTAGTATAATTTTATTTTTATTAAAAATATCAGTTTTTCTATCATTTTTAGGCAATAAAGGTATACTTTGTAAATGTCGCTCCGACTAACCATTTTCGAGATATTTTCAATTACAATTTCTAATGCGCCCGTTTAAATTTTTATTTGTAAATGTTAAATTTGTCACAGTAGGCTTTGGTAAAACAAATACAATGAAAGCACTTTGAAACCTCATTTTTGTCAAAGTTTATTTTCATTTGTCAGCATTGGGGATGTTTTTAAGGAGTTTTTGAAGATACTGTTATCAAAAATTAAACTAAAAATGCCGCGACATAACTGTTTTCTAAAGGCGAAATGCGAGATATGGTATGTTTATACGCACAAGAAAATTTTAACAGAAGAGGGGAGGGGCACATCGGCAGTATTTGGAAATGTATCCAAATAGAAGGCAGCCAGATTTTAAAATTTTTAGAAGCCTATACGACAGACTGGGAGAAACATGATTCTCCACTATTACGTTTTGGACGGAAAACAGTTATGTCGCGGCATTTTTAGTTTAATTTTTGATAACAGTATCTTCAAAACTGCTTAAAAACACCCACAATGCTGACAAATGACAATATACTTTGACAGAAATGAGGTTTCAAAGTGCTTTCATTGTACTTGTTTTCACCAAAGCCTACTGTGACAAATTTCACATTTACAAATCAAAATTTAAGCGGCCGCATTAGAAATTGTAATTGAAAATATCTCGAAAATGGTTAGTCGGAGCGACATTTACAAAGTATACCGTTATTGCTTAAAATGACGGAAAAACAGATATTTTTAATAAAAATATAATTATACTAAGGCACAAAAAAGTTACATTTCTTTATATGTATCCAGAGTACCGCCGAGAGCGCCACCTATAATCTACATCAAATTTATTAACAAATTCAAATTGCTTTCCCCAAAAAAACCCTAGTCACAAAATTTTGTGCAAAAATATTGATTCAGAAATAAGTTATTTAGGAAAATTGAAAATTAAATTTTTACTTGGACACCCTGTATCTTGGTTATTACCAGCTATTGAACTAAACTAAGTATGGCCAAATCGCACTATTTTTACCCAAGAAATCTGCAGTTTTCCTGTGTACCATTAGTTATGGGACACCCTGTATATGTTTTCGGATAATCTTTAAATTTTAATTTATAGACGCCAGATTTTTTGTTATTGTCGTTTTGGTTCCATTGTATTTATTAAATTTGCCAACACCGTCATACAAACTTTCAAAAAAATTAATTGACATTATTAAAATTAACACTAACTTTTCAGCAAAATTTGCAATAAAAAATTCTCTTGAGCTAGTAAACAAAATCAAGAATAGTAAATTACCCACGAATGCTAAGTTAATTGCCTTTGATGTAACTAATTTATTTCCCAGCGTACCTATTGACGAAACTTACAATTTAGTTAACCAACTTCTCACCATGTTATTAAAAAAACAAGAAATAATTAATTCACTGACAGTTTGCCTTGAAAAAAATTGTTTTGAGTTTAACGATAACATATTATACAGGGTGATTCACGACGAGCTTTCATTAGAACTTTATGGAGAACTACTGAATATATGTTCCTGAAACTTTGGGAATTTGGGTTTATCGATATGCTCTCTTTAACTAAAATATTGACATGTTTCTGTCATTTCCGGTTATACCGGAAGTAGCTGCCTACTTTCGTTTTTTAAATACAACATGGTAATTTTTATTACACTTTTCGATTAAGCATTAAATACTAAGCACATTTTATAGAAAATGTTTTTGTCAGACTCTAATAGTTTTTGAGATATCTGGAATTTTTGTAATTATTTGGCAAATGCATGACGATGAAATAATCCATATAATTTTTTTACCTTAGCGCTTGGACTAAACATTTTTGCTCACCGAATAGCTAGAAGATCATCAAGTCTCAAAAATATTTCAAATTCGGCATAAAATGTACAGGGTGGTCACAATTCAAGCCTCATTGTGAAAAAATTCAACCATTAAAAACTTTCTTATTTTAAATGGAACACCCTGTATATTTTTATTTAATTTGATGGCAAATTAGTTGTTCTTTATAAATAGTATTTACTGTCCTATACCTATATCAAAGCGTTTTCTCAAAAAATCCAATTTTATTCCGAAAATACTATTTGTTCAAGTGTGTTATGAAAACAATTATACTTAGGGGCTGTATACTGATGTCTATACGGAGGAATAGTGATTGATTGCTTGAAAATACAACATTCTAAAGTGTTTCTTAATAATTTATAAATAAAATGCAGTTTATTGTTTTAAATTGTTTTAAATTTAATGGTTTAAATATTATTTTTTTAAAAATAGCAAGGAAACAAGTTAATAAACTTTAAATTCTTTAATTAAAAATGTGTTTGAAAATTATACCTAATATCTTTTGATTATATTTTTAAAATATGTTCGAAATGATTGCCATTTACTTCCAAGCATTTATGTATTCTTTTCATCATGCTATTTCTTGTAGCATTCCTAATTTCTTGTGCAGTGAGAGATTGAAATGCTGCCTTCACCCTTTCAATTAGATTTTCCTTCGTGGTGATGGGACGCGCGTAAACTTTATCTTTAATGGTTCCCCAGATGAAAAAGTCCAGTGGAGTTAAGTCTGGCGAACGAGCTGGCCAGTGGAAGGGACCTTGGTTTGCGATCCACTGGTCATGAAAAAGTCTGTTTAGGGCAGTCTTAACAACTTGGACGTTGTGTGCTGGAGCCCCATCGTTTTGGTACCATGCATTTATTCGCTCTTGGAGCGGCAAATCATCCAGACGTTCTTCTAACTGATCCTCAAGAATTGTCAAATAATTCTGACCATTTAAATTTTCGTCGTAAATGTGTAAGCAAAATATACGGTCATGTTTAATAGCACAATAAGCATTAAATTGAAATGATTCCTGGTAACGTCCTATCCTGACAATATGGGGGTTTTCGTGAGCCCAATAATGGCTGTTGTGTCTGTTATGAAAACCATTACGAGTAAATTTGGCTTCATCACTCCATATTACAGAATTAGTAAATTGCTCATTTTCTTGGGTTTTGATTAGAAAAAACTCGCAAAGTTCGACTCGAGCTGGCAAATCTTGTGGTTTTAGATGCTGAACTTGGGCATATGAATATGGCCTCCAGCCATATTTTTTTAAAATTCTTTGTATACTGGAATACGAAACTCTTAATTGCATTGCAGCTTCACGAATTGAGTCTTTTGGGAAAGCGTAAAAATAGGCTAAAATGGTAACTTCAAATACCTCATTGTCCAGTATTGGTTTAATTCTTCGTACTTTGGCTTCAAATGATCCAAATTTTAAACAATTATTATTTAGTCTTCTAATAATATCAGGTGTGGGAATAGGCCTATTCGGATATTTATCCCGATATATTCGACAAGCTCTGAGCTTAATTTTACCACATTCAATGTAAACCGTAAATAAATTTAAAAAATCTTCACTTGAAAATCCGGAGCGTGACATTTTTTAGTAACAGAATAATTGACAGTTTGAAAATACGCCAAGAAATATCAGACAATTGTTTTTCTTGTCAAAGCACACTAGAAAATATTGCCGCCATTATTAATTTTCCTCTGTATAGACATCAGTACCCTAAGTACAATTGTTTTCATAGCACACTTGAACAAATAGTATTTTCGGAATAAAATTGGATTTTTTGAGAAAACGCTTTGATATAGGTATAGGACAGTAAATACTATTGATAAAGAACAACTAATTTGCCATCAAATTAAATAAAAATATACAGGGTGTTCCATTTAAAATAAGAAAGTTTTTAATGGTTGAATTTTTTCACAATGAGGCTTGAATTGTGCCCACCCTGTACATTTTATGCCGAATTTTAAATGTTTTTGAGACTTGATGATCTTCTAGCTATTCGGTGAGCAAAAATGTTTAGTCCAAGCGCTAAGGTAAAAAAATTATATGGATTATTTCATCGTCATGCATTTGCCAAATAATTACAAAAATTCCAGATATCTCAAAAACTATTAGAGTCTGACAAAAACATTTTCTATAAAATGTGCTTAGTATTTAATGCTTAATCGAAAAATGTAATAAAAATTACCATGTTGTATTTAAAAAACGAAAGTAGGCAGCTACTTCCGGTATAACCGGAAATGACAGAAACATGTCAATATTTTAGTTAAAGAGAGCATATCGATAAACCCAAATTCCCAAAGTTTCAGGAATATATATTCAGTAGTTCTCCATAAAGTTCTAATGCAAGCTCGTCGTGAATCACCCTGTATAGGTACTAGCAGAAACGGTATTATCATGGGTAAACATGAGCCCCTTGTTAGCTGAAATATTTATGGATTTTTTAAAAATTAAAAACGGCAAACGCCCTCTTTTCAAACAATTTCTTTACTGGCATAGGTATGTCGACGACGTCCTTTCATGATTTCTTGGAACTGACAGACAATTAATAGTCTTTTTAGAAACATAAACAGTCTACATACAAATATTAAATTTACAATAGAACAAGAAACCGAAAGAAACCTTCTCATACTGATACTGTCATACATAGCCCTTCTTGCCACCCAATACAACACAAATTAGCATCTTTTCATAGTATGATTCACACATTAATAACTCTCCCTTTAAACAAAATCAACTTTCAAAAAGAACTCATCATAAAACAAATAGCAGCAAATAACTGTTATACCTAAACATTGTACAATCCCAAATCACAGGGACCATAA
The DNA here is from genome assembly GCA_963991005.1 of Barypeithes pellucidus. NCBI lineage: Eukaryota > Metazoa > Arthropoda > Insecta > Coleoptera > Curculionidae > Barypeithes > Barypeithes pellucidus. The sequence continues at coordinate 37,209,025 of OZ022565.1, read as the reverse complement.
TTTTCCCGACATTAGAACCCCTTCTTTATAATTTTAAGAATGTGAATTTATTGTATATTTTTCATTATAGTGGAGTCGTTCCGGTATTCGAAAATCCCTCGACGAAATCGAGTAATTTTTTTTTTCCCCCAATCGATACAGTAGGATCCCCTCGACATTCTGAAATGATTTGTGTAGGGCGCCGCATGGGGGGGGGGGGGGGGGGGGGTTGTTCGGTTCGGTTTGTTGGTGAGAGGGGCACGCCCCGTAAATCATGTTTCATTTTGGTATGTGTATAATAGGATATAGAACCTCAAATTTTAGAAAAGTTATTCAATTGTTCCACCAGTGGCGTCGCTGCGAACATGTCCTTTGATATTTTTTACAAAAAAGATGGTACGCCACTGATATTTTTCCATGTGGATATTTTTTCTGATTGGCCTGGTCAATTCTACATGAAAACGGTCTGTTGAGTTTTTGATTAAAACCACTAAATTCATATTGAAACTCCTTATTTTTAACATTGATAAAATAGTTAATGATAATTTTTTTTTTATAAAAATTGTTGGAGTGGGCAATTCGATGCGAAGACGGGCGGAAACATGCCTTTTAATTTTTATTTTCGCAAATGAAATGAAAAAAATTATCATTAATTATTTTATCAATGTTAAAAATAATGAGTTTCAATATGAATTTAGTGGTTTTAATCAAGAACGTGCGTCTGACGAGAAAAACTCGAGACCGTTTTGATGGAGAATTGAACAGGCCAATCAGAAAAAATATCCACATGGAAAAATATCTGTGGCGTTCCATCTTTTTTGTAAAAAATATCATCAAAGGACATATTTGCAGCGACGCCACTGGTGGAACAATTGAATAACTTTTCTAGCTAAAATTTGAGGTTCTATATCCTATTAACACATACCAAAATTAAAAATACTATCTAAAGTATTTTCGAAGATGGCCATTTCTTGTATGCCGCGCCCAGCGCGCATTTGGGAAAACAAAAATTTTTCGCCAATCCCACCTCGTAGCTGATAAAAAAAATGAACAAATTGTAAACGAATCTTTCCTAATAATTTATTTAGCTAATTACTGAAATTAAAAGCCTGCTTCAAAATAAACGTATATTCCACGACGGCACTCGACAACATCCCATCTTATATTACTTCCTTTTACCACCTCATCAGATCGCTTATATAACAAAAAAACATTCTCCTACATTACTTTAATAAAATGCTTATTATGCAATAAATGACTTCATAGGTCCGGTGCCGAAAACTAACATACAGGATGTTCTTAAAACAGGGTTGGTTACAGTCGGCCAAACCTGACCCTTCACGTCCTCGGGAAGCTCAAGACCTTACTTGCGATCTGTAACAGACAAAATATCATACATTAGTAAAAGGTAGTAATAAAACAGGAGCCACTTTGACTCGTGGAAAGTATCTCAATCATCATCAGACGTTCTGACGTATGAGAACTTAATATCTCAATCATCATCAGACTTATCTGACGTATCCGAACTAACCGCTGTCTTAAACGGCTTCAACTTCTCAGATGGACAAATACCCGTATAAGCTTTTCGCGATCTTTCCGCACCAGGCATGTCCTCAACTACATAACGATCGTTATTCAAAACTTTTGTGATCACAAACGGCCCATGATACTTTGGCTCAAGTTTCCTACTATTGCCATCATTAGAACACTTTGTCCTATAAACAAGAACTTGCTGCCCAACCTCAAACTTTTTGAGTTTAGCATGCTTAGCATCATAGTGCAACTTTTGCACTTTTTGCTTCTCTTCGATTCTTTGAGCAACTTTTACTCGCATCTCTTCCAAATCCTGGGGTATCTCTTCGCATACCTCGTGAACTAGGAAGGCATCGTTTATCCCCCTGGGCTTATAGCCCAGAAGAACCTCATAGGGACATTTCCCGGTAACAGAGCTGACAGTCGTATTGATTCCCCACTGGACACTACTAATGCAGTCATCCCAGCGGTCTTCGTCCTCGGTTGAAGCGTTAATGGCTCACAAAACAACCCTATTCATCCGTTCAACCTGTCCATTGGCTCGCGGAGTCGCCGTGGCACACAGCACTCGTTTAATGCCAAATTCTTCACAATATTTCGTAAAATTGTTGCTTGTAAATGCAGAACCGCGATCGCAAATTATTCTTCTAGGAACTCCAAACATAGCGATCACTTCATTTAAAAATTTAATCACAAGGGAACATTTGGTATTTGCGACAGCCTTAATCATTGCAAACTTCGTAAATGCGTCGATAACAACAATAACGTAACAGTTTTTCTTAATGCTTTTAACAAATGGCCCAAGATGATCTATGTGAAGAGTATCCATCGGTATCATTTTCTTTTCAATGCTAAATAAGCTTCCAGGAATTTTTCCAGAAGGTCTTTTGTTATACAAACATCCTAGACGGGCTAAAATATAATTTTTAACATACTTGCGCATTGATGAGAACCAATAGCGGCTACCAAGGGCTTCAAGAGTTTTATCAACAGCTAAGTGCCCAGCACTGTCATGATAATACATCAAAAGTCGTCTTCTATCGTTTCTCGGTACTACCCATTTTAAACCTTTGTCTGTTTTACGATAGACTCTATTATCCTTGAGGGCAAAATATTTGTATATTTCTCTGTCTTCCGCACTTTGCGGTTGTTTGCTTAACACTGAATGTAGGTGACGACACTTTTCATCACTCAACTGCGCAGCTAAAACCCAATCATCTTCATTGACATTAACTTGTAGTATCTGGATATCATCATATCCCTCACTACCTTCAACAGGGTTGCGGCTAAGGGCATCTACATGGCTCATTTTACTTCCTGGTCTATACTGAATATCAAAATCGTATTCTTGAGTTGCTAGCCACCATCTGGCGATTCGTGGGATCAAGTCTCTTTTTGTCAAAGTGGTACGAAGTGCGTTACAGTCAGTTAAAACAGTAAAATGTTTTCCTATTAAGTAAACTTTGAATTTTTGAAGAGAGTTTACTACAGCAAGCGTTTCAAGCTCATATGAGTGATATTGTTGCTCTTGTGCAGTGGTTGCTCGACTAAAATACTGCACGGGTTTCAAAGAACCATCTATTTGCTTCTGTAATAGAATTCCACCAACACCCCATTTGCTTGCATCAGTGTGAACTTCTGTTTCGACGAGGTGATCGTAAATTGTCAACACTGGACGAGTTATCAGTTTATCCACGAGTTGCTTAAAGGCACCTCTCTCTTTAGCTTCCCATTTAAAATTCACATTCTTTTTTGTTAAACTATTTAGTGGTCCAATCAGTGCAAAATCTTTAATGAACTTTCGAAAATAACTGGCTAGTCCTAGGAAACGTCTTACTTCGTGAACATTTTTCGGTTCTGAAAAATTGGAGACTGCGTTGATTTTATGAGCACCTGGACGAATTCCGTCCTTGTCTATCTCGTGACCCAGATATTCGATTTTAGTCTGTAAAAATCTACATTTATCTAGTCTTAGGGTCATATTGGCATCCCTAAAAAGTTCTAAAACTTGTTCCAAGCGTTCAAATCCACTTTCGATGTCTGTTGATGGTATTAAAATATCATCCAAGTATGCCATAACTGATGTAAACCTCATTGAACCTAAAATAGTATTCATAGTTCTCTGGAATACAGCTGGTGCGTTGACGAGTCCAAAGGGCATTCGTAAATATTCGTAATGCCCGTCAGGCGTTACGAAAGCAGTTTTTCCTACAGACTCTTTGGAAACAGGTATCTGATGGTATCCAGAAGCAAGATCTAAACTCGTATAATACTGGCACCCTTTCAAACGGTCTAGAAGGTCGTCAATCCTTGGTAAAGGATACTTGTCTTTAACGACTTTCTGGTTTATCGCCCTATAGTCTACGCACATGCGCTCTTCCCCATTTTTCTTCTTTACCAAAAGTATAGGACTTGCGTATGGAGACTGTGATTCCCGAATTATATTGTTTTCTAACAAATCTTCAACAATATTTTGCACTTTGCTTCGTTGAGAATAGGACAGTCGATATGGTCTATAAGTTATCGGTTGATCATCTGTTAACTTAATTGATATTTCTGACATTCGGCAAGTACCCAACTCGCTGGTTTTTGTTGCAAAACAGTTGCGATATTTATTTATCAAGTTAAGTAGTTGTAATTTGTGCTTCTCAGAAATATCGAAATTAATATACTCATGCAAATCATTTATCGTAAAAGGCTGTAAATCATTTTGTTGGACAGAAAAACAATTTTGGGCAGAACAGTCACTTTGCTGCACACATGTATAACCCCTAGCAATTACAGTACTCTTACGAAACTCAATATCATGATCAGAAATATTCATTATCGGTAATACACCTGCAGTGCACTTTGTAACGCATCTAGGTATCACATGGGATTTTTGCGGAATAGATCGGTATTGCAAATCTACATAGACGTCCTGAGATTCCTCGTCACTGCATACTAACACGTGACCAATGTGGTGAGGAGGAACAACTACTGTCTCACTAACGCAAAGAGTAACTTCCTTTGAAGGTAAGCATTCAATTTGAGGCAAATCAAAACTATTTTTATTAAACAAGCGAACTTGTGCGTCACGAACAACAACAATAACATTTTCGTGATTTAGAAATGGTTGTCCAATTATTAAAGAAACTTTTTGGCACTCGTCTGGTACAATAAAAGCCGTAACTGGTGCACGAGCTAGGTCAACCATCAAATCTAATTCAACTTTTTAATTCACGTTGACAAAACCGCCACCAAAACCACACAAACGAATTTGCGTTGGTTGTTGTTCTAAGCCAAGTTTAAGTGCGTCGGAGGCTCTTATCGTTACAGCACTACAGCCAGAATCTACATAACCTCTAAAAGCCAAATCATTTATCAGACAGTCAATAAAATAATTATCATTGAAATTTTGGTTTTCATTATTGGTAGAATTTATTACGGAATTTACAACAAAGTTCGGCTTACCGTCGGTTTTAGTGTTCTCTCGCCCATACCTTCTCATCAACTTTGACGTACAATGACTTTCATTGTGGCCAACACGGTTGCACTTTGCACAAAATACTTTCGGCTTTGGGCACTTTGCAAAAATATGTCCTTTTTCGTTGCAGTTAAAACACTTCATCGTATCCTGACGATTATTGGTAAGATATCTTCTTTGTATAGTTTGTCTTAAATCAACCCTAGACACGCGACTAGAAACTTTTTCTTCGCCTGTCGGTTTCTTTGTATTGTCAGTCTCAAGTGCAAATAGATATTGTTCATACAATGCTTCAGGAGTGTCATATCTTCCAGCCCTAGCGGAGTTTTGTACAACAGTGTCACTTATTCCATCTATTATACATGAAACGCTTTTCTTGCCGGTAATTTCACAAATTCGCAGTAACTCCATTTTCTCGAAATAATATGTGGTCATGGATTCATTCGTTTGTTTCTGTCTAATTAACATTCGCTTCAGTGCTGAGGCATAGTCAATATTTTCCGGAAAAGTTTTTCTTATTAGCGCTTTCCACTCTTCCCAGGTATAATTATAGGTTGATAAGCTATGGTACCAACTTTTGGCCATGCCTACCAAACGTGATTGCATATGATAAATGGTAGTTACATCGTTCCATTCATTAACTTGCTTTAGTTGTTCAATCTTTTCAAGCCACTGGTTTGCTGTAAGTGAGCGGTTATCGGGAGAAAATTCTGGAATGCAGTCACTTTTAATTAGTAATTTAATTTCTTTTTGACGACTTAAAACAGCATTTTGTTTGGATAATTCATCTACTTTGCGCTGTAACGTTTCAATCAATGTTGCATGACTATCAACAGGAACCGGCGTATACGACCTTTTATCAGAGTGGTACTTACTGCCTTTCTTTCGATATCTCTCCGGGCTAGAACTAGAACTGGAAGTATAAGAGCTACTGGGGCTTCTGCGACGTCGTGCACGTTTGCCCATTTTTAAAATATAATCCAAAACACAGCTTTTGTATTCTGATAACGCACTAATCCAAAACACAACTTTTGTATTCTGATAACACTCAACGCACTAACTAATTGTCTTAGTACGCGACACACAACTTTTGTGTTTTTATGACACGAACAAACGCACAAAATAATTGTCTTTAAATAGCACGCGAATTATTTGTCTTTTTATATGGCACGCGAATTGTTACCCCGCACCTGAACTGTAAACGAATCTTTCCTAATAATTTATTTAGCTAATTACTGAAATTAAAAGCCTGCTTCAAAATAAACGTATATTCCACGACGGCTCTCGACAACATCCCATCTTATATTACTTCCTTTTACCACCTCATCAGATCGCTTATATAACAAAAAAACATTCTCCTACATTACTTTAATAAAATGCTTATTATGCAATAAATGACTTCATAGGTCCGGTGCCGAAAACTAACATACAGGATGTTCTTAAAACAGGGTTGGTTACAAAATTGAATCCGACCTGATCCCTGTAGCTCGTATAAGAAACTACTTATTAGCATTTATGTAAAAAAATTCCAACCCCAGCCTCCGGCCCATCAAAGTACTCGGTATCACCCGTTAATTCGCGAAAAAATGATGCCCCAACTCCGCCCGTTCTCGAGATATAATTAATTAAATTTTATTGCTTTTGCAGTTGAATATCGGGATCGGGTTTGTTCGAGCTTGCGCACTCTGTCAAGCTCTTCAATTTTGCTTTTCAAAATTTTTTTTCTAGCATCAAAAGCGGCCGAGTTATTTTCAATTTCCCGTTGTAGGTTAGATTTATGGTAAAATCAAAACTTGGAAATTTTCGCTCGCTTAAGAGATACGGGGAGAAATCAAAAAATTGTCCATTTCGAAATTACCCTATATTTTCTTAGTTAAAAGAGTTATAGAAAAATGTTTTATACAGAAGTTTCTTTATAATGATTGTTGAATAATCTGCCGTTTTCAGAATAAGTAAGTATACGGGGTCAGGTAAAAAAGTTATCGAACCTAACCTCATTTTTTAAATGGAACACCCTGTATATTTTAATCTAAAAAGGTAGGATTTTAAACCCACTTTTCAAATATATAACACACCATGGATAATATTGCTTTCCTAGGCGATTTACTTTATTACTTCAAACCAAAGTAGGCCATGAAACAAAAACTAATATCCTAGAGACTATGTTGACATTCTAGTTATTATTATTAACATTTAACGTCAATTTCATTTTTTACATATTCATTTGTGAAAAAGACTATATCTATCATCCATGGTGTGTTATAAAATTTAAAGAGAGTTTAAAACGATATCTTTTTAGATTAAAATATACAGGGTGTTCCATTTTAAAAAATGAGGTTATATCCGACTTTGTTACCTGATCCCCTATACTTATTCTGAAAACGGCAGATTATTCAACAATCAGTATAAATAATCTTCTGCATAACATTGTTCTATATCTCTTTTAACTAAGAAAATATAGGGTAAATTCGAAATGGGCAATTTTTTGTTTTTCCCCCGTATCTCTTAAGCGAGCGGAAATTTTCGAATTTTGATTTTACCATTTTAAGTTTGACCCAAAAAGAGCACATTACACCTACATTACTTTTTTGATAGTACTAACAATAACGGAGATACCCTATAAAAGTGTCGAAAATGGGACACCCTGTATAGTTTTTGTATAAAAAAATGAAATTTATTCATTTGCACTGTTATGAAATTATTTATTAACAAAGATTAAAAAGGATTTAGTAGGTAAGAAGCAGATTTTGTTTCATAAACATAAACAGTTTTGACAATTGTCTCTACATCTATTCTAATTGCCATGTATTTAAGTCATTAACCTTAACAAATTATTAAATAAACATGAAAATCTTTAACACCCTGTATCTCAAAAGTTAAGACGTTTATGATGTTAATATGAAGTTTTTTTCTGAAAATGTACCCAAGAATAACCTCCTTAAATATTAGCATGTTATTAAGAAATACCCTGTACATTCTAACTCCATTTTTAGATATTACGATAGTATGGGGAGTTCAAACCACAAATGTTTAGAGGCGCTTCGAAACTATCTTGAAGTTGAGTATATGGATAAAAAAGGCGCCAAGTACAATACAGATAATTGGAGCCTGGAAAATATGGATAATATTCCTCAACAAATGAACGGTAGTGACTGTGGCATGTTCGCATGTACTTTTGCTGAATTTATATCTAGAAATGCAAAGATCAGTTTCAAGCAAGAAGACATGCCGTATTTCAGGAAAAAAATGGTTGTAGAGATAATGACTGGTGACTTTTTGATAAAGTGAATTTTTTAAAACCTGTGGTTTATTGCAGAAATTAACAACCAGAGAGGGAGTTATTGGAAATCGCGTTATTACCTATATACTGCTGCGCAGTATTAACGAAACATTTTTATTTAACTACTACTTTATCTACGCCCATGATATAAAAACTTCTTAACCTACTCACTTTGGACTAGTTATGATCTTCATTATCGCACGCGTACTTCTTAGTCACCCAGTTGTGTTATCACAGTGCTTTTGTTTATGTATGCTATATGATGAGTTCGCTTAAATTTAATATTCTTGCAGTGATTATTTTCCTCATTGTGAAATGGACCCATCAGACATCACCATCACCAAATTTTGTTTAGATAAGTGATTAAATCCCAAGACCTGTTTAATCTCGAATAAATTTCAAATTGTCAAATTTTAATGTCAATAAAATTCTTTGATGTTGGATTTAATTTAATTGATTCCTAAATTAATCTAGCCATATACCACTCAACATATAAATTTAAAAAACTATCCAGGTTTTTTTGGCATGATTTTATTTTTTGGCAAATAGTTTCATGCAAAATTTTTTTTATTTATTTTGCATTCAACTGTTTTCCAAACAAGATCATGCTCAAAATATTTTGGATAGTTTAATCGATCAAATTTATAGGTCTTGTGATATTTCCCTCATTGTGAATCAGACTCCACCTTTTTTTGAATAAATTTGTGAGTGATTAAATCCCAAGACTCGTTTAACCGCGGTTAAATTTTTGTCCTCCTTATCGATTTTCGTTTTGTTATTGTTTATAAAAAACATTAAATTTCTTAATCGTTTGAATAACCTAATGATGATTTTTATCAGTGAAAGCTCCATTTTCCATCAAATTTTTATACAAATATTCTGACATAAGGCGATAAAAATACTAACAAACCCGAACAAACCAGAATTGAAATGTTTACTTGCAAACTTTATTATAAAGGCTTTTTCAATGCATTGCTGGGTAATAGGTAATAGAAGCGCAAGTATTCAGGAAATAATGATTTATATTATACAGTGTGTTCCTTAATGACGTGCTAATATTACCAAAGGGAAGTTGGCACCAAAAAGTTAGCACTAAATTCGATTTCTTGGCGAAGGCGAGGGATAATACGGTGTTGGTGCTGATGGTGGAGAGGTAAAAAAATATTATTTCTAAGAGGGATAGTGTCTCAGCTATATGGCTATATAGGCTAACTTCGATTGCCGGGTGGTTTACACCCCCAAAATGAAGGACATATGTATTATTTTATTTTACTAAAAAATCTTAAAATCGAAATATCGTGTTAGTGCTGATGGTCTAGAGGCAAAAAAATATTATTTCTAAGAGGGTTGGTGTCTCGGCTATATGGCTATATAGGCTAACTTCGATTGCCGGGTGGTTTACACCCCCAAAATGAATTAAATATGAATTATTTTATTTTACTAAAAAATCTTAAAATCGAAATATCGTGTTAGTGCTGATGGTCTAGAGGCAAAAAAATATTATTTCTAAGAGGGTTGGTGTCTCGGCTATATGGCTATATAGGCTAACTTCGATTGCCGGGTGGTTTACACCCCCAAAATGAATTAAATATGAATTATTTTATTTTACTAAAAAATCTTAAAATCGAAATATCGTGTTAGTGCTGATGGTCTAGAGGCAAAAAAATATTATTTCTAAGAGGGTTGGTGTCTCGGCTATATGGCTATATAGGCTAACTTCGATTGCCGGGTGGTTTACACCCCCAAAATGAATTAAATATGAATTATTTTATTTTACTAAAAAATCTTAAAATCGAAATATCGTGTTAGTGCTGATGGTCTAGAGGCAAAAAAATATTATTTCTAAGAAGGTTAGTCTCTCGGCTATATGGCTATATAGGCTAACTTCGATTGCCGGGTGGTTTACACCCCCAAAATGAATTAAATATGAATTATTTTATTTTACTAAAAAATCTTAAAATCGAAATATCGTGTTAGTGCTGATGGTCTAGAGGCAAAAAAATATTATTTCTAAGAGGGTTGGTGTCTCGGCTATATGGCTATATAGGCTAACTTCGATTGCCGGGTGGTTTACACCCCCAAAATGAATTAAATATGAATTATTTTATTTTACTAAAAAATCTTAAAATCGAAATATCGTGTTAGTGCTGATGGTCTAGAGGCAAAAAAATATTATTTCTAAGAAGGTTAGTCTCTCGGCTATATGGCTATATAGGCTAACTTCGATTGCCGGGTGGTTTACACCCCCAAAATGAATTAAATATGAATTATTTTATTTTACTAAAAAATCTTAAAATCGAAATATCGTGTTAGTGCTGATGGTCTAGAGGCAAAAAAATATTATTTCTAAGAGGGTTGGTGTCTCGGCTATATGGCTATATAGGCTAACTTCGATTGCCGGGTGGTTTACACCCCCAAAATGAATTAAATATGAATTATTTTATTTTACTAAAAAATCTTAAAATCGAAATATCGTGTTAGTGCTGATGGTCTAGAGGCAAAAAAATATTATTTCTAAGAGGGTTGGTGTCTCGGCTATATGGCTATATAGGCTAACTTCGATTGCCGGGTGGTTTACACCCCCAAAATGAATTAAATATGAATTATTTTATTTTACTAAAAAATCTTAAAATCGAAATATCGTGTTAGTGCTGATGGTCTAGAGGCAAAAAAATATTATTTCTAAGAGGGTTGGTGTCTCGGCTATATGGCTATATAGACTAATAAAATAATTCATATTTAATTCATTTTGGGGGTGTAAACCACCCGGCAATCGAAGTTAGCCTATATAGCCATATAGCCGAGACACCAACCCTCTTAGAAATAATATTTTTTTGCCTCTAGACCATCAGCACTAACACGATATTTCGATTTTAAGATTTTTTAGTAAAATAAAATAATTCATATTTAATTCATTTTGGGGGTGTAAACCACCCGGCAATCGAAGTTAGCCTATATAGCCATATAGCCGAGACACCAACCCTCTTAGAAATAATATTTTTTTGCCTCTAGACCATCAGCACTAACACGATATTTCGATTTTAAGATTTTTTAGTAAAATAAAATAATTCATATTTAATTCATTTTGGGGGTGTAAACCACCCGGCAATCGAAGTTAGCCTATATAGCCATATAGCCGAGAGACTAACCTTCTTAGAAATAATATTTTTTTGCCTCTAGACCATCAGCACTAACACGATATTTCGATTTTAAGATTTTTTAGTAAAATAAAATAATTCATATTTAATTCATTTTGGGGGTGTAAACCACCCGGCAATCGAAGTTAGCCTATATAGCCATATAGCCGAGACACCAACCCTCTTAGAAATAATATTTTTTTGCCTCTAGACCATCAGCACTAACACGATATTTCGATTTTAAGATTTTTTAGTAAAATAAAATAATTCATATTTAATTCATTTTGGGGGTGTAAACCACCCGGCAATCGAAGTTAGCCTATATAGCCATATAGCCGAGACACCAACCCTCTTAGAAATAATATTTTTTTGCCTCTAGACCATCAGCACTAACACGATATTTCGATTTTAAGATTTTTTAGTAAAATAAAATAATTCATATTTAATTCATTTTGGGGGTGTAAACCACCCGGCAATCGAAGTTAGCCTATATAGCCATATAGCCGAGAGACTAACCTTCTTAGAAATAATATTTTTTTGCCTCTAGACCATCAGCACTAACACGATATTTCGATTTTAAGATTTTTTAGTAAAATAAAATAATTCATATTTAATTCATTTTGGGGGTGTAAACCACCCGGCAATCTAAGTTAGCCTATATAGCCATATAGCCGAGAGACTAACCTTCTTAGAAATAATATTTTTTTGCCTCTAGACCATCAGCACTAACACGATATTTCGATTTTAAGATTTTTTAGTAAAATAAAATAATTCATATTTAATTCATTTTGGGGGTGTAAACCACCCGGCAATCGAAGTTAGCCTATATAGCCATATAGCCGAGACACCAACCCTCTTAGAAATAATATTTTTTTGCCTCTAGACCATCAGCACTAACACGATATTTCGATTTTAAGATTTTTTAGTAAAATAAAATAATTCATATTTAATTCATTTTGGGGGTGTAAACCACCCGGCAATCGAAGTTAGCCTATATAGCCATATAGCCGAGACACCAACCCTCTTAGAAATAATATTTTTTTGCCTCTAGACCATCAGCACTAACACGATATTTCGATTTTAAGATTTTTTAGTAAAATAAAATAATACATATGTCCTTCATTTTGGGGGTGTAAACCACCCGGCAATCGAAGTTAGCCTATATAGCCATATAGCTGAGACACTATCCCTCTTAGAAATAATATTTTTTTACCTCTCCACCATCAGCACCAACACCGTATTATCCCTCGCCTTCGCCAAGAAATCGAATTTAGTGCTAACTTTTTGGTGCCAACTTCCCTTTGGTACTTACATGTTAAGTCTTCTTATATAAGAGATATTTCACTCGATTAACCATTTATAACTCATTTTCTGACCAAAGTTAATAACTGAATATCACAATGTTTAGTCATCAGTTGCCGTGGAAACAATTAATGTATACAATGAAACATAAATTATATTTCAATGAAATAAATGTATTTCAACTTACTAATAATAATAATCAACAAAAAAAATTATTTGAAAAATTGTTCAATATGACCTCTGGTTTGTTCAATGCATTTATATATTTTCCCTAAATTGAACCATTGAACAACTTTTCAATCAATCTTGTTTGTAGATTAGTATATTACTAGTAAGTTATGCGTTTGATGTTAATAATGTTTTACACATATTATTTAACAAATTAAAGACGAAATACATTTCTTTCATAAAAATATCATGTTTCCATGGCCAACTGACTAAAAACAGAGATATTTAGTTTTCAACTGCTTAGAAACATTTGGTCTGAAAATTAGTCACAAATGCTTAACCAAAGAAATATCAAAAAATCTCTAAACGTGTTTTTTGTCGATAATATAAGAGGCTTTAACATATAAATCCCAATTATTTGAAAATAGAAATAACTTTTATTTCAACCGGCACTGTATGAGATTCTAATTCGATCTTATTATGTATCTTTTCCTTTAAATTCATTTTACGAAAACCTTTATAAAGGACCTATTTTCCTACTAGGCCTGGCAAATCTGGGCCTGAGGCCCCGATTTCATAAATACTTGTTCAAAACAAACAAGACAAAAACTTAACTTATTTGCAAAACGAATAGGTATGCTTTTTTATTACAAAAAAATTGTAAACACTTTTTCAAGTGGCGAACCCGAACACCCCCCCCCCCCCCCCCCCCCCCCCGCGTTGCCTGGTCTTGCTGCATAGTAGTTCCTGACTGATTGAAAATATATATTAATCATGCGGCTGAAAATTATTGCGTAGATGTTATGCATGATCTGCTCGAAGGAGTTTGTCATTACGATTTTCAATTTATTTTAAATAATTTTGTATTAGAAGAAAAGTACTTTAGTGTTGAAACATTAAATTTTAGAATGCATAAATTTAATTACAGTGAGGAGTTAGATAACAAGCCCCCCCTCACTGGCATTCCGCATGATTTTTATAAAAAAAATAAAATTAATATGTCCTCATCTGAAATGCTTTGTTTCGTTCGTTACTTTTGTTTTCTTATTGGGGATTTAGTTCCTGAAAATAACGCTTTTTAGAAATTCTATTTGATGATGCGACAAATAGTCGATAATTCCGTTGCTACATCTCCAACTGATGACACTATTGGTTATTTGGAGTGGTTAATTTCTGAACATCACATTCAATATAAAAACTCTTTAAATGTAGTTTAAAGCCGAAACATCACCACCTCATTCATTATCCTCATATTGCCAGGCTAGTTGGACCTTTAATTAATTTATGAAGTATGAGATATGAATCCAAACACAGAGAGTCTAAAATGACTGCAGGCGTCTCCTGTTCTCGCAGAAATATCACAGAAAGTTTAGGTTTAAAACATCAATTGAAGCTTTGTTTTAGACTTTTACGAAGTGATACATCGCATTTAGATCTCATGAATTTTCAACAATCTGAAAATTATTTTTTTGTCACTAAGCGGGTCAGAATTTACAATATTATTTTTAAGCGTTTCATGGTTATACTAGAATTGGACTCATTGAATTAAAAAAAAAAAAGTTGGTTATATAAAAATATTTAGATATTAAAGGAACTATATACTTTGTTTATCAAAAATTTAGGATAATAGAATATTCTGAACATCTTTGCTCATATAAAGTTACTCTAACAGACAAACATTTGATTGTTCCGTATACAGATTTTATCTGTAACTTTCCTTGTATTACTGCTAGACTGCCAGATGGCATGTTTGTCACGACAAGAAACACATTTTAAGTTATGTGACTGTTGTGCTATCAATATTTATGTAAATGGTTATTATTAGAAGGGTTACCTCTATATATCAAAAACTGCAAAACTATACATATTTTATAATTTTATTTTGAAATATACAATAGAAAAATCAATACTATTTTTTCCTTCCATTTGAAAAATTGATTTTGCGGCTAACAAAAATTTTAATTCCAGTTTTGTTCATAGACGCCGTGGTTTATCGACTCGAATAAACAGTACCTTTTTATTAGGTATTCTTTTATTTTTAATTACATGTATTTTTTCCAATGACTCAAAACAAAAGAGATATGCCAAAAATCAAATTGGAATTTTAGTGTGTGTGTGTTAGTGGCCTCTGATGGCACAGTAGAGAAACAAATTTATAACAGAAAGTTAAAAATAAGAAAAAAAATTGAACTTTGATGGGACTTTTTGTTGTATAACTTACTACCTTTATTTTAGCTTGTAGAATAATCTCTACAAGCATCTTGATGAAAACCGAGCACCCTGTATAATTTACCTTAACTGAAACAATAAATATTTCAGGTGACTTGGGACAGAAACGATTATCAGCGCCTCCGGAGAGGGAAAGCATACAGCCTCAGCTGCCTGAACAACCTCTCGATCAGTTACAGAAACATCTGCCACAACTGGAAAATATGGGATACGATCAGGTAAATGAAGGATTTAGGAACAACATTGACGGAAATGAATAATTTTTTATGACAATTTTCATGTAAACAATTATAAGTAATGAATTAGTGGACGCTGTCGACCATTCATATGTACAGGGTGTCCCATTTTCGATACTTTTATAGGGTATCTCAGTAACTGTTAGTGCTATCAAAAAAGGAATGTAGGTGTCATGGGCCAAACTTAAAATGATAAAATCAAAATTCGAAAATTTTCGCTCGTTTAAGAGATAAGAGGGAAAATCAAAAAATTGACAATTTCAAAATTACCCTATATTTTCTTAGTTAAAAGAGATACGGATAAATGTTTTATACAGAAGTTTCTGTATATTGATCGTTGAATAATTGCCGTTTTCAGAATAAGTATATGGGGTCAGGTAAAAAAGTTATCGGACCTATCCTAATTTTTTTAAATGGAACACCCTATATATTTTTGTCTAAAAATATTCTATTTTAAATTCTCCTTTCAAATATATAACATGCCATGGATGATTTTGGTTTCCTAGGCGATTTATTTAAACTTTATACCTTAAACCAAAGTAGGCCATGAAACAAAAACTAATATCCTAGAGACAACTATGTTGACATGTAGTGGACGTTCAGGTTCTTGTTGAATAAACACATAGGATGTACTTGTAAGTAGGAAAATGTAGGTGTAAAGGCTCTACATTTTCCGATATGTCTTTAATATTCTCTACGTCTACTATAAGCTCAATATTATTATAAGCTTCTAATCATATCTACCTTAATTGTCTACATATATATATTGTCGTGGAGTTTCGTACTTTTTTGTTCTCACTTCAAAACGCAAGATCTTTTAACTGAATAAGCTTTATTTCACAATTCGTCGTTTTAAAATGAACAGTAATAATTATATTATATTTTGTCGTTGACGTCAGATTGTGACAGCTACTGGTCCTCTTTCACCTGTGTCACCTTTTATATACCGTCCTAACATGCCGCCCCCGTTGAAAAGTTAATACTTTTCAAAAGTTGTATTAATGTTCATCAGTGTCAACTGGGAGTAAACATATTTTGGAAACAGAGCGTTTCACTATATTGTTCGGTAATTGCACTGATACCACTCGCACTACATTATCTTTGCCCTGGTGGAGTTGAATTACTCTTGCCATAAGCCATCGTAACGGCGCCATATTATCTTCTATTAGCACTACCAAGGAACCGATTTTGAGCAGGTTCTCTGTGCTTTTCTTCCATTTTGTTCGGGTTTGTAAACTGATTAAGTACTCCTTATACCATCTGTTCCAAAACTGCTGATAAATTTGCTGCAAATGTTGATATCTGGATAAACGGTGGGCCTTTATTTCTTTGACATCTTGTTGGGGTGAGCTTAGGAGGGAATCACCGATAAGAAAATGGGATGGGGTCAAAGGTAAGTAGTCGTGAATGTCTGTTGAAATTGGAGTTAAGGGACGAGAATTTAAACAAGCCTAGATTTGTGTTAATAACGTATACATTTCTTCATAACTCAAAGACGCGTTTCCCAATACTCGTTTCAAATGAAATTTGGTCGATTTCACTGCAGCTTCCCACAAGCCACCAAAATGAGCCGATTTTGCGGGTATGAAATGCCATTTGATTTGTTCATTTGCTAAAAATGTGGATACCATTTCATTATGCCTTACGTCATTTAATAATTTATAAAGTTCTAAGAAATGATTGTTCGCTCCTACAAAATTCAAACCGTTATCTGAAAAGATGTCAGTTGGCTTTCCGCGTCGTGAACTGAACCTTTTTAATGCATTTAAAAAACTGTCAGTGGTCAAATCATTTACCAACTCTAAATGTACTGCACGCGTAGCGAAGCAAACAAAGATAGAAACGTATGTTTTTACCAATCTACTTCTTCGTGAAGTATTTTCTTTTACATAAATTGGCCCTGCGTAATCAATTCCACAATTACTAAAAGGCCTACTGGGTGTTACTCGAGATTTAGGTAATGATCCCATTAAATATTTTGTCTGTTTTGGTTTCACGCGAAAATATCTTACACACGATCTGATAATACGTTTAACTTTTTTTTTCCGTTAACTGGCCAATACTTTAATCTTAAGATAGATAATAAATTCTGTGTGCCAACGTGTAACTATTTTAAGTGAAAATGTGTAACGATTAAATCTGTAAGTTTGTGTTTGTCTGGTAGAATAATCGGGTGTCGCTCGTCGTAACTTAAATCTGAATTTGTGAGTCTACCTCCTACTCTTAGTACATTGTGTTCGTCTAAAAAAGGAAGAAGGTTTAAATTTTTACTATCATTAGTAATTTCTTTCGAGTTTTCGAGAAGTGTTATTTCTTTAAGAAATGTTTCTTTTTGTGCGATTTTTATTAAACTATTTAAAGATTCATTTAACTCTTCGACAGTTAAGGTATTTGAAATTACTGGTGTATTTTTTAAAGTTCTATTTTTAAACCTGTAGATGTATGCAAATATTCGTTGTAATCGAATTAAGCTAGAATATTTAGTAAACCAGTCAATTTTCTTTTCGATTTGGTTGGTTTTTAAATAAATTTTCAGCTACTGTTAACGTAACGTTAGTAGGGGTTTTCATATCTGGTAGCGATTTATGATCTAAATCAGTTTTAGTTCGAGAAATATAATTTTTAAAATCATTTTTTAAAAACTCAGGACCGTTAAACCAAGTTTTATTTTGAACCAATTCTATTGGATCTAATCCTCTCGAGATAATATCTGCGACGTTGTCGTTAGTTCTAACATGGTTCCACTCGTCAATATTTGATATTTCTGTTATTTTTGATACGCGATTAGCTACGAACGTTTTTAAGTTACAAGGTTCGATTCTTAACCATGTTAAAACTATAGTAGAGTCCGTGAAATAAGTCGTTTTCGTGATTTCAATATCAATTGTAAATTTTACTTTATTTACCAATTCTGCGAGTAAGTGAGCAGCTAATAACTCTAATCTAGGTAGGGTTATTTGTTTAACCGGCGCTACCTTTGATTTAGCAGTTAAAAGTTGTAATTTTCGTTCCCCATTTTTATTTATTGAGCACAAATAGATGCAAGCACCGTACGCCTTTTCTGAACTATCGCTAAAACCGAATAATTAAACAATCTTTGTATCGTTTTCTAGCACGTGTCTTTTTATTTTTATTTGATTTAATAACGTGATTTGTGATGCAAACTGTAACCAAGACTCTTTTATCTCTTTTGGTACTTCTTGATCCCAATCTAGCTGTAGCCGCCATAATTGTTGAATAATTAATTTTGCTTTTATGATCACGGGTCCAACTAAGCCTAATGGGTCGAAAATTTGAGATATAATCGAGAGCATCGTACGTTTAGTTATTTGATTTTCATTTATTGTTAAGTTTACTGAGTATTTCAGTAAATCCGAATTCGCGTCCCATGATAATCCAAGTGTTTTTAATTATTTTTTATCGTGAAATAATATTAACTTTTCGTCTTTACTGATACTTGATTGCGATATATAATTTAAAATAGATTTGTCATTAGATGACCACTTTCTTAATTCGAATTCCGTTAGTTCGTGATATATTTCTACCGCTTCTTGTTTCGAATCAACGCTTATAAGTAGATCATCCATATAAAAGGAATTTTCTATAATTTTAGATGTTCGAGGGTATTTTTCCTTATTTTGAATCGCCAACTCTTGCAAACATCGTGTTGCCTGAAAAGGCGCGCAAGAGGTGCCGTACGTGAGCGTTTTTAAAGTATACACTTTTATCGGATCATTGTGTTTATATCTCCATAGTATTTGTTGAAATTTACATTGTTTTGCATCCATAAGAATGCATCGATACATCATTTTAATATCAGCGCTTAATACATATTCTTTTAAACGTAGTCGTAGCAAAATTGAAATTAAATCTTCTTGAATAGTAGGGCCTACTAAAAGCATATCGTTTAGTGACACTGCGGTGGTTGTTTTTGCGCTAGCATCGAAAACAACTCTGCACGCAGTGGTTTCTGAATTCCGTAAAACTGCCGTGTGAGGTAAGAAATATGATTCGTTTTCGATAGAAGTGTCTGTGCTTAATTCACATTTTTCCGTCATGTGATCAAGTAATTCATATTCGCGCATAAATTTTATATATTCAATTTTTAAATATTCGTCACGTTCTAATCTTGCCTCTAATCGTAAAAAACTTTTAATGCCGTAGTTTTAGAGTCTCCTAACTTGTTTTGATAATTTTCGATAAATGGAAACTTTACCACGAATTTACCGTCATTGTCTCTTGTGATTGTGCTTTTAAAATAATCCTCGCAGTACTGTTCTTGTTCCGACAGAAACCGTTGTTTAGGCAATTCTTCAACTTCCCAAAATTTTGTTAATGTACTTTGCAAATTGTTGTTCGAGATATTTGAAACATAGTTACAAATACTTTTTTGATTTTTTGCGTTATTAAAATAAACGGAACCTGTAAATATCCAACCCAAGCGCGTTTTCTGTAATGTTGGCATATTATTTCCTAACTTAATTTTTTCGTTTTCGAGAAGTTCATAAAAGATAGAAGCACCTAATAGAATGTCTATTTCTTTGGGAGTGTTGAAGTTTTCGTCCGCTAAATTAATGTTTTTTGGATATTTTATCATAGTTTTTGAAAATTCGATTAAAGGTAATTTTTCAGTTATAGTGGGTAGCACTAATAGTGCTAAATTTGCGTTAAAAGGTTTAAATCTTGATTTAATATTCGCGAACGTTCGTTTGGTAATTTTTGTAACCGTTTGATTTATTCCTGATATTGGTACATTAAAATCATAACATTTAATCTTTAATTTTCTACATAACGATTCAGTTATCAAATTCGATTGGCTACCTGAGTCCAATAAAGCATTGCATTCGTGCCAATTATTGTCGCCATCTTGAATTAAAATTGTTGCAGTGGATAATAATACCTGATTTGTATTAAAAACAACGTAACTAGTTTCCAACAAGTTTTCATATTGCGTTTCAATTTCATTTTCGTTCATTAATTTTATATTATTTTTTAAACCGTTTTTTTGATTGATCGAGTACCGCTTGATTCTGGTCGAACGCGAGTAACGTAGGCTTGGGCATCTTGACCTTTTTGTCATCACCATCAGGGCCACGCCATGATGCTTCGCGTCTATTAGTTCGAAATTCCCGTGCTGGCTGAATATCGCCTTCCTTTTCTACCAACTCTACGCGCTGCTCATTACTGCTGCCGCTCTGATTTCTGAATTCGTATGTTTGATCACCTCTAGGGCTCACAATTTTTGTATTATGTAATAACGTATTGTGTTTAAGAGAGCACTTTTTACATCCGCTAGACCTACATTCGTATTTTAAATGACCTCTTCTTAAACAATTTGAGCATAATTTGTTATCTTTTATTTCTTTGTACTTATCCGATAACGAAAGACCGGCAAACTTCGGGCAGTTATAAATGAAATGTTGGTCTTTAGATACGACGCACAAAGAACCTGCACGAGGTTCTGTTACCGAATAAGATTGATATTTTTGGTGATTTCCATGTACATTTTTTGATGATAGAATTGTTCTGTTACTGTTTTGTCGAGTATCATATCGAGTATCATGTCGAGAACCATGTGATTTGTCTAAATTTAACGCTTCAAGAGTAAAACATTTTTTCGTTAAGAAATCAATCAATTTCTGTAGTGTGGGTAAGTTTGAATCGTCTAATTTATTTTCCCATTCGCGTCGCGTTCTGTCGTCTACTTTATTCAAAATGATCGGTATTAAAAGTGCATCCCAGTGTTGAACCGGTAAATTTAATTTTTGCAATGCGGTTTTATGATGATACACAGAATCTAGTAACTTTCTCAGGGCATAGGATGATTCTTTGTTTACTTTGGGTAATTTAAACAATAAATTGTTGACATGATGATTAACCATTGCACGCTTATTATCATATCTCTTTTCAATTAAATCCCAAGCTATCTTATAGTTACCGTCAGTTACCTCGAGTGGTTCTATTAAATTTGAAGCGTTATCTTTGCAGCATAACTTTAAATATAAAAATTTCTCCACATCGCTAATATCCGTGCGTTTGTCCACAACTGATTTAAATATATCTTTAAAACTAAGCCATGTATCATATGTTCCGTGAAATTGAGGTAAACCGAGATCGGGCAATTTAGCAACATTATTAATCGGAATAGATGCGCTTGTGTTACCTGTGTGTAACTGATTTTTAATGTCATACTGATTTTCTTCCGAAATGATTATCGTTTTTGCTTTACTAATAGTTTCATAGAATGAATCCTCGATATCTAATCTATCTTGATTTTCATCAGGATTTAAAAACTCTATTCTAGTCTGACATCTGTCAAATTCTGCGAAATCATCTTCAACGCTTTTCAACCTTAATTTTATTTGAATTACATTCGTGTGTGCTTTTTCTTTTAAATATTTATCAAAACGATCTAACCTTGCGCAAACTACCTCTCTAACGTGTAATAACTCTGCGAGTTCTTCGTCGATTTTCGGTTCTTTCGTTTTGATATCGATTTTACCCTTTTTTCGTGACATCTTTTCGATAATTATTACTATTCAGTCTTAGAAAATAACAAATCGAGATATTTAACGATATAATTATTATAATAAATTTCGTGGAAACTGTCGTGAATCGAGAAACTTTACTTATAAACGAGCAATATATCGTGTATCGAGACTTTTTCCGCTACAAACGAGATTTGTTTTCTTTTTCGTGAATCGAGAATATCGAGAGATAGGAATGGACTGTATAAACTGATTTTTCGTGGATCGAGATATTTGAATTGTAAATAAAGTGCGTACTTGCTTGCTAAACTACAAGAAACCGAGTAATCAAAACTAGCCGTGAGTGTTTCGATTAGGAAATATGATGGGTATTATGAAATTTATGAAACATGGAAAGAGCTCACCGAGATTTGTGCTGGAACTTTTCATGCGGGTCGAAGGCCAAAATCTATGTCGTGGAGTTTCGTACTTTTTTGTTCTCACTTCAAAACGCAAGATCTTTTAACTGAATAAGCTTTATTTCACAATTCGTCGTTTTAAAATGAACAGTAATAATTATATTATATTTTGTCCTTGACGTCAGATTGTGACAGCTACTGGTCCTCTTTCACCTGTGTCACCTTTTATATACCGTCCTAACATATATATTAATCTAAACTTGAACTACTTAAACTTAACCTTAGACTGTGGAGTAAGGCAAGTATTATTGTTATAATTGCTGTGTATTATAATCATAATATCACGTCCGGTAGTTGATATACCATTGGTCGTGACCCTGGTCGTGTTACTTATTAATTATAACAATAATATAGACTTATCCTTATTTTATGTAAAAATAGGTAAAAATGAAATAAGCTCTATTTTTACCCTACACCTCCAGCGGCTAGGGAAAAAAAAATCAAATATATGTAAATGTTTTGATTTTTTTTTGTAAATATCATAAAATAAGTAATTAATATTAACTAAAATATTTTTTAACTCTATTCTTATGAACTAAAATTGGTTTATTATCTGTTTTTAATAATATATTGGGTGATTGTTCACTTAACACTTCATAAGGTCCATTATAAACAGCGTCCATTTTTGTCACTGAACCGATATTTCTCAGAAGCACTTTTTCACCTGTCTTATAATTAACTATACTACTTTTCTTATCATATACAACCTTTCTCTTATCTTTTGACGCCATCAAGTTATTTTTCGCGTCAATACTGGCTTGTTGAAGTCTATATTTCAACTCTAGCGGATAATTATCAAAATTGTACAAAGGGCCTACTTCTTTTAATAAATTAGAAGGTAATTTTACCGTCTTGCCAAAAACTAATTCGTACGGGGTGTACCGAGTCTCAGTATGTACACTATTATTATAGGAAAAACTCCAAAAAGGTATCCAGCTACTCCAATTATTTGGATTTTTTGCGATTTGCATACGTAAATATGCCCCTAGAGATTTATGCGAGTTCTCTAAGGCACCTATCGATTGATGGTGACACGCTGTTGAGTGTAGCTTTTTAATTTGAAGTAATGTACACGTTTGAGTAAGGGTAGAAGCTATGAATTCTGTTCCCTGATCTGATACTATCTCATCCGGAACCCCATATCTTAAAATAAAGTTTTCAACGAACGCTTTGGCTACTGTTTCCGCTTCCTTATTTTGTATAGGATAACATTCCACGAATTTACTGAGATCGCACTGTATTGTTAAAATATATTTATTATTTTCTATATCTGGTTCTATGGGACCAACTAGATCTAAATAAATTCTCTGGAATGCCGAAGTAGCAGTATGAGTGATTGTCATAGGCTCTATGTTTTGCTTTGAATGCTTGTACCTTTGACAATCATCACACTTTTTTACAAAATCCTCTATATCCTGTCTCAAACCTATCCATGCGTAATAATTTTTGATATTATTGAACATTCGATTTATTCCTGCGTGACCTCACGTCGGCAGTAAATGGAAATCATTAAGAATTATTTGTTTTGTCTCACGATCGTTTATTCTTTTTATATTTTTCAAAATAGTTATTTTTATACCGGTTTCTCTTATTAATTTTATATTTTGTAATATTTCTTGCAAGAATTGAGCGCTCTCTTCGTCTTTTATAACAATTAATTCGCGAATATTATATTTATTACATACGGATTCCAGGTCTCTCAACGATGCACTAAAGGCTAACGCCGATCGAGAATTCTGGAATTTGTACTCCGTATTAATATTATTATTATCATTATTACCGAAATGCAGGGCTCTCAACGGTGCACTTAAGGCTAACGTCGATCGAGGATCCCGATTCATGTAAATAATATTTTTACTTTTAAAATAGACGAAATTTCCTATGCTGCAGTCATATTTTTTATTTTTACGTATTTCTGTAAATTTTAAATTCGATATTGGACAAAGTTCACAAGATTCTTTAGGCCGTTTAACTAACTCTACTATTCCCGGGTGATCAATCCGTTTGTAAGTATCCGAATTACAACCTACGTCATCTGTTTTGTCTGTCTGTCGTTTTGCGGCTGCTCTTGTTATAGCGAGCAAAGACGCATTCGTGGTTTTTTTCTAAGTTTATAAGTTCATTCTTATTTATTTCAATACGAGATAAAGCATCCGCTATTACGTTTTCTTTTCCTTTAACATGTTTAATAACAAAATCGTATTCTTCTAACACTAAACGAAATTTTGTGAGTCTGCTAGACGGATTCGTCGTTCCAAATAGAGAAATAAGAGGTTTACAATCAGTTTCTATTGAGAATTTTCGCCCGTACAAATAAGGTCTAAAGTGTTTAACTGCCCATACACCTGGTAAGAGTTCTTTTTCGACTGTACAATAATTTCGTTCACCTTTGTTTAATGACCGACTCGCGTAAGCAACTGGCTTATCGTCCATATTCTCAAGAACGGCCCCTATGGCACCACCTGATGCATCGGCTTTGAGAATGAAAATATTATCATCCCCAAAATTTGGAAACTGCAAGATGGGTGGTTTCATGAGTGATGTTCTTAATTTGTCAAAAGATTCTTGACACTCGCGCGTCCAGTGAAATTGAACCTGTTTCCTGGTTAGATTATTTAATGGAAGGGAAATTTTTGCAAAATTTGGAATAAATTTTCGATAATAATTAGCAAATGCTACAAATCTTTTAGTTTCGTTTGCATCTTGGGGTACGGGATATTGCTGAAGGACTTTAAGTTTCTCCATATCAGGAAAAACACCATCCGCAGATATCACATGCCCAAGGTACAAAATTTCCTTCTTTAAAAATTCACATTTGTTAGGATTCAGTTTCAAATTCACCTCTCTAAGCCTCTGAAAAATTTTTACTAAATTTTTATTATGATTTTCTAAACTATTTCCGAATACAATTAGGTCGTCAAGGTAAACAAAGCAACTGTCATAATTTAAACCGCTCATAGCAATGGCCATAATTCTAGAAAATGCGCTTGGACTAATTTTTAAACCCATTGGAAGTCGCGTCATTTGATATTGTCCTCTTTCGGTCGTAAAAGCAGTATAAGGTCGACAGACTCGTCCAAAGGTAAGTACCTTTGGGTTTGTTCGGGTTTGTTCGTTCGGGTAGTATCCTTGGGACAGGTCCAAATGCGAGAAATACATAGCTCCCGACAATGAATCCAAAATTTCTGTTTTAACCCTTTGTTGACAAGTGGTTCCATAAAATGACCACAATTCTAAGAATTTTTCCTGGTTGCCTAGTAAGCGCTAGCTGGAACCACTCATTTTTAGACGTTACTAGTGATTCATTTGCACGCTTCTTTGATTTTAGTTGTATCGAGTAGCTGTTTGTGTGCGGCATAATTGAAGTGTCAACAAGGTCACGCGTTTGTTAGGAACAAACAAGTTAAAAATATTGTTTTTTTTCTGTTTCTGAACGAATTTAAGGTAAGTTCTTTTACTATTATATTTGTTAGGCATAATATATTATGAAATAAGTTCAAATTGGAATGTAAAATAAACTTACTTCGGATGAAGCCTATGCTATTTTAGACGAACTTCCTTCAGATGTTGGCTCAGTTAGTTCATATGCTCCATCTGAAAATGATCTGGAGGAACTGGACGACGATGATTACATAGAAACTGTCAACAACCATCTAGACGAAGACGAGACGAACCATCTAGACGATCCTACTGACATTTATTCTTTTGAGAAAGATTGTGCAGCTACTGTAAGCAGTGCTAGGATTTATGAACCCGATAGCGAGGATGATTTACTCCTAATAAATTTTGTTAGAAATCCCTTTGAATGGACTGATGACCCAAATTTTGCTAATAACCCTCGTCCTTTTGCACAAGATTTTGGCACCAATATTCCTAGTGATGTTGAATCTCCCACTGATACTTTTCTTTGCATGTTCACCCCGGACCTTATCGACTTACTGGTATTTCAAACAAATTTATATGCCGCCCAGCGTTATGGTGATCGGTATCTTCCGACTAACGCAGAAGAAATGAAATGTTTTCTGGGTGTAAATCTAATGATGGGTCTTACAAAGAAACCCAGCTATCGGGATTATTGGTCCTCTTCGATACAAATGAGAGATCCTTATATTTCTGCGTCTATCTCTCGGGACCGTTTTGATTGGCTTCTGAGCAACTTACACTTGAATGACAATGCCGTTCAACCAAAAAAAGGAGAAGCTGGCTTTGATAAATTATATAAACTAAGACCAATGATCGATATTTTATCACAAACCTATTTGAACTGTTATAAACCTAATGAACACCAGAGTATCGACGAATCAATGGTGAAATTCAAGGGTAGAGTATAGTTTCGCCAGTTTATGCCTCAAAAACCCATCAAAAGGGGGTATAAAATATGGATCCGAGCTGATCAGTCCGGATATGTGTCCCAGTTCCAAGTTTATACTGGAAAAGCTGATAAGGTTGAAGTGAGTTTAGGTTCAAGGGTTGTGAAAGATCTGACGCGTCACCTTGTTGGAAAGTGCCATAAGGTGTATTTCGATAACTTTTTTACTACAATTTATCTACTACGTGATCCGTTGAAGGAAGACATATACGCTTGTGGAACGATAAGAAAAAAACGGAAACTAGAACCCAAAGATATAGCAAATAATAACAACAAAATGGTCAGAGGAACAAATATGTGGAAAATAACAAAAGAAGGAATATTTTATTTGAAGTGGATGGATAATAAGCCTGTATTATTTGCGAGCAATTTTCATGGTCCAAATGAGGTCAATACTGTGTCCAGAAAACAAAAAGATGGCACGCCTCAAGATATACCATGTCTACAAATTGTAACAGATTATAATGCTCATATGGGCTATGTTGATCAATCTGACATGCTTCTTTCTTTATACAAAGTGAATCGAAAATCCAGAAAATGGTGGCACAGGTTGTTTTGGCACTTTTTGGACCTGACCATCGTAAACTGTTTTATTATATTTAGAGATCGGACACCAACAGAAAGCCTAAAATTAAAAGATTTTAGACTCGCTGTTGCGGCAGGACTTATTGGTGCTGATCCATGTATTTCCAAAAAAGGCAGAAAGAGCTCAGAAACAGCCCTAAACAAATTTAAGACTCTTGTCCCTCCAGAAATAAGATTTCATAAATGTGCACATCTACCCATTCATGGTACAAAAGTGAGATGTGCATTTTGCAGTACACGTGCACAGCCTCACCGTACCAGATGGCACTGTTCAAGTTGCAACGTTGGACTATGTCTAACCGAACAGTCTAACTGTTTTTTTCGTTTCCACCAAAATGATTAATATTTGTTAATTTTTTTTTAATACTTTTTGGTTCCTAGTGGTCATAATTTGGAACCACATGTTTTTTGAATTTTTTTTGAAAAGTTGAATAATAAATTTACTTTTTCACCATTTTGTATATTTTTTATATTATAATCAACCATTCTAGAGAGTATTATTACATTTAAAAAAAAAAAGAATGCTGACTGCAAAGGGATAGATGGAAGTGGAAATTTCTCATCATCCCTTAATTTTTTATTAAGAAGACGAAAATCAATTACCACTCTAAACCGTTTTACACCTGTTTGGTCGGCTTTTTTAGGTACAACCAATAAAGGTGAAGACCATTCTGATTTTGTCTCTTCGATAATTCCATCTTTTAACATTTTGTCGATCTGAGTATGTATCTCTTTTTTCTGCGCGTGAGGTAACCGATATGGTTTCACGTATGACGGTGATGCGTCCGGTTTTAGTCGTAATGTCTGTTTATAAATGTTAGTCGTAGAAAGAGGGTCATTTTCTTAATGGAAAATATCTGAATATTTAGCGCAAATTTTTTGGATTGAAAAATTTTCTTCTTTATTTAAATGCTTGGTATTAATTAGTTTTAACAAATCGTCTACTCGTTTTACCGAATTATGTTCCGTTTCAAGGAAACAACACGTTTCATAATCGCTAAAATTTACAAGTTTTGGACAGACATTTTTTAAAGTTACTTCCGTGTAGCGTGTATTTGTGTGTTATATTGTAGATTTTTATAGGTATCATATTGCTTTGCAGGCGGACTAAAATACTTGCAATATAAATACCATCTCCTATTTCGTCTGGTAACACAATACAATCTTGATTCTTTTCAACTTTACAATATTTAATTACCTCGCACCTTGCAGGTATATTAAAATATGTCTGTTGTTTTGAAAACATTGGTACTGATACAGTATTATTTTGAAACAAAAATGAAAAATTGAAATTTTCGTAATTTATCTGAGCACTATATTTTTGGAAAAAATCTGACCCTAAAACTCCATTTATTTTACTTTCAAAACTATCTATTAAATGAAACGTATGCTTTAATTTAATGTTATTGTTATTATTAAACTCAAATGTCAAGTTTGCAATGCCATAAGAAAATGTCGAACCTGCAACACCATTTATTTTTATTTTCTTTCCTGTGTTGACATGTTCATGTGTATAAACAAACTTTTTAAATATAACACTTATAGAAGCACCTGTGTCATTTAATAAATTTAATATGGCACCTCTATAGTTTACTTGAATAAAATTTAGACCATTTAAGTTTAACAAACACATTTTCTATACATACATACATATACACGTCAAATCGCGCCAGCTGACCCTCAACGGCAGAAATCCCAACTTCAATATATCAAGACAAGATTCGCCAGTCATACTGACAAGTACGGCGCGGAAGACTAGTACAGGACACCGTCGCCAATACTCTATCAGTGTGACAAGTACGGCGCGGAAAACCGGAATACAGGACACGCCGCCAATATTCGCAGATTCTATCAGTCTGACGAGTACGGAGAGTTCTCAGGACCATAACCACGTGCTTTCCAAACACGTGCTAATCCAACAAATTGATTCAGATTACGCTTTTCTCCAGCCCCTGAACGGGCACTAGGTTTACTGGCAGCTTTTTTCAAAGCTGCACAGTGACTTAGCAGTGTGATTAGCGGAAAAATCAATAAACCGTTGTAGTTTTGTGCTCTGTGTGACAAGTTCGATTTGCAAAAATCGAGCTTTGATCACAGAGGCGAAAGCTCAACGGTTGCGAGCAGCCAGCGCCCCCACACCCCCCAGCCGCCCCAATCGCCGCCGCAAACAACCGCGTCCGGACCCGACCCCCTTGCTCAACTAGCATCATCGTCTCAGGTAAATATCCAGGAGACAGTTAGTATAAACCACCTCATTACACTCACATATATTACAGGTTACGACACGATGTCACCCCCCCCCCCCCAACCCCACACCAGGGTTTGTTCTTTTTGAAGAAAAACCCCTCGACCCCCCCCCCCCCCCATGCCTACACCAGAAAAGGTGAAGGCAAGCAGAGCACCCCCCGCATCACAGCCCCCTCTCAAAAAGAGAACGCTCCCCCCTTAAAAAATGAAGACAAGACAAACAATGACTGTCCTGACAGGGAAAGGGATTTCCTTGTCAAGCAACACAAGTCCGAGATGAAGGCAGAAAGAGAAAAAAGCATGCTCCTGGAGCGCCAGGTTGCCGACCTCACCAAACAAATAGCAGATCTAAACAACACGGTGAAAGGCATGGCCGCCTCACTGGAAAAGATGCAACAGCAACAAGCTGATCAGACACACAACAAAAACCCCATCCCCTCCCCCCGCAAAGCGGGGAAAAAACAGAAACGCTCCCCCTCCCCTCAGGAGGAGGATGTGGTCATATCGGAAACAGACTCTGACAGCGAAATGGAGATCGACTCGTTCGCTGACAAGGAGTTCCCCTCCCTAACCCCAAAGAAGCAGAGCCCTCTTACTAGCGCCCTCCCGTCTCTGGCATTAACACCAAAAATGCCAAAGACCAAAAACACGGCTCTTCAAGCCCAACTCGAAAAAATATCCCCAAAAAATGCCCCGATCTACAAAGATCCAGCATTCAAACCACCAAAAATCCCCTCCCTGACAGACGTAAAAATCCCCAAACCAGATCTGAAAAACCCAAAACCCACCAAACCCCAAAGCCCTCCATCGGGGGATTCAACTCCGATGGACCAAACAGCAACCACCGCCCCCCCAAAGATACTGTTCCGATCATCATCCGGTCGGAAAGTATGCCAAAATGGGCATCTCTCACCGCCGCCATGAAGACTCAGAATCTGAGCTTTCATAAGGCAGTCTCCACTGGTGCAGGGACCCAAATCACCCCCCTCTCCCCTAAAGATCACAGAGGCATCACGCGGCTGTTCGAAGAAATGGGTGTGAAATACCACACCTACTTTCTAGAGGAAGAGCGGCAACTAAACATCATCATAAGGGGCCTCGACAGGCATATCCCCATTGATGACGTGAAGGATGACCTCCTAAGCCAGGGCTTCACCCCCACACAAATATATCGGATCAAGTTGGGCTTCAACAAAAGGGAATACCCCTTGATCAAGATATTGATCCCCAAGGATCAATCCAAAATCTACGATGTCCAGTACATCACTTCCATGAGGGTTCAGATCGAAACTCAAAACCCGACAAACAAAAAACGAATAAACCAATGTCATAAGTGTCAGAGGTTTGGTCATTCGGCGGTGAAGTGCTTCGCCAGTCCGGTGTGCCATAAGTGCGCAGGTGATCACTTCTACACCGAGTGCACTAAGCCTCGCGACACGTCAGCAAAGTGCGCAAACTGCGGCGGGCCTCACCCAGCCAGCAATGGCAACTGCCCGCGCAATCCACGAAACAAAGCACACAACCAGCAGGAAAGGCAGGAGATCCGATCCCGACAAAACGCCCCCCCCCCCCCCCCCCCCACAGACAAGACCTCTCAGGCTATAGGCAGGTAGCTACAGGGGTATCATACGCCAAAGCGGCGGCGCCCGCACAGCAAAAACCCCAAGCCCCCCCAAAAGCCACAGCGGCTCAGACCCCCCAAAGCCCCCCCCCCCCCCCCCCCAAATGCAGTCAAACAAATGGTTTGAACTGCTAACACTCACCAACGCTGAACTGCAAGCAAGGATTTCCGCCGTTGCTAGCGCAGTTCAGAACAAGCCCATCCTCGCGCAATTATTCAAACAATGAATAATAAAACCAAACCGAGCTCCCTGTTCATAATCTCTTGGAATGCAAATTCCATCTACCCCAAGAAGTTTGAGTTCGCCGATTTTCTCTATGAGAACAAGGTGGACGTGGCTCTGGTCCAGGAAACGTTCCTTAGACCCGGCACAAACTTCAATCTCAGAAACTACACCGTTCATCGTACTGACAGAGCTGACAGAGGCGGTGGCACCGCTATCATCATAAAAGCCAACATCAAACATCACCGCCTACTCACCGAAGCATTTGTCGAGCTGGAAGGCACCTCGATCCAGATCGAGATGCAACAAGGCCCACTCATCGTCAAATCGCTTTACAAACCTCCACACCTGCCCTTGACACCAAATGACCTCCAACTCATCTTCTCGAACTCCCTCCATCCTCAGTTCTGTGCTGGCGATCTCAACGCTAAGCACCGGACCTGGGGAATGCGAGCCACAAACAACGCGGGTAGCAAGCTACTCGCGTTCGCCAACCAAAACCTCATCACCCCCATAATCCCAACAGAGCCCACCCATTTCGCCAGCATCTCAGCTGACATACTGGACTATGCACTCACGAAGAACTTTCACTACGACGTAGTGACTACAGTTCTCCATGAGCTTAGTTCTGACCACACCCCCGTGGACTTCGCCCTGGGCGAAGGTCACATCGACAATCTTGACGGTTTCGCCATAAAGACAGACTGGATCAAATTCCAAGCTGATCTGTCTGCAAAGACCAAAGAAATCCGCGACATAAACGACACTAACCAATTTAACGCAGAGATAGCAAAACTCACGAGGGACATCCAGTCCTCCGTCGAGTCTGCTACCTCCTCTACTCCCCGCAAACACTACAACCCCTTCACCTTCCTTCCTTATCTAAAGAGGATGATAAGAGAGAGGAACAGACTCCGCCGTAGCGCTAAAATCACTCTCAACCCTGCTTTCAACAGGGAAGCCACGAGACTCACAAAAGCAATAAGATCCCTAAGCCTGGAATACAGAAATCATAAGTGGGAACACTTTCTAAACTCCATAACGCCAGAAGGCAACCAACTCTGGCGCCTCAATAAACATTTCCTCAACAAAACCGTCCATAAAGTTCCCCCTCTACATGGATTAAATGGGATTGTCTACTCGGATGAGGAAAAGGCGGAAGTCTTCGCTGATTCCCTGGAGACACAGTTCTCACCCAATACGGACGTCGATGATGACGTTGATTGGGAAGCCAGAGTAGAGAGGATGGCCTCAGAGATTCCAAACATAATCCCCGACCCAGCCCTCCCCGAAATTCCCCCAACGAACTCTGAGGACGTCAGAACCATTATAAAATATTCCAGACCCAAAAAAGCCCCGGGCCTAGATAACGTCAGTAATCTAGCTCTCAAAAACCTCCCCGACAACGTGATTGTTAACATAGTAAAAATCATCAACTTCATGTTCTCTAACCAAGTATATCCCGATGCTTGAAAAACAGCCGTTGTCATTCTCATCCCCAAACAAAATCAGGATCTCTCGTTTCCTCAAAACTGGAGACCAATAAGCCTAATCTCATCCATAGCAAAACTATCGGAAAAAATCTTCCTTACAAGGCTATTGTAATATAAGTATATCCACTAGTAGTCTGATTCCGAACGGATACTAGGTGAGGATGAAATAGTTAATTTTGTCAATTAACGATTTCGTCAGTATTATGCTTAGTAGACTTATTGTGACATCAAAAGGTGATTGCTCGTAACACTTTTGATTTGGCTGTAATTGTAAAATTAAAAATGATTTAGATTAAAGTAAGAGTTTGAACTAGAACCGTCCTTTTATTAAATGAAGATCCTAGACGATTAGTAATACCAAAGAAGGAGGTTATTACACTATGGGATGTAGTCAATGATCTCAACATTGTACAAAATGAGCAATTCGGCTTCAGAGCAAGCCACTCAACAGAACACCAACTTGCCAGACTTGTCGACGGAGTCACCCAGGGTATTCAGTGCAAAAAGTCCACGGGGATGGTTGCACTGGACATCGAAAAGGCCTTCGACAAAGTATGGCATGAGGGTGTGGCATACAAACTCCATTATGTCTTCAACATAAACATCCATTACACCAAGTTCCTTATCTTAAGGACAGGAAATTCAAGACTTGCGTTAACGGCGTTTATTCCACAACCAGGAATATACTGTCCGGAGTCCCTCAAGGTTCCCATCTCGCCCCCCCCCCCCCCCCCCCCCATGTATGTAGTGTATGTGGCGGATACGCCAAAAGTGCCTGACGTCGAACAGTTCGCCTTCGCGGATGACTGGGCGATGACATGCACTAGAAAAAGTCTCCCACACATAAAAAGGTCTCTCCAACATCAACTTGACGCTCTGGCCAAATATTACCAGAAATGGAAAATAAAGGCCAACGTCGTCAAATCGCAAGCAATGCTCATATCAGGCAAAAGAATACCGGTAATTCAAAACGTAACACTTGACGACGACCAATCCCTTGGTCTGACACCATCAAGTATCTAGGCATCACCATAGACAAAAAGTTGACATGGAACATCTAAAACAAAATCACCCAGGCAAATAGCGCATTCAGCGCTATGTACCCTCTGCTTGGAAGAAAAAGCAAACTTTCGCTCAAAAACAAAGTTCTGCTTTACAAACAGGTCATCCGCCCAAAAATGCTATATGGAAATATAGCATGGTGTCAAGCGGCAAAAACCTCCAAAAAGCGCCTCCAAGTCGTTCAAAATAAAATCCTCAGGTCTGTCACACAAGCCCCAAGGTACATCAGGGCAGCGGCAATCCAGCGCGACCTTGATGTACAACCCATGCACGAATACCTCAGTGCCAGACACACGGAGTTTCTGAGAAAACTGCGGTTCCACCCAAACACCCTGATTCGGGATAACTTCCCCAAAAATCCCAACCCCGACCCCAACAGGAAACGTCACAGGAGCCTCAACGCTCCTCCGACATAATCAGAAGCTCGAAGAAGATCCCCAACCCTGCACACCACCCACACAAATAACACACACCAACCTCCTGAGTATCAGAAACTCAGAAATGACAGGCTCTCACAACTCAATCTTAAGCGTGCAATGACACCTAACGGAGTCAGCACAATCTCATGGTGAGTTTTAGTCGGTAGGCGTCAGTCCACTCGGACTGATATTAGCCAGCCCGACACTACTTTTGCACTCTGCAATCGTGTCTGTCAACAGATTTCTCACTGTATGTCCAAAAAAAAAAAAAAAAAAAAATTTAAGTTTAAAATAACACGGTTGAGATTTTCCTTAGGCCCGAAAAAACTGATTTTCTAATGTAGATTGTGCATTGTTACCTCTGCAAGTATTTACCTCCCGAATGCAATATGCCCTATTACTCGAATTATTATTACCACGAAAACCTCTACCTCTATTCTGAAAAGATTTATTTTGAAAATTATTCGGGTTCCATGCAGATGTCTGCCTATGGTTCCCCCGAGGGTGAAAATTTTGGACATAGTTATGCCTATTATTATTATTACTTAAAAAATTTGGTCGTTTATTATGACCTCGCGGATAACTATTATTCCCCCTTTTATTGTTTATATGAAACACCTTTTGAATTCCCGTTTCCTTTTTTTCCAGTTCCTCGTCCATTGCGCCCCTTATCGCGTCACTCAATTTATTGTAATTCCGTGCCTTTATAATAGTGCGCACTCGTTACTCTGTAGCCCGTTTGCGAACACATTTATGGCAAGTTTTTCGTTCACGCTTGTTAGCACTCTCAATGTTTCGTCATTTCCGTCAGATTGAGCGATGGTTAGGTCTAGTAATAAATCCTCAACAGTTCTGCCAAACTCGTTAATCGATTTACCACCTTGCCTAGCACCGTTCAACCTACTGGATAGTGCCCCTGCTGACTTTTTGCTGAGAAAAAGAGTTTTTAGATCCAAAATAAGGGCTCGGTTTGTCGCGTATTCATTACGCAGCCTTATTTTAGCATTTGGCGTCAACCGTGCCTTAAGTATGTAATTCGTTAAACTCTTTTTTCCAGTATCATCTAACAATGAGTCGTACAACTCGATGCCGTCTATCAACTCTTTCGTTACTTTCTCCGTACCGTCCATACGCGGTAACAGAGTCGCGGCGGTTTTCAAATCAAATTTTTCACTCATTTCTCCGGCTTCTGCAAAACAATCAGAATCGGAACTACTTGTGGATTCTGTTTCTTTCGCATCAACCTCTTCTAACCTATCAGTCAAAACCTTATTAATAGCCTCAAAATATCTCTCTAATTGACTTGTATATTCTTTTACTGTGGCTATTAACTCAGTTTTGTTTTGTACCCTATTAAAGTCAGTTTTTAAATTTTCAAAGTCTCTAGCAAGTTTCCCTAATTTTTTAAGATTGGTATTTACCGTGGTAGCCGAACTGCGCCTCTTAAGGGAATCCTTCTTTATGTTTCGATGGAAAACCTTGATCTCGTCTAGAAGGTATCGGAACTCCCTCATGTCCATGAACAGGTCCCACGGTGCGTACGAGCGGCCTTTGCCTCACCTTGCATCAAGGCCTCACACGTACGTACTGCTGGACTGGGCTGCTACACTAGTTCCTGACTCCTCGCAATTTCTCTCCTTATCCTCTCCTTTAACATCTTTCTGCATAGACCCACCAGATAAGCTACTATACAGATACAGGCTAGTACACAAACAGCTATGGTGCAGATGTCCTTTGTGGTTGTTGCTGGTAAAGTTGCTGTTGCTGTTGTTCCTCCGCTGTTTCCTGCCTGTGCAATTATCACTTCTTCCTTCGACTGGCTGGTCCCCATCACTTATATCACAATTCACTTTCACTAATTTATTACCAAAAGATTTAGGCGTAAGTCCTCTGGCAGGATCGCCATGTAGTGGACGTTCAGGTTCTTGTTGAATAAAAACATAGGATGTACTTGTAAGTAGGAAAAGTTTTAATAACTTTAAATTCATTAATTATACTTCCACTATCAGCAATAATATTTGTAATAAATTATGTAATTTAGGCTACAAAACTATATGTGTAAATAAACAAAATCTAGGTAAACTGCTAGTTAATAATAAGGATAAAACTGACAAACTAAATAAATCAGGCGTATACAAAATCAATTGTATAGATTGTGACGCTCTTTATATAGGTCAAACTGGTAGAAACATAAGAACTAGGCTTAAAGAACATAGGACATCAATTTTAAACAATGTTAGGAGTTCAGGGATGTCTAACCATTGCATAGATAATAACCATTTTATTGATGTAGATCACATTGAATTATTACATAATGAAAGGAAGGGCAAAAGACTAAACATGTTAGAACAATTAGAAATAAAAAAATCTCTCAAAAATGCCAACATCTGCACGAATGACCAGCAAAATTTTTATAGTACACCCATAAATATTTACAGTCTTTATAATGGGGCTTTCCCAAATGTGCACTAAATCAATAAACTGCAAATAGGGTCATTAAGTAGGTAACAAATTATTGGCAGATAATCCGACGAACGCAAACAAACTTTAGTATCATCTGTACTCTTGATAAAGCCCTAAGAAGGCGAAACATATGTAGAGTAATACTCTATTAAAACTGAAACATTTAAAAGCAAAAAAGAGTTTTATTTCACAATATTTAAAAATGTTTCATAAAAAACCTACTGCAACAAAACCACATCACCAGTTAATGGACATGATTATAAAGAAAACTTCTTCATTCTAATACAGTAAAAAAAATTACATTTTAAAATTGTAGTTGATGCATTATACGCATATGAAATTTTATTTAATTATATCAATTCAAATATGATTTATTTTTTAAAATATAATATTTCTTGACGAAGGTGACCAATTGCTTACAAAACTTGCCAAGGACAAAATCATTGGAAATATCCGCGTTTCGCCTACAAAAATAATTTAACGTTTACAAATCCTATTGCGATTTTTAAAATATATTCGCAGAAAACAATTAAAGATGAAATGTTTGTCCTTACCGATGGTACTGTAGTGGCTTAGTAGATAAGCTAGGACAGTTCGGGGCCAAAAACCACCACTTTTACATGTTATTTCTTATGGGAAAATTTAAGGTTCGATCTGCATTTTTTCTTTACCGACGCCTAGCGTCGCGACGCCCAAAACGAGAAGAACGGGGGAGGAGTGCGGAGAGTGGAGAGAAGTGGAGACTAATGAGTATACTAGGTAGAGTGATGCGTTAGGATGCATGAAAAGATAATAAAATGAGTGTGGTGAGTTTTAAATAGTCACTAGCTGGCTTAGTACTTATGTACCTACTAATGTAATGTAATAAATAAAAAAACACAATTTAATTCTTTATTTTAGAAGCAGACGTATTTTACAGACTAAATTTTATAGTATTTACAAAACTATACTTAATTATGGCAATGCATATCTCAATTTTATTCTTCCATAATACTGTGATGTCCCCAAGGTAAAGTATCATATGAAGTTTTAGTTATCCTTCTCTTATCATCATGCGGACTTAGGCCAACCTTGATTTGTCGAATTGTATGGAGCTCGTGCCGTTCTGATCGAATCAATGTTTGAGATATTTGCTTCTCTGTAAATGTTTTCAAACACTCAACATAATCATCAAAGGTAATTTTATTTTTATAACAGATTTCTTGATTCCTTTAATCTTTTTTGTCACACCAAAGTTAGATAAAACCCTTCCAATTTCAGCCTGCTCTTTTTCACTGTCTTCTAATTTTAATATCTCACGCTCAATCTCCTCAGCCGTCTGCAGAACTACAGTTGCATACATTTTTGAACGAAGCCCTATAAAATGAGTCATGATTCGACCATTATTTTCGTCCTTCATCATCCCCAAAACCTTTTTATTAACTCTAGGTATATTGTAAATATTATGTTCTGCATAGTCACTTGTATCAAAATGCTGGTGACAGTCATGCAAAATTACATCATACACGTCTTCATGTTTGATTTCATAAATAAGGCTGTCCGTATCTGTATATAGAACTCTACATTGATTATCAAATATTTTATTCATATAATTATAATGAAAATCATATAGAGTTGTTTTGGCTAAATCCAAAATACACATTCCCACGTATATTGGCTTGTTGAAGTATACCTCAGACTTGTTCATTTCTATTATTACGAGGTTTTCGTTAATAACAGTTGAAGATTTAAACTCTGGACGGGAGATCAAAGCTTCGGCACCATAACGCCCATCCCATTTAGTCTTTAATTTAACGATGCTATGTTTTCGGATATTTTCCATCGTTTTACCGAACACTGCATTATTCATAAGCTTAAAGAGATTTTTTTCGAAATCAGTTTTTGCTGCTTGTCGTAAATTGGTATTTAAGTCAATATAGGATTTAAGCCAGGGAGATTGACTAAAGGATAACACCCTATGAATTTTAGTTAGTTTAACACCAAGTCCTATGACTTGTTTTAAATTTCGGTAATGGATAATATATTCTTTTTTATTATAGAGCGTCGCCAGCAGTTTTTTAGTATTTGATCCTTTTGTTTCCCTATGCTCAGGACAAGGAGGTAAATCTAAAAATGTATTATGCAGTGCTTCAGGTATTTCAAGATCAACTTCTAAGACATAACCTTCATCAGAATTTTCTGGAACTTGAAGAATGTTTAAATACAAAATTTCATTTTCTGAAAGCCATTGAAACCCTCCATATGGTAGGTATTGTGACATAGCCCACCCATATTGGTTATTAATATCAAAGTACATTAAATATGAATCCTCTTTATTTGCATCATATGTTTGCATATACTTATTATTTGCTTTACTGTATCGCTTAGAGCATTGACTTAGGCCGCCCCTTATACCTCGTTCAATAAATGTTACCATTTCGTAATCGGTAAGTAACTCAAGCTTAACCTGATTCTCCTTATACATTTTGAACATTAAGCACAACCAGGCGTATCCAGGCAGAGTATATGACCAGGCTGGGTCAAGACCATAAGTCAGGTGAGATGTTGACCTAAATTGCTCGAATATATCTGCTAATAATAAAATATCCGTTTTAAGGTATAAATCGGAATATTCTTTTAAAGTCTCACAGGCAAAGTCCTTCCATACTTTTTCAGCATGCATATAAGATTCAGCACTTATATGACAATCCTCAAGACTATTGTAAAAAGCATATTTAGGTGGTAGTTCTAATTCATTCAACCTATCCCAACTGTCCATGTAATCGTATGGAAAAATACCTTTACGTGTTAATAAATTAAATGTTTCATCAGATAATTGATTAAAATTAGATTTTAGGATTGGATAATCATCTAAATTTGATACCAATTTATCAAGACCTGACTCAAGAAATCTGAAGCTATCAATAAAACGAAATTGAACCAAATTATCCTCAATGTATTTCGTAAAAGAGATATATTTTTCCTTTGTAACAGGTAAGACATCAACTCGTCCTTCTACCTCTGCCAAGGCCTTGACTATCATGTGACCATCATAGCAACTAAGATTATGGAACACAACAGGAACAGTGCGAAAATCTTGATAATTTAAATTGCAGCTTTCATGGCTAGGACCTCTATATGTTGAATCGAAATGATTATGATCACGAACTTTCTTATCGTCAAATGAAAACGGTTTCTCGCAAATATGACATTCTCGTGCTTTATAGAATAGTTTAGTTTGTTCATTGGTTAATTCTGTCATAGGTAACGGGCATAAAAAAACAGTTTCAAGGTCCTCAGCAAAGTTTTGAAGCTCTTTTATAAACCATTCCATGCAATCCAGCCCAGTATATGAACGATAAAATGAGAGCGTGTCATCATAGGAGCATTTGACGTAATATCCAACGCTATATGGTACATGTTGTTGACTTTTTTGTGTATTTTTTTGAGAGTTATCTTCTACTGGAATCAATAAGCACTCCGTGTCAGCATAAATTATAAATGCAACCTTTTCTTTATGACTAAATTTATTGAATTCCATTATTTTGTTTCCTTCTTTCGGTAATACAGGAACTGCCAATTTATCTATTTTGGAGCAATATTTAATATGTTTTGTCAATTTTTCTTCAGTGCGAAAATAGTGAAGGCAACGATCACATATAAACTTCTGACCGTCTTTCCTACTTAATTGAGACGAAAGCAGTCGTGATAAATTTTTGATCCATGTAAAATGGTATCTAACTGGTCCTAATTTATCTAAATCACCCTCAGAAATGTAATTATCTTGCAAAAGCAATAAATTTACATGTCTCTCTTTTTTGTCTTTAGTAATGTAATATGGTAGGATTTTAAAACTTTTTTTACATTTTTGTAATCTATAAACGTTTAAAGAGAGATTATTTTGTATTTCAAAACGAGGAATTTGGCCAAGAGTTATAGGAAACTGAATCCCCTTCAAATTAAGAACTTCCTTTGGATCAGGATATGATAAAATCCTATCAGGATGGCAACCCCAGCTAACTGGATATAAAGCTGACGTAACAGCCCACGCAAAACATATTTCATCAGTATTTTGAACGTTGATACATGCTTGCTTTTTAGCTATTTGTTTTGGGAGAGCGATGTAACTTCCTGCACGCAAAGGATTAAATTTATTTATTCCAACCATTAAGTTGATCACTCGACTCAGGGCCCACCCAGAGTCTTTTTCTGCAAAAGAATCCAATTCTGTTAAAATGGGGTGAATAACTTTATCCTTGAACCATTGATCCAGATCTGTATAACGATAAATAGGTTCATTTGGAGTATTTATGTACTTGTTTTCAGTAAAAGATCCATGTGGCTTACTAATTATAAACTCTCCACACAAAACAGTGTTGACCTTGAGTGCTTCATCCTTTTTAAGCCTATTCTGAATTCTTCGTTTAAAAATTGCAGCACAGTCTTCCAAGAAGGGTTTAACATCCGTATGTTTCATATTAATGATCACACCGGTTCTAATACGAGATTGGAAGGCAGATTGAATGTCTTCCCATTTTACACGATGAGTAGCTGTCTTTTTTCTCTCCAAAAATCCAAATCCAGTTACTTCCATAGCTTTCAGCATTTCTCCAAAGCTTTTCATTTGACCTAAACACGCTAGTAGTTTATTTTTCTCTCCTACTGTTGATGTGTTTTTCAATGTTCTATTTATCAATTTTGAACCTTGTGCGCATTGCTTTAGACCTTCCTTGATTGTTTTTCCATCATGTGTGGGTTGATAAACTAAAGTTCTGATGTTTTCAACAAGTTTATTAGCCCAAGACATCTTATATCTGTAATAACAACAATTAATTATTAGTCAGAACATTAAGGAGCTGAAGAAATTACACGTCTACACTGTTCAATGAACTAAGTTCGAATGAGCTCTAACCCTTCGATACATTGGTTTTAAGTGAGAATAAGCTCTATCCCATAATAAGTGTTTCAATAATCTGGATTGACAGTAAAATTCAATCAAACGCACAGCTCACTTAGAAAGTTAAATGATAAATAATAAATATTTACATATTATAGTTTAATCAAGAATTTTTAACCCTTAAAAACGAAAAAAATAAATAAATATTTATATTTTAAAATAAATAAATTTGGTAGTATATCACGTACCCTGACTCTAACATATATGTAATGGAACTCTATTAAACATCATAACCCTTGAAGGATGGCCGATAGATGGTTTCTTTAATAGCCGACAGGCAACAATTTTCCCTGATCGTGTCTATAAGACATATGGAAAACACTGTATATACCTAACTCTTTAGTGGTGTCAACCTCTTTTGTAGGGAGGGATTACCGAGCACCAGAGTCAGTACGTCTCCCCTCGAAAGGGTACCTGTCGTGTTTCCATGCAGAAAAAAGTCGACCATCTCTTTATACCAAATAGGAGCCAAATCATATATAAAATATGTATGTTTTAACCCATTATTTATCACAGCCCTATCAGGATGGTTAAAAGCAATCAAAAAATATTTATATTTTAAAATAAATAAATGTTGTAGTATATCACGTACCCTGACTCTAACATATATGTAATGGAACTCTATTAAACATCATAACCCTTGAAGGATGGCCGATAGATGGTTTCTTTAATAGCCGGCAGGCAACAATTTTCCCTGATCATGTCTATAAGACATATGGAAAACACTGTATATACCTAACTCTTTAATGGTGTCAACCTCTTTTGTAGGGAGGGATTATCAAGCACCAGAGTCAGTACGTCTCCCCTCGAAAGGGTACCTGTCGTGTTTCCATGCAGAAAAAAGTTGACCATCTCTTTATACCAAATAGGAGCCAAATCGTATATAAAATATGTATGTTTTAACCCATTATTTATCACAGCCCTATCAGGAAAAGGCAAACAAAAAATATTTATATTTTAAAATAAATAAATTTGGTAGTATATCACGTACCCTGACTCTAACATATATGTAATGGAACTCTATTAAACATCATAACCCTTGAAGGATGGCCGATAGAGGGTTTCTTTAATAGCCTGCAGGCAACAATTTTCCCTGATCGTGTCTATAAGACATATGGAAAACACTGTATATACCTAACTCTTTTAAGGTGCCAACCTCTTTTGTAGGGAGGGATTATCGATCACCAGAGTCAGTACGTCTCCCCTCGAAAGGGTACCTGTCGTGTTTCCATGCAGAAAAAAGTCAACCATCTCTTTATACCAAATAGGAGCCAAATCGCATATAAAATATGCAAGTTTTACCTTCATTATTTATCGCAACCATTTTTTCAGGATGGTTGATAACTTATCTATTTAATTATAAGTAATTACTGATTAAATACAGTGTTTTTACCTCTAAATTATCAAACAACAGTTGAAAACATCTCATTCAAAGTAAAAAAAATTCTTATTTCTTACTACCATACATATCAGTTCTTAGCGTTTGTTACAGTCTGAAACTAACTGAGTAGGTATGTTTTTAACTTTCAGCCACTATGTTAAAAAAATATATTGAAGGCAAATATGCAAATTCACTATTTGCAAACTTTACGCATAAATTTACTGAAATTGTTGTTAATAAAAATAAATTAATATACTAGAAGAACCAGTGCAATTTTAAGAAATATCCCCAGGTGTTAGGTGCCTCGTCCAAATACATAAATTTTAACACCTTACATCGAAAATTTTCCTGTCAAACCTAGAAAAAAAAAAAATATCAGAATAATAATACAGCCGACTTTTTTAAATTAAAAGGAATATCGTTTATACCTTGATAATGCCAATCAATGAACACATGGTAATGACAGACTATTTCTTATTTTTTTTGCTTATCACGAACAAAACTCCTTACTAAATCAAAAGCAATATTAAATCAAAAACTTTACCCTTCACAAAACCAAAACCCCAAACTAAAGAAATTCAATAATATTTATAATCGACTTAGCAGATTTTGAGGGCATTAACGCAAGAAGGTAGACGATAAAGTTTTTAGGTGTAGAAATAAACTAGAATTTTAAAATTCGTTGTCTATATTTGGGCTTAGTGAGATCAAATTCATGCAAATTAAGAATAAAATTTTTTTTTTTGACCAATAGAAAATATCGAACGGAACTTTATATGAATATTAATTTAATACATATCAACAGTTGTTACAGAAAAATTACTTAGTCCCAAAACAATTAAAAAAAATGAATTGAAATGAAAAAGAAAATCAAAATCAAAAAAAAAAAAACTCATACGATTATTTTATAAAATTGAAGAAAAAGTTTTTATCTTATCTAAAAATAAATATATACATTTGTTGCACATGCGCAGGCAATATTTAAAAACATGTAACATGCAAAGTAAAAAACTAATTTTTAATATCAAACAGTACATACGATTTTTAAATCCGTCAGTCTAAAAGCACCACCGACCGAACTATTCTTTATTCTTTCACTTGATACACCACCAGTCGCTTACTGTAGAATACCAACTCTTTTCTCATATTTTATACCCGCAACACCTAGTGTGAAGAGTGGGGGGATTAAAAAAGATAAATTCTTTGGATTCGGCCAATATATTAGATTTAAATTCCCCCCACTCTCCGTGAAAGATGTGTGGATTCACTATGTATATTTGTATTGGATTTCGTAGGTCTCATATTCCCCACACACTTTATTTTCAAAACTTTATTTTCAAAGTATCTAGGTAAAACATTATTTTCAAATTT
Source organism: Barypeithes pellucidus (assembly GCA_963991005.1). Classification (NCBI taxonomy): domain Eukaryota; kingdom Metazoa; phylum Arthropoda; class Insecta; order Coleoptera; family Curculionidae; genus Barypeithes; species Barypeithes pellucidus. The sequence goes on along the minus strand of OZ022565.1, from coordinate 37,164,579 downwards.
AGTTCTATCCTCAGAATAAAGTAGGTAAATTTATTTATTTCACAAAAATAAGCAAATAAATTCTAATCACAGTCCTCAATTATGACCATTAAAGATAGATTATCTACAATTTTGACTAAGTCAATAGGAATTAATTTTCAATAATTATCTTATTTTTGAAGGTATTTTATTTTTATAACTTAGTAAATTTCATATCGGGAGAGTCTGACAAGTAGTTTTTCGAGGAGTGGGGAGATTTAATTTAAAAATAGAAAATTTTTATTGGTTCCATAATAATATAAAATCCCAGAGTAAAAATAACGTTTTTGAAAATTGCTGCAAATACAATTGTCTTACAATATGTATTTTAATTTCACATTGCAATCGCATGCGCGAACAATACTTTAAAACTTGGTATACAAATAACAAAAATATTCTTATCTTTTATACCAGCAACAACTAGTGTGAAGAGTGGGGATTAAAAAACACATATGCTTCCTGCGAACAAACCCAAAATTGAATGAATCGTTCAATAATAAATCAGAACTGATTATTCTCCTCCCCATTAAAATATGTCACGAACTCATTGTACAAAGCGAGCAATCAGCACGATCATGAAATTTACAAGTCTCATTTAATTCAAAAGCAGTTAAATCAGTGGTTGAATCCATACCTTCAAAATAAGAGCCACAAAACATAAGATAATAAATAACAAAAGGTAATCGGAAAACACAAGATCATAACAAAAGTTACCAGAAAACACAAAGTATCACAATTAAATCACTGAAAACACGCGAAAAACAGTATAACAGGATTCGACAAGTCTGAAATGGTACTGAAAGGTACAAAGCGAACGAGAATTCGTTCCACGACCGGAGATGACTAATGCAGTTGAGACGGCGCCAGCTATTTATATAGTAGAAGTGGGGAGCGGGCTGCGGGGGGAGGGTGTCAGCCAATCAAAAAAGTGGAGGGGGGTGTTCGGTGCTGACGAGACGACTACCACTTCTGGTTTGAGGGACGAGACCAGGGAGCGGGCTGAGGGGGGAGGGGAAAAAAAAAATAAAAAGTTAAAAAAAAAAAAAAAAAAAAAAGTTTGAAAAAAAAAAAAAAAAAAAAAAAAATTTTTTTTTTCAAACTTCCCGCAGCCCGCTCCCCACTTCTACTATATAAATAGCTGGCGCCGTCTCAACTGCATTAGTCATCTCCGGTCGTGGAACGAATTCTCGTTCGCTTTGTACCTTTCAGTACCATTTCAGACTTGTCGAATCCTGTTATACTGTTTTTCGCGTGTTTTCAGTGATTTAATTGTGATACTTTGTGTTTTCTGGTAACTTTTGTTATGATCTTGTGTTTTCCGATTACCTTTTGTTATTTATTATCTTATGTTTTGTGGCTCTTATTTTGAAGGTATGGATTCAACCACTGATTTAACTGCTTTTGAATTAAATGAGACTTGTAAATTTCATGATCGTGCTGATTGCTCGCTTTGTACAATGAGTTCGTGACATATTTTAATGGGGAGGAGAATAATCAGTTCTGATTTATTATTGAACGATTCATTCAATTTTGGGTTTGTTCGCAGGAAGCATATGTGTTTTTTAATCCCCACTCTTCACACTAGTTGTTGCTGGTATAAAAGATAAGAATATTTTTGTTATTTGTATACCAAGTTTTAAAGTATTGTTCGCGCATGCGATTGCAATGTGAAATTAAAATACATATTGTAAGACAATTGTATTTGCAGCAATTTTCAAAAACGTTATTTTTACTCTGGGATTTTATATTATTATGGAACCAATAAAAATTTTCTATTTTTAAATTAAATCTCCCCACTCCTCGAAAAACTACTTGTCAGACTCTCCCGATATGAAATTTACTAAGTTATAAAAATAAAATACCTTCAAAAATAAGATAATTATTGAAAATTAATTCCTATTGACTTAGTCAAAATTGTAGATAATCTATCTTTAATGGTCATAATTGAGGACTGTGATTAGAATTTATTTGCTTATTTTTGTGAAATAAATAAATTTACCTACTTTATTCTGAGGATAGAACTAAATTTGAAAATAATGTTTTACCTAGATACTTTGAAAATAAAGTTTTGAAAATAAAGTGTGTGGGGAATATGAGACCTACGAAATCCAATACAAATATACATAGTGAATCCACACATCTTTCACGGAGAGTGGGGGGAATTTAAATCTAATATATTGGCCGAATCCAAAGAATTTATCTTTTTTAATCCCCCCACTCTTCACACTAGGTGTTGCGGGTATAAAATATGAGAAAAGAGTTGGTATTCTACAGTAAGCGACTGGTGGTGTATCAAGTGAAAGAATAAAGAATAGTTCGGTCGGTGGTGCTTTTAGACTGACGGATTTAAAAATCGTATGTACTGTTTGATATTAAAAATTAGTTTTTTACTTTGCATGTTACATGTTTTTAAATATTGCCTGCGCATGTGCAACAAATGTATATATTTATTTTTAGATAAGATAAAAACTTTTTCTTCAATTTTATAAAATAATCGTATGAGTTTTTTTTTTTTTGATTTTGATTTTCTTTTTCATTTCAATTCATTTTTTTTAATTGTTTTGGGACTAAGTAATTTTTCTGTAACAACTGTTGATATGTATTAAATTAATATTCATATAAAGTTCCGTTCGATATTTTCTATTGGTCAAAAAAAAAAATTTTATTCTTAATTTGCATGAATTTGATCTCACTAAGCCCAAATATAGACAACGAATTTTAAAATTCTAGTTTATTTCTACACCTAAAAACTTTATCGTCTACCTTCTTGCGTTAATGCCCTCAAAATCTGCTAAGTCGATTATAAATATTATTGAATTTCTTTAGTTTGGGGTTTTGGTTTTGTGAAGGGTAAAGTTTTTGATTTAATATTGCTTTTGATTTAGTAAGGAGTTTTGTTCGTGATAAGCAAAAAAAATAAGAAATAGTCTGTCATTACCATGTGTTCATTGATTGGCATTATCAAGGTATAAACGATATTCCTTTTAATTTAAAAAAGTCGCCTGTATTATTATTCTGATATTTTTTTTTTTTCTAGGTTTGACAGGAAAATTTTCGATGTAAGGTGTTAAAATTTATGTATTTGGACGAGGCACCTAACACCTGGGGATATTTCTTAAAATTGCACTGGTTCTTCTAGTATATTAATTTATTTTTATTAACAACAATTTCAGTAAATTTATGCGTAAAGTTTGCAAATAGTGAATTTGCATATTTGCCTTCAATATATTTTTTTAACATAGTGGCTGAAAGTTAACTAGGGGGCATAGCCCCCTAGGCGCTCCGCGCGGGGCTCCGCGGACCCTCTTTTTGCGACAGATTCGCCTATATGTGTTTTGTTATTACCTAGATTTATCAACCGATTTGCGTGGATACACCGAGAAGTTTGAATGCAGGTTGATGCTTTAATTGGTTGGCCACACTCCTGCGGACTGTGTTGGGGGTACATAGCACCCAAATTCGTTCATTATAACATATGTGACCGTTTCACATTTTAAGGGACCAGCTATAACCGATTGCGAACAATCCGTTCACTATTTTACGTATCGAATAGAAAAAAATATTTAAAAAATGACAGCTGTCAAAAATAAACAAAATTTTCGGATTCCTTGCATTCGAATTACATAGAAACGATACCAAACTTGCGAAATTCCGTTGACCTTGTACATACTACTGACTTAGGGAACGTCAATTTGACAGCTGTCAAAAAATAGATAAAAATTTCGGATTCCTCATACTCAAATTATATCGAATCGACACCAAACTTTTGAAATTCTGTTAACCTTGCACTTATTCTTTACTAAGGAATCCTCAATTTGACAGCTGTCAAAAAATCTATAAAATTTTCGAATTAGGTATTCCCCAAATTATATTAATTCCCAAGTATTTTCATTTTTAATTTTTTTTTAATTTCTAAATAATTCATGCAAATGCCTTAAAAATTTGAAGAAATCGATATATTTCGATTTTATTCAAAAAGTATTATCTCTACGGTAAAATTGTATATATCGTAAAGATGCACTTTGATAAGGTCTACAAGAAAGTAGTCTATAAAATTTTCTGTATCTACTATAGTTGTTGAGTTATTGAGGAAATCATGATTTCTATATTCTTGCAAATATCTCAAAAACGATTACATTTAAGAAAAAAAGTTTCGAACAAACAAAATATACTATTAAATTCTCTATCAGAAAGGAAATATACAATTTTTTCCTATTGGTTTAGGTTACGGAGATATTTAAGAAAAACTGAAAAATATCAAGAAATTTTGAAATTCTTAAAAATTCAAAAAAAAAATTATTAAATATTCTTACATTTCATATAATATTTGATGTATACTGATAGAATAAATATATTATGTTTAGAAGGAAACCATTAATGAGTTACAAAATGCGACAGATTCTCACTAGGCGCTAACCGCGCAGGGGCCTCCGGCATCCACCTACATGCGTTTTTGTTATTACCTAGCCGCTCCGCGGCATGGCTCCGCCGTTCACCTGTATGCGACAGATTCGCCTACGTGTGTTTTTTTGTTATTATTACCTAAATTTGACCACCGATTAGGGTGGATGCACCGAGAAGCTTGAATGTAGGTTGTTGCTTTAATTGGTTGGCCACACTCCTGCGGACTGTGATGGGGGTACATAGCACCCAAATTTGTTAATTATAACATATGTGACCGTTTCACATTTTAAGGTACCAGCTATAACCGATTGCGAACAATCCGTTCACTATTTTACGTATCGAATAGAAAAAAATATGTAAAAAATGACAGCTCTCAAAAAATAAACAACATTTTCGGATTCCTTGCATTCGAATTACATGAAAACGATACCAAACTTGTGAAATTCCGTTGACCTTGTACCTATTACTGACTTAAGAAACGTCAATTTGACAGCTGTCAAAAAATAGATAAAAATTTCGGATTCCTCATACTCAAATTATATAGAAACGATACCAAACTTGTTAAAACATGTCAACAAAAAAATGTCAAAAATGACAGCTGTCAAAAAATAAATACATTTTTCGGATAACTTATACTCAAATTATATAGAATCGATACAAAATTTTTGAAATTTTGTTAACCTTGCACTTATTTTTTACTAAAGAATCATCAATTTGACAGCTGTCAAAAAATAAATTTAATTTTCGGACTCCCTGCATTTGAATTACATAGAGACGATACTAAACTTGCGTTATTTTGTTCACCTTGCACATATTACTAACCTAAGAAACGTCAATTTGACAGCTGTCAAAAAATATATAAAATTTTCGAATTCCTCATACTCAAATTATATAGAGGCGATACCAAACTCGTGAATTTTTGTTAACATTGCAACTATTAGCAACGTAATATACGTCAATTTGACAGCTGTCAAAAAATTAATAAATTTTTCGGATTGCCTGCATTCGAGTTATACGAAATCGACACCAACTTTGCGAAATTATGTTACCATTACGCCTATGATCGACAGTTAACCGAAATCAAAGAATTGTTAAAAATGACAGCTGTCAAAATATGAATTAAATTTTCGGATTCCTTGCCCTCGAATTATACGAAAACGACACCAACTTTGTGAAATTCTATTAATCTTGCACTTTATACTAACCAAGGAAACGTCAATTTGACAGGTGTCAAAAAATTTAAAATATTTTTTAAATCCTTTTAGCAATATTAACATAACTTACTAGTTGAATTTTCTTCAAATTGGCAATTTATCAAATTAAGCCTATTTTTCCAGACGGTGTGCATGATTTATTCAAATCTGATGAATTTAAACACTTGCCCTTGTCTAATTTTCACTAAATACTGTAAAAGCCACGCCATTCATGCATTTCGAGCGAAAGTTGGAAATTTTGCTGTCACCGTTACGAATTTTCTTAATTTTCTCCAAGTTCGAACATCTTTATGATAACTTTATATATATCAAAATGTTCGGAAAAGATGAGGGAATCAGATAAACCTAGAAATAAATCTCCAGCAGGAAAGTTATAGAAGATATAGCAGAATAAACTTGACTTTTAATAAAAAAAATTTCGAAAAAATTTATAAAATATTTTTTTTATCCGCCAAAGGATATTTTGGGGTCACGCAGTCGATGTGGAACGTAAAGGTAATTTATTCCTTTAAACGATAGGCTAAAGAACGATTGAAAAAGTTACATACACTAGCGTACAGATGGATTTTAGTAAGAGGATGTCATAATTAGTTATTATTACTTAATCGATTGTAGTTATTTTTGTATAAGAAATTAAGGAACTAAATTATGGTTTATAATCGTGCTCTGATGTGCTCTTTCTGATGACATATATAACATTTCGATGAAATATTATTTTACCCCTTAAAAAGGAAAAAGAAATTTTTACGAAATCATCAAGTTCAGTCTCTCGCAAATTCCTCCATTTTATAGGTCTTTTAGCATGATATGATGTATTGTGAAATATTAGTATTTGAGATGACCTATCCACCGGTTCGAACCCGGTGCCAATCTATAAGACAGAAATCGAATAATTCATTATCGAAAATGACCCTGCATTTTCATGTTTTCCAACTTTAAAAAAATCAAAAAATTGACTTCCCGACATTTTATTGAAAAAATCTCGCGACGAGTTTTTCTAAATAAGTTTCTTGATAACATACTAAAATATAAACTGAATCGTTTAAGTTTTACGAGACCGGCAAGTCGTAGAAAGAAATATTTAATTTTTTGCACATTTTCTGACTATTTCGTTTAATAACTTATTAACGGGACACCCTGTATAATGTCGTACATCGGCTAAGTATACGCCATATATACCAAAGTATACCCCAAAAGTTTCATTGCTCCAACGTGAGCCGTTTAGAAGAAATCGAATAACTGGTTTCAAGATGCACCCTGTTTCGGCGCTCCCATAAGAGCAATGTAAATATGTCGTTGCAGACCATTTTGGAAATCGGGAAAATGGTAGGAAATTTTCGATTTTGGGCAACGATAGGGGTCATTATCGAAAGCCGAAATCCCATAGAATCTTTTCCATACCATTTCCATTCTCAAATCGGTCAATTAACTTCAGGATCTCGCTAAGAAAAAGGCTATTTTGGCCCATTTCGGCCGAATTTTGACAGTCAACAAATTGGGTTAATTTTATTCCAAGGCATGCTGATTAAAATCGACGAAGTGTGCAGATTTGCAAAAATTGGCCGTCCGAGCTCGGAAAAACGTCGTTTTTCTCCCGATTGAAAGGAAATTTCAAAAATTTTGAAAAATAATAATGTGGTGAGAAATGATGGACGGAAAGAATACGCCTATAAAGAACTCTCCGAGATGATATTTGTAGGAGTTATTCGTGACTAAACAGAACTTTTAGTGAAAAATGGTTGAAAATGGTTATATTTAATTTTTTTTAACCCTTTAGATCGTAATTCGAAACGCGCTCTTGGTATGAATCTTAAAGTGCCATCATTCCGCTTGACGAAAAAGCAAAAAAATATGGAAAATGTTAAATAGGAAAGCGTATAGACGAAATTAAGTGTAGCGGTGACAAAAAAAACCAGTTCCAAATTTCTAAAATTCATTCGTTTATGGTAATTTCGGTATTTAAATCAAAGAAAGCAAATTATACGTTTCCAATGTGTTCTACCTAGATCTTTCCGGTAACGTAAACTAGAATTCGATCAAAAGCCGTTTTTACCTTGAAAAAAATGAAAAACCGTCCATTTTTACCCCGAAATATCAACTTGTTCAGTATTTTCAAATTTTTCCCATCTTCTAATAACTTTAGGTATAGAAAGATGTATTGATGGCACCTAGTTTTTGAGATGGGAACGCTAAAATTTTAAACCGCGTGACCCTCGGACCCACCCAGTTCGAGCTATTCGGTACCCGAAATGACCCTGTTTTGTCAAATTTCGACTTTCAAAAATTCTTTTAAATTACTTCTAATCGTCGTACGATACCCAAAAACAATAGGGTTCTGTAGCGCCCGGTCTACACCACACTCTGAAAATTTAAATCGAAAAAATTGCGATTTGCGACCTGAAACGTAGCACAACTGAAATCGCCGAAAAGTCGACTTTGACGCTTAATAACTTCGAAACGGCACACCCTGTATACTCGAAAATTTGAGACAATACGCACGGACTATCCAAAATTAAAACCAAAAAGTTTCGTCGTTTCGACTCTGACAGATTTCTCGCAAAAAAATCGAGACCTCGAAAATGTCAAAGGTGACGACGACAACAGACGAACTCAAGGTCACACGTAGGACGTAATACATAGCATCCGAAGGGTGCTATGTAACTAGGGGGCATAGCCCCCTAGGCGCTCCGCGCGGGGCTCCGCGGACCCTCTCTTTGCGACAGATTCGCCTATATGTGTTTTGTTATTACCTAGATTTATCAACCGATTTGCGTGGATACACCGAGAAGTTTGAATGCAGGTTGATGCTTTAATTGGTTGGCCACACTCCTGCGGACTGTGTTGGGGGTACATAGCACCCAAATTCGTTCATTATAACATATGTTACCGTTTCACATTTTAAGGGACCAGCTATAACCGATTGCGAACAATCCGTTCACTATTTTACGTATCGAATAGAAAAAAATATTTAAAAAATGACAGCTGTCAAAAATAAACAAAATTTTCGGATTCCTTGCATTCGAATTACATAAAAACGATACCAAACTTGCGAAATTCCGTTGACCTTGTACATACTACTGACTTAGGAAACGTCAATTTGACAGCTGTCAAAAAATAGATAAAAATTTCGGATTCCTCATACTCAAATTATATCGAATCGACACCAAACTTTTGAAATTCTGTTAACCTTGCACTTATTCTTTACTAAGGAATCCTCAATTTGACAGCTGTCAAAAAATCTATAAAATTTTCGAATTAGGTATTCCCCAAATTATATTAATTCCCAAGTATTTTCATTTTTAATTTTTTTTTAATTTCTAAATAATTCATGCAAATGCCTTAAAAATTTGAAGAAATCGATATATTTCGATTTTATTCGAAAAGTATTATCTCTACGGTAAAATTGTATATATCGTAAAGATGCACTTTGATAAGGTCTACAAGAAAGTAGTCTATAAAATTTTCTGTATCTACTATAGTTGTTGAGTTATTGAGCAAATCATGATTTCTATATTCTTGCAAATATCTCAAAAACGATTACATTTGAGAAAAAAAGTTTCGAACAAACAAAATATACTATTAAATTCTCTATCAGAAAGGAAATATACAAATTTTTCCTATTGGTTTAGATTACGGAGATATTTAAGAAAAACTGAAAAATATCAAGAAATTTTGAAATTCTTAAAAATTCAAAAAAAAAATTATTAAATATTCTTACATTTCATATAATATTTGATGTATACTGATAGAATAAATATATTATGTTTAGAAGGAAACCATTAATGAGTTACAAAATGCGGCATCCACCTACATGCGTTTTTGTTATTACCTAGCCGCTCCGCGGCAGTGCTCCGCCGTTCACCTGTATGCGACAGATTCGCCTACGTGTGTTTTTTTGTTATTATTACCTAGAATTGACCACCGATTAGGGTTTATGCACCGAGAAGCTTGAATGCAGGTTGTTGCTTTAATTCGTTGGCCACACTCCTGCGGACTGTGATGGGGGTACATAGCACCCAAATTTGTTAATTATAACCGTAATGTGACCGTTTCACATTTTAAGGTACCAGCTATAACCGATTGCGAACAATCCGTTCACTATTTTACGTATCGAATAGAAAAAAATATGTAAAAAATGACAGCTGTCAAAAAATAAATAACATTTTCGGATTCCTTGCATTCGAATTACATAAAAACGATACCAAACTTGCGAAATTCCGTTGACGTTGTACCTATTACTGACTTAAGAAACGTCAATTTGATAGCTGTCAAAAAATAGATAAAAATTTCGGATTCCTCATACTCAAATTATATAGAAACGATACCAAACTTGTTAAAACATGTCAACAAAAAAATGTCAAAAATGACAGCTGTCAAAAATTAAATACATTTTTCGGATAACTTATACTCAAATTATATAGAATCGATACAAAATTTTTGAAATTTTGTTAACCTTGCACTTATTCTTTACTAAAGAATCACCAATTTGACAGCTGTCAAAAAATTTATTTAATTTTCGGACTCCTTGCATTTGAATTACATAGAGTCGATACTAAACTTGCGATATTTTGTTGACCTTGCACTGTTCACCTTGCACATATTACTAAGCTAAGAAACGTCAATTTGACAGCTGTCAAAAAATATATAAAATTTTCGAATTCCTCATACTCAAATTATATAGAAGCGATACCAAACTCGTGAATTTTTGTTAACATTGCAACTATTACCAACGTAATATATACGTCAATTTGACAGCTGTCAAAAAATTTAAAAATTTTTCGGATTGCCTGCATTCGAGTTATACGAAATCGACACCAACTTTACGAAATTATATTACCATTACGCCTATGATCGACAGTTAACCGAAATCAAAGAATTGTTAAAAATTACAGCTGTCAAAATATGAATTAAATTTTCGGATTCCTTGCCCTCGAATTATACGAAAACGACACCAACTTTGTGAAATTCTATTAATCTTGCACTTTTTACTAACCAAGGAAACGTCAAATTGACAGGTGTCAAAAAATAAATAAAATTTTTTAAATTCCTTTAATATTACTAACATAATGTGCTACTTGATTTTTCTTCAAATTGACAATTTACTAAATTATTCCTATTTTTCCATAATATGCGAACCGGCCCTATTAAAAATTTGCTAAACATCCCATGTATTTTCACCAATTACGGTAAAAGCCACGCCTTTCATGCATTTCCAGCGAAATTTAGAAATTTTGCTGTCACCGTTACGAATTTTCTTAATTTTCTCCAAGTTCGAACATCTTTATGATAACTTTATATACATCAAAATGTTCGGAAAAGATGAGGGAATCAGATAAACCTAGAAAGAAATCTCTAAACGAAAAGTTATAGAAGATATAGCAGAGTAAACTGAACTTTTGAAAAAAAAATTTTCGAAAAAATTTATAAAATATTTTTTTTATCCGCCAAAGGATATTTTTGGATCACGCAGTCGATGTTGAACGTAAAGGTAATTTATTCCTTTAAATGATAGGCTAAAGAACGATTGAAAAAGTTACATACACTAGCGTACAGATGGGTTTTAGTAAGAGGATGTCAAAATTTGTCATTATTGCTTAATTGATTGTAGTTATTTTTGTATAAGAAATTAAGAACCTAAATTATGGTTTATAATCCTGTTTTGATGTGCTCTTTCCGATGACATATATAACATTTCGATGAAATATTATTTTACCCCATAAAAAGCAAAAAAAAAATTTGACGAAATCATCAAGTTCAGTTTTTCGCAAATTTCTCCATTTTATAGGCCTTTTAGCATGATATGATGTATTGTGAAATATTAGTATTTGAGATGACCTATCCACCGGTTCTAACCCGGAGCAAATCTATGCGACCCAAGTCGAATAATTAATTATCGAAAATGACCCTGCATTTCCATGCTTTCCAACTTTAAAAAAATCAAAAAATTGACTTCCCGACATTTTATTGAAAAAATCTCGCGACGACTTTTTCTAAATAAGTTTCTTGATAACATACTAGAATATAAACTGAATCGCTTAAGTTTTACGAGACCGGCAAGTCGTAGAAAAAAATATTTAATTTTTTGCACATTTTCTGCTTATTTCGTTTAATAACTTACGAACGGAACACCCTGTATAATGACGTACATCGGCTAAAGATACGCCATATATACCAAAGTATACCCCAAAAGTTTCATTGCTCCAACGTGAGCCGTTTAGAAGAAATCGAATAACTGGTTTCAGGATGCACCCTGTTTCGGCTCTCCCATAAGCCCAATGTAAATAGGTCGTTGCAGACCATTTTGGAAATCGGGAAAATGGTAGGAAATTTTCCATTTTGGGCAACGATAGGGGTCATTATCGAAAGCCGAAATCCCATAGAATCTTTTCCATACCATTTCCATTCTCAAATCGGTCAATTAACTTCAGCATCTCGCTAAGAAAATGGCTATTTTTGGCCTATTTCGACCGAATTTTGACAGCCAAAATATTTAGTAAAATTTCGTCCGTCCGTCCGTTCAAATCCGAGTAAAGTTCAAGTCCAGCTTGCAAATTTGCAAAAATTGGCCGTCCCAGCTCGGTAAATTGTCGTTTTCCTCCCGATTGGAAGGAAATTTCGAAAATTTTGAAAAATAATAATGTGGTGAGAAATGATGGACGATGAAAATACGCTTATAGAGAACTCTCCGAAATGATATTTGTAAGAGTTATTCGTGACTAAACAAAACTTTTAGTGAAAAATGGGTGAAAATGGTTATACTTAATTTTTTTTAACCCTTTAGATCGTAATTCGAAACGCGCTCTTGGTATGAATCTTAAAGTGCCATCATTCCGCTTGACGAAAAAGCAAAAAAATATGGAAAATGTTAAATAGGAAAGGGTATAGACGAAATTTAGTGTAGCGGTGACAAAAGTACAATTTCAAAATTTTTAAAATTCAATCGTTAATAGTATTTTCGGTATTTAAATCGAAGAAACGAAAATATACGTATCGAATGTGATTCACCTCGAACTTTCCGGTAAAGTAAACTAAATTTCGATCAAAAGCCGTTTTTACCTCGAAAAAAATCAAAAACCGTCCATTTTTACCCCGAAATATCAACTTGTTCAGTATTTTCAATTTTTTCCCAACTTCTAATAACTTTAGGTATAGATAGATGTATTGATGGCACCTAGTTTTTGAGATGGGAAATCGAAAATTTGAAACCGCGTGACCCTCGGACCCACCCAGTTCGAGCTATTAGGTACCAAAAATGACCCTGTTTTGTCAAATTTCGACTTTCAAAAATTCTTTTAAATTACTTCTAATCGTCGTACGTTACCCAGTTTCAATAGGGTTCTGTAGCGACCGGTCCACTCCACGTTCCGAAAATTTAAATCGAAAAAATTGAGTTTTGCGACTTGAAATGGATTTCAACGGGAATCGCGGAAAAGTCGACTTTGACGTTTAATAACTTCGAAACGGTTCACCCTGTATATTTTAAATTTTGAGACAATACGCGCGCACTATCCAAAAGTAAAACCAAAAAGTTTCGTCGTTTCGACTCTGACCGTTTTTTCTCCAGAAATTCGCAACCTCGAAAATGTCGAAAAAGACGGCAACGGACGAACTCAAGGTCATGTACTGGACGTAATACATAGCGTCCGAAGGGCGCTATGTAACTAGGGGGGCATAGCCCCCCTAGGCGCTCCGCGCGGGGCTCCGCGGACCCTCTGTATGCGACAGATTCGCCTATATGTGTTTTGTTAGTACCTAGATATGACCACCGATTTGGGTGGATGCACCGAGAGGCTTGAATGCAGGTTGTTGCTTTAATTGGTTGGCCACACTCCTACGGACTGTGATGGGTGTACATAGCACCCAAATTCGTTCATTATAACATATGTGACCGTTTCACATTTTAAGGTACCAGCTATACCCGATTGCGAACAATCTGTTAACTATCTTATGTATCGAATAGAAAATAATATGTCAAAAATGACATCTGTCAAAAAATGAACAACATTTTCGGATTCCTTGCTTTCGAATTACATAGAAACGATACCAAACTTGTGAAATTATTTTAACCTTGCACCTATTACTGACGTAAGCACCGTCAATTTGACAGCTGTCAAAAAATTGATAAAAATTTCGGATTCCTCATCCTCAAATTATATAGAAATGATACCAAACTTGTTAAAATATGTTAACTATAAAATGTCAAAAATGACAGCTGTCAAAAATTAAATAAATTTTTCGGACACCTTATACTCAAATTATATAGAATCGATACCAAATTTTTGAAATTCTGGTAACCTTGCACCTATTACTTACTAAAGAATCATCAATTTGACAGCTGTCAAAAAATTAATCATATTTCCTTATTCCTCATACTCAAATTATATAGAAACGATACCAAATTTGTAAAATTATATTAAACTTGAGCATATTACTAACCTAAGAATCGTTAATTTGACAGCTGTCAAAAAATATATAAAATTTTCGAATTACTTATTCCTCAAACTAAATAAATCCCCAAGCATTTTCATTTTTAATTTTTTTTTAATTTCTAAATAATTCATGCAAATGCCTTAAAAATTTGAAGAAATTGATATATTTCGATTTTATTCGAAAATCATTCTCTCTACGACAAAATTTTATAAGTCGTAAAGATGCACCTTGATAAGGCCTACAAAAAAGCAATCTATAAAATTTTCTTTATTTATTATATTTATTGAGTTATGGATCAAATCATGATTTTTATATTTTCGCAAATATCTCAAAAACGACTACATTTGAGAAAAAAAGTTTCGAACAAACAAAATACATCATTAAATTCTCTATAATAAAGGAAATATACAAATTTCACACACTGCTTAAAATAACGGAATTATTTAAGAAAAACTGAAAAATATCAAGAAATTTTGAAATTCTTAAAAATTCAAAAAAAAATTATTAAATATTCTTACATTTTATATAATATTTGATGTATACTGATAGAATAAATATATTATGTTTAGAAGGAAACCATTAATGAGTTACAAAATGCGACAGATTCTCACTAGGCGCTAAACGCGCAGGGGCCTCCGGCATCCACCTACATGCGTTTTTGTTATTAACTAGCCGCTCCGCGGCAGGGCTCCGCCGTTCACCTGTATGCGACAGATTCGCCTACGTGTGTTTTTTTGTTATTATTACCTAAATTTGACCACCGATTAGGGTGGATGCACCGAGAAGCTTGAATGCAGGTTGTTGCTTTAATTGGTTGGCCACACTCCTGCGGACTGTGATGGGGGTACATAGCACCCAAATTTGTTAATTATAACATATGTGACCGTTTCACATTTTAAGGTACCAGCTATAACCGTTTGCGAACAATCCGTTCACTATTTTACGTATCGAATAGAAAAAAATATGTCAAAAATTACAGCTGTCAAAAAATAAATAACATTTTCGGATTCCTTGCATTCGAATTACATAAAAACGATACCAAACTTGCGAAATTCCGTTGACGTTGTACCTATTACTGACTTAAGAAACGTCAATTTGATAGCTGTCAAAAAATAGATAAAAATTTCGGATTCCTCATACTCAAATTATATAGAAACGATACCAAACTTGTGAAAATATGTTAACAAAAAAATGTCAAAAATGACAGCTGTCAAAAAATAAATACATTTTTCGGATAATTTATACTCAAATTATATAGAATCGATACAAAATTTTTGAAATTTTGTTAACCTTGCACTTATTCTTTACTAAAGAATCACCAATTTGACAGCTGTCAAAAAATAAATTTAATTTTCGGACTCCTTGCATTTGAATTACATAGAGTCGATACTAAACTTGCGATATTTTGTTCACCTTGCACATATTACTAACCTAAGAAACGTCAATTTGACAGCTGTCAAAAAATGTATAAAATTTTCGAATTCCTCATACTCAAATTATATAGAAGCGATACCAAACTCGTGAATTTTTGTTAACTTTGGAACTATTACCAACGTAATATACGTCAATTTGACAGCTGTCAAAAAATTAATAAAATTTTCGGATTGCCTGCATTCGAGTTATACGAAATCGACACCAACTTTACGAAATTATGTTATCATTACGCCTATGATCGACAGTTAACCGAAATCAAAGAATTGTTAAAATGACAGCTGTCAAAATATGAATTAAATTTTCGGATTCCTTGCCCTCGAATTATACGAAAACGACACCAACTTTGTGAAATTCTATTAATCTTGCAATTTTTACTAACAAAGAAAACGTTAATTTGACAGGTGTCAAAAAATAAATAAAATTTTTTAAATTCCTTTAATATTACTAACATAATGTGCTACTTGATTTTTCTTCAAATTGACAATTTACTAAATTATTCCTATTTTTCCACAAAATGCGAAACGACCCTATTAAAAATTTGCTAAACATCCCATGTATTTTCACGAATTACGGTAAAAGCCACGCCTTTCATACATTTCGAGCGAAAGTTAGAAATTTTGCTGTCACCGTTACGAATTTTATTAATTTTCTCCAAGATCGAACATCTTTATGGTAACTTTATATATATCAAAATGTTCGGAAAAGATGACGGAATCAGATAAAAATAGAAAGAAATCTCCAAAAGGAAAGCTATGGAAGATATAGCAGAGTAAACTGAACTTTTGAAAAAAAAATTTTTGACAAAATTTATAAAATATTTTTTTTATCCGCCAAAGGATATTTTTGGATCACGCAGTCGATGTTGAACGTAAAGGTAATTTATTCCTTTAAATGATAGGCTAAAGAACGATTGAAAAAGTTACATACACTAGCGTACAGATGGGTTTTAGTAAGAGGATGTCAAAATTAGTGCTTATTGCTTAATCGATTGTAGTTATTTTTGTATAAGAAATTAAGAAACTAAATTATGGTTTATAATCCTGTTTTGATGTGCTCTTTCTGATGACAAATATAACATTTCGATCAAATATTATTTTACCCCATAAAAAGCAAAAAAAAAATTTGACGAAATCATCAAGTTCAGTTTCTCGCAAATTTCTCCAATTTATAGGCCTTTTAGCATGATATAATGTATTGTGAAATATTAGTATTTGAGATGACCTATCCACCGGTTCGAACCCGGTGCCAATCTATAAGACAGAAATCGAATAATTAATTATCGAAAATGACCCTGCATTTTCATGCTTTCCAACTTTGAAAAAATCAAAAAATTGACTTCCCGACATTTTATTGAAAAAATCTCGCGACGACTTTTTCTAAATAAGTTTCTTGATAACATACTAGAATATAAACTGAATCGCTTAAGTTTTACGAGACCGGCAAGTCGTAGAAAATAATATTTAATTTTTTGCACATTTTCTGCTCATTTCGTTTAATAACTTATGAACGAAACACCCTGTATAATAAAGTACATCGGCTAAGGATACGCCATATATACTAAAATATACCCCAAAAGTTTCATTGCTCCAACGTGAGCCGTTTAGAAGAAATCGAATAACTGGTTTCAAGATGCACCCTGTTTCGGCTCTCCCATAAGAGCAATGTAAATTGGTCGTTGCAGACCATTTTGGAAATCGGGAAAATGGTAGGAAATTTTCCATTTTGGGCAACGATAGGGGTCATTATCGAAAGCCGAAATCCCATAGAATCTTTTCCATACCATTTCCATCCTCAAATCGGTCAATTAACTTCAGGATTTCGCTAAGAAAATGGCTATTTTTGGCCTATTTCGACCGAATTTGACAGCCAAAATATTTAGTAAAATTTCATCCGTCCGTCCGTTAAAATCCGAGTAAAGTTCAAGTCCAGTCGGCAGATTTGCAAAAATTGGCCGTCCCAGCTCGGTAAATTGTCGTTTTTCTCCCGATTGGAAGGAAATTTCGAAAATTTTGAAAAATAATAATGTAGTGAGAAATGATGGACGATGAAAATACGCTTATAGAGAACTCTCCGAAATAATATTTGTAGGAGTTATTCGTGACTAAACACGACTTTTAGTGAAAAATGGGTGAAAATGGTTATATTTAATTTCGTTTAACCCTTTAGATCGTCATTCGAAGCGCGCTCTTGGTATGAATCTTAAAGGACCATCATTCCGCGTGACGAAAAAGTAAAAAAATATGGAAAATGTTAAATAGGAAAGCGTATAGACGAAATTTAGTGTAGCGGTGACAAAAGTACAATTTCCAAATTTCTAAAATTCAATCGTTAATAGTAATTTCGGTTTTTAAATCGAAGAAAGCAAAATATACGTATCGAATGTGATTTACCTCGAACTTTCCGGTAACGTAAACTAAAATTTGATCAAAAGCCGTTTTTACCTCGAAAAAAATGAAAAACCGTCCATTTTTACCCCGAAATATCAACTTGTTCAGTATTTTCAATTTTTTCCCAACTTCTAATAACTTTAGGTATAGATAGATGTATTGATGGCACCTAGTTTTTGAGATGGGAAATCGAGAATTTGAAACCGCGTGTCGCTAGGACCCACCCAGTTCGAGCTATTAGGTACCCAAAATGACCCTGTTTTGTCAAATTTCGACTTTCAAAAATTCTTTTAAATTACTTCTAATCGTCGTACGTTACCCAGTTTCAATAGGGTTCTGTAGCGACCGGTCCACTCCACGTTCCGAAAATTTAAATCGAAAAAATTGAGTTTTGCGACTTGAAATGGATTTCAACGGGAATCGCGGAAAAGTCGACTTTGACGCTTAATAACTTCGAAACGGCACACCCTGTATACTCGAAAATTTGAGACAACACGCGCGCACTATCCAAAAGTACAACCAAAAAGTTTCGTCGCTTCGACTCTGACCGTTTTTTCTCCAAAAATTCGCAACCTCGAAAATGTCAAAATCCACGACAACATCCGAACTCAAGGTCACTCTCACGCTGTAATACATAGCGACCGGGACGGGCGCTATGTAATAACTAGGGGGGCATAGCCCCCCTAGGCGCTACCCGCGCAGGGGCCTCCGGCATCCACCTACATGTGTTTTTTTGTTATTACCTAGCCGCTCCGCGGCGGGGCTCCGCCGTTCCCCTGCATGCGACAGATTCCCACTAGGCGCTACCCGCGCAGGGGCCTCCGGCATCCACCTACATGTGTTTTTTGTTATTCGCTTACGATATTACGTATCGAATTGAAAAAAATATGTCAAAAATTACAGCTGTAAAAAAAATAAACAACATTTTACATAGAAACGATACCAAACTGTTGAAGTTATGTTCACCTAGCCGCTCCGCGGTGGGGCTCCACTGTCCACCTATATGCAATAGATACGAAACTTTTGAAGTTCTGTTAACCTAGCCGCTCCGAGGCGGGGCTCCGCCGTCCACCTATATGCAATAGATACCAAACTTTTGAAGTTCTGTTAACCTAGCCGCTACGCGGCGGGGCTCCGCCGTCCACCTATATGCGACAGATGCCAAACTTTTGAAGTTCTGTTAACCTAGCCACTCAGCGGAAGGGCTCCGTCATCCACCTGCATGTGACAGATTCGCCTACATGTGTTGTTGTTATTATTATTTAGATTTGACCACCGATTTAGGTTGAGCCTGAATGTAGGTTGATGCATTAATTGCTTGGCCACACTCCTGCGGACTGTGATTGGGGTACATAGCACCCAAATTCGTTCATTATAATATATATCCGTTCACTATATAACTAACTTATCAAACCTCAAAAATATATCAAAAATGAAAATAAATAAAATTTTCAGATCCCTTATACTCCAATTAAACTTCGACATCGTTTAAATTTTTTATTTCTAAACAAATTTAAAAATTTATTATAATTACTAAAAGCGTTAAGTTTTTTAAAAAAAGTTGTCATATATTTAACAGTTTAAAAAGCAACAATGATATAGAAAGAATCATAAGTATATAATTAAATTATTAAATAATAATAAAATATTTTATTTCCATACAGTATAAATAATATATATAGTTTTACCACACAAATAATGTAATTATAAAAATGACCCCTACCAAGGCAGCCGGATGAGAGAATGTCTGAAAAATGTAATAAGTACTGAGTACTGATTAATAAAAAAAAAATCGTAACATTTTTTTGACAATCTCCTGGATGAGGTTTGGCTATAATTATTCTGTAATATCAGTGTTAACAAATGAACAATATCCAGTTAACTAGTAATCATAGTTATCTTTAAATTAGTTACTAGGAAATATCATTAATATTTGGAATACAGTCTTACAAGATGCTATCTAAATTAACATATAAGAGAACAAAATATTTTCATTTTGACCGAAAACATTTTATATATGAAATGTACCGGAACAAAACCAAACCTAAAATATCTCAAAAATTACAGTTGTTAAAAAAAAATTATATTCGGATTCCTTACACTCCAAATTTACAAATTTCGGCATATTTTCAATTTTTTTTTTAAGTTTCGAAACTTAAAAATTTATTATAATTATATTAATTACAAAAGAAGTTGAAAGTTTTTAACAGTTTTTAAAGGCAACAATAGTATATGAATCATATATATATATAATGAAATTAGTTATTAAGTAATAATAAAAAATTGAATTTAAATATAGTATCAATACAAATATTTAGTTTTACCACATAAATAATTTCATTATAAAAATGACCCCTACCAAAGGAGCCGGATTAGAGAATGTCTGAAAAATGTAATAAGTGCTGAGTACTGATTAATAAAAAATAGTAACATTTTCTTGACAATCTCCTGGATGGGGTTTGACTCGAATTAATATGTAACATCAGTGTTAACAAATATGAACAATATCCAATTAATCGTTAATGATATTTTTAAATTAACTACTAGGAGAAATCATCAATATTTAGAACAAGATGTTATCTAAATTAACATATAAAGGAACAAAATGTTGTCATTTCGACCGAAGAACATTTTATATATGAAATATAATTGGAAAATTAAGTCATTGAGTAACAGTAAAAGTTTTCATTAACAATGGCTTCATCTCAAAAAATCTAAAAGAATAAAAATCATTATTATAGTAATTAGATATTGCAATTATTAATTACATAAACGTACTTGGATGTTTATATTGGAATTCAAATTAATGATGATATATTTCATGTTGCATCTCTACAGAAATCATCGCTTACACCTTAATTGAGTTTTAGCATCGACATGTAACTAAAAAAAATATATAAAGAATAATCTTATTAATATAAATCTTTAAAAAAAAAGTAAACATAGTATTGATTAATCCTAATAGGCTAATATACTATGCTCAGACCAGTTTAAATTTTTAAATTAAAAAAATGTAACTTAGTTTATAAGATTTATATTAATTAATTTTATTTCATTTACCCAATCTTTTTGGAGCAGTAGTTCAATTTACTATTATTATCATATGTACCAAGTCAATAATAAATGATGGCATTGCTTCCCAGGGTTGAATATCGAGGCTTAATAGTTGATATTCGTATTTTGAAATAGTAATTTCATACTTCTACTCTTGAAATAATTATATTGGCTATATTTTTCAATCAACATTATACTATCGAATATGTTTTGATTAGAGGAATGGTACTTGCATGCTTCTATCTATAAGTAAAAAAATATATAATAAAGAAAAATTAGTGTTAATATGAAGTTAAATGAAAAATAATGTTGTTAATATTCTCCAAAATATGAAAATTGCCTAAATGTGTTCTTGCATTTAACTTTATTTAAAATACTTTTATGGGTACGTTAGATTTGATCCTTAAATAATCATACTTATTAACGATTTCTAATTCATTAAATAGAGAGTTTTCTATCATCCACTGATCTAATATGGAACATGTTCGACTCCAACCATCCAATGTTTCTTTAGATAACATGTATCTGCATGTGCAAACCTATAACCAAATGTACATATATGTATGTTAGTGGTAGGCATGGAGAGAATTTAATTTTTGTTATTCTAGAGTAAACTTAACTTATAATCAAATTATGATCTTCTTATTTACTAATCTTTATAAATAAATATCTTACTAATCAATATTTTACGTACTTATAATTAGATACAACCCGTATATTATGATGTTACTGTCCAATCTCAACGTAAATGATCTATTACGTCACAATGGTTGTAGTGTTTGTAGTAACTGAAATATAATATAGTATAAAGTATTGACATTTTTTTGATTATGAAGTATAAAATGAAGTGATTTAGGTTTTAATATTCATTAGTTCTTCGGGTTTAGGCGTGTAAATTTCCTGCAAAAGACTAATGATCATAATAAAGTATTAAAGAAATATTTATTTGCAATTAACTTACCCATAAGTCTAAAATGAAATAGAATTGGTCCAGTAGTTATCCAGATTATTTCAATATGTAACCAAAATTATGCCTTATAACTATACTTTTGTGAATTCATAGTCAAATAAACGTGATAGGTTAATATTCAATATCCCATGAATCTAAACAAATTATATACATTTCTTCTTTAATATGCTTAATAACTAATTTTCTTATCACTTCAAAAGCGTATAATTAATAATTATTTGTTTGAACTCATTATATAAAATTAACACAATAAAACATTAGTTTTATCAAAATAATAGGAGGGAAACATTATGAGCTCATTTATTTAAATTAAATTAATTTAGAAATAGATATTTAAATTTCACAATAACCGAATTTATTGTATAAATTTCGAATTTAGAATATAAATGGTATCAAAATTATTTAAAGTTTATTTTTTTTTTAAATAAAAATAATATTTTAATAGTTTCATTACAATTATTTATATTGAATGTTGTTCATATTTGTTGGTATATATATATCTAACTTATTATTGACTAAGGATTATTAATTAAGTATTAAGTTATTGTCAATAGTTAAATCGAATTTAAAAAATACACGTCAGTTGATAATATAGGGATCTCAGTGAAAAAAAAACATATTCCATATATTAGTTTAATTAAAATTTTGCACTAAAATTACACCAGTAGTTGAAATGTTTATACATTCAAATCAAATTCTTCAATGTACTGTACAGATACATAATTATAACGAATTGATTATATTATTTACTCATAATTCTATAATTTAGTACATTTTGTAATTCAAATATTTATTTTGAAAGGAAGTACAGGTTGAAATATTAATAAATACTTACTTAATTACAAGTTATTAATAATATTTTTGTAGAAATGTTCGCAAAAGTCACATTTTTGTCATTCAATATTTGGAAAATGTTCTACAAACGGTAATTTGAATCGTAATTTAATGTATTATGTAAGTAAGATGAAAATAATATCTTCCTCAGTTTATAGTAAAGAGCATATTATTTACATATACATATATCATTTGTATTTCCAGTTATTATTTTTCTGTTTAGCTTAAGATTTACCATTGATAATTTCTTTTATTTAACTAACTTTAATTAAACTAACAATTAAAAATGAATGTACCAAACGTTAACTAAACCATCAAATTACCGTTTATGCTTTAATTCTGAGTCCCTATATTATTGCACACATACAAACACAAATACACACACACACACACACTCACGCACACAGCATACATACAGAAGTAAACCCTCCTCTGGAGAAATAATATTTGTTATGTTATGTACCCACATCCAATTAGGACCTATGTTAGCCTACTGGCCGGGAGTTAATCAGCATATTGTACGAGTTTTAATGTAAAGACATGTGTACTGCATACATTGGAACTGCAGCACATCATGTTGTAGCCGACGATTTCTATGTGTACTGTATACATTGGAGCTACAGTACATCATGCGCGATCAATCGATTAAGTACATTCAATGCACCTATTATACGCGGATTAATAGTATGTGTACTGCATACATTGAAACTGCAGTACATCATACGAGACGGATATCAAAAAATATTGTATTAAGAAAATGTGTACTGCATACATTGAAACTGTAGTACATCATTCGCGGCTGATTTATATCTTTATAGTACAGGACTGTGTGACCCGGGCACATCATGTCGACCTCCCTTGCTAGGTTCAACTTCAACCGCCTGAACCTAGTGGCCAGGATCCCCTGGAGTTTATTATCAGCGGCAGCATCGGAATATACGGAAGATATTTTAATAATAAATGTATGTACATGTGTACTGCATACATTGAAACTGCAGCACAGCACGTTTTATCCGACGATTCCTATGTGTACTGTATACATTGAAACTACAGCACATCATGCGCGGTTGATTCTCTAAGTTTACTACGAGACGAAAATAAATTTAGATTAAAATTGTACAAGTGTACAACATACAGTGGAACTGTAGCACATCATGTGTTAACGCGGCTGATTATTGACCATGTGACTGCAGATCATCATGTCTACTCCAACTTCAATTGCTTCATGGGGATACCGGAGCTAAGTTCAATTATCAGTATAGATGGTGCGAATATTGAATAAAGTATATCTTGTGTACTGCATACATTGGAACTACAGCACAGCAAGTCTTAGCCGACGATTTCTATGTGTACAATATACAGTGGAACTATAGTACATCATACGCGATCGAGTGTATACTGTATACAGTATATTATACACGTGTTAAATATATGTGTACTGCATACATTGGAACTACAGTACATCATACGAGACGGGTATCAAAAATGTATAATAGAAACATGTGCACTGCATACATTGAAACTGCAGCACATCATGTTTACGCGACTGATAAGAATGTCGTGACTGTGTGACTGCAGCACATGGAGTCTGCTCCGGCAAGGGGTTACAATAACTGAATCGGCAACCTCTTGTTGTATGAATCGCGTTGCGGCCATAATTTTGCCGTTGGTTGCCGATCGCTATAACAAATATTTGAAGCGGCTTCGTAATATGTAGAAATTGAGGAGGGTTTGTGATTAGTTCCATAAAATTTACGTCGAATTATATTGAAGAAAACTATCTGGATACTGTCTTCAATTTTTTTATCTTGTTGATAGTTCAACTTATATAAGTGGTTGAAGTCTATAATACTTCAATAATAGGGCTGCAAATATGTGATTACCCAATCCGCTCCAATATCATCACGGTTACATTCCGTAAGGATTTATCAAAGGACGTTGGCCTGACAACAGAGTCGTTAAATTCCAGCCAACCGTTATTATACCTAACTCGGGCGATATAATGACCTCCTTTAGTGGTATCGTTAGGGTCGTTCGATATATGGATGATAACGGCTTTACATCGAAATCGGATCGAATCGATTGTAATTAAATCTTCGTCAAATTGGTTAAATGTAGTTTGAATTTTAATCGAATTACCGTTAACAATCTGTATTCGTATTAAACAAATTATTAAATAATTGGTAACGGTCACCAATTTCGATCTAGATGTCAAATTATCGTGACACCTCCCACATTGTTCATCGGTGGGTCGCGGACCGTACATCGAACCGAAGTTCATTGTTTGCGGTGGGTTTTCTGGGAAGTACAGCGTGTACGATCGAGATTCCATTCCATTGCCCATATTTTCGTAACCACAATTTGCGCAATGTTTCAAGTTGGGAATAAACGAGAAACGAATGTGCTGTAAAAGCGAATGGTCTCCTAATCGATGGAGCAAATCGATCAGAAACAAATGTGCATCCTGCTCTTCACGAATAGCATATTCAGGGCCCACTAGAATTCTAACTAGAAGACAATTCGTACTACTACTACGAATGGCGATGTCGTGCAAGCTCTGTTTAAGTTTATCCTGATCACTAACAGGGGGTCGATTATAATTAGCGATACGACGCTGAAATTCTACAATGGACAATAAACATTGAATGGACGCATTAGCATAACAACTTACACCGTCGGCATTTGTTAAGCCGAACTGCAATGTGTTATTCACCGCGGCAGTAGTAGCAGCAGCAGCAGTAGCGGTGGTCAAATCTACCATTTGCACATCATCATCGGACGCATTACTGTCACTGTCCTCTGATTCCGAATCGTCTAACCTAATGTGTAACCTATTTAAAGATTTCGACGTATCTACTTGTTTTTGATGAATTAAGAAACGAGCATCTGTCACGGGACTGTCGTATATATTCATCGATACTGCTCGGTGGTGACTGTATATTGTTGGAAATATATGCGTTTTAATACGATTTATATTAGAAAAAACCCAGTCAATGTGCGTACCTGCATTGGTTGTCGATTGATTCGTGTCAAGCTGCGAGGTAAATTGTTTCGATATTAAAAATTGCTTTAAACAGTTTGATTTTTTGTTCGACAAATCTTGGTTGAAATCACCTACGATAATAGTGGGTACGTCATAAGTGACTATTTCTTTCAAGCACGTTAAAGCATCTTCTATAGGCATTTTCGGTGGAATATATAATGCAATTACAGTAATTTTATCGCAAGTAAAAATTACAGCTTGGAAGGTGAGAAATGACACGATTTTGCAATATTTACGTACGTTCGTACATAGATTAACACTATTTTTGCGGGTATAGCATGAAATGCCGTATGGTTTTCTATGCGCGCTAGCATTCGGGTTGCACAGCGTAACAAAACAGTCGAAATTTTCGAAATCGACTACATCTCCATCGTTCAGCCACGTTTCTACAAATATGAGAATGTCCGCGCTTATAAATAACGGATTATTTTTGATCATCTCGAAATGTTTGCAAAGGCTTTGTACATTTTGGTAAATCATGGTTTGCTTTTTACTGGAATCAAAGTATTGCCTACTGTATGTACTACTTAGATATCTGTTCGCCCGTAAATTTTGCAATTCACAGAATGCCTTATCTTTTTCGGTAGGTTTCCTAGGCGGAACAAAATCCCCGAAGATAAAGAGACCTTCAAGGTTAGTTGCTCGGCTGCAAGCTACATAGATAGCGTTTCTTGGAATGCCCTTTTTTAAGTGAACCGCGACTTGTTGATACGTAGCGCCCTGCGATTTGTGAATTGTTAGACCCTCGCTGACAAGCAAGGGGAATTGTGCCCGTTCGACCATAACGTTGCTGCCTTTTCGAATAATTAAGGCACGGGCAACAGGTTCAATTGGCGTCCACGTAACGGGAATGTTATTGTTTCGCATGTAACCGGAATGTTTTTGTCTACTGGACTTGCCCGATCGTTCGTCGAAAAATTGCAACCAACAACGTTTGGCAGTTTGGTCGTCGTTGTACTCCAGTTTCATTAGAACGCCGGTAGCGCCGTTTACTATACCATCGCTTGTGTCTTGATTTAACGAAACCATATATTTGGCCCCAATTTGTAACCGAATTTCTAGCCTTAACCCGAACGTGTCGGCCTTTTTCAAGCTTTTGGCCTCCCTTAAAAATTGCTGGTTCAATCGTTCACTGCAACTGCCCTTGACGACATCTTTCGCGACACTAATTGTAAATTCGGTAACTAAAGTTGCCAGTTTACGATCGTTAAATTCATCGACTTCCAGATTACTGCGAAATAAATGAATAATATTGTCTGGTAAGGGATCGTTGTCCGATACACAGCGACCCTTAATTAAACGAATATCTTCCGGTGTCATGGCACCGCTAGCCATGTTATTTAAGGCCAAGGCGAAGGCCTTGTCATCCCTCTGTCTCATGATTTCGGTCAGTTCAAAGAAACTGAATAAATCCCATAAAAATGTACCGCATATTTCGTGATACGGGTTAGCTTTTGACGCGTCAAATATCCATCTATCGCCGACAGGAGGTAATTGACGTAAATCACCTAACAAAAGAATCGAGATTCCGCCGAAGCTAGCCCTCGTTTTGAAGAGTTGCTGTAAGCGCTGATTTATCTGGTCTAGCATGCGGCTACCGACCATAGAATATTCATCGATTATAACCAATTTTAAATCGCACAGGCGAGTTAAAATCGTGTTTTCAGAATCGCTAGAGATGGGTACCAGTTGCGGTTCGTAACCATGGTTAACAGGTAGTACAAACGCCGAATGTAAAGTTATTCCTTCGATAGCAAAGGCCGCTTTGCCAGTTGGAGCGGTCAGCAAAACCTTAACAGTATCAGGGTTGTTTCCCGGTAACGAATTGTAATATCTTAAAAGCGACTGATATATCGCATTTATCAGCCTAGATTTGCCTACGCCGGCACTTCCTCCAATTATGTTATAGATTTTTTCTTCCCTATGCGTACAATCCAAAATATGGTTTAAATATTCGTGTTGTTTCAAGTTCAGAGAGGCAATGATCGCATCGTATTCTTGGTCGGGAATTTGAAACGGTGTAGGGTAGGTGTATTTTGCCGTGTCTGCGTTGGGCTGATCTAATATAGAAAATGGATCGAATGCAGGATCGTCGATAGCATAAGGAATGAATTCCTCATCGAGGGAACCTAATAACCGTTCACCGATTTCCTCCTCTCTCACTTCAGCCAAAGCCAAAGCTTCGTCTAGTATTTTCGAATCTAGAACATCATATTTAGCCCTATTCAATTTGATGAGTTCAATTTGAGCCGAATATATGATCTGATGGTCGACGTTTTCAATGTCGTTCAATTCATTGCGCCACGGCACGTAAAGCATTAATTGTTCCCTATAAAAATTAATCGGGTCCTCTTTCAATCCGTATCTAGTGTAAGCGATAATATTCGAGTGATTTTTACGGAAAACGAAACCGCTTCCGTCTTTTAATGCGAATTCGTTCGGCGATTTTGACGATTTCGAACGGAAAACGTAATGCGCCGCGAATTCAGCTAGACATATATCGTTTAATTCGTCGGCTCTTTGAATATAATGTTCAATAGTACCCGCTACATATATATCCGTATCGTTGGCGTTCATTAATTTCAATTGCTTTGAATTCTTAAGCATGCGTACCCGCTTATTCACCGGTTTGGTATTAATATATATGTAACCGGTGCAAGTTTCATGAAAACGTAATCCCATAACGTGATACGCTGCCTCTTGGGCACTAATTTCGGACGCGTTAAGGAAGGCCCAGCCAATTTTTTTAAGTTTTTCCTTCAAGCTGAAATTACCCTTTTTAATTTCGTCCATTGCTGCGCGCATCATGTCTGATACACCACGGTCGGATTTATTAATATACGACACTATATACTTACAACACGCATAAGGGTCTAATATGAACTGAATATCCATATTAGCTTTTTGCATCGAGAATATTTCTTCATTGAAATGATTGACGAAACAATCGTCCGGCGTGCGTGTTATAAACATTGTCGGTTTACGAATATTGTGTTGAATTATTAATAAATAATCTTCCTTTTTAAGATTTAACTGTAAAAGAAATTGATCGAACGAAATCGGAAGTTTCTTATTTAATAATTCAGTAATTTTCGTATATTTTTCCTTCATTTCAGCGATAATATCCTTATCTTCGCATTCCAGCGGTTCTAATACGGTCGTAAAATCCATCGGCAAATAGGGTATACCGTACCGACAAATATATTTCCCTCGGACTTCGCGCCTACACGATTTTGAGTGTTTGTGAACATTATAACTGATCACGTCTTGAATACTCTGTAATTTACTATCACAAGTTATATATCGGTTAGCAAACTCGGCACAAATCTTACCGCTGTTCGGAACATCTTTACTGTACCGTGGTGCTCCAGTTAGCCAAAGCAAGCAATGCACATGCGGAGATCCACGATGCTGAAATTCTATCCTGTAGTAATAGTGTGCAATCGGATTTTGTTTGAATGGTCCATCATCACTCTTCAAATGTTTAAACAACAGACGAAATCGGTGGTCAAAGTATCGGGCAGTCGTGACGGGATCCTTTCTAGAATTCAGAGCCAAAAAAGTATATTAGTCGTTTTATTAGATGAAGGTATATTGAGGTATCGTCATCAGATTCAAATCAGACTTATGTTAGTAATAATTTTTAAAAATACAATTTTTTTTTTAACAATAATAATAATAGACGACTAAATCACTTTGTCAATTAAGTAATTAAGTTATGTATAAAATTAATAATTGTAAATGATATTGTGGAAAGAGCCGTTAACATATGTTTATATTATCACAAGTACTTATGTTTAAACAAAACACAGAGTACTTACCGAATTAATCGGACGGTTTCGCCATAGGGCAGTTTTATGGCTTCGTCCTCACTGATTTCCCTATCATCGATTAGTCTCACCAATATTACTAACAATTCCGGCCACCTGCTCTCAGCAGCCGAAATTGTCAAGAAAATGGTAGGAATGTTATATTGGCGTACCATAGCTAACAGTTTACGTTCCTGGTTTTTCCAATATGCGGGTGAATTGGTGATTCCTTTCAGGAACATGTATCCCGCGTCACTCTTAATCAATTCTTCCAATACTGTTGGATTTAAAACGTCGCCAGCAGTATAAGTTTCTGCTCCGTCCAATCGTTTTCGTAACGCTGTTAATACCGCTTTAACTATATAAATCAGCTGCAGTTTTTTCGCCATATATAGTACAAAGTCGGTTCTAGCGAAGCGTCTATCCTGTGCCTGGGCTTGCACTTTTGTTTGTTTGCCGTAGCTGAAGTTCTCAGCAAACTCCTTTTTCTGACCGCAAAATAAGGTCGGAAAACTCATTTCTTCTGACTGAAGATCCATCATGAGATGGATGGGGGTCTTACCTTCTCCAGGGGCCAGACATATATTCTGTAATGCATCTTTATCCAATAAGGTTTCTTGGCCACCTGGATTAATAGGTTCTTTATCATCAATGAGATTTGCATCGGCGAAAACATCTTCCTCGGGTACCTTGTTGTCAGGAACAACAGCTGGAAGAGTTTGTATGTCGTTTAATGACATGTTATTTAACGAATTGTTAATATCCGTTTTATCATTCTTCATAATATCTGCATCACTATTGTTAATCCCCATTTTTGTTTCAACGTCAGAGGGTTTCGAATGTAGCAGATCACCGAGACCGAAAGCTTCTAAATCTACCATTTCACTAATGGCTTTCCGTTCTGAAATTAATTAAATATAATATATTAATTAATATGACCGGCTGTTAATATGATATGAGCATCATCAAATGTGTCAATATTTAAAATGTAACAACTTATAATTTGAAGATCAATCTTTAAATAGCCGATAATTAATTGAGACAGTGTATAGTACGATTTAAACAAAGGTTTTTAACTTACCATCTTCTGTTTTTTTAATGCCCTCTGGAATATCAATATTTGCCGACTGAGAGTCTATATAATTTTGTATATTTGCTTCCCAGTGTGTAGCCTCCATAACGTTAAATTCTTGATATAACGGTTGTTCTTTTAGATAGTCGAACGCTTTGCGTATTACGCCCGGCCGAACGGTCTCATGTATATAAGAATGTTTATATTCCATTTTTCGCTTTAGTTTTATCTGAATAGTGAATGTTTCCTCGATATTTCGAGGTAAAATCCTCAACGTAGAATCGACATTCATTGGAACGTTTACGATTTGTCCAGTAATAGAACACTGCTTCATAACCCCACTAGTTATCTTCATGAAAGGAATCCTCAAGGCTATCATACGTTCCTCGAGAACGCTGAGATTTTTCAGCTCGTCTGGTATGGGGAAAATAATTTTGTAATTATTGGCACAGAATGTTGGAATTTCCTTTTTGCGAATGGAGTATGTACATGAACTGCAAAAGAGTTCAGAAGCACCATTTAGAAAAACAGCATTCGTAAGTTCCAAGCCAAATTTTTGCTCAAGTTTTAGACGATCAATTCGTTCACATGAAGAACTGAACCATAAACGCTTGCAGCAAGAACATACTCGATCCGGCCCTGAAAGTATATAATGAATTACATCAATAAGAAGTAATATTTACTTTGAAGGTAGTTAAAGAATTTATTATAAAATAATGAATTTCATTAGTAATTTCAAAAGAGAATTAATTCTGAAACATAATAAATTATATTTTAAAGGTGATTAAAAGCACAACGTACCCTCTCGAATGTCTTCCCTAAACTTTTCAATTGCAGTTAGCGGTTTTAGTTTTTTACAGGGAATGCCAAGAGATTCCATTTTCCGTTTAATTGCCATTCTTTCTCTAGCCACTTCATTTTCTTGTTGCATAAATTCAGGATCTGATCGCTTATTTATCTTTCTTATCATGTCGGCTTGTTTAGTCTGTTCATACAATTCTTTATTTTGAGAGTAAAGAGATTTGCGTTTTTGAACTATATTTTCTTTTTCAACATTATAAATTAATGGGTCCTGACGTTTGACAGCCTTCTGATCCTTCTCTATTTTTAAATATTCAGGATCTTGACGTTTAACAGCCTTCTGCTCCTTCTCTATCTTTAAATATTCAGGGTCCTGCCGTTTGATAGCCTTCTGTTCCTTCTCTATCTTTAAGTAATCAGGGTCCTGACGTTTGATAGCCTTCTGTTCCTTCTCTAACTTTAAGTAATCAGGGTCCTGACGTTTGACAGCTATCTTTTCCTTTTCGGCGTTTAAAAGCTCCTGATCTTTCCGCGCATTAATTTGCTTATTTTTGATTTTTTCCTTTTTTTCTAAAATAAGCTTAGCAAGCTGTTCTTTACGTTTTTCTTTTTTATCTTTGCGCCTTTTATCAGCTGATGATTTCTTTGTTCGTGGCATTATTCAACTAAAACAATTTGTAATAATATAGGGTTAAAAATATATCAAAAATGACAGCTGTAAAAAAACTCGAATTATGCAGAAAAGATACAAAACTTGTGAAAAAGTGCTAATAATAAGTAAATGTCAAAAATGACAGCTGTCAAAGAATAAATAAAATTTTCGAATTTCTCATACCCGAATTATTATGTAAAAATGACATCCAACTTGCGAAAATGTACCAATTAAAAAATATGTCAAAAATGACAGCTGTCAAAGAATAAATAAAATTTTCGAATTTCTCATACCCGAATTGTGTAAAAATGACATCAAACTTGTAAAAATATACTAATTAAAAAAATATGTCAAAAATGACAGCTGTCAAAGAATAAATAAAATAAAATAAAATAAAGCAATAAAATATCGAAAACGTTAAATAGGAAAGCGTATAGTCGAAATTAGGTGCAGCGGTGACATTATA
Source organism: Barypeithes pellucidus (assembly GCA_963991005.1). Lineage (NCBI taxonomy): Eukaryota > Metazoa > Arthropoda > Insecta > Coleoptera > Curculionidae > Barypeithes > Barypeithes pellucidus. The sequence goes on along the minus strand of OZ022565.1, from coordinate 37,131,991 downwards.
CTTGATCATTTTTTTTTATAAAACGTTCGTTAGCGATTTTCTTCTATACCGGAGGGTTGAAACTTTTTTAGAATTATGATGGTACATCTGATATTTCTTTAGTAGCAATATTTCATTATACAGGGTGTCCAGCTATTAAGGTATTAATCGTAAATTCCAATAATTTATAGTTTTGCTTAATTAATTTTGCAGAATTGCAAAAATCGTCGTTTTTCTCTCGACTGAAAGATTATTTTGAAAATTTTTAAATATAAAAATGTGTAAAGAAAGGATGAACGAAGAAAATACGTCTATAAAGAACTGTCCGACATGATATTTGTAGGAGTTATTCATGATCAAATAAAACTTTTAGTGAAAAATGGATGAAAATAGTTGTATTTAATATTTTTAACCCTCTATATATTATTTCGAAAAGCTCGCTTGCTATGAAACTTCAAGTTCCATTATTCTAAGTGACGATAAAGCAATAAAATATCGAAAACGTTAAATAGGAAAGCGTATAGTCGAAATTTGATGTAGCGGTGACAGATGCATGTGTTTCCTAGGTCCAAAATTCAATCGTTAATAGTATTTTGGATATTTAAATCGAAGAAAGCAATCTATGGTTTATGGGTTATGATCTGCTCTTTCCGATGACGTATATAACAATTCGATGAAATAATATTTTACCACATAAGAAGCAACAAAAATAATTTTGATGAAATCATCAACTTCAATTATTTCGCAAATTTCTCCCTTCTCTATTGCCTTTTTGTATGGTATGATGTATTGTGAAATATTAGTATTTGAAATAACCTATCCAACGGTTCAATCTCAGAGCTGATCTATCCGACCCACGTCGAATAATTCGTTATCGAAAATAACACTGCATTAACATGTTTTTCAACTTTAAAAAATCAAAAACATCACTTCCCGACATTTTATTAAAAAACTCTCGCGACGAGTTTTTCTAAATAAGTTTCTTAATAACATCCTAGAATATGAACTGAATCGTTTAAGTTTTACGAGACCGGCAAGTCGTAGAAAGGAAATAATTAATTTTTTTACATTTTTTCCCTTTCTTGCTTCATAGCTTATTACCGGGACACCCTGTATAATGACGTACATCAGATAAAGGTACCCCATATATACACCAAAATATACCCCAAAAGTTTCTTTGCTCCAACGTGGACGGTTTAGAAGAAATTCAATAAACGGTTTCAATGTTTTTCGGCCCTCCCATAAAAGCAATGTAAATGGGACTTTGCAGACCATTTTGAAAAACGAGAAAATGGTAGGAAATTTTCCATTTTGGGGACCGATAGGGATCATTATCGAAAGACGAGATCCCATACAATGTGTTCCATGTCATATCCAACTTCAAATCGGTAAATTAATTTCAGGATCTCGCTAAGAAACCGGCTATTTTGGGCCATTTTCAGCCATTTTGGACATTTCACCAACATACACTGGATATCTTTTCCTGATACACTACCTTAATATATTATTCAACAAAATATGACTAGAATTTCCCTATTACAATGTGATGAAAGTTTACACTTTTCATTATTTAAACCAGCCGAGATATTTAGATTTTGCTTGAATAAACAAATTGAAATAATGGTGGGTCTAATATGATGCTCATAGTACTTACAGGTTATTTATCCACTATATTCAATGAATTTTAACTAGATCTGGTACTTTATAGTTCCAGCTACACAAAACACAATAAGTAATCACTTCAAATTTAAATGTTTCTGGGAAAAAACACTTAACTTTATGAATTTTCCACAAAACAATGTCACTTCAATCGAATTAAAATGACAATTAACTTGTCCGTACCCGACTGTTTCCCTAGAAATCGATCCATGGCCTACTTGAATTTTTTTTTTTATAAAACGTTCGTTAGCGATTTTCTTCTATACCGGAGGGTTGAAACTTTTTTAGAATTATGATGGTACATCTGATATTTCTTTAGTAGCAATATTTCATTATACAGGGTGTCCAGCTATTAAGGTATTAATCGTAAATTCCAATAATTTATAATTTTGCTTAATTAATTTTGCAGAATTGCAAAAATCGTCGTTTTTCTCTCGACTGAAAGATTATTTTGAAAATTTTTAAATATAAAAATGTGTAAAGAAATGACGAACGAAGAAAATACGTCTATAAAGGACTGTCCGACATGATATTTGTAGGAGTTATTCATGACCAAATAAAACTTTTAGTGAAAAATGGGTGAAAATACTTGTATTTAATTTTTTTTAGCCCTCTATATATTAATTCGAAAAGCTCGCTTGCTATGAAACTTCAAGTCCCATTATTCTTCGGGCCGATAAAGCAATAAAATATCAAAAACGTTAAATAGGAAAGCATATAGTCGAAATTAGGTGCAGCGGTGACATTATACTTGATCAATTTTTTTTTATAAAACGTTCGTTAGCGATTTTCTTCTATACCGGAGGGTTGAAACTTTTTTAGAATTATGATGGTACATCTGATATTTCTTTAGTAGCAATATTACATTATACAGGGTGTTCAGCTATTAAGGTATTAATCGTAAATTCCAATAATTTATAATTTTGCTTAATTAATTTTGCAGAATTGCAAAAATCGTCGTTTTTCTCTCGACTGAAAGATTATTTTGAAAATTTTTAAATATAAAAATGTGTAAAGAAAGGATGAACGAAGAAAATACGTCTATAAAGAACTGTCCGACATGATATTTGTAGGAGTTATTCATGACCAAATAAAACTTTTAGTGAAAAATGGGTGAAAATAGTTGTATTTAATTTTTTTTAACCCTCTATATATTATTTCGAAAAGCTCGCTTGCTATGAAACTTCAAGTCCCATTATTCTTCGTGCCGATAAAGCAATAAAATATCGAAAACGTTAAATAGGAAAGCGTATAGTCGAAATTAGGTGCAGCGGTGACATTATACTTGATCATTTTTTTTTATAAAACGTTCGTTAGCGATTTTCTTCTATATCGGAGGGTTGAAACTTTTTTAGAATTATGATGGTACATCTGATATTTCTTTAATAGCAATATTTCATTATACAGGGTGTCCAGCTATTAAGGTATTAATCGTAAATTCCAATAATTTATAGTTTTGCTTAATTAATTTTGCAGAATTGCAAAAATCGTCGTTTTTCTCTCGACTGAAAGATTATTTTGAAAATTTTTAAATATAAAAATGTGTAAAGAAAGGATGAACGAAGAAAATACGTCTATAAAGAACTGTCCGACATGATATTTGTAGGAGTTATTCATGACCAAATAAAACTTTTAGTGAAAAATGGATGAAAATAGTTGTATTTAATTTTTTTAACCCTCTATATATTATTTCGAGAAGCTCGCTTGCTATGAAACTTCAAGTCCCATTATTCTTCGTGCCGATAATGCAATAAAATATCGAAAACGTTAAATAGGAAAGCGTATAGTCGAAATTAGGTGCAGCGGTGACATTATACTTGATCATTTTTTTTTATAAAACGTTCGTTAGCGATTTTCTTCTATACCGGAGGGTTGAAACTTTTTTAGAATTATGATGGTACATCTGATATTTCTTTAGTAGCAATATTTCATTATACAGGGTGTCCAGCTATTAAGGTATTAATCGTAAATTCCAATAATTGATAGTTTTGCTTAAAGAATTTTGCAGAATTGCAAAAATCGTCGTTTTTCTCTCGACTGAAAGATTATTTTGAAAATTTTTAAATATAAAAATGTGTAAAGAAAGGATGAACGAAGAAAATACGTCTATAATGAACTGTCCGACATGATATTTGTAGGAGTTATTCATGACCAAATAAAACTTTTAGTGAAAAATGGGTGAAAATAGTTGTATTTAATTTTTTTTAACCCTCTATATATTAATTCGAAAAGCTCGCTTGCTATGAAACTTCAAGTTCCATTATTCTAAGTGACGATAAAGCAATAAAATATCGAAAACGTTAAATAGGAAAGCGTATAGTCGAAATTTGATGTAGCGGTGACAGATGCATGTGTTTCCTAGGTCCAAAATTCAATCGTTAATAGTATTTTGGATATTTAAATCGAAGAAAGCAATCTATGGTTTATGGGTTATGATCTGCTCTTTCCGATGACGTATATAACAATTCGATGAAATAATATTTTACCACATAAGAAGCAACAAAAATAATTTTGATGAAATCATCAACTTCAATTATTTCGCAAATTTCTCCCTTCTCTATTGCCTTTTTGTATGGTATGATGTATTGTGAAATATTAGTATTTGAAATAACCTATCCAACGGTTCAATCTCAGAGCTGATCTATCCGATCCACGTCGAATAATTCGTTATCGAAAATAACACTGCATTTACATGTTTTTCAACTTTTAAAAAATCAAAAACATCACTTCCCGACATTTTATTAAAAAACTCTCGCGACGAGTTTTTCTAAATAAGTTTCTTAATAACATCCTAGAATATGAACTAAATCGCTTAAGTTTTACGAGACCGGCAAGTCGTAGAAAGAAAATAATTAATTTTTTTACATTTTTTCCCTTTCTTGCTTCATAGCTTATTACCGGGACACCCTGTATAATGACGTACATCAGTTAAAGGTACCCCATATATACACCAAAATATACCCCAAAAGTTTCTTTGCTCCAACGTGGACGGTTTAGAAGAAATTCAATAAACGGTTTCAATGTTTTTCGGCCCTCCCATAAAAGCAATGTAAATGGGACTTTGCAGACCATTTTGAAAAACGAGAAAATTGTAGGAAATTTTCCATTTTGGGGACCGATAGGGGTCATTATCGAAAGACGAGATCCCATACAATGTGTTCCATGTCATATCCAACTTCAAATCGGTAAATTAATTTCAGGATCTCGCTAAGAAAACGGCTATTTTGGGCCATTTTCAGCCATTTTGGACATTTCACCAACATACACTGGATATCTTTTCCTGATACACTATCTTAATATATTATTCAACAAAATATGACTAGAATTTCCCTATTACAATGTGATGAAAGTTTACACTTTTCATTATTTAAACCAGCCGAGATATTTAGATTTTGCTTGAATAAACAAATTGAAATAATGGTGGGTCTAATATGATGCTCATAGTACTTACAGGTTATTTATCCACTATATTCAATGAATTTTAACTAGATCTGGTACTTTATAGTTCCAGCTACACAAAACACAATAAGTAATCACTTCAAATTTAAATGTTTCTGGGAAAAAACACTTAACTTTATGAATTTTCCACAAAACAATGTCACTTCAATCGAATTAAAATGACAATTAACTTGTCCGTACCCGACTGTTTCCCTAGAAATCGATCCATGGCCTACTTGAACTTTTTTTTTTATAAAACGTTCGTTAGCGATTTTCTTCTATACCGGACGGTTGAAACTTTTATAGAATTATGATGGTACATCTGGTATTTCTTTAGTAGCAATATTTCATTATACAGGGTGTCCAGCTATTAAGGTATTAATCGTAAATTCCAATAATTTATAGTTTTGCTTAAAGAATTTTGCAGAATTGCAAAAATTGTCGTTTTTCTCTCGACTGAAAGATTATTTCGAAAATTTTTAAATATAAAAATGTGTAAAGAAATGACGAACAAAGAAAATACGTCTATAAAGAACTGTCCGACATGATATTTGTAGGAGTTATTCATGACCAAATAAAACTTTTAGTGAAAAATGGGTGAAAATAGTTGTATTTAATTTTTTTTAACCCTCTATATATTAATTCGAAAAGCTCGCTTGCTATGAAACTTCAAGTCCCATTATTCTGCGTGCCGATAAAGCAATAAAATATCGAAAACGTTAAATAGGAAAGCGTATAGTCGAAATTAGGTGCAGCGGTGACATTATACTTGATCATTTTTTTTTATAAAACGTTCGTTAGCGATTTTCTTCTATACCGGAGGGTTGAAACTTTTTTAGAATTATGATGGTACATCTGATATTTCTTTAATAACAATATTTCATTATACAGGGTGTCCAGCTATTAAGGTATTAATCGTAAATTCCAATAATTTATAATTTTGCTTAAAGAATTTTGCAGAATTGCAAAAATCGTCGTTTTTCTCTCGACTGAAAGATTATTTTGAAAATTTTTAAATATAAAAATATGTAAAGAAAGGATAAACGAAGAAAATACGTCTATAAAGAACTGTCCGACATGATATTTGTAAGAGTTATTCATGACCAAAAAAAAACTTTTAGTGAAAAATGGGTGAAAATAGTTGTATTTAATTTTTTTTAACCCTCTATATATTATTTCGAAAAGCTCGCTTGCTATGAAACTTCAAGTCCCATTATTCTTCGTGCCGATAAAGCAATAAAATATCGAAAACGTTAAATAGGAAAGCGTATAGTCGAAATTAGGTGCAGCGGTGACATTATACTTGATCATTTTTTTTTATAAAACGTTCGTTAGCGATTTTCTTCTATATCGGAGGGTTGAAACTTTTTTAGAATTATGATGGTACATCTGATATTTCTTTAATAACAATATTTCATTATACAGGGTGTCCAGCTATTAAGGTATTAATCGTAAATTCCAATAATTTATAATTTTGCTTAAAGAATTTTGCAGAATTGCAAAAATCGTCGTTTTTCTCTCGACTGAAAGATTATTTTGAAAATTTTTAAATATAAAAATGTGTAAAGAAAGGATGAACGAAGAAAATACGTCTATAAAGAACTGTCCGACATGATATTTGTAGGAGTTATTCATGACCAAATAAAACTTTTAGTGAAAAATGGGTGAAAATAGTTGTATTTAATTTTTTTTAACCCTCTATATATTAATTCGAAAAGCTCGCTTGCTATGAAACTTCAAGTTCCATTATTCTAAGTGACGATAAAGCAATAAAATATCGAAAACGTTAAATAGGAAAGCGTATAGTCGAAATTTGATGTAGCGGTGACAGATGCATGTGTTTCCTAGGTCCAAAATTCAATCGTTAATAGTATTTTGGATATTTAAATCGAAGAAAGCAATCTATGGTTTATGGGTTATGATCTGCTCTTTCCGATGACGTATATAACAATTCGATGAAATAATATTTTACCACATAAGAAGCAACAAAAATAATTTTGATGAAATCATCAACTTCAATTATTTCGCAAATTTCTCCCTTCTCTATTGCCTTTTTGTATGGTATGATGTATTGTGAAATATTAGTATTTGAAATAACCTATCCAACGGTTCAATCTCAGAGCTGATCTATCCGACCCACGTCGAATAATTCGTTATCGAAAATAACACTGCATTTACATGTTTTTCAACTTTTAAAAAATCAAAAACATCACTTCCCGACATTTTATTAAAAAACTCTCGCGACGAGTTTTTCTAAATAAGTTTCTTAATAACATCCTAGAATATGAACTGAATCGCTTAAGTTTTACGAGACCGGCAAGTCGTAGAAAAAAAATAATTAATTTTTTTACATTTTTTCCCTTTCTTGCTTCATAGCTTATTACCGGGACACCCTGTATAATGACGTACATCAGATAAAGGTACCCCATATATACACCAAAATATACCCCAAAAGTTTCTTTGCTCCAACGTGGACGGTTTAGAAGAAATTCAATAAACGGTTTCAATGTTTTTCGGCCCTCCCATAAAAGCAATGTAAATGGGACTTTGCAGACCATTTTGAAAAACGAGAAAATTGTAGGAAATTTTCCATTTTGGGGACCGATAGGGATCATTATCGAAAGACGAGATCCCATACAATGTGTTCCATGTCATATCCAACTTCAAATCGGTAAATTAATTTCAGGATCTCGCTAAGAAACCGGCTATTTTGGGCCATTTTCAGCCATTTTGGACATTTCACCAACATACACTGGATATCTTTTCCTGATACACTACCTTAATATATTATTCAACAAAATATGACTAGAATTTCCCTATTACAATGTGATGAAAGTTTACACTTTTCATTATTTAAACCAGCCGAGATATTTAGATTTTGCTTGAATAAACAAATTGAAATAATGGTGGGTCTAATATGATGCTCATAGTACTTACAGGTTATTTATCCACTATATTCAATGAATTTTAACTAGATCTGGTACTTTATAGTTCCAGCTACACAAAACACAATAAGTAATCACTTCAAATTTAAATGTTTCTGGGAAAAAACACTTAACTTTATGAATTTTCCACAAAACAATGTCACTTCAATCGAATTAAAATGACAATTAACTTGTCCGTACCCGACTGTTTCCCTAGAAATCGATCCATGGCCTACTTGAATTTTTTTTTTTATAAAACGTTCGTTAGCGATTTTCTTCTATACCGGAGGGTTGAAACTTTTTTAGAATTATGATGGTACATCTGATATTTCTTTAATAACAATATTTCATTATACAGGGTGTCCAGCTATTAAGGTATTAATCGTAAATTCCAATAATTTATAATTTTGCTTAAAGAATTTTGCAGAATTGCAAAAATCGTCGTTTTACTCTCGACTGAAAGATTATTTTGAAAATTTTTAAATATAAAAATATGTAAAGAAAGGATAAACGAAGAAAATACGTCTATAAAGAACTGTCCGACATGATATTTGTAAGAGTTATTCATGACCAAATAAAACTTTTAGTGAAAAATGGGTGAAAATAGTTGTATTTAATTTTTTTTTAACCCTCTATATATTATTTCGAAAAGCTCGCTTGCTATGAAACTTCAAGTCCCATTATTCTTCGTGCCGATAAAGCAATAAAATATCGAAAACGTTAAATAGGAAAGCGTATAGTCGAAATTAGGTGCAGCGGTGACATTATACTTGATCATTTTTTTTTATAAAACGTTCGTTAGCGATTTTCTTCTATATCGGAGGGTTGAAACTTTTTTAGAATTATGATGGTACATCTGATATTTCTTTAATAGCAATATTTCATTATACAGGGTGTCCAGCTATTAAGGTATTAATCGTAAATTCCAATAATTTATGGTTTTGCTTAATTAATTTTGCAGAATTGCAAAAATCGTCGTTTTTCTCTCGACTGAAAGATTATTTTGAAAATTTTTAAATATAAAAATGTGTAAAGAAAGGATGAACGAAGAAAATACGTCTATAATGAACTGTCCGACATGATATTTGTAGGAGTTATTCATGACCAAATAAAACTTTTAGTGAAAAATGGGTGAAAATAGTTGTATTTAATTTTTTTTAACCCTCTATATATTAATTCGAAAAGCTCGCTTGCTATGAAACTTCAATTTCCATTATTCTAAGTGACGATAAAGCAATAAAATATCGAAAACGTTAAATAGGAAAGCGTATAGTCGAAATTTGATGTAGCGGTGACAGATGCATGTGTTTCCTAGGTCCAAAATTCAATCGTTAATAGTATTTTGGATATTTAAATCGACGAAAGCAATCTATGGTTTATGGGTTATGATCTGCTCTTTCCGATGACGTATATAACAATTCGATGAAATAATATTTTACCACATAAGAAGCAACAAAAATAATTTTGATGAAATCATCAACTTCAATTATTTCGCAAATTTCTCCCTTCTCTATTGCCTTTTTGTATGGTATGATGTATTGTGAAATATTAGTATTTGAAATAACCTATCCAACGGTTCAATCTCAGAGCTGATCTATCCGATCCACGTCGAATAATTCGTTATCGAAAATAACACTGCATTTACATGTTTTTCAACTTTTAAAAAATCAAAAACATCACTTCCCGACATTTTATTAAAAAACTCTCGCGACGAGTTTTTCTAAATAAGTTTCTTAATAACATCCTAGAATATGAACTAAATCGCTTAAGTTTTACGAGACCGGCAAGTCGTAGAAAGAAAATAATTAATTTTTTTACATTTTTTCCCTTTCTTGCTTCATAGCTTATTACCGGGACACCCTGTATAATGACGTACATCAGTTAAAGGTACCCCATATATACACCAAAATATACCCCAAAAGTTTCTTTGCTCCAACGTGGACGGTTTAGAAGAAATTCAATAAACGGTTTCAATGTTTTTCGGCCCTCCCATAAAAGCAATGTAAATGGGACTTTGCAGACCATTTTGAAAAACGAGAAAATTGTAGGAAATTTTCCATTTTGGGGACCGATAGGGGTCATTATCGAAAGACGAGATCCCATACAATGTGTTCCATGTCATATCCAACTTCAAATCGGTAAATTAATTTCAGGATCTCGCTAAGAAAACGGCTATTTTGGGCCATTTTCAGCCATTTTGGACATTTCACCAACATACACTGGATATCTTTTCCTGATACACTATCTTAATATATTATTCAACAAAATATGACTAGAATTTCCCTATTACAATGTGATGAAAGTTTACACTTTTCATTATTTAAACCAGCCGAGATATTTAGATTTTGCTTGAATAAACAAATTGAAATAATGGTGGGTCTAATATGATGCTCATAGTACTTACAGGTTATTTATCCACTATATTCAATGAATTTTAACTAGATCTGGTACTTTATAGTTCCAGCTACACAAAACACAATAAGTAATCACTTCAAATTTAAATGTTTCTGGGAAAAAACACTTAACTTTATGAATTTTCCACAAAACAATGTCACTTCAATCGAATTAAAATGACAATTAACTTGTCCGTACCCGACTGTTTCCCTAGAAATCGATCCATGGCCTACTTGAACTTTTTTTTTTATAAAACGTTCGTTAGCGATTTTCTTCTATACCGGACGGTTGAAACTTTTATAGAATTATGATGGTACATCTGATATTTCTTTAGTAGCAATATTTCATTATACAGGGTGTCCAGCTATTAAGGTATTAATCGTAAATTCCAATAATTGATAGTTTTGCTTAAAGAATTTTGCAGAATTGCAAAAATCGTCGTTTTTCTCTCGACTGAAAGATTATTTTGAAAATTTTTAAATATAAAAATGTGTAAAGAAAGGATGAACGAAGAAAATACGTCTATAATGAACTGTCCGACATGATATTTGTAGGAGTTATTCATGACCAAATAAAACTTTTAGTGAAAAATGGGTGAAAATAGTTGTATTTAATTTTTTTTAACCCTCTATATATTAATTCGAAAAGCTCGCTTGCTATGAAACTTCAAGTCCCATTATTCTGCGTGCCGATAAAGCAATAAAATATCGAAAACGTTAAATAGGAAAGCGTATAGTCGAAATTAGGTGCAGCGGTGACATTATACTTGATCATTTTTTTTTATAAAACGTTCGTTAGCGATTTTCTTCTATACCGGAGGGTTGAAAATTTTTTAGAATTATGATGGTACATCTGATATTTCTTTAATAACAATATTTCATTATACAGGGTGTCCAGCTATTAAGGTATTAATCGTAAATTCCAATAATTTATAATTTTGCTTAAAGAATTTTGCAGAATTGCAAAAATCGTCGTTTTTCTCTCGACTGAAAGATTATTTTGAAAATTTTTAAATATAAAAATATGTAAAGAAAGGATAAACGAAGAAAATACGTCTATAAAGAACTGTCCGACATGATATTTGTAGGAGTTATTCATGACCAAATAAAACTTTTAGTGAAAAATGGGTGAAAATAGTTGTATTTAATTTTTTTTAACCCTCTATATATTATTTCGAAAAGCTCGCTTGCTATGAAACTTCAAGTCCCATTATTATTCGTGCCGATAAAGCAATAAAATATCGAAAACGTTAAATAGGAAAGCGTATAGTCGAAATTAGGTGCAGCGGTGACATTATACTTGATCATTTTTTTTTATAAAACGTTCGTTAGCGATTTTCTTCTATATCGGAGGGTTGAAACTTTTTTAGAATTATGATGGTACATCTGATATTTCTTTAATAGCAATATTTCATTATACAGGGTGTCCAGCTATTAAGGTATTAATCGTAAATTCCAATAATTTATAGTTTTGCTTAATTAATTTTGCAGAATTGCAAAAATCGTCGTTTTTCTCTCGACTGAAAGATTATTTTGAAAATTTTTAAATATAAAAATGTGTAAAGAAAGGATGAACGAAGAAAATACGTCTATAAAGAACTGTCCGACATGATATTTGTAGGAGTTATTCATGACCAAATAAAACTTTTAGTGAAAAATGGATGAAAATAGTTGTATTTAATTTTTTTAACCCTCTATATATTATTTCGAGAAGCTCGCTTGCTATGAAACTTCAAGTCCCATTATTCTTCGTGCCGATAATGCAATAAAATATCGAAAACGTTAAATAGGAAAGCGTATAGTCGAAATTAGGTGCAGCGGTGACATTATACTTGATCATTTTTTTTTATAAAACGTTCGTTAGCGATTTTCTTCTATACCGGAGGGTTGAAACTTTTTTAGAATTATGATGGTACATCTGATATTTCTTTAGTAGCAATATTTCATTATACAGGGTGTCCAGCTATTAAGGTATTAATCGTAAATTCCAATAATTGATAGTTTTGCTTAAAGAATTTTGCAGAATTGCAAAAATCGTCGTTTTTCTCTCGACTGAAAGATTATTTTGAAAATTTTTAAATATAAAAATGTGTAAAGAAAGGATGAACGAAGAAAATACGTCTATAATGAACTGTCCGACATGATATTTGTAGGAGTTATTCATGACCAAATAAAACTTTTAGTGAAAAATGGGTGAAAATAGTTGTATTTAATTTTTTTTAACCCTCTATATATTAATTCGAAAAGCTCGCTTGCTATGAAACTTCAAGTTCCATTATTCTAAGTGACGATAAAGCAATAAAATATCGAAAACGTTAAATAGGAAAGCGTATAGTCGAAATTTGATGTAGCGGTGACAGATGCATGTGTTTCCTAGGTCCAAAATTCAATCGTTAATAGTATTTTGGATATTTAAATCGAAGAAAGCAATCTATGGTTTATGGGTTATGATCTGCTCTTTCCGATGACGTATATAACAATTCGATGAAATAATATTTTACCACATAAGAAGCAACAAAAATAATTTTGATGAAATCATCAACTTCAATTATTTCGCAAATTTCTCCCTTCTCTATTGCCTTTTTGTATGGTATGATGTATTGTGAAATATTAGTATTTGAAATAACCTATCCAACGGTTCAATCTCAGAGCTGATCTATCCGACCCACGTCGAATAATTCGTTATCGAAAATAACACTGCATTTACATGTTTTTCAACTTTTAAAAAATCAAAAACATCACTTCCCGACATTTTATTAAAAAACTCTCGCGACGAGTTTTTCTAAATAAGTTTCTTAATAACATCCTAGAATATGAACTGAATCGCTTAAGTTTTACGAGACCGGCAAGTCGTAGAAAAAAAATAATTAATTTTTTTACATTTTTTCCCTTTCTTGCTTCATAGCTTATTACCGGGACACCCTGTATAATGACGTACATCAGATAAAGGTACCCCATATATACACCAAAATATACCCCAAAAGTTTCTTTGCTCCAACGTGGACGGTTTAGAAGAAATTCAATAAACGGTTTCAATGTTTTTCGGCCCTCCCATAAAAGCAATGTAAATGGGACTTTGCAGACCATTTTGAAAAACGAGAAAATTGTAGGAAATTTTCCATTTTGGGGACCGATAGGGATCATTATCGAAAGACGAGATCCCATACAATGTGTTCCATGTCATATCCAACTTCAAATCGGTAAATTAATTTCAGGATCTCGCTAAGAAACCGGCTATTTTGGGCCATTTTCAGCCATTTTGGACATTTCACCAACATACACTGGATATCTTTTCCTGATACACTACCTTAATATATTATTCAACAAAATATGACTAGAATTTCCCTATTACAATGTGATGAAAGTTTACACTTTTCATTATTTAAACCAGCCGAGATATTTAGATTTTGCTTGAATAAACAAATTGAAATAATGGTGGGTCTAATATGATGCTCATAGTACTTACAGGTTATTTATCCACTATATTCAATGAATTTTAACTAGATCTGGTACTTTATAGTTCCAGCTACACAAAACACAATAAGTAATCACTTCAAATTTAAATGTTTCTGGGAAAAAACACTTAACTTTATGAATTTTCCACAAAACAATGTCACTTCAATCGAATTAAAATGACAATTAACTTGTCCGTACCCGACTGTTTCCCTAGAAATCGATCCATGGCCTACTTGAATTTTTTTTTTTTATAAAACGTTCGTTAGCGATTTTCTTCTATACCGGAGGGTTGAAACTTTTTTAGAATTATGATGGTACATCTGATATTTCTTTAGTAGCAATATTTCATTATACAGGGTGTCCAGCTATTAAGGTATTAATCGTAAATTCCAATAATTTATAGTTTTGCTTAAAGAATTTTGCAGAATTGCAAAAATTGTCGTTTTTCTCTCGACTGAAAGATTATTTCGAAAATTTTTAAATATAAAAATGTGTAAAGAAATGACGAACAAAGAAAATACGTCTATAAAGAACTGTCCGACATGATATTTGTAGGAGTTATTCATGACCAAATAAAACTTTTAGTGAAAAATGGGTGAAAATAGTTGTATTTAATTTTTTTTAACCCTCTATATATTAATTCGAAAAGCTCGCTTGCTATGAAACTTCAAGTCCCATTATTCTGCGTGCCGATAAAGCAATAAAATATCGAAAACGTTAAATAGGAAAGCGTATAGTCGAAATTAGGTGCAGCGGTGACATTATACTTGATCATTTTTTTTTATAAAACGTTCGTTAGCGATTTTCTTCTATACCGGAGGGTTGAAACTTTTTTAGAATTATGATGGTACATCTGATATTTCTTTAATAACAATATTTCATTATACAGGGTGTCCAGCTATTAAGGTATTAATCGTAAATTCCAATAATTTATAATTTTGCTTAAAGAATTTTGCAGAATTGCAAAAATCGTCGTTTTTCTCTCGACTGAAAGATTATTTTGAAAATTTTTAAATATAAAAATATGTAAAGAAAGGATAAACGAAGAAAATACGTCTATAAAGAACTGTCCGACATGATATTTGTAAGAGTTATTCATGACCAAATAAAACTTTTAGTGAAAAATGGGTGAAAATAGTTGTATTTAATTTTTTTTTAACCCTCTATATATTATTTCGAAAAGCTCGCTTGCTATGAAACTTCAAGTCCCATTATTCTTCGTGCCGATAAAGCAATAAAATATCGAAAACGTTAAATAGGAAAGCGTATAGTCGAAATTAGGTGCAGCGGTGACATTATACTTGATCATTTTTTTTTATAAAACGTTCGTTAGCGATTTTCTTCTATATCGGAGGGTTGAAACTTTTTTAGAATTATGATGGTACATCTGATATTTCTTTAATAGCAATATTTCATTATACAGGGTGTCCAGCTATTAAGGTATTAATCGTAAATTCCAATAATTTATGGTTTTGCTTAATTAATTTTGCAGAATTGCAAAAATCGTCGTTTTTCTCTCGACTGAAAGATTATTTTGAAAATTTTTAAATATAAAAATGTGTAAAGAAAGGATGAACGAAGAAAATACGTCTATAAAGAACTGTCCGACATGATATTTGTAGGAGTTATTCATGACCAAATAAAACTTTTAGTGAAAAATGGATGAAAATAGTTGTATTTAATTTTTTTAACCCTCTCTATATATTATTTCGAGAAGCTCGCTTGCTATGAAACTTCAAGTCCCATTATTCTTCGTGCCGATAATGCAATAAAATATCGAAAACGTTAAATAGGAAAGCGTATAGTCGAAATTAGGTGCAGCGGTGACATTATACTTGATCATTTTTTTTTATAAAACGTTCGTTAGCGATTTTCTTCTATACCGGAGGGTTGAAACTTTTTTAGAATTATGATGGTACATCTGATATTTCTTTAGTAGCAATATTTCATTATACAGGGTGTCCAGCTATTAAGGTATTAATCGTAAATTCCAATAATTGATAGTTTTGCTTAAAGAATTTTGCAGAATTGCAAAAATCGTCGTTTTTCTCTCGACTGAAAGATTATTTTGAAAATTTTTAAATATAAAAATGTGTAAAGAAAGGATGAACGAAGAAAATACGTCTATAAAGAACTGTCCGACATGATATTTGTAGGAGTTATTCATGACCAAATAAAACTTTTAGTGAAAAATGGGTGAAAATAGTTGTATTTAATTTTTTTTAACCCTCTATATATTAATTCGAAAAGCTCGCTTGCTATGAAACTTCAAGTTCCATTATTCTAAGTGACGATAAAGCAATAAAATATCGAAAACGTTAAATAGGAAAGCGTATAGTCGAAATTTGATGTAGCGGTGACAGATGCATGTGTTTCCTAGGTCCAAAATTCAATCGTTAATAGTATTTTGGATATTTAAATCGAAGAAAGCAATCTATGGTTTATGGGTTATGATCTGCTCTTTCCGATGACGTATATAACAATTCGATGAAATAATATTTTACCACATAAGAAGCAACAAAAATAATTTTGATGAAATCATCAACTTCAATTATTTCGCAAATTTCTCCCTTCTCTATTGCCTTTTTGTATGGTATGATGTATTGTGAAATATTAGTATTTGAAATAACCTATCCAACGGTTCAATCTCAGAGCTGATCTATCCGACCCACGTCGAATAATTCGTTATCGAAAATAACACTGCATTTACATGTTTTTCAACTTTTAAAAAATCAAAAACATCACTTCCCGACATTTTATTAAAAAACTCTCGCGACGAGTTTTTCTAAATAAGTTTCCTAATAACATCCTAGAATATGAACTGAATCGCTTAAGTTTTACGAGACCGGCAAGTCGTAGAAAAAAAATAATTAATTTTTTTACATTTTTTCCCTTTCTTGCTTCATAGCTTATTACCGGGACACCCTGTATAATGACGTACATCAGATAAAGATACCCCATATATACACCAAAATATACCCCAAAAGTTTCTTTGCTCCAACGTGGACGGTTTAGAAGAAATTCAATAAACGGTTTCAATGTTTTTCGGCCCTCCCATAAAAGCAATGTAAATGGGACTTTGCAGACCATTTTGAAAAACGAGAAAATTGTAGGAAATTTTCCATTTTGGGGACCGATAGGGATCATTATCGAAAGACGAGATCCCATACAATGTGTTCCATGTCATATCCAACTTCAAATCGGTAAATTAATTTCACAATCTCGCTAAGAAAATGGCTATTTTGGGCCATTTTCAGCCATTTTGGACATTTCACCAACATACACTGGATATCTTTTCCTGATACACTATCTTAATATATTATTCAACAAAATATGACTAGAATTTCCCTATTACAATGTGATGAAAGTTTAAACTTTTCATTATTTAAACCAGCCGAGATATTTAGATTTTGCTTGAATAAACAAATTGAAATAATGGTGGGTCTAATATGATGCTCATAGTACTTACAGGTTATTGATCGACTATATCCAATGAATTTTAACTAGATCTGGTACGTTATAGTTCCAGCTACACAAAATACAATAAGTAATCACTTCAAATTTAAATGTATCTGGGAAAAAACACTTAACTTTATGAATTTTCCACAAAACAATGTCACTTCAATCGAATTAAAATGACAATTAACTTGTCCGTACCCGACTGTTTCCCTAGAAATCGATCCATGGCCTACTTGAACTTTTTTTTTTATAAAACGTTCGTTAGCGATTTTCTTCTATACCGGACGGTTGAAACTTTTATAGAATTATGATGGTACATCTGGTATTTCTTTAGTAGCAATATTTCATTATACAGGGTGTCCAGCTATTAAGGTATTAATCGTAAATTCCAATAATTTATAGTTTTGCTTAAAGAATTTTGCAGAATTGCAAAAATTGTCGTTCTTCTCTCGACTGAAAGATTATTTTGAAAATTTTTAAATATAAAAAGGGGTAAAGAAAGGATGAACGAAGAAAATACGTCTATAAAGAACTGTCCGACATGATATTTGTAGAAGTTATTCATGACCAAATAAAGCTTTTAGTGAAAATTGGGTGAAAATAGTTGTATTTAATTTTTTTTAACCCTCTATATATTAATTCAAAGAGCTCGCTTGCTATGAAACTTCAAGTCCCATTATTCTGCGTGCAGATAAAGCAATAAAATATCGAAAACGTTAAATAGGAAAGCGTATAGTCGAAATTTGGTGTAGGGGTGACAGATGCATGTGTTTCCTAGATCCAAAATTCAATCGTTAATAGTATTTTGGATATTTAAATCGAAGAAAGCAACCTATGGTTTATGGGTTATGATGTGCTCTTTCCGATGACCTATATAATATTTCGATGAAATAATATTTTACCCCATGAAAAGAAAAAAAAAATTTTGACGAAATTATCAAGTTCAGTTTTTCGCAAATTTTTCCATTTTATAGGCCTTTCAGCATGATATTTTATGATGTATTGTGAAATATTAGTATTTGAGATGACCTATTCACCGGTTCAAACCCGGAGCCAATCTATGCTACTCAAGTCGATTAATTCATTATCGAAAATGACCCTGCATTGCCCATGATTTACAACATTAAAAAAATCAAAAAATTGACTTCCCGACATTTTATCAAAAAACTCTCGCGACGAGTTTTTCTAAATAAGTTTCTTGATAACATACTAGAATATAAACTGAATCGCTTAAGTTTTGCGAGACCGGCAAGTCGTAGAAAAAAATATTTAATTTTTTGCACATTTTCTGATTATTTCGTTTAATAATTTATGAACGGAACACCCTGTATAATGACGTACATCGGCTAAGGATCCGCCATATATACCAAAATATACCCAAAAAGTTTCATTGCTCCAACGTGGACGGTTTAGAAGAAATGAAATAAATTGTGTCAAGATCCACCATTTTTGCATGCTCCCATAAGCCCAATGTAAATAGGCCGTTGCAGACCATTTTGGAAATCGGGAAAATTGTAGGAAATTTTCCATTTTGGGCAACGATAGGGGTCATTATCGAAAGCCGAAATCCCATAGAATCTTTTCCATTCCATTTCCATCCTCGAATCGGTCAATTAACTTCAGGATCTCGCTAAGAAAAAGGCTATTTTTGCCCATTTCGGCCGAATTTTGACAGTCAACAAATTGGGTTAATTTTATTCCAAGGCATGCTCATTAACATCGACCAAGTGTGCAGATTTGCAAAAATTGGCCGTCCCAGCTCAGAAAAACGTCATTTTTCTCCCGATTGAAAGGAAATTTCAAAAATTTTGAAAAATAATAATATTTAGTGAAAATACGGACGGAAAGAATACGCCTATAAAGACCTCTCCGAAATGATATTTGTAGGAGTTATTCGTGACTAAACAGAACTTTTAATAAAAAAAAATTTGAGAAAATTTATAAAATATTATTTTTATCCGCCAAAGGATATTTTTGAATCAGGCAGTCGATGTGGAACGTAAAGGTAATTTATTCTTTTAAAGGATAGGCTAAAGAACGATCGAAAAAGTTACATACACTAGCGTACAGCCGGCTTTTAGTAAGAGGATGTCAAAATTAGTGATTATTGCTTAATCGATTATAGTCATTTTTGTATAAGAAATGAAGAAACTAAACTATGATTTCTAATCGTGTTCTGATGTGCTCCTTCCGATGACGTACATAACATTTCGATCAAATATTATTTTACCCAATAAAAAGCAAAAAAAAATTTTTACGAAATCATCAAGTTCAGTTTTTCGCAAATTTCTCCATTTTATAGGCCTTTTAGCATAATATGATGTATTGTTAAATATTAGTATTGAGATCAGCTATACACGGGTTCAAACCCGCATTCGATATATGCGACCCAAGTCGAATAATTCATTATCGAAAATGACCCTGCATTGCCCATGATTTACAACATTAAAAAAATCAAAAAATTGACTTCCCGACATTTTATTGAAAAAATCTCGCGACGAGTTTTTCTAAATAAGTTTCTTGATAACATACTAGAATATAAACTGAATCGCTTAAGTTTTACGAGACCGGCAAGTCGTAGAAAAAAATATTTAATTTTTTCACATTTTCTGATTATTTCGTTTAATAACTTATGAACGGAACACCCTCTATAATAACGTACATCGGCAAAGGATGCGCCATATATACCAAATTATACCCAAAAAGTTTCATTGCTCCAACGTGGACGGATTAGAAGAAATGAAATAAATTGTGTCAAGATGCACCGTTTTTGGACGCTCCCATAAGCCCAATGTAAATAGGTCGTTGCAGACCATTTTGGAAATCGGGAAAATGGTAGGAAATTTTCCATTTTGGGCAACGATAGGGGTCATTATCGAAAGCCGAAATCCCATAGAATCTTTTCCATACCATTTCCATCCTCAAATCGTTCAATTAACTTCAGGATCTCGCTAAGAAAATGGCTATTTTGGCCCATTTCAGCCGAATTTTGACAGTCAACAAATTGGGTTAATTTTATTCCAAGGCATGCTGATTAAAATGGACGAAGTGTGCAGATTTGCAAAAATTGGCCGTCCCAGCTCGGAAAAACGTCATTTTTCTCCCGATTGAAAGGAAATTTCAAAAATTTTTAAAAATAATAATGTTGAGAGAAAAGATGGACGGAAAGAATACACCTATAAAGAACTCTCCTAAATGATATTTGTAGGAGTTATTCGTGACTAAACAGAACTTTTAGTGAAAAATGGTTGAAAATAGATATACTTAATTTTTTTTTACCCTTTAGATCGTAATTCGAAACGCGCTCTTGGTATGAATCTTAAAGTACCATCATTCCGCGTGACGAAAAAGTAATAAAATATTGAATATGTTAAATAGGAAAGCGTATAGACGAAATTAAGTGTAGCGGTGACAAATTTTTACTTTTCCAAAAAACTAAAATTCAGTCGTTAATAGTAATTTCGGTATTTAAATCGAAGAAACGAAAATATACGTTTCTAATGTGGTCTACCTAGATCTTTCAGGTAACGTAAACTAAAATTCGATCAAAGGCCGTTTTTACCTTGAAAAAAATGAAAAACCGTCCATTTTTACCCCGAAATATCAACTTGTTCAGTATTTTCAAATTTTTCCCATCTTCTAATAACTTTAGGTATAGATAGATGTATTGATGGCACCTAGTTTTTGAGATGGGAAATCGAGAATTTAAAACCGCGAGACGCTCGGACGCACCCAGTTCGAGCTATTAGGTACCAAAAATGACCCTTTTTTGTCAAATTTCGACTTTCAAAAATTCTTTTAAATTACTTCTAATCGTCGTACGATACCCAATTTCAATAGGGTTCTGTAGCGACCGGTCCACTCCACACTCCGAAAATTTAAATCGAAAAAATTGAGTTTTGCGACTTGAAATGTGTCCCAACGGGAATCGCCGAAAAGTCGACTTTGACGCTTAATAACTTCGAAACGGTTCACCCTGTATATTTTAAAATTTGAGACAACACGCGCGCACTATCCAAAATTAAAACCAAAAAGTTTCATCGTTTCAACTCTGATAGTTTTCTCGCAAAAAAATCACAACCTCAAAAATGTCAAAAGATACGACGACGACGACGACAACGGACGAACTCAAGGTCACACGTAAGCCGTAATACATAGCATCCGAAGGGTGCTATGTAACTAGGGGGGCATAGCCCCCCTAGGCGCTCCGCGCGGGGCTCCGCGGACCCTCTTTTTGCGACAGATTCGCCTATATGTGTTTTGTTATTACCTAGATTTATCAACCGATTTGCGTGGATGCATCGAGAAGTTTGAATGCAGGTTGATGTTTTAATTGGTTGGCCACACTCCTGCGGACTGTGATGGGGGTACATAGCACCCAAATTCGTTAATTATAACATATGTGACCGTTTCACATTTTAAGGTACCAGCTATAACCGATTGCGAACAATCCGTTCACTATTTTACGTATCGAATAGAAAAAAATATGTCAAAAATGACAGCTGTCAAAAATAAACAAAATTTTCGGATTCCTTGCATTCGAATTACATAAAAACGATACCAAACTTGCGAAATTCCGTTGACCTTGTACATACTACTGACTTAGGAAACGTCAATTTGACAGCTGTCAAAAAATAGATAAAAATTTCGGATTCCTCATACTCAAATTATATCGAATCGACACCAAACTTTTGAAATTCTGTTAACCTTGCACTTATTCTTTACTAAGGAATCCTCAATTTGACAGCTGTCAAAAAATCTATAAAATTTTCGAATTACTTATTCCCCAAATTATATTAATCCCCAAGTATTTTCATTTTTAATTTTTTTTTAATTTCTAAATAATTCAATGCAAATGCCTTAAAAATTTGAAGAAATCGATATATTTCGATTTTATTCGAAAAGTATTATCTCTACGGTAACAATTGTATATATCGTAAAGATGCACTTTGATAAGGTCTACAAGAAAGTAATCTATAAAATTTTCTGTATCTACTATAGTTGTCGAGTTATTGAGCAAATCATGATTTCTATATTCTTGCAAATATCTCAAAAACGATTACATTTGAGAAAAAAAGTTTCGAACAAACAAAATATACTATTAAATTCTCTATCAGAAAGGAAATATACAAATTTTTCCTATTGGTTTAGATTACGGAGTTATTTAAGAAAAACTGAAAAATATCAAGAAATTTTGAAATTCTTAAAAATTCAAGAAAAAAAATTATTAAATATTCTTACATTTTATATAATATTTGATGTATACTGATAGAATAAATATATTATGTTTAGAAGGAAACCATTAGTGAGTTACAAAATGCGACAGATTCTCACTAGGCGCTAACCGCGCAGGGGCCTCCGGCATCCACCTACATGCGTTTTTGTTATTACCTAGCCGCTCCGCGGCAGGGCTCCGCCGTTCTCCTGTATGCGACAGATTCGTCTACATGTGTTATTATATTTTGTTATTATTACCTAAATTTGACCACCGATTTGGGTGGATGCACCGAGAAGCTTGAATGTAGGTTGATGCTTAAATTCGTTGGTCACACTCCTGCGGACTGTGATGGGGGTACATAGCACCCACATTCGTTCATTATAACATATGTGACCGTTTCACATTTGAAGAGATCAGCTACATCCGATTGCGAACGCTTCGCTTATTATATTACGTATCGAATAGAAAAAATATGTCAAAAATGACAGCTGTCAAAAAATAAACAACATATTCGGATACTTTATACTCAAATAAAGTTAATTTTCAGATTCCTTATTCGCAACTTATATAGAAACGATACCAAAATTGTAAAATTTTGTAAACCTTGCATCTAATTACCACCCAAGAAACGTAAAAATGCTTAAATTCGTTTTCCACACTACTGCGGATTGTGATGGGGGTACATAGCACCCAAAATCGTTCATTATATTGACTACTCATAAATTAATAAACATTTAGTTCCTACTTACATATTGTCCTTGTAGGCAAATTGGAATCGAAGTCTTGAAGCACGATAAATCACTTAAATAATAATGCATAGTTTTAAAGTTAATGATCGTTAAATACCGTCACTTACTGTGTATGTTAACTATTTACACGCTCAAACCATATACAAAATTTAATATAACACAAATCACAATTAATAATGTAGGGTTAGAATTGGTTAGATTATATTAAATGTCAACCGTCAGTATTTGAAATTTATCCCTTGAGCACAGATGATTTATAGGAATCAATTACTGACGGAAATATCACTTAAGGGACCTTCCGATTGGTTAGGTTATATTTTGATGATCTATTTGGAATCTTGTTTTGCACAGAGTAGTGCGTTGTTGCGCCAGAACGTAAAATTGTCGGTGAACATAATGGAAAATTAAGGGAATTTTGGGTTTGTTCACAAAGTGAAATGCGATACTTACCGAAATTAATTAAAAGATCGATAGGGTGTAATTATAATTCAGTATATTTAATTAATACCTAAAAAGTATATTGTAGGATATTAACGCGCAATTTAATTAATATTAATTTAAATGTTACAAATGTCACCATGAAACAATTATAATGGAGCGCCATCTAGTTGACGGTAGCGAATTAATCCCGTATTAAACGGCTTATTCTTTATTTAATTTTGGCGCGAATTCAACGGCATTCATTCCCTTTGCTTGCTAGTTATTATTTATATCAAATATAAATCATATTTTCTCAATTCATTTATTTTAAACAGCAATTATCATTGCTATAAAGGGTCTGGATTAGAATCATTTTTCCTTATTTATTTAAAACAGCAATTATTATTGCTATAGTGGTTGAATTGACAATAGAAACAGTAAGTATAATTACTTTTTATTCCTATAAAATTATTATTCTAAAGTATATTTAGTAGTTAAGTACAATTTGTAATTGTTATTAATATAGAAAACATTTTATTAATATTAATGGAAGTTACGGGTAGATAACCGTTAAGTTGAGCAAAGGTTTATAAATGCATGAAACTTATTCGTGATAATAATAGTGTTTAAGAAAATATCCAGTTATATTAACTAATATATTTTAGGAAACATGGCAGAAACGACCAAGGAATCGATAAAGCGACTAGAAATGGGAGTATACGAGTTAAGTAAGTAATAGAAATGTTGTTATATACATAAAATATTGTAAACTAATTCATATTACATGTTATTATCGATTTGTTATAGTATTATATATATAGTTGAATACCAGCAAATGAAGTAGACAAAATAAAATTATTCGGTAGTAATTCGAATTGTTGTAAATACTGAATTATTGTTGTTGATATATTATATATAGAGTTTAAGGTATGGGAACAATCGTGGATGAAATTGACACCATCCACGAATATCAAGTTGAAACAACAAAACTTGTTCAAATGTGAAGATAATATGTCAATGGCTCATTGCGTCTCGGAGGATTTGTACATGAATAAGGGTATAGCCAAGGAATTTAGGTAAATTAGAATATATATTTATAGAAAAATTACGTATTTATTAAATTATAACATCTCTTCTTACTAGAAACATATACGAAGAATTAAAAATATATACAAAACAATATGACCACTAAACTTAACAACTAGATACCTATAAGTAACTATATATTAATTCTTTCCACCGATATAGAACCGTTCATTATGATTGTTCAATAATGGTTCAGTAATAGCATACAATTTAATTATTTACTGTATCATATTAATTTGTTTTAGGAAGAGATTCAATAATATCGATACCTTAAAGGGCCAATGTAAGGGAATTGGGGAGGTGGCTTTTTTAAAGCATAATAATATATATATATATTATTTAGTATCAAAACACCGGTACTATGAAAAGCCCACCTATAGGTCAATGTATGACTGCCTAACTTCCCTAAAGAACTGTTTAGTACAGCATAAGGTACCTGTTTAATAAATATATATTGAATATAATTAGCAATAAGTTAAAAAAAAATTTAAATTGACAATTTTGAAATTTCCTAATATAATTCATATGTATAACGTTTAAAATTAATGAATTCAAAGATATTGATGATTGGACAATAATCTTATTATATTTTATCATGACTTAGCAGTAGATATAACATATAAATGCAGACTAATTTGAGTAACCAACATCAAATTTCAGGTATCAAAGCTGGCATTGCCAAAGATCGGGTGTGGACTAGACAAGTTATATTGGCCCAAAGTACAGTCCATGATTTTCTTAATATTCAAGAATTCAGAGGTTGAAGTGCTAATATGTATGTAAATTATTTATATAATATTAAAAATGAACAAAATGTTATATTATCTGTATAGTAAGTAATGTTAAGTTAGGGGGATTTCCAGAATGTAATATGTATCATTTCAAGTTTAAATGTAATACTGTACATGTAACAGAAGTATGAAAACAGTGGCGTGTAGGGCTATTGGCGAGGTCCACTTAAAAAAAACCAGCGCGCCGAAAACCGGAACCTCTTGGGTGGCGTGGAATCCGCACAAACTCCTTTGAATGACCTACAAGTAAATATAATTAAATTTTAGGTATCAAAGCTGGCATTTCCAAATACTGATTGTGGGCTTTATATCGACCCAAAATATAGGCTATGATATTAAATTTGTGATATTCGAAAGTAGAAGTATTAATATGCTTATAAAATTATTTACATAATGTTATAGCTCAATCGGCATAATTCATTCCACATCGCAGAGGACAGAATATAATCTTTAGTGTCATATAATGGTAATTCCATATTAACTGAGAAGGGACAGAATTTGGTATACAGATATCGTAAGAAAAACATAGAAGTTTATTTTATTTCGTAATGTGATAACAATATCACTTGAATATGTATTTAAGATTATAATGTTGGAAATTTACCAAATAGAAATTAAAGAAACAACAAAATTAATGTTAAATGTCAAAGTAGAAGCTCATTTGTATTGTCAGAATATAAATTATAACTTAAGTTAGATATGCAATTTTGTTGCAAAAATTAAGTTAGTTATCAGGTTTAACAAAATAAATAGTTATTAATTATAATAGAAGCAATTTCTTTATTTTTTTAATAAGTTCCTTATGAAATCAGAATTGTATTATGCTGTCCTAAGCAAAAACAGCACAAATGCGATTATTATATTTTCAAACAACTGATGTGTTTCAAAATATACAACATATAGTTGTCTTGTTATCTAGCTTTTTCACATATTTATATCATTGCTGTAATTATTATAGCAATCGTAGACGTTGCTTAAATTCATAATCATCCTTAATCCAATACAATAAAAAAAATTTTTTAAATGCAAACGATTCATTTGTATGAAATTGGTAGATTATCCTAATACAAGTAGTTACCATACACATAAACTGGCTTATCCCATTATTTGTGAATAAAATATTTCTTCTTTGATATAACATCATTTCTTGGTGAATATTTCGAGTTAATACATATTTCCAGCGTACATCAGTCTTTACTACTAGATATGTATCCTGAAATAATTAATTTAGTTTCAGTAATAATCGTAGTTCAAATTATCTATTTTGTGTTTAAAGAAGTGATTACAATCTTATTTAAATTTTGACTGCAGAATCTAGTCATTGAATTAATTGATTGATTGAAATTTGTTTCAATGGTTTCAATCATGTCTACATATAAAAGTGATAACATTGATTAAATAGAGTAAAAATATTTAAATACAAATAAATAAATAAAACGCAACATAATAAATATGTAAATTGTAAATAAAAAATATATATTTATAGGATTATTACCTGATGGATACATGTGAAATGTCTTCCAAGTTGATTAATATTGAATGTATGGGCTATTTGTATCCTCTTATGTGTTATTCTGTCTTATAGGGGTTCATAGTGGATTATATACAATCTTTTAGTTGAGAAATTGTCATACTTTCATCGTCTACGATAATACAACCAAACCAGTCATGTTATTACCAACAAAACATGAATATTTCCTGTGCTTACATATTCTTTGTTTGTTTTCAATTCAGTTTCGACAATTCCTTATTAAGTTTCATTAATATATTCGAGTTAAGGTAGCAAGTAGTTGATCATAAAATTAATTAATAATAATAAGAAATAATTTTATTTGTAATTCAGTTAAAATTAAAAATGTTTTGATTAATTTGCCGATAAATTAATATTTCATTCATATTATTAGTAAAGGGGAACTTGAATATTAACATTATAAACGTTTGGTAAGTTTGAGTTATTGAAACCAAGAACAACTTTTATGCTAATATTCCCTTCCCTTTTAATTGCTCATACCTTTCCAGGAGAAACAATATTACATTCTTCACAATTAGGATTGATAATTTTCGCATTTAATGAACGCTCCAATAGTATAAATTAGGACTGGTTTATGTTGCTTTGGTACTTCAACAATCAGAAAGTTACTTGCTTGTTCTTTCTACTACAACATATCAAAATTGTATTATTAGTTGTTATATAAACATTGATTGCTCATTATAATAATATATTTTGCTATGTCCTGACTTCTGACTTATACAGGACAATTATAATTTAATATGGAATAAATCAGGAACATGCAAAGGAACTGTGGTATTGTTGAAGGCTTATAGGAAAATTAGGTCCAAACAGGTCAGCTCTATCTGATGGATGTATGCAATAATTTTATCTTTTGGACCATCTATTTATGTGAGCAACATATGTCCTTTATTATAAATCAGAATTGGAAATTTATTTGTTCCCAATTATATATCAAATCTAACTTTTTTCTTACATCTTACAGACTCTCCATATTGTTTTTCAGTTTTTATTTAGCAAACAAATTTGTCTAATAAATATCAAGTTGATTTTAATTAATGTAATTTATTAAATTAAAATAACTAATAAAAAATTTATGTAAGGATGTAAATACTATGTATATTCATAGTCAAAATTTTAAAATTCAAATGGTACTATATTAGATTTAAAATTATATAGGTCTAATATTGTAAGCTAAGTCAGTTAAGTTTAAATAAATTTTATTTACTAGTTAAGAATCGATTAGAATGTCAAATAAATTGAAATTGTAAAATTTTTATTACACTAAGGTCGATATACCATCAATGAAGTGATTAATTTAGGGTTTGGGTTAATTTAAGAGTTAATGTGACTAAAAAAAATTAACGTGAGTTAAAAATAAACACTCACACTGTAAGCTGGAGCCTTCGAAAGGAACTCTCATTTAAAATTGTTTAAATAAGATATTTAAAGAACATCTCTATAACTTAACCATTAAGTATAAGTTATCAGCTATTGTACTTAATTTTATTGAAATATAATAGAATTATTAGGTAACGATTACAATAAACTTAACCATTTTTCAGTTACCGACCTATGTATTATTTATATAATTTGATGAAATGTTTGATGTTAAATTTAGTCTTAAACTATGATATATGTACATTTGAATGTAAAAGGGCATACTTACTATGACTGTTGGGAAATACCAACAATAAAATCGTTGTAGCCTTATAAATAGGACAATATTAGTTAAAAATGATTTTGCGGAATGTTAGAAATTTGTAGGTTAAGTTTAACGTCATAATATTTCGGCAGGAAATTGTGACACAGAGAAAAATACGATCGGTTTAGTATATTATATTAATTTACAATTTGTACTTATAAATTAATATATTGAAATTATTATATAGTAAGGATGTGATATGATATTAAAATAAATAGTAATAAATTAAGGTATATTAATAATTAGTATTAAAGAGTTAAAGGAGCAGTGGTGAGATTGGCATTTAAACGTTAGCGTCATCTAGTGGTAGGAAAGGAACTAAATTTGCCGCCTACTAGTTTTTATTATTCCATTTTGGCGCGATTTTTCTTGTTTTACAAAAATCTAGTTGGCTTTTTGTCTAAATCTTAAACGATAAAACAAATGAATGGTGTAAAGTGACGCCATTTCAACAAGAAATCATTCTAATTTTTTTCAACGAGCGTGCGAGTGTGAAATAAATTAAAAGTGTAATTATGGCAGAATTCAATAGTAAGTTACGTTATTATTATTAAAACTATAAGTATTATTGAACCTAAAGTTTCATTTAACAGTTAAGTACAATTTTCGATTATTAATATCGTATATAACGCATCGTTTTTTTAATTTTATCATAATATCTGAAGCTAAGCGTCATCTCCATATTTGCAAACCAAATATACCTATCTAATAAGAATATCATTTTATTATTCTGTAATTATATAATTAACATAATATGTATAATAAGTTAAATTCATTGTACAGGCAAGTTTGATAGTTTTAATAGAATACATTTCATCTTAATAGATTTAATGTGAACGTTAAAAGCATTCTGCAAAAAAAATCGTATTATAGCTTGCTGTTAATTTCAATAAATTCAAAATATTCATTTTGCTTAAGTTGTTATAAAGCAATAAAAGTATTGTTACTTATATAAAAATTGAATATAAGTAATTGCAATATTACAGTAACTAATTGTTTCTAAATTTTTAATTTAGATTTAGAAGTGGAACAATTGAAGGATTTACTCAAGGACCGAGATGAAGAAGCAGATCAGCTGAAACAAAAATATACGGCGTTATCGGGGGAACTCAGCGAATTAAGGGAGTTATTAAAAACTCTAAATGAAGATAAAGGTATATTGTTAATAATAATATATAGTAAAAATTCATATTTAAAGTCATATTTAAGGAGATGTTTGTGGGGTCCTTCAATATTTCTTTAAGTGGACTGTATATATTTCTTCTACCATGAATTAAACTACTTTGTTCCTTCTAAAATCTTATAATTCTACTTCTCCAAAAATATGACAACTTATCAGAATTTTACAAAAGCATGGTCGTCAATCAACAATAATAACAATTAAGAACACCAGCATATCAGAATAAACGTCGAATCCTAAATAATTGGTGGCGCAAGTGGGATGCCGGTGAGACCACAAGTCGCACTGACACACCAGTGACACATTAACATATTAATAAAATGTACAAGATGCAACATCCTCCCCCCCTTGAAGCGTAGCCTTCAAGTAATTACCTTCAAATGGTAAAGGACATAACTTTGTTATCGAACGTGTAAATATTCCATCCTTCGTTTTGATGCTTGCCATACGCACCTTTCCATCAGATCCGGGTATTACATTTATGATGCGAGCTATTACCCATTTAAGAGGCGGAACATTGTCTTCTTTAACAAGTACAATCATGTCTTTATCTAAATTCTTAGTGGGGTAAAACCACTTCGGTCTATTTTGAAGCCTAGTCAAATATTCCACTGACCACCGTTTCCAAAAGTTCTGTTTTATTTTTGTACATAACTGCCAGAAGTTTAATCTATTGTCAGGAATGTGCGATAAATCTTTTTCTGGATAGGATGTCAACGGTTCACCTATCAAAAAATGCGCAGGGTTAAGACAGCTTAAGTCTGACGGATGAGATGAAATAGGACACAACGGTCTAGAGTTTAAAATTGCCTCAATTTGTGCCAATATAGTGCTCATTTCCTCAAACGTTAACGTTAAGTTGCCCACTATTCGTCTTAAATGAAATTTTGTCGATTTTATACCTACCTCCCACAATCCCCCCCAATGAGGACTTATTGGCGGTATAAAACGCCATTCTACTTCTTTTTCAGACAAAAAAGTGTGAATAGTGCCTAACTTTTCCTTAGATTTGAAAAATAAATAAATTTCCCTTAGTACATTATTAGCCCCTTGAAAATTTGTCCCATTGTCGCTATATATAGTGGCAGGACAGCCCCTTCTAGCGATAAACCTTTTTAGAGTATGCAGAAAAGCATCAGTACTTAGACTGCTGACTAATTCAATATGGCATGCTTTCGATACCATGCATACAAATAGTGCAATGTATGCCTTACTAGTGGTTGAACTACAAAGCCTGGATTGTTTTATTATAAGAGGTCCACCGAAATCTATCCCAACCTTTAAAAATGGACGAGCAACCGATACTCTGTCTATTGGTAATGAACCCATTATTTGCGTTGCTGTTTTTGCACTAAACTTATGACAAACAACACATTTTTTTAAAACTGATTTTACTTGAACCATGCCATGAACTGGCCAATATCTTAAACGCAAATTAGCTAAAACAGCTTGCGGACCAGCGTGAAGAAGTTTCTTATGTTCTAATCTAATGAGTAAAGTAACAACATGATGCTTTAATGATAGTAAAATAGGAAACCTTTGATTATAATCAAGGTCTGTTTTAGCCAATCTACCATTAACCCTTAATAATCCATCTTTTCCCAAAAACGGGTTTAAACATCTTATACTACTATGCTTGAAGACAACTTCAAATTTATCAAGGTTATTCTCAAGGTTATTCAAATTTGAATGTAATTTTAAATACTCATATTCCTTTTGAAAACACTCGAACTGAACTAACTGAATCAACTTTAGTAATGCCTCATTCAATTCATTTACAGTTAGCTGCTCAGAATTCTGTATTCTTCTTACAAACCTTAAGCAATATGCCATAGACCTCTGTAAACGATTAAAATTAGAAAATCTTGACCAATCAATTAATGGTGTCGTCACTGTCTGAGTAAGAACAACCTTTCTTTCTTCTGGTAATGTTTCAACCTTTTGACATTCTGAATCAGGAAAAATTGTTTTTGCATCTAAAAGAAATGTTGGCCCGTGCCACCAAAGCTCATTTGATAAAATGTCCGAAGGGGACATACCTCGAGAAAGATAATCTGCAGGATTCTCCTTTGACCTTATGTGCTTCCATTTGCTATTGGTAGTAAGTTCTTGCACTTCAGAAACCCGATTTGCTACAAATGTAGCCCAACGATTTGGAAGAGAATCTAGCCAACACAATACAATACTTGAATCCGTCCACAAATAAACCTTGTTTATTTCTAACTCAATTACTGACAAAACCTTATGAACCAATCGTGACAACAATAGTGCTCCACATAATTCGTCATCAGCAGACAAAAATCGTTTGTTACTAACTTCTTCCAACTGCCAAAATTTTGGAATTACCTCCTCAACGTTCACTATGTTAGAGTGACAAAATAAATTTACATTCGTGTTATTGCTACTAGCATGAAAAGCACGACCTTTAGGTAAAGGAGACATGGGTGCACTCCCGCAAACCAACCAACCTAGCTGCGTGTCCTGTAAAACCGGTAACCCTGGTCCCAACCTTATTACTCCAGACCGCAATACCTGAAAATATAAATCAGCTGAAAGTAACATGTCAATCTCTGAAGGCCTATAATAAGATGGATCCGCCACCTTAATGTGATCTGGTAGTTTTATTTTACTTGTATCTACTAATACCTGAGGTAATTGACAGGTGATATTATCCAATACTGCACAACAAGCCTTAACCTTGAAGTTATTTACCTGTGATTCAACTGTTAGATTTACTATTTTATTAACCTGTGTTATGTTATTTGCTATTCCCCCAATTTTAAAAACAGTTTTTTGGCAATCAACATTTTTCAATTTTTGAAACAGCTTTGTAGTTATGAAATTAGTTTGAGAACCCGAATCTAATAATGCTCTTGCTTTTATTTTGTTCCCGTCCCCCATAATTAAATTCACTTGGGCAGTAGCCAGTAAAATCTGCGAACTTGAACCTGAAAAAGAAACAGCAGTTTGCTGTGTGTTGTCTTCTTGTGCTTTACCCATATTAATCCCATGGGACACCCCTAAATATTGGTCATTCGATATGCCCAAAAGTGTTCCCTGATTTCCTGAACCCGACCCTGAACCTGTATTACTTTGATACGAACTGCTTCGACTTTGATTAAATTCTTGTTCATTATTTTGAACCCCATCATTAGCATTCTGACTTCTACTACTAATATTTCCAAGGTTATTCCCATCCTGATGTAACATTGTATGATGCTTCCTACCACAAGTTTTACATCCTTTTTCTCGACATTTTAATACCCCATGCGTATTTCCCATACAATTATAACATAATCGACTAGTTTGTACAAAGACACGTTTCTCAGCTAACTTTAAGCCCAAAAATTTAAAACATTTAACTATATTGTGTCCTTCACGACTACAATAGCTACATTTTTGTTTGCCTTTACCTTCCAATCCTTCCTGCATCAACAATGACCTTGAAGTCGTTTCCCTTGAACTCAAATTCACAGGTTTAGACCCATCCACTTCAATGGCTTCAAGCGCGCCACACCTTTTTTCTAGGAACTGGAGAAAATCGTCAACATTTGGCAACGCCTGACTGCTATCCTTTTCCAACTCATATGCCTTACGAGTTTGAAAATCTAAATTTTGTGCAAACAGGAAAACTAAAAGCACATCCCACTTTTCTACCGGTAATTTAAGAGCCTTCAACGAATTTAAATGTTGTCTTATGTGTGTTAAAAATAACCTAAGTTGTTTGCCCGTTCCCTTACTAATAGAAGGTGAATCAAGCATAGCCTTTAAATGTGCGTTTATTACAACTAATTTATTATTGTACCTCTTTTTTAGTAAGTCCATAGCATTAGCGTAATTATCATTTGTCAACGGTAAGTCAGTGATTAAATTTAACGCCTCCCCTGACAACGCGCCCTTTAAATAAATAAATTTTTGTACATCGTCCAATGTATTGTTATTATCGATAATAGCCGTAAACAGATCTATGAAACTTTGCCAATCCTCGACTTTTCCCGAGAAGAATGGAATATTTAAACTTGGCAACCTTGCATTGCCTTGATTTCCTGAACCTCGCGCAGGAGACTGTTGCATGTTTGTACTAACCCGGGTTAAATCTGAAAGTTTTTTGATTTGAGTTTTAATTTTTGACCAAACCGATAAATATTTAGTTTCCACAACCTCCATATCTGTAGTCTCACCCTCATCCAACTCCTCAATTTTTAATTGCAATTTACAATAATCATCAAAAATTTTTAGTAAATAACTTTCCCTAGTAACATATGTATCAAGATCTGCCCTTAAATTATTTTCATTGTCTCTTACAAATGTCTCTATCCTAGTTATGCACCCTTTCAAGGTTGCCCTTTGTTTTTTCAGAACCTCTAAATCTGCCATAATGTCTAACTAATCAAATTCTTCACAATAGGTAACTTTTACCTAATACTAAGTACCTCAGTAATCAACAAATTTTTCAACAATCAACGAATCCCTATTGTTTCCACTAACTTTGACAGTCTCTACGATTTTCCAATTGTATACCTGAAAGTATCTACAGTTTTCCAGTTATACTCCTGAAATTCTTTACGGTTTATCCCAGTTACACTCCAGAAAATCTCAACTCAACATGCTGGAGAGCATCCCATATTCCCAAACTTTTGAAACTCTATCCTAGCCTTACTTGTGCCATCATACCATCCGGCTCGAAGGACCATTTGTGGGGTCCTTCAATATTTCTTTAAGTGGACTGTATATATTTCTTCTACCATGAATTAAACTACTTTGTTCCTTCTAAAATCTTATAATTCTACTTCTCCAAAAATATGACAACTTATCAGAATTTTACAAAAGCATGGTCGTCAATCAACAATAATAACAATTAAGAACACCAGCATATCAGAATAAACGTCGAATCCTAAATAATTGGTGGCGCAAGTGGGATGCCGGTGAGACCACAAGTCGCACTGACACACCAGTGACACATTAACATATTAATAAAATGTACAAGATGCAACAATGTTAATTATTTTATATAGAGACCTATATTGAATAAATATTTTCAATTATTAGACAGTCGGTTACTAATATTGAGGAGGTGGGGACCTGAATGTAGCAGATAAATTATTAAATGCATAATATATGTATAAGAAGTTTCAAAGAACATGTGTGATCGTTCGTGTGGTTGATTATTCTTATTCAAATATAAAAGACAAATAGGTCCTAGCAACATAAATTTTTCTTTTTAGTTGCTGATAAAAGGGTCGACGCTGCCACAAAAATAGCTGGAGAAAAAGAAGGTATAGTCCAATAACGTATAATATTCTATATTTAAGGAATTATATATTTTGTTTACAAATCGGCGGTTAAATATTATTATAATAACACTCCTGAATAGAATAATAGAATCTGGTAATTGGAAGTTAATTCAAGTTTCGTTTTAACTGGATACAATAATATTATAAAGAAGAAACAGAAAATGTAAATGATTGTATTTTGAGAAAGCACAGGAGGCAAAAGGAGAAAATTCAAGTCATTATAACTGGGGAATTACGAGAAATAAGGGAAATGTTAAGTATGTCGAGTAGTGATGGGGGAAGTACGCCAGTGGTTCTTGGCAATAATAACAGTGGTGATGGAATTAAATGTATATGCATGGTTAATATTAATATAGTAACAATGCATAGTTAAAGAAATATTAATTATACAAAATTATAGAATAAATATTTCGATTTATTATAAGATAGTCGGCTACTAATATTGAGGAGGTGGGGACCGTTGAACCAAATAATAACAAACTGTAGGGGAATAATTTGTAGTCAATAATTAAAGAAATATAATTTAAATATAATTTTACAAATCAGCGGTCATTATATTAATACTCAAAATGAAGTAGAGGAAATATTAATAAACGCATAATAAGGTTCACAGAACATGTGCGATCGTTCGTGTCGTCAATTATTCTTATCCAAATATACGACAAATAGTTCCTAGTAACATAAATTGTTGTTTTTAGTTGCTGATAATGAGGTCGCTGACCATCAGCCAGGCGGAGACAAAAAAGGTATAGTCAATAGCATTATAATAATAATAATAATAATAACCATAATTAAAGAACTATAAACTTACTTTTAACGATTAGTGGATATTATTATTATTATTACACTCCTGACGAGAGTATAGTAGAATCTTGTAATTGGAAGTTAATTCAAGATTCGTTTAAACCGAATAGAAGATTAATATAAAGAAGAAACATAAATTGTATGATTGTTTGAATTCGTAACATAGATTGTTATCTAAAAACATGTGCCATATCATCCGTATGGTGGTTCCTCATCCAAAAATAAGACAAAAAGGTCCTAGCAACATAAATATTTGATTTTAGATGCTGACAAAGAGGTTGCCGGCCAGCCAGGTGGAAATAAAACAGGTATAGTTAATAACATTATAATAACCATATTTAAAGAACTAGAAATTAATTTTTTAAAATTGGCGGTTAACTATTATTGACGAGAGTAGTAGAATCTTGTAATTGGAAGTTAATTCAAGTTTCGATTAAACCGGATAGAAGAATGATATAAAAAAGAACCATAAATTGTATGATTTTTTGAAATCGTAACATAAATAGTTATTTAAAAACATTTGCCATATTATTCAACAACAATTCGTAGTTAAGGAAATATAAATTAAATATATTATTACAAATCAACGGTCATTATAATAGCACTCAAGAATATGTAGAAGAATTATTATTAAAAGCATAATATAAAGAGTCTTAATGAACATGTGCGATCGTTTTTGTCGTTGATTATACTTATCCAAATATAAGATAAATAAATACAAGTAACATAAATTTTTTGTTTTTAGTTGCTGATAATGAGATTGCCGATAAGGCAGGCGGAGAAAAAAACGGTATAGTCAATGATATTATAATATTGATATTTAAAGAATTATAAATTTGCATTTAAAACTTGGCGATTAACTATATTATTATTACACTTCTGACGAGAGTAGTAGAAACTTGTAATTCAAAGTTAATTCAAGTTTCGATATAACCGGACTATAAATAAGAAACAGAAAATGTATGATTTTTTAAAATCGTAACATACATAATATTTTTTAAAAATGTGCCATATCATCCGTATGGTGGTTCCTCATCCAAAAATAAGACAAAAAGGTCCTAGCAACATAAATATTTGATTTTAGATGCTGATAAAGAGGTTGCCGGCCAGCCAGGTGGAAATAAAACAGGTATAGTTAATAACATTATAATAACCATATTTAAAGAACTAGAAATTAATTTTTTAAAATTGGCGGTTAACTATTATCATTACACTCCTAACGAGAGTAGTAGAATCTTGTAATTGAAAGTTAATTCAAGTTTCGGTTAAACCGAATAGAAGAATAATATAAAAAAGAAACATAAATTGTATGATTTATTTGAAATCGTAACATACATTGCTATTTAAAATCATGTGCCATATCATCCGTATGGTGGTTCCTCATCCAAAAATAAGATAAATAGGTCCTAGCAACATAAATATTTGATTTTAGATGCTGACAAAGAGGTTGCCGGCCAGCCAGGGGGAAATAAAACAGGTATAGTTAATAACATTATAATAACCATATTTAAAGAACTAGAAATTAATTTTTTTAAATTGGCGGTTAACTATTATAATTACACTCCTAACGAGAGTAGTAGAATCTTGTAATTGGAAGTTAATTCAAGTTTCGTTTAAAACGGATAGAAGATTAATATAAAAAAAGAAACATAAAGTGTATGATTTATTTGAAATCGTAACATACATTGTTATTTAAAAACATGTGCCATATCATTCGTATGGTAGTTCCTTATCCGAAATTAAGACAAATAGTCCCTATCAAAATTGGTTCGAAATACTTTTCTATTAACGATAATTGTTAAAAAAAGTTTAAATAACGATTAAAATTCTCTCTGATACAAAAACGAGGAATTTGTCGAATTTTGCATTATTAGATCGTGCTTGATCGCACGCATGCTCCTAGTAAAATATACGCTACTTTAGGTATTTTCCATAACACAATTTTTTAATTATTACCTAACCAGTTTGTAAAAATGATCATTTTTAGAATAGTAAGAAGTGGAAGATAATTTGGAGGTTTTGTTTAAATTAATTAAAAGTCAATATGAGAGTCAAATTATGTATATTTTTTTTTGTAAAATACCATTAAAAAAAAACTAACAATACAATATTAAACCAACAAAATAATATATATTATAGTAAACTACAATCGAAACATAACATAATATAAACTTTTATACAAAAAGGCAAATGTGTTACAACCTAATAAGAATAATGAAAAATAGATAGTTAAAACAATATGTATTAAATATATATTTACAAAGCATCAGTAGTATTAGACTAACCAGCTATTAATTTAAGTTTTCTTTGAACAGGACAGCAGCCTAGGGGGGACGGGAATAGCGGGGGAAACTGGATAAATTGGCATAGGGGGAATCAGAATGGGTATGTAGGAGGGAGAGGAGGAAGAGGGGGGAGAGGAGGAAGAGGGGGGAGAGGTGGAAGGGGAAATTCAACAAATGGATTTAGGGGGAGTGAAAATGGAGATACAAGCGGGATAGGAGGAAGGGGAGGAATAGGGGGAAGAGGAGGAAGGGGAAGAGGAGGTAAATTATTAAAATCCTAATGTAAAATTAATATTTGTTTATAGTTCAGATTCCTTATTCTAATTCTATTATTTTTTTTAATATGTATTATTTTTTACAGGAAAGAAATTATTGAAGTACGCCCTCAGGCAATATCTTCATTTTGCGTACAAAAATTCTTAGTTATATTTAATAATTAAAATTATATATTAATTATTAAATATTATATATAAATTAATTAAATTATTCATTTTTACTTATTTTGTTTCATTAAGTGCTTAATTCTTGTCATCTAAACTTATCGTTACTCGATACAGTGGCGCCTTATGGGCGAAAATTTAAAGTAAAACTTGAACTGCTTTAATTTTACATAATTCATTACGAATTGAAATTAATAAGTAATACAGCAATCTAGTACTAATAGTTACATAATTCCTAATATACAGGGTGTCCGGGAACATGTGGGAAATCTTTCGGATATGAAGAAAACACGTGAAAAATATACTATAGGTTCATATAAACTTCTTTTGTATCGGCCTCCTCTTCGGAGATATGGGCTCCCAAAGAGCACCAATGGAATCAAGTTTTTTACACATAATTATTAAACCACCTGGTATATGTCAATTATTTTTTAATATGATGTATACCAGGTAAGACCTGTCAAATTACTATCCAAGAAACTGTTGTGAATTACTCACAGTTGCAGGGATGGACTAGCTGTAATACTCATGGGTCCATTTTTTTTACGCCCTGTATGATACGAACTTTGGACAATGTTTTTTACATACCTTTAACTATTGGCTAAAAATTAAGTACTCTTCATTCATATCGCTAATCCTAACCGTTTTTGAGAATAAAATAATTATGTGTAAAAAACTTGATTCCATTGGTACTCTTTGGGAGCCCATATTTCCAGAGAGGAGGCCCATACGAAAGAAGTTTATATGAACCTATAGTATTTTTTTAACGTGTTTTCTTCATATCCGGGAGATTTCCCACATGGTTCTGGACACTCTGTATAGAATTACTATATAGGTTACTATTTTTTCTTTTCCTAAAATTAATTTAATATCCTGTTATTAATATGTTTAATTGATTTTCTGTTAATGCAGAAATTGTTTTATTAATGACATTTAACAAGACACCTATCGTAGAATCAACAGTGTATTGAAATAATAATAACAATTGCATACCTCTTTCCTGCAGATTTAAAGTCAAATATTCTTTTAGCGCTGAATGCAAATATTGTGGGTTTAATTAGCCTATTTTGGTTCACAAAATGGCAGCTACGAACCAAAGAATGTTGAGTAGGGCCCTATCTTCTCATCAAAAAAACAAATAATTTTGTAAAGCAAGCATTAACATAATAATTGGGTTTGTTCGGGTTTGCTTTATATGGTAATGCATATGTAATAGGTAATTATCTAATAAATGATATCCAGACGTTCTTTCCTTCCTTCTTCACAGGGAATGTAAAAAACTTGCAAATTTTCTGTTCACCATATAATGCTTACAATTAGGTACAAAACATATAACCATTGTTACAGATCTTGATTCTAGAACAAAAAATAATTCAAGATAATATAATAGAATGGATATATGTGATGTTGCATAAATGCAATACAATTATTTTTTTTTTACAAAAACAAACAATTTAAATGTCCCTAACATTAACATAATCATGTTCAGGTGATGGTTAGAAATTATCAGCAAATACTTATCTGAATCTGTAGCTGAAAATGGATCAGTAATAACTCTCTTGGTCATCAACTGTCAGGTTACTACTGATGGTTCTCTTCCTAAAAATAATTTAATACCCTCTGTTAATAATATGTTTATTTGAAATTCTAATAATACAGAATTTACTTTATTAATGACATTTAACAAATGTTTAACAAACTTCCTACTACAGAATCAACAGTGTTGAAGTAATAACAATAGCATACTTCTTTCCTGCAGATTTAAAGTCAAATTTTCTTTTAGCGCTAAATTCAAATATTGTGGGTCTATTTGGCCTGTGGCTTGGTTCACAAAATGGCACCTACAAACCAAAGAATGTTGAGGTTTCCTATTTTCTCGTCTAAAATCACAAATAATTTTGTAAAGCAAGCATTAACATAATAATTGGATTTGTTTGGGTTTCCTTTACATGGTAATGCATATGTAATACGTAATTACCTAATTAATGATATCCAGACTCTTTGCTTCCTTTTTTACAGGGAATGTAAAAAACATACAAATATTCTGTTGACCATATAATGCTTACAAAATTTCTGTTCACCATAATGCTTACAATTAAGTAATAGATTTTTATTCTAGAACAAAAAATAATTCAAGCTATAGGGTGAATATATTTGATATTGGATAAATACAATACAATAAATTTCATTTACAAAAAAATTACAATTTAAATCTGCCTAACATTAACATAATCAAGTTAAGGTGGCGGTTAGAAATTATCAGCAAATACTTACCTGAATCTGTAGCTGAAAATGGATAAGTAATAACTCTCTTGGTCATCAACTGTCATGTTACTACTGATGGTTCTCTTCCTAAAAATAATTTAATACTCTCTGTTAATAATATGTTTAGTTGAAATTCTAATAATGCAGAAATTGTTTTATTAATGACATTTAACAAAACACCTATTGTAGAATCAACAGTGTATTGAAGTAATAATAACAATTATTGCATACCTCTTTCTTGCAGATTTAAAGTCAAATATTCTTTTAGCGCTGAATGCAAATATTGTGGGTTTATTTAGCCTATCTTGGTTCACAAAATGGCAACTACGAACCAAAGAATGTTGAAAGGGCCCTATCTTCTCATCTAAAAAACAAATAATTTTGTAAAGCAAGCATTAACATAATAATTGGGTGTATCCAATAATTGTAAATGATAGCAGTATACATATGTAATAGGTAATTACTTCATTAGTGATATCCAAACTTTCTTTCCTTCCTTCTTTACAGGGAATGTAAAAAACTTGCAAATTTTCTGTTTACCATATAATCCTTACAATTAGGTACAAAACATATATCCATTGTTACAGATTTGGATTCTAGAACAAAAAATAATTCAAGCTATAAGGTGGATATATTTGATATTGGATAAATACAATACAATAATTTTCATTTACACAACAATAACAATTTAAAACTCCCTAACAATAACATCACCATGTTCAGGTGGCGATTAGAAATTATCAGCAAATAGGTTTGTAATATTTCTGGCAAATACTTACCTAAATTTGTAGCTGAAAATGGATCCGTAATAACACTTAAGTACAAATAATATGGATAATAATAATAATATGTTTTTGAACATTTATAAATGTTTACCGATGTCAGTTTGGAAAAGTTTTTAAAAGTTTGACGTTTGTGACGTCAGCAATTAAGCCGCACAGAGAATTTATAAAGTTGGCATTTCCGATTGGCACACTATTTGATGTTTCGATTTTCATTATAATTTTTATTAAAAATCAAAACAACACACATTGTTTTCCTGTCTAAGGGTTTCCTTAATAATTTTATTATGGAATTTCATCGAGTTAAGACTGAAAAGATAAGACAAGAATATATGTAAGCATAGGCGTAACTAGAGGGGGGGCCAGGTGGGCTATGCCCACCCCAGAATTTCCGAAGTTCGAAGCCATACATACGTCATAGTGACACTTGCCATTAAAATCCTACGCGACTAAGGGCCAGGCCCCCCCTACAAAATCATTCTAGTTACGCCAATGTATGTAAGTTGACGAGCGAACTTATTACGATCGTTACAGTGGAGAATCTCGATTTGCACAGAGTAGAGCGCTGACGTCTTGTTTAACAGAAGAGTAATAGGAATTTAGGGGTTGTAAGTACGAGAAGAAATGGGATACGTAACGAACTTATATAATAATATCTATTGTTTATTATCGATCAGTTATTATTCATTGTTGGTTCGCAATGTATAATTACAACAAACTCAACTTTCTCCTAGAAATTTTTGAATTCTGCACGTGAGAACACAGGCATTTGTATTAACTTTGTAGGCTACAATTAATAATTAGGCAATCCAAATCACATGACCTTCCATCTGACAATATTGACTTAAGGCAAACGGAATAAACAAACTTATTGTTTGCACTAATTTAGCTAGCTTTATTACCATTCTTTGAAGTTTAAATATTAAAAATAGTAATAATAGTTAGTGCTTTTAAAACCATTCAATTGTGAAAACGTACCAGTGTGATTTTTTTATCACGCGGAGTTCATATTTGAAAAAATTATTGCTAGAATGCTCAGATGTGCACCAGAGGTATGTTTGTTTACATTTCGATTATATTTTCAAATATGATAGCCATAAGAATTTATCTCATTTAAATAGTAAAATTATATACTTTAATTTCATATTCAAATTACATAAATTTATAATTTGTTGTAGATATGTAATGAAGTGGAAGGTGATAAAGGAAATGGATATTTTTACCACGGCAGTTGTTGATTTGAACCACATTTCCATTTTTACACACATGAGCAGATGAAAGACTACAAAAGCCTCGAAGTTCATTAATATTTTTCAGTCAGTTTTGTTATATATCTTGGAATGAAGGCTGTAATTGCGTTTTATGTTATGGTTGGAAAGGTAATTATTTTTGTTTACTTCTTGATATCTACTGGAAGAATGACCAACCTTTTTATAAGATCTTTCACCTTTGAACTAAATATATTGAAAAGGTGTCACTAATTTTTCACAATGCAATACTTTATGTTAATGTATATAATTATCTTTTTCAGACAAGACCTTCACAAGAAGCCAGAGCTAAACCAATTTTTGCTGTGGAATAGATCAACAGAAATAATGGTACGATTGTTTGTACCGATGTACCTGTTCTTATTGTCTATAGCAGTGCCCATTAGCCCGATTGCAAAAATGGACTTCGGTACAGTTTGGGGTCCGTTACAATTTGTGGTCGATTGCAAAAATGGACTTTGATACAGTTTCTGGTCCGTTAAGACAGAGGTGGCTTACCGTCAGTGTTCAAAGGGATGACGAATTTATTCAAATATTAACTCAAAACATTTTTTTAATTGTTTTTATTGAATAATAATTTGTTTCCATATTTGCTATTTGGTCAATACATATATTATTTATATTAAATATATTGTTTTATTTATATCGACACAAGTGGATGAAGGGTCTATGTGATATTTTCGAAAAAATTGAGTGTTTTACATGGATGAAGGATTTATGTACATAGAATTCGTTACAACTACATTCAATATTTTTCTAATGATAAATAACAGATATACAAGTTGATGAAGGATAATATTTACATGGTGATCATACCAAACAAAAAAACTTCAGAGTCGATTTTCTCTAAATCATATTGATGTTATATAGCCCCTTCAGCCACTTGTGTCTTCAATGCGCATCAAACATTTAAATATAAATACTTATACTAATTATCATTATTTAACATCAATGATTTTAGTAGTATTAGACTAATATAGGGGGAGTGAAAATGGAGATGAAGGCGGGAGAGGGGGGGGGGGGGGAGGAGGAGGAAGGGGGAAACTGGATAAATGGGTATAGGGGGAGTGAGAATGGTGATGCAAGCGGGAGAGGAGAAAGGGGAAGAAGAAGAAAAGATAAATTATTAAAATTCTAATATAATTTTAATATTTGTTTATTGTTCAGTTTCCTTATTCTAATAATATTTATTAATATGTATTATTCTTTACAAGAAAAAAATTATTGA
Source organism: Barypeithes pellucidus (assembly GCA_963991005.1). Lineage (NCBI taxonomy): Eukaryota > Metazoa > Arthropoda > Insecta > Coleoptera > Curculionidae > Barypeithes > Barypeithes pellucidus. Next base: position 37,087,658 of record OZ022565.1, on the reverse strand, counting down.
AGTATGCCCCGAGGCAGTATCTTCATTTCGCCTATAATAATTCCTAGATATTTAGTAATAAAAATTATATAATATTCAATATAAATCATTAATTTTTACGTAATTTGCTTTATTAAGTGCTAAATTGATGTAATCTAAACTTATAGTTACTCGATACAGTGGCGCCTTATGGGCGAAAATTTAGAGGAATAGTTGAACTGCTTTAATTTTACATAATTCATTACGATATCAAATTAATAAGTAAGACAGCAAGCTACTACTAATGGTTACATAAATCCTAATATGTACAATTACTATTAGATTACATTTCAGATCTCTTACCCTAATAATTATTATTAATATGTTTTTTTCTTTATAGGAATAGAAAGAAGTGACATTGCTTTTCGCATACAGCAATATGCAATAAGAATTTTTTTTGAGTACACTTACATGCAATGATAAAAATAACAATTAAAATAAGAACTAGATTTACATAAATTGTCTTATTTAGTCTTAAATGGTTACTCGATAAAGTGGCGTTTGGTGGGCGATAATATCGGTTACTATTGTTTTTCTTCCTAAAATTAATTTAATACCCTGTTAATAATAATATGTTTAATTCATTTTCTATTAATGCAGACATTGTTTTATTAATGACTGTTAACAAATGTTTAACAAAACGCCTATTATAGAATTAACAGTAGATTGAACTAATAACAATATCATACCTCTTTCCTGCAGATTTAAAGCCAAATTTTCATTTAGCGTTGAATTCAAATATTGTGGATCTATTTGGTCTGTTTTGGTACACAATATGGCAACAGCGAACCAAAGAATGTTGAGCAGGTTCAATATCTTCTTGCCTAAGAAACAAATTATTTTGTAAAGCAAGCATTAACATAATAATTGGGTTTGTTCAGGTTTGTATTATATGGTAATGCATATGTAATACGTAATTACCTAATTAGTGATATTCAGACTTTTTGCTTCCTTTTTTACAGGGAATGTAAAAAAACCTTACAAATTTTCTGTCCAACATTATAATGCTTACAAAATTCCTGTTCACCATAATGTTTACAAGATTTCTGTTCATCATAATTCTTACAATTAAGTTATAGATCTTGATTAGTTTTACCACCACATATAATGTGATTGTTATAAAAATGACCCCTACCTAGGGTAGCCGGTTAAATGAATGTTTAAAAAATGGAATAAATTTGATTAATTAATAATTACTGTGAATAATAGAAATGTAACATTTTTTTAACGTTCACTTGGATGGGGATTGGCTCTACCTTACAATGTCAATTTAAACAAATATGAACAAACACCAACTAATCGGTAAATGATAGTTACAAAATATATAAGCATCGACATAATAACATATAACTAGAGAGAACATTCCCAGTTACAAAATAACTCTTAGTATGAGTCACCTTAATCTGCAATCATCTAAAATAAGTAAAATTTTAATATAGTTTTAACAATAGAATATAAGCTGTTTGTGTTTTCACCCATTGCTAATAAGTTTTATAGGGAATATAAACATTTAAATATTGAATAAAATAAAATGACTTTTTAAGCCAAATGTATAACGGTATAAGACTTACTAATTAACATAATAACATTAATAAACATTACATTCCATTATTTTTATTAATAATAACTACTGTCTGTATTGTTGGAAACATAACAGGATAAACCTTATCGAAAGTATAATTCCACTTGGAGTCGGAATATTGAACTAAAAAGTAATATAGAATAATTATTGTATTTAATAAGATCCTTACGTTTATAAGATAAAGTTATTGATGTAGATAATACTCTAAGTGTTCTTATCTTACCGATTAATCTAAATTGATACAGCAGTAAGCGACGTGAGTGCCAAAATGATATCCCCATAAATCATCAATAAACAACATACATCTCGCATCGATAATTCTAAATGGAACCTCTGATTTTCATATTCTTTGAAGTTAGTGTAGGGATTTATTCAAAAATTGGAAGACCAACATCCCAATTGTAGTTGAATCTATTAAATTTCAAAAAATTAAAGGTATAGAAAAAAGTCGATTACTAGTTAATTTTTAAAGGGGGAATTACATAAACACGTCAACGAGCAACACAGAACACTTCTTTTTAAATTAATAATTATCTTATATTAAATAAAATCATTTTCTTATAAACACCATCTGTAATAATATCCCATAAATGATGCTAATTTGTTTCATAAGAAAAAAATATTAATACAGAACCTAAAATAACTTGCTTATCAGTTGCGATTGTCAAAATTACCAAAATATGGTTAATTGTGTACTGTCTCAATATGCAAAGTAATAATATAGTGTGTTTCATTAAATGAATAATAAATTGTTCATTTCTTACCAATTATTTGAAACAGAAGTAATCCATAATGTTTAAATGGTCACTACCATATGGATCAACTCATCAAAGCAAACGAATTACGAGTCACTTCTTTATAACATTGTGGATAGAAATTGAAGTTCTTATCTGTATATAATTAGCTTTGTTCCAAGGAAACTAGCCAATAAATTTGACTTTCACGACTTCGGCTAATTGGAGGGATAATTGAATCTATAAATAAATATATATATACAGGGTGTCCATAACTAATGGTACACAGGAAATCTGCAGATTTCTTGGGTAAAAATACTGCGATTTGGTCATACATAGTTTAATTCAATAGCTGGTAATAACCGAGACACAGGGTGTCCAAGTAAAAATTTAATTTTCAATTTTCCTAAATAACTTATTTCTGAATCAATATTTTTGCATAACATGTTCCTTTGTCAGCATGGTGGGTGTTTTTAAGGAGATTTTGAAGATACTGTTATCAAAAATTAAACTAAAAATACCGCGACATAACTTGTTTTCTAACAGAGAAATGCGAGACATGGTATGTTTATACGCACAAGAAAATTGTAACAGATGCGGGGCACATCGGTGATATTTGGAAATATATCCAAATAGAAGGCAGAAAGATTTTGAAATTTTTAGAAGCCTATACTACATACTGGGAGAAACAGGATCCTTGCGTCCAAAACGTAATAGTGGAGGATCATGTTTCTCCCAGTTTGTCATATAGGCTTCTAAACATTTTAAAATCTTGCTGCCTTCTATTTGGATACATTTCCAAATACCGCCGATGTGCCCCCCCCCCCCCCCCCCTCCCTCTCCGTTAAAACTTTCTTGTGCGTAATATCATGTCTCGCATTTCTCTGTTAGAAAACAAGTTATGTCACGGCATTTTTAGTTTAATTTTTGTTAACAGTATCTTCAAAAACTCCTTAAAAACACCCACAATGCTGACAAATGAAAATAAACTTTGACAGAAATGAGGTTTCAAAGTGCCTTCATTGTATTTTTTTTACCAAAGCCTACTGTGACAAATTTCACATTTACAAATCAAAATTTAAATGGCGCATTAGAAATTGCAATTGAAAATATCTCGAAAACGGTTAGTCGGAGCGACATTTACAAAGTATACCTTTATTGCTTAAATATGACGAAAAAACTGTTATTTTTAATAAAAATATAATTATACTAAGGCACAAATAATAAGTTACATTCCTTTTTATGTATCCAGAGTACCGCAGAGAGCGCCCCCTATAATCTACATCAAAATTATTAACAAATTCAATTTACTTTCCCCAAGAAAACCCTAGTCACAAAATGTTATGCAAAAATATTGATTCAGAAATAAGTTATTTAGGAAAATTGAAAATTAAATTTTTACTTGGACACCCTGTATCTCGGTTATTACCAAACTAAGTATGGCCAAATCGCAGTATTTTTACCCAAGGAATCTGCAGTTTTCCTGTGTACCATTAGTTATGGGACACCCTGTATATATTAAAAAAACAGAAGGTATTCTCCATAATAGTCTAAGTTACCTTACAACTTTAATTATGACATTAATGAATTTGATTTTTTCTTTGTTATGGTTGGATGCGCACTATTCAAGATAGATCAGCAAAACTACCTTATATTTAAGTATAAAATATTATTTTACTAGTAAAGTGTTTTAAAAACCTTCCAGCCATGCAAGCAAACAACATGAAATTAAGGGAAACATAATATTTGTATAGTACAGAAACGCATGTAGGCTCTTAATATAATATTGATATTCACAAATTTTAAAAATTCTCAATGAAGAATAACAACTCAAAACTATAATAGTTTTTAAAAATTTATATAGTGGAGAATTTCAGTATACCAAAAAAAAATAATCAACAATTCTAATAATATATAATAATATTTATGGTTATTGTAAATTGATTTCCGCACAGTGCGCAAAGTTATGGTTGTTTTGGATAAAACAAATAATAAAAAATTATAAGAAAATATTAATTTTAAATTGACCCTTGACAGCTCAATGTTGAAATTGCAGCTAAAGCCATTACCCGGATTAATATTTAAGAAAAATCACATTATTTATGGAAAAAGTTTACCTTAACAACATAATTTAAACGTAACAAATTATTATCGATATGTATCCTCTTCAGTTATCATTAATATAAGAATGAATCATTAGCTCAATTCGTTGGGCAACTCCATTGAGCCATGTATCTAAAAATCAAACCTAAATTATTAAGTAATAGAACTACATGACTATTGCATACCCTTATTATCGGTCATATTTGATAATATTAATCGTACATCCACGTTCCAATTCCTGCGAAGCAATAGCAACCCTTCTAAATGAAGTAATAAGTGAGGCAACTTTTCTATATAATACTTAAAACTAATATAACATATACGTAAACACACTATAATTATTATTATTAAAGCGATTTAAATTTATTCCATTACAATATTTAAATATTATAGTAGCTCATTGTTAAATTTTATTTTATTCATATTTTAGCGATTGATTATGCTCAATTCAAACTCGTTTTACTTCTCTTTTTATAATAATAGTTAATTTAAATTCTCATCTGTCAATTACGTATAATGATGATAAATTTAAACCTCTCTAATAATAAATACGATTATAATATTATAATACAGTTAAATAATGTAATATATACCAGGAATATTTTTCAATTTCTAAGAGTATGATTCACTTATTATATTATTCGATTATAAATTTTTGTGACATTCCTATCCATTCTAAATTGAATTGTTTTTTTTATTATGAGCTCAGTTCCTTGCAATCCCACAAATCTTATTATTGAAATAATTAATTAATTCAAACATCAAAAATATTGTTTGATTTACACCTATTGAATAATTAAATTCGAATTTTTATATAATCTGAATTGTATATAAACAACAAATTGGACATAATGGAATGAGTTATATTGGAGTAGCTATATTACATTATTTTTACATATCAATGCCATCTACCCTGGATATTGTTCATATTTGTTCGAATATATGTTTTCATTAAAACACGTGCTGTAAAGGAAAAAATGAAATATTAAGTAATCATTATTTGTGGGTCTCGAGCAACACGGCCAGTTTTTACCCGTTAGTTTATGTTCAATTATTTTTTGATACGTATAGTAAAATTTCGAAAATATAATTTAAAAATTATTTATATACATAATGTTTAAATTTTCGACAAATGTGATTAAGAAAAAATCATCTTATAACACATAGTTGTTTTTGATTAACTATTCACATTCTATTCATTGACAATACAGACCTTATTACAACGTAGGAAATAAATAAAAAAAATTACATTTGGTAAATTCATCAAGTACCTAAATTTTTGACATATTTAAATAAAGGAGGAATGTGATTATAGTCTTATCAGTTGGTAAAAACTGGTAGTTACAAAACAGTGATTAGAGAATATGTGATTTTAACTGAGAAAAGTGAAGATAGTTGATTGTGAAACACAAGTTTACGCTTAATATTTGGTATTTTATCGTTGAAAATATATATATTATTAATAGAATCACCTGAGGTTAATTCTAATGTTACGGATTTATAAATTTAGTAACATAGAATAGTTAACTATGCCTTAATAAATTAATTTTGGTATGGTCTTATGGCCTTTAAATTGACTTGATTATGATGATGGCAGATTTATTTCGTAGCCAAGGATATTTTCCATTTATTCTATATCTGAATTATCTAATCACTGTTTATGAATTGAGTTGCCGAGACCCTAATTTGTAACACACAACCATACATACACACATACATACAAATTTATACCCTCCTCAGAGTATGTTTGTTATCAATCATTTTTATTATCATATCAATGATAATTATTTGTCTAGATTCATCCTTCTGACTGTCTCGGTTGACAAGGCATCAGTTTTGGCCTTTTAGCTATGACGAGCTGTACTTAGGTGGGTCTCTATTTTTTTTTTCATACGTAATTCAGTTATTATAAAACATTTATAAATGAACTTAATCGCGATCGATTAAAATTATCACTATCGAAATATTTGATATTAATATATTAATAATATTTAGATGACATGCATTGTATGGCCATTATAAAACTTATCAATGTTATTTTACTTAAATTAATTAATTAATGACATAAATACGACAAATGTCATCAAACAAAATTAGGTATGTTGTCCATACGTAAAGCTGCATTTAAAATTGCAAGTAGAATGCAACCTGAAGATAATTTAAACCTTTTTTTTTGGATCAACGAGTACTAACCTTGGCAATTATCAGATATATTTCAGTTTCAATGTAACGAACACTTCTCAGATAGTTTTTTATATTCGTTAAAGAAATTAATTATATCAACCCTTCTATTTGGTGTATAAGTTTTGTTAATTACAAATCAATAATTAATATTTCACTGAAATGTAATACAATAATATTTATGGCATATTTAAATGCGTATTTCGATACCGATAATAGATTGTATATTTTTCAAAGTATTAATGTTAATAGAATATCAACTTTAACTATAATGCATATATGTATGCGAAACCAACTATTAAGTTGTGGAATGAAAGGAACACGTTGCATATAATAAATAATAAGAAAGAAACTGAATTACGGGTATACTATGTAAGATTTAATTAAGGCAAATAGTTACAAAAAAAATGTGTCTCACTTTAGGTTATTAAAAATCAATATTTAGTATTTACCCATATATGTTTTGGTATCATCAATTAGGGTAAATTTTTTTTGTTTTTTGTTTTTCATTAGTGAAGAATACGAATGGTATTATTCACTAATTAGTCACATTCATTATTCTATTTAATTAAGGTGAAAAGTGCATAAAAAAAAATAATTAGAAATAATTTCCCAAGTATGCCGAATCACTAGTGTATTTATTCGGAATAATTAATATCATTGGTGAATTTAACAGCCTTAATTTAATCTTACAATTCCTCTCGCGTCGTCTATGATCAATTCAATGAATCATGACCTAGTCAATTCAAATTAATGAAGACCTACCGAAAACCTTTCTAGGATGAAATTTGCATTAATTGTAATCGGTGACGGATGTGTATACCTAAATAGGCCGTTTTACATAAAGGTTCGTCACGTAATAGACCACTCTAACGGTGAGTCTGTGACTGTTACAACAATATTGCTGTCCTATGCAACTGAGGCATGTGCATCGTATTATTATTACTTTAGTATTCCTAAGATTTGCCCAATAATAATACTGTAAACTGATTTATTTATTGGTTTATTATTTTATGTTCTGAGGAGGGTATCGATGGTAACAAAAAAACTGAATATTTTAATGCAGTTTGGGCGAGCGTATAAATTACCCAATGCGTTCCAAAATTATTACAGTTACATTCCGTAAAGTTTTATCAAAGGCTGTCGCCCTGACGACAGAGTCGTTACATTCTAACCATACGTCACCACATCTAACTCGGGCGATATAATGTCCTCCCTTAGTGGTATCGTTAGGGTTGTTCGAGATATGGACAATAACTGCTTTACATCGGAATCGGATCGAATCGATTGTAATTAAATCTTCGTTAAATTGATTAAATGTAGTTTGAATTTTAATCGAATTACCGTTAACAAACTGTATTCGCATCAAACAAATAACTAAATAATTGGTAACGGTCACCAATTTCGATCTAGATGTCAAATTATCGTGACACCTCCCACATTGTTCGTCGGTGGATCGCAGATCGAACATCGAACCGAAGTTCATTGTTTGCGGTGGGTTTTCTGGGAAGTACAGCGTGTACGATAGAGATTCCATTCCATTGCCCATATTTTCGTAACCACAAGTTGCACAATGTTTCAAGTTTGGAATGAACGAGAAACGAATGTGCCGTAAGAGCGAATCGTCTCCTAATCGATTGAGCAAATCGATAAGAAACAAATGTGCATCATGCTCTTCACGTACAGCATATTCAGGACCCACAAGAATTCTGACTAGAAGACAATTCGTAATACTAGTGCGAATAGCGATGTTATGCAGGCTATGCTTTAAGTTGTCCTGTTCACTAATAGGGGGCCGACTAAAATTGGCGACACAACGCTGAAATTCTACAATGGTCAATAAGCATTGAATGGAAGCATTAGCATAACAACTTACACCGTCGGCATTTGTTAAGCCGAAATGTAATGCGTTATTCACAGCGGTAGTAGTAGGAGCTACATTTACTATTTGCGCATCGTCATCGGATGCGTAACTGTCACCACTGTCTGACTCTGAATCATCTAACCTAATGTGCAATTTATTTAAATGATTCGACGTATCGACTTGCTTTTGGTCTGTTAAGAAACGAGCATCTGTCACGGGACTGTCGTATATATTCATGGTTATTGCTCGGTGATGACTGTATACTGTTGGAAATATATGCGTTCTAATACGATTTATGTTAGAAAAGACCCAGTCAATGTGGGTATTTGCATTGGTCGTCGTTTGGTTCGTGTCTAGTTGCGAGGTGAATTTTTTCGATATTAAAAATTGTTTTAAACAGTTTGTTTGTCTGTGCGATAAGTCTTGGTTGAAATCACCCACGATAATAGTGGGCACGTCATAAACGACTATTTCTTTGAGGCACGTTAACGCGTCTCCTATTGCCATTTTCGGTGGAATATATAATGCAATTATCGTAATATTATCGCACGTAAAAATTATCGCTTGGAAGGTCAGAAATGACACGATTTTGCAATATTTACGTACGTTCGTACATAGATTAACATTATTTTTGCGAGTATAGCACGAAATGCCGTACGGTTTTCTATTCGCGCCAGCATTCGGATTGCATAGCGCAAAAATACAGTCGAAATTTTCAAAATCAATTAAATCTCCAGCTTTTAGCCACGTTTCTGCAAATATAAGAATATCTGCGCTTATAAATAACGGATTATTTTTTATCAACTCGAAATGTTTGTTAAGACTTTGTACATTTTGATAAATGATGGTTTGATTTTTAGCGGATTCAAAGTATTGCCGACTGTATGTACTACTTAGATTTCTGTTCGCCCGTAAATTTTGCAATTCACAGAAAGCCTTATCTTTCTCGGTAGGTTTTCTAGGCGGCGCAAAGTCTCCAAAGATAAAGAGACCTTCTAGGTTAGTCGCCCGGCTACAAGCTACATAGATGGCGTTCCTTGGAATGCCCTTTTTTAAGTGAACCGCGACTTGTTGATACGTAGCGCCCTGCGATTTGTGAATCGTTATACCCTCGCTGACAAGCAAGGGGAATTGCGCCCGTTCGACCATAACGTTGCTTCCTTTTCGAATAATTAAGGCACGGGCAACAGGTTCGATAGGCGTCCACGTAGCCGGAATGGCATTATTTAGCATGTAACCGGAATGTTTCTGACGACTGGCTTTGCCTGATCGCGCGTCGAAAAATTGCAACCAACAACGTTTGGCAGTTCGATCAGCGTTATATTCTAACTTCATTAGGGTACCTGTGGCCCCATTAACAATCCCGTCACTTGTATCGTGATTTAAAGAAACCATATATTTGGCACTAATTTGCAACCGCAGTTCCAGCATTAATCCGAACGTATCGGCTTTTTTTAAGTTTTTGGCCTCCCTTAGAAATTGCTGGTTCAATCGTTCACTGCAACTGCCCTTGACGACATCTTTCGCGACACTAATTGTATATTCGGTATCTAAGGTTGCCAGTTTGCGATCGTTAAATTCATTCACTTCCAGATTGCTTCGAAACAAATGAATAATATTTTCTGGCAAGGGATCATTGTCAGATACACAGCGACCCTTAATTAATCGAACATCTTCGGGGGTCATGGCACCACTAGCCATATTATTTAAAGCCGACGCGAAAGCCTTGTCGTTCCTCTGTCTCATGATTTCGGTCAGTTCAAAGAAACTGAATAGATCCCATAAAAATGTACCGCATATTTCGTGATACGGGTTAGCTTTTGACGCGTCAAATATCCATCTATCGCCGACAGGAGGTAATTGACGTAAATCACCCAACAAAAGAATCGAGATTCCGCCGAAGCTAGCCCTCGTTTTGAAAAGTTGCTGCAACCTTTGGTTAATATTGTCTAGCATACGGCTACCGACCATAGAATATTCATCGATTATAACCAATTTTAAATCGCATAGGCGAGTTAAAATTGTGTTTTCAGAATCGCTAGAGATGGGTACCAGTTGCGGCTCGTAACCATGGTTGACAGGCAGTACAAACGCCGAATGTAAAGTTACTCCTTCGATGGCAAAGGCCGCCTTGCCGGTCGGTGCTGTCAATAAGACTTTGACAGTATCAGGATTGTTTCCCGGTAATGAATTGTAGTACCTTAAAAGCGACTGATATATCGCTTGTATCAAGCGACTTTTACCCACGCCGGCACTTCCTCCTATGACGTTATAAATTTTTTCACCCCTATGCATACAATCCAAAATATGATTTAAATATTCGTATTGTTTCAAGTTGAGAGAGGAAATGATCGCATCGTATTCTTGGTCGGGAATTTGAAACGGTGTAGGGTAAGTGTATTTTACCGTGCCGGCGTCGGGCTGATCTAAAATACTAAATGGATCGAACGCAGGATCGTCGATAGCATAAGGAATAAACTCCTCGTCCAAGGAATTCAATAACCGTTCACCGATTTCCTCCTCCCTTACTTCAGCCAACGCTAAAGCATCGTCTAGTATTTTCGAATCTAAAACATCATATTTCGCCCTATTCAATTTGATTAGTTCAAATTGAGCCGAATATATTATCGGATGGTCGACGTTTTCAATTTCGGTTAATTCATTACGCCACGGAACATAAAGCATTAATTGTTCCCTATAAAAATTAATCGGGTCCTCTTTCAACCCGTACCTAGTGTACGCTATTATATTGGAATGTGTTTTACGGAAAACAAAACCGCTTCCGTCTTTCAAAGCGAATTCGTTCGACGACTTTGACGACTTTGAACGGAAAACGTAATGCGCCGCGAATTCAGCTAGACATATATCGTTTAATTCGTCGGCTCTTTCAATATAATGTTCGATAGTACCTGATACATATATGTCTGTATCAGTGGCGCTCATTAATCTCAATTGTTTAGCATTTTTTAGCATGCGCACTCTTTTATTCATAGGCTTAGAATTTATGAATATGTAACCGGTGCACGTTTCATGAAAACGTAATCCCATAACGTGATACGCTGCCTCTTGGGCACTAATTTCGGACGCGTTAAGGAAGGCCCAGCCAATTTTTTTAAGTTTTTCCTTCAAACTGAAATTTCCCTTTTTAATCTCGTTCATTGCTTCACGCATTATGTCTGAGACGCCACGGTCGGATTTATTAATATACGACACTATATACTTACAACACGCATAAGGGTCTAATATGAACTGAATATCCATATTAGCTTTTTGCATCGAGAAAATTTCTTCATTAAAATGATTGACGAAGCAATCGTCCGGCGCGCGTTTTATAAACATTGTCGGTTTACGAATATTGTGTTGAATTATTAATAAGTAATCCTCCTTTTTAAGATTTAACTGCAAAAGAAATTCATCGAACGAAATAGGAAGTTTCTTATTTAATAATTCGGTAAATTTGGTATATTTTGCCTTCATTTCCGCGAGTATATCTTTATCGTCGCATTCGAGCGGTTCTAATATCGTGGTAATATCCATCGGCAAATAGGGTATACCGTACCGACAAATATATTTCCCTCGGACTTCGCGCCTACACGATTTTGAGTGTTTGTGAACATTATAACTGATCACGTCTTGAATACTCTGCAATTTACTATCACAAGTTATATATCGATTAGCAAATTCGGCACAAATCTTACCGCTATTAGGAACATCTTTACTGTACCGTGGTGCTCCAGTTAGCCAAAGCAAGCAATGCACATGTGGTGATCCACGATGCTGAAATTCTATCCTGTAGTAATAGTGTTCAATCGGATTTTGTTTGAACGGCCCATCATCACTTTTCAAATGTTTAAACAACAGACGAAATCTGTGGTCAAAGTAACGGGCAGTAGTTACAGGATCTTTTCTACAATTCAAGGAGAAAACAAATTTATTAATTGTTTTATTAGATGAAGGCATATTGAGGTGTCGTCATCAGATACTACTTAAATCAGACTTATGTTAGTAAAGATTTTTAAAAATGACAACGTTTTATATTTAAAAATAATAATAATAGACGACTAAATCACTTTGTTAATTAAGTAATTAAATTGTCAATTATATTTTGGAAAGAGCCGCATATATTTGAAATTACTATTGAAATAATATCCAAGGCATCGAATATATTATTACTAGCAATTTAGATTTGTAAATGAAAAAGCAAAGAGTACTTACCGAATTAATCGAACGGTTTCGCCATAGGGCAGGTTTACGGCTTCAGCCTCACTAATTTCCCTGCCATCAATTAGTCTTACCAAAATTACTAACAATTCAGGCCATCTGCTCTCAGCGGCCGAAATTGTTAAGAAAATGGTAGGAATGTTATATTGGCGTACCATAGCCAACAGTTTTCGTTCCTGGTTTTTCCAATATGCCGGTGAATTGGTGATTCCTTTCAGGAACATGTATCCTGCGTCACTTTTGATTAAATCTTCCAATTTTGTTGGATTTAGAACATCACCCACAGTATAATTTTCTGTCCCGTCCAATCGTTTTCGTAACGCTGTTAATACAGCTTTAACTACATAAATTAACTGCAGTTTTTTCGCCATATACAGTACAAAATCGGTTCTAGCGAAGCGTCTGTCTAAGGCTTGGGCTTGCACCTTTGTTTGTTTACCGTAGCCGAAATTCTCAGGAAACTCCTTTTTCTGACCGCAAAATAAGGTGGGAAAGCTCATTTCTTCCGAGTGAAGATCCATCATGAGATGGATAGGAGTCCTACCCTCTCCAGGGGCCAGACATATATTCTGTAATGCATCTTTATCCAATAAGGTTTCTTGGCCACCTGGATTAATAGGTTCGGTATCGTCAATGAGATTTTCATCGGCGAAAACATCTACCTCGGCTACCTTGTTATCAGGAATAACGGCTGGAAGGGGTTGCATGTCTTTTAATGACATGTTATTTAACGAATTACTAATACCCGTTTCATCATTCTTCACAATATCTTTATCAGCAGTGCGAACCTTTTTTTCAACGTCACAGTCTTTCAGAAGCAGATCATCGAGACCGAATTCTTCAAAATCTGCCATTTCACTTATAGCTTTCAATTCTAAAAAAATTAATTAAATATAATATATTAATTAAAATTAAACTCCGATAATTTAATTCAATAAAGGATTCGTTAAAGTTGTCAACATGTAACTTAAAATGCATAGTATATAAATAATAATTTGATTCAAATTGAATTATATACAAGAAAAAACGACATGATTCATTATAACAAATTATGGACAATTTTTTTAAAAAATTTTATTAAGTGATTCTAGAAAATTTATATTGTAATGTCTTTTAAGGTATGAAGTTTTATAGATTTCGAAGTTAAATGTACAGGTTAACTTATATCCCACCAGCGAGAATGATATAACCAATATTTTTTGTAAGTGGTAAATAAGAGAATGTGTTCTTTTTAATATAGTATGTTAGATTAATTTAAGATGGCATAATTTTAATTAATAATCAATAGATTCTAGAGTTTAGGGCGGAGCAATTATGCCCTGATACGTCTAATTGTATGCGGAGCGCATAATATCTAGATGTATGGATATTCGATTAATATTTAATTTGACTTATTTAAATATACAGGGTGCCCATGATAAAAAGGGTCTACATGGGGATATCGTTAATGGTAACAGATACAAATTAGAATAAATGTGGAAAAAGTATATCATTCAAGTCACGAACAAAACAAAAAGGTTTAGTATAATTTTTAAGTTTTGAGTTATTAAAAATAAAAACTGATATTTTGAATTTTTAAATTTTTTTGTTTCGACGTTACTATTAAAGTCAGTGCAAAATCGACAGAACCTTCTCACAGCAACTTCTATTTGACTCAATGAATATATAACTAATTATTTTATACGACGCACGTTCCGTTTTCAAGCAATCATCATCAACTTCTTTTTTTTCTAATACGGCCATGATTTTATAATGCCAAATTGTAAGGCCTTAATTTATTATAAATTCAATGATGTACCAAACATTATTGTTTCGAATCTTTTTAATCATCTTCATGAAATATTCAGGATACGGACCTGTAATTTCCATAATTTTGCAAAAATAGTTCAATGCAGTCAGTACTAAATTGAATATTTTTAAATTTCTTTTATAACAATGCATTACATAATAATCAGAGAAACAAAGTAATTCAATAACAATAACAAAACAGTAAATTTAAAAAAATAACAACAAATAGGTACATCGGCAAGAAACATTACAACTAATATTGGATTATTATAAATAATATCCTAAAAGATTATCGAAATGATTTCCGTTAGTCTCCAAATAAATAGCATCGTAAAATTGCAGATTTAAAACATTCAATAGCATTTGTGACCTTATGTTTTCAATGGCTTTAATAACTTTACTAATCGTCTAAGGTATCTGGAGAATGATGTGAATCATTTTGTACACCTTTTGGGACATTAATTTCTAATAATCAACTAATAATTAATGATTTTGTTTGCAAATGTACCTACTTGTTGTTTATATTTTTATACTTACTATTTCGTTATTGTTAATAAATTGTCCTGCTTTATGATTATCATGTAGTAGTGCATTATATTAAGAGAAATTTTAAAATATACATTTTAGTACCTATTGCATTGAAATGTTTTACAAAATAAAATACAGGTCCGTATCCTAAACTTTTCATGAAAATGATTAAAATTTCTTAGTGTTAAAATTTGATATTATAATATCAGGACCGTATTAGAACCTATTAAGTTAATAACGATTGCTATGAGAATGGGTTGTAGTTTTGCTTTAACTTTAATATTAACGTCGGAGAAAAATTAATTTAAATATTCAAATTTTCAGTTTTTCTTAAATAACTCAAAAATCATACTAAAACATTTTATACTGCATATTGGGCGTACTTTGATTGTAATACATTTTTCCCCATTTAATCGAAGTTGTATCGGTTACCATAAAGGAGCTCCCCATAGAGGCCTTTCTTATCTCGGACACCCTGTACCCTAAAAGAAATGCCATGTAACGTAAGGCATTAAATATTATGATAATTTTGTGAATACGTTACATTGTCGAAGAGAATGTTTCAGAAACATATCACGTTTTGCAACATTAAATGTAAAATTAATTCAAACTATTAATGTCTATACCAGCCAGCGTAATTTTGTCCACTTAATTTACATTAAAAATATAAAATTTGTTTATATAGGATGTCCCATAACTAATGGTAGACAGGAAAACTACAGATTCCTTGGGTAAAAATATTGCGAATTGGCCATACTTAGTTTAGTTCAATAGCTGGTAATAGCAGAGATAGAGGGTGTCCCAGTAAAAATTCAATTTTCAATTTTCCTAAATAGCTTATTTCTGAATCAATATTTTTTAACAAAATTTTGCGACTAGGGTTTTTCTGGCGAAAGGAATTTGAATTTGTTAATAAACTTGATGTAAATTATAGGGGGCGCTCTCTGCGGTACTCTTGATACATAAAAGGAAATGTAACTTTTTAGTGCTTTATTATAATTATATTTTTATTAAATATATCAGTTTTTTCGTCAGTTGTAAGCAATAAAGGTATACTTTGTAAATGTCACTCCAACTAACCGTTTTCAAGATATTTTCAATTACAATTTCTAATGCGCCTGTTTAAATTTTGATTTGTAAATTTGAAATTTGTCACAGTAGGCTTTGGTAAAAACAATTACAATGAAAGCACGTTGAAACCTCATTTCTGTCAAAGTTTATTTTCATTTGTCAACATTGTGGGTGTTTTCCAGAAGTTTTTGAAGATACTGTTATCAAAAATTAACCTAAAAATGCCGCGACATAACTGTTTTCTAACGGAGAAATGCGAGACATGGTATGTTGATAAGAATAAGAAAATTTTAAAGCCGCGCGGGGCATATCGGCGGTATTTGGAAATGTATGCAAATAGAAGGCAGCCAGTTTTTAAAATTTTTAGAAGCCTATACGATAGACTGGGACAAACAGGATCCTCCACTATTACTTTTTGGACGCAAGGATCCTGTTTCTCCCTGCCTGTCGTGTAGGCTTCTAAAAATTTTAAAATCTGGCTAAAAAAAGTTTTTAAACACTTACCATCGTTTGTTATTTTAATGTCTTCAGCAATATCAATATTTGCAGTCTGTGAATCGATATAATTTTGTATATTTCCTTCCCAATTAATGGCTTCTACAACATTATATTCTCGATATAATGGTTGCTCTTTTAGATAGTCGAACGCTTTGCGTATTACGCCCGGTCGAACAGTCTCATGTATATAAGAATGTTTATATTCCATTTTACGTTTCAGTTTTATTTGAATAGTGCACGTTTCCTCGATATTTCGAGGTAAAATCCTCAACGTAGAATCGACATTCATTGGCACGTTGACAATTTGGCCTGTAATAGAACACTGCCTCATAGCCCCGCTACTTATTCTCATGAAAGGCAAACGCAAGCTTGTCATACGTTCCTCCATAATACTTAAATTTTTCAACTCGTCCGGTATGGGAAAAATAATTTTGTAATTATTGGCACAGAATGTTGGTATTTCCTTTTTACGAATCGATGCTTCACATGATTTACAAAACAGTTCTGAAGCCCCATTTAAGTATACAGCATTGGCATATTCTAAACCAAATTTTTGTTCAATTTTTTGACGATCTATACGTTGACAAGATGTAAGAAACCAAAGTCTCTTACAACAAGCACAGACTAGATCCGGACCTGAAAGTATATAAAAAATTATATCAATGAGTAGTAATACTTAATTTGGAGTTAATTAACCGAACTATTTTAAAATAATTGATTTCTTCTTAAAAAAATTTATTGCTAAATCTGTACTTTAAAGGTGATAAAAACACAACCTACCTTCTCGAATGTCTTCTCTAAACTTGTCAATAGCAGTTATTGGTTTTAGCTTTTTACAGGGCAAGCCAAGCGACTCCATTTTCCGCTTATTTGCCATCCTTGTTTTAGCCAGTTCATTTTCTTGTTGGACAAATTCGGAATCCGATCGTTTATTTATTTTTCTAACAATGTCGGATTGTTTAGTTGTTTCATGCACTTCTTGATTCTGAGAATAATTGTTTTTGCGGGTTTCAACAATTTTTTGTTTCTCAATAGAATAAAGTAATGGGTCTTCTAATCGTTTTACTGCTTTTTTCTCCTTTTCTATATTCAAATACTCTAAATCTTTACGTTTGACCACTTTTTCTGCTTTCATTTTTTCTTTTTTTTCTAAAATAAGCCTGGCTAGCTCTTCTTTACGTTTTTCCTTTTGCTGTTTACGCTTTTTATCAGCAGATAATTTCTTTGTTCGTGGCATTATTTAACTAAAAGAGGTTTCCAAGAATATGTAAATATTATTTATACATCCAGGGTAAGGATTCTATAATTTTTATTCTAATTAAATTAAAAATTGCATTAATTTTTTTCACTTATATCATTTAATAAGGTTCTTTAAAAAAAATTTTTTTTTCAATAAGTTTATAGCACTATCAAACTTGTATGATAAAACAAAAGAGTACTATTTCAATAATTTGATTGCACATTTATATTTATATGACGGTTCCTTTTTTGTTTTTTAGCAGTTTCAGATCATCAATTGAAAAACTTCAAATAATAATTCTAACAACTGCATCGGATTGAAATTTATAACAATGGGTTTAGAATTACTCTGCAACCAATATTCTATATTCCTTTCATACCGAATATCAATAATAACAAGGGTTTCAAAAACTTCACATTTCAATTTAATTTTTCCCAAACTTTTTACAGTGAACGTCTTGAACAATTATGTTTTTAAAACGTAATCCAAAACATTATATTCCATCTTGAATTTCATTTGAAGTTGTGAATAAATTTTATGCAACATTTCCTATTTCGAATTTAAGCTGTTCCCTAAATATCATATTCCAATCAAGATAACAATGCTTATAGTATTAATAATTATTAAGGGAAAATAATGTAATACACTTTATATAATCTAGTCAACAACATTTAAGTATATCTATGTATATTTAAACTTAAAATATCCCACCAAATAAATTAAACAAAATTTCTTAATGTAGCTGTACGACATTCTCTATGAAATAGTTAAAATTCCCGGAATATATAAAGTACTTACCTAAATTGACAGTGACAGCAATGTGATAAATTCATTTATTATTATTAATATTATTTTTATAATTAAAGGAGAAGGTTATCCTTTATAGAGTTTTTCTCCTGTAAAGTATATATATATAAATGAAATCAATCAATATTATAGCAAAATCTGTCAATTCCCAATTATGTAAATTGGTCGGTTTAAAATTATTTTCTTAGGAAATGTTTGCCCTATTAAGACCATCACAAACAATCTATATAACTGAAATTTTATTTCAATGCTAATAATGATGATCTTCGATCAAACACATATTCATTTAATCAAAATGAGGAAAAAATAAGTTATCAATTATTAACTAACAAACAAAATCATTGCAACTTATCAAGAAAATTCCGATATCTAAGTTTGATTTGGATAATATTTCATATAATATACAGGGTGATTCACTATGATCTTAGAATTATAATTATATGGGGATCTACTAAACACACATGTTTCTGAACCTTTGGGCATTTAGGTTTATCGATTCACTCTTTTTAACTAAAATGTTAATAATAATTTTCCTGTCGTTTCCGGTTATACCGGAAGTAGTTGTCAATTTTCGGTTTTTAATACAAAATAATAATATTTATTATATTTTTCGATTAACCATTAAATTCTAAACAAATTTTATAGTACAACTTTTCTGGACTTTTTGTAATAATTTGGCAAATGCTTGATGATGAAATAATATAATCTCTTTGCCTTACATCTTGAACTATTTCTTACCGAACAGCTAGAAGATCATCAAGCCTCAAAAATATTTTACATTTGGCAGAAACTATACAGGATGGCCACAATTTAAGGTTCATTGTGAGAGAACCATTAACATCTTCCTTATTATATTTTTATTTAATGTGATGAAATATTTAGTATTTACTGTTCTATATCTATATCAAAAGGTTTGTTCAAAAAAAAATCAAATATATCCCGAAAATACTATTATTTAAATGTGTTAGGAAAATACTAATGTCTATATGCAGGAAAATTGATTTATTGCTTGAAAAAACAATTATACTGGTGTACACACAGTAATTCGGTGTTTCTTCATTGAATTTATGAATGAAATACAGTTGATTATATTTAATAGTTCCAATATTACCTTTTTAAAAAGTAACAGGGAAACAAGCTTATAAACTTTAGTGAAATTAAAAATGTGTTTGAAAATTATAATATTATTTGAATAAATATTCGCAGAAATTGCCATATACTTCCAAGCAGTTATGTATTCTTTTCATCATACTATTTCTTGTACCATTTCTTATTCCTTGTGCGTTGAAAGTTTGAAATTTGTTAAGAAAATAATTAAGAATATTACAATTTTCAAACACATTTTTAATTTCACTAAAGTTTAATTATATATTTGTCAACTTGATTCCTTGTTACTTTTTAAAATTATAATATTTCAACCATTACATTAAATTAAAAGGATCAACTGCATTAAAGATCTCAGATAGAATTGTTTACATTTGAAGTCGACGTAAGAAATGCAAAATTTTATTAGAAAGTTCCAATTATTTTTATTTATTTTTAAATCCTATTAATTATCTTTGTTATTTCAAACATTATAGGAAATTTATGCTTTTGATTTTTTCATAGATATATGGAAGTTAATGATGCATTTTATTTACATTCCGATCAATTAACATTTTGACCCAAAAAATCGTGAACATTTTTTTTGTCAAATTTATCAATTTTAGTATTCGTAAATTTTTCAAATCTCTATCGCTTTTCGGTATCGTATTGTAAAATATTAGTAATTGAAATGACCTATCCTACGGGTCAAACTCGATCTATTGGACCCAAGCCGAATAATTCGTTATCGAACAAGACTCTGCATTTTCATGTTTTCCAACTTTATAAAAATCAAAAAAATTACTTCCCGACATTTTATTAAAAAACCGTCACTACGAGTTTCTCTAAATAAGTTTCTTGATAACATCCTAGAATATAAACTGAATCGTTTAAGTTTTACGAGACCGGCAGATTCTCAAAAAACTATTCTCAATTTGTCACATTTTCTCACTATTTCGATTACTACCTTATTAACGGGACACCCTGTATAATGACTTATTTCGTCTAAAGTTACCCCATATATACCAAAATATACCCCACAAGTTACATTGCTCCAACGTGGACGGGTTAGAAGAAATCGAATAAATGATTTCGAGATGCACTGTATTTCGTAATATGTATATAGGGTTTTGTAGACCATTTTGGAAATCGGAAAAATTGTAGGAAATTTTCCAATTTGAGCAACGATAGGGGTCATTATCGAACGTCGAGATCTCATAGAATCTTTTTCCGACTATTCACTAGTTCGAATCGTTAAATTAAATTCAGGATCGCGCTAAGAAAACGGCTATATTGGGCCATTTTCAGCCATTTTGGACATTTCACCAAAATTCACTCGATTTCTTTTCCTGATACACTATCTTAATATGTCAATGAACAAAATATGTCTAGAATTTCCCTATTACAATGTGATGAAAGTTTAAACTTTTCATTATTTAAAACAGCCGAGATATTTAGAATTTGCTTGAATAAACTAATATTTAAATAGGGTAAGTCTAATATGATGCTATTAATACTTACAGGTTATTTATCGACTATATCCAATCGATTTGAAATAGATCTTGTTCTATATAGTTGCAGCTACACAAAACGCAATAATTAATCACTTCAACTTTAAGTTTGTTTGGGAAAAAACACTTAACTTTATGAATTTTCCACAAATATATGTCACTTCAATCGAATTGAAATGACAACTAACTTGTCCGCGCTCAACTGTTTACATAGAAATCGATCCATGGCCTACTTAAAAATTTTCTTTTATAAAACGTTCGTTGGCGGTTTTTATCGACACCGGAGTATTTCGAACTTTTTGTAAATATGATGGTACATCTGATATTTCTTTAGTAGGAATATTTCATTATACAGGGTGTCCAATTATTAAGATTTAATCGTAAATTTCAATAATATATCATTTTGCTTAAAAAAGTTTTCAAAATTGCAAGAATTTTACCGTCCCAGCTCGGTAAATAGTCTTTTTTTCTCGATTCAAAGGAAATTTGGAAAATTTTGAAAAGTAATAATAATTAGAGAAAGGATGGACGAAGAATATACGGCTACAAAGAATTGTTCAGAATGATATTTGTAGGAGTTATACGTGAATAGAATGAAACTGTTAGTGAAATATGGGTGAAAATAGATATATATATATATATATATTTTTAACCCTTTAGATATTAATTCGAAAAGCGCTCTTGGTATGATTCTTGAAGTATTATCGTTCCCCGTAACGATAACGCAATAAAATATATAAAAAGTTAAATACGAAAGCGTATAGTCGAAATTAAGTGTAGCGGTGACAGATGCATGTTCACAAGTCCAAAATTCAATCGTTACTAGTATTTTCGGTATTTAAATCGAAGACACGAAACTATGGTTTATATACAAGTTGTGACGTGCTCCTTCCGATGACGTATATAACATTTCGATCAATTGTTATTTTTGTCCATAAAGAGAGAAAAAAATGTTTTTGACGAAATCTTCAACTTCATTACGATGTAGCAACACTGTAGACAATAGTAATTATTGATAAAATATATAGGATGTTCCATTTGAAAATTTACAGTAAATTATATCAGTACTTCTCGAATTCTTAGAATAAAATTGAAGGACCCTGTATATAAAAAAAATGTTTGTAAAATTTTATAAATAGCATTCATATAACCCAGATGTAAATGTTTGATTTTTGTATCAAATTAAATTCGACAAAGAATCTGTAGCATTTTTTTTGCGATCGTCCAAAAACAAATAAAAAAAGGAAATTAATTAATATCTTGACAACACTGCAAAAATGCGATTACATATACAATAAGGATGGACACTAATGCCGAGGAAAAATTAGGACAATCCGTTAAAAAAAAATAAAATTCTAATTGTCACGCTTTTATGAAACACACTCTACATTTAATAATATTTTTAAAATATAAAGCTCCAACAGTGCGCTACTATGTAGATTTATCATTTTACTCTCTCCTTGATATTATAGGAGATATTGAAAAATTACACATGCACTAGAGGCCACCCTATATATTCTAATAGTAGAGTAATAAATAATTACAAAATATTCAAAATTTACTGTCAATTAATTAAAATGCAACAATAAGTAGGTAACCTATTATTTTCGTATACTAATTATTAATATCTGATCAAAAAAGCAACTAGAACAAATCTTACTTTATGAGCAAATGTATACTGACTTCCAAAATGTTATCGAGAGAAATGCTTCACATTTTATTTGTTTGTTATAATAATTTATATTGGATAAAGTGATAATAATTGATTTGTATAAAGATGTATAAAATTAAAAAGGACGCGTTTGTAGAACCATCAGTGAAGATGACCTTACAATCTAATACGAAGGTTATACTTCAAATATTATTATCAAATTTGGTATGTAGAAATAGGATATAAAATCGATGACGGTGTTTATGCACAATTGATTAGGCTTGGTCACATCTTGGACTATTTCTTACCAAATAGTTAGAAGATCATCAAGTCTTAGTTGTTAAACTTGACAGAAAATATACAATTCAAGGTTCATTGTGAATAAATTCAACCATTAAAAACTTTCTTATTTCAAATGAAACACCCTGTAAATTCAACAATGTTGAAACGTTCCAATTTTCCTCCCTATAGACAAGCAGACCTATGTACAATGTTTTTATATCACATTTGAAAAAAATAGTGTTTTCGGAAAATGTTAGATTTTTTGCGTACATATACAGGGCGGTCCATTTGAAATAAGAGAGTTTTTAATGGTTGAATTCTTTCACAATAAATCTTGAACATTTTCTAACTGATTAAATCCTGCACATTTTCTACCAAGTTTTGAATATTCTTGAGATAAGATAAGATAATCTTCTAGTTATTCGGTAAGAAATAGTCCAAGATGTAAGGTAAACAGATTATATGGATTAGTTCATCATCAAACATTTGACAAATAATTACAAAAAGTTCAGATAACTGAAAAATGAAAAGAGTTTCTTTAAAGTTTGGTTAGAATGTAATAGAATCGAAAAACATAATAAAAATTACCACGTTATATTTAAAAAAGGAATGTCGACAGCTACTACCGTTATATCAGGAAATGACAAATTATATGAATATTCTAGTTAAAAATGCATATTGATAAACCTAAGTCAGCAAAGTTTCAGAAACATATGTTTAGTAGTCCTCCATAAAGATCTAATGCAAGCTGGCCATGAATTACCCTATATATACAGTGTATCTATTTAAGTTGGAAACAAATGCAAATTTTTTTTATTGTTGGTATAAAAAAATTAACCTTGATACTAATGTATGCATGTCAGTGCATTCTAGATTACATTAATTTGTATCCAGCAAGAATACTTAATCCGGAATGATTAGTAAATAATCACCAAACCTTCGTTTTTATGCTAAATGGCTGTTATTGCAAATCTGAATATAACTTATAATTCAAATCAACTTTACTTTATGCAATTCTTCTGTATTGTAAAAAAATAATGGTACTTTACTCTTAAGTAAAAATGTTATTTTTTGATAAACCTCTTATACGGCTTAAAAAAAATGGATATCTGATGATTGCACTTTAGTATTAGAAAACGCAAATTCAAGAATTTTTTTTTATAGAACCAAGAATAAAAAAATTTTTCCATTTGATTCCAACTTAAGTAGACACACTGTACATATATATTTATAAATAAGCAATTTATTTGATCAGAATCTTAAAATCTAATTATGGTCAGCTAATAAAGTGCAATCTAAAAAGGATTTCCCCAAACTGGATCCGAGATGTCCAGGATCGAGCTAAATGGTCTAGGTTGAGAGAGGCTTATGTCCAGCAGTGGACGAGACAAGCTGCTATATAATGATGATGATGAATAAAGTTTAAACAAGAATCACCAAATTGTAATTGATAAGACTATTATTGCGATAAAAAAAATTGCTAACTAGAAGGCAGCTGATACCAATTTACAATGAAGTTTACTTGTAACGAACCTCAATCTTAACTAACCCCCAGTTAATACAACCCATTAATTTAAAATACATACATAATCATCTATGTATTTATTTACTGGTTATTATTGTAACAAACTTCTGATATAACCCACCACATTGGGTCAATTTTTGAGATTGGTTATTTCCGGACTTATAATTATCCATATTTTATATTTATATTCAAACTTTCACTCCTCGAATAAATCTACATATACCTAAATTAAATCACACCAATATTAAAATACAACAATCAAAAATTATATACAAGGTTCCAAATCTCTAGTAATAATCATAATATGGAATGATTTGGTTATGTAGTATCCTTATTAAATATAATATTATGGTATAATGATGCAAAACATCTTTTAACAGACTTTTCAGTATCCAGTTAGTTACGTAGGCCTTTTATTTGGATACCCAGTAATCATCAAATTGATCCAGAATTTTTTTAATACTTAGTAATTTAAATACTGATACCAGTGATGACTGATACCTAAAAATGCTTTAAAATGATCAGCCAGGAAAATTATTAAAGAAATAGGAATGTTTAAAAGACATGGGTACACGAAGCAATATTTCACTGAAGACATGGATACGCAGTAAGAAATCATTAACGGATGCCTTGTAATAGTGATTAACCAATCAATTCAATATCTCAATGTATTTAAACTATGTTTTAACTAAATAACCTTACCAAGCAGATTATGTGTTCTAGTGAAATGGAATGTTTACCTTTTAGTTTATAAATGCATAAATAATGTGTAACCAAGAGATACTTAATGCCAAACAGGTATACGATACAATTTTATGCCCATGGTAATCAACAAAAATGAAATTGTTCAACATCAATAGAAAAGTTAGGTAAGTTTTAATTCTTTAATTTCATAATGATATTAATACTTACATTTGATGTTATAAATCAATAAAGTTCAATAAAGTAGCTCCTGTAGAACACTTGTAATGGTTTTAATAGGTTTTCACTCAGTTTATGTCAATTTTATCACAATTCTAAAATTTAAAGCCAAGTTCCACCTACCTAGCTAAAGTATTTTTAGAATAAAATGGAAGCGTCCTATAAAACAAAGGAAAACACGGACGAAATCACCCTTTCGAACAAACCACAAACAAATATTAGGTCGAACCCGCGTTTTCACCGAGACTGATTAGCTTTTTGGTTCTTGACGGCAACAATTACTTAGTGACAACAATTTGAACTTTCCATTGACAAAATTCGTGCGTACTCGCTTGCGCCATTATAAAGTATGGATTGTTTTATTTGTATAGTTAATTTAAATTAGCCTAATTTCAACATTTATATTATTGAATATATATTGTTAATTTTCGACTGTGTTTAAAATTGAGCGAATTTGCAGATTTGCGAAAATTGGCTGTCCCAGGTCGGAAAATATAGAAAATTTTCAAAAATAATAATGTTTAAAGAAAAGACGAACGCAGCTGATACCAATTTACAGTGAAGACAACTTATAATGAACCTCAATTATAACAAACTTCCAGTTAACACATTAAATTAATTTAAAATTCATACATAAACCTCTACTTATTTTTCTTCCCTGTTAATAACAAACTTCTGATAGGTATAACGAACCACATTCGATCCATCTTTGAGATCCGTTACATCCGACATTCACTATATTTAGTTGCAGGTTGTTTTCTTTAAATTTAATATAGTCTGTCAACAGACAATATAGCCCCTTAGAATAAACAATTATTTTTTAGTTATTAAAGGAGGTAGTAAACAATATATCAGTAAAAAATTATATTTATTGATTGTTCGTACAATAATATAATTTATTGTTTATGTTGTTAGTCTTGTAGTAAATAGTAGACCAACATTTGAAATATGTATACTTAATATATTACTGCTCGAGTAAATCTACATATAAATAGGATTCCAAAAAATCACACCGATATTAACAAATAACAATCAAAACTTATATTCAAAGTTTCAAATCTTTATTACACAATCAGGCATGTATTTACTTTAGATATATACCATACAACAATTGTATAAGCTTTCAGCATTGAATAATTTAACTCTTATATGCATATATGTACATCAGGGCCTAAAATAGATAGGTTTTGTTCATTCACATTAATAATGATGAGCCTCAAATGAATCTGAAATACCGCAACTAAGGCAGAAATTATGCCAAATAACGTTAAATAACATTAGAAATTATCCTTAATCATCTTATACTACTCATGATCAAGGTTGGTAAATACCATACAAATATGTATATATATCATACCAACTGTGCTCCCGATATATTTAGTATTAATTAGTTATCCTATGATTATAGTATGGAACGATTTGGTTATGCAATATCCTTATTAAATATAAAAGTATGGCATAATGATAATTAACCAACCAATTCAATATCTGAATGCATTTACACCATGTTTTAACTAAATAACCTTACCAAGCAGATAATGTGTTCCATGGAATGCTTACCTTTTAGTTTATAAATGCATAAATAATGTATAACCAAGAGACACTTAATGCCAAACAGGTCTACGATACAATTTTATGCCAATGGTAGTCAACAAAAATGAAATTGTTGATTTATTAGTAGGAAAGTTCTACAAAGTTTTAATTCTTTAATTTCATAATGATATTAATACTTACATGTGATATTATAATTCAATAAAGTAGCTCCTGTAGAACACTTGTAATGTTTTTAATAAATTTTAAATCAGTTTATTTTAATTTTATCACAATTCTAAAATGCAAAGCCAAGTTCCACCAACCTAGCTAAAGTACTTTTAGAATAAATTGGAAGCGTTCGTTCTATAAAACAAAGGAAACCATGGCCCAAGACACCCTCTCGAACAAACCACAAACAATTATTAGGTCGAACCTGCGTTGTCACAGAGACTGGTTAACTTTTTGGTTCTTGACGGCAACAATTACTTAGTGACAACAATTTACACTTTCCATTGACAAAATTCGTGCGTACTCGCTTGCGCCATTATAATGTATGGTTTGTTATTTCGGCTAAAGATACCCTATATATACCACAATACCCCAAAAGTTCCATTGTTAGAATGTGAACAGTTTAGAAGAAACGAAATAAATGGTTTCAAGATTCACCGTTTTGCGATGCTCCCGTAAGCCCAATGTAAATAAGTCGTTGCAGATCATTTTGGAAATCGTGAAAATGATAGGCAATTTTCCATTTTGGGCAACGATAAGGGCCATTATCGAAAGCCGAGATCCTGTACAATCTTTTTCATGTCATTTCCAACTTCACATCGTTCAATTAACTTCAGGATGTTACTAAGAAAGGCGCTATTTTTTTGCTATTTTTGCATAGTTCGGCCGAATTTTGACAGTCCTCAATTTAGGATAATTTTTATTCATGGCATGCTATTTAAAATCGATCGAGTTTGCAGAATTGTAAAATTTGGCTGACCCAGCTCGGAAAATCGTCGTTTTTCTCCCGATTGAAAGAAAATTCCGAAAATTTTGGAAAATAATAATTTTTAGAGAAAGGATAGACGAAGAAATTACGCCTATAAAGAACTGTTCGAATTGATATTTGTAGGAGTTATTCATGACTACATAAAACTTTTAGTGAAAAATGGTTGAAAATAGTTTATTTTATTTTTTTTTTAAACCCTCTATATATTAATTCGAAGCGCGCCCTTGGTATGAATCTCGATGTACAATCATTCCCCGTAACGATAACGCAATCAAATATGGAAATGTTAACTACGAAAACGTATAGACAAGATTAAGTGTAGCGGTAGCAGTTTGATGATTTCCCTAGATAAAAAAAATAAATCGTTAATAGTATTTTCGGTATTTAAATCGAAGAACCCAATTTATGGTTTATATACGAGTTCTGATGTGCTCTTTACGATGACGTATATAACATTTCGATCAAGTGTTATTTTACCGCATAATAAACAAAAAAACAATTTTGACGAAGTAATCAACTTCAGTTTATTACAAATTTCTCCATTTTATAGGCATTTTAGCATGATATACTGTATTGTGAAATATTAGTATTTGAGATGACCTATACACCGGTTCGAACCCGGTGCCAATCTATAAGACAGACATCGAATAATTCATTATCGAAAATGACCTTGCATCTTAATGCTTCCCAACTTTAAAAAAATCAAAAAAATTGACTTCCCGACATTTTATCAAAAAAATCTCGCGACGAGTTTTTCTAAATAAGTTTTTTGATAACATACTAGAATATAAACTGAATCGCTTAAGTTTTACGAGACCGGCAAGCCGTAGAAAAAAATATTTAATTTTTTCACATTTTCTGATTATTTCGTTTAATAACTTATGAACGGAACACCCTGTATAATGACGTACATCGGCAAAAGGTACCCCATATATACTAAAATATACCCCAAAAGTTTCATTGCTCCAACGTGAGCCGTTTAGAAGAAATGAAATAAATTGTGTCAAGATGCACCATTTTTGCATGCTCCCATAAGCCCAATGTAAATAGGTCGTTGCAGACCATTTTGGAAATCGGGAAAATGGTAGGAAATTTTCCATTTTGGGCAACGATAGGGGTCATTATCGAAAGCCGAAATCCCATAGAATCTTTTCCATACCATTTCCATCCTCAAATCGGTCAATTAACTTCAGCATCTCGCTAAGAAAATGGCTATTTTTGGCCTATTTCGACCGAATTTGACAGCCAAAATATTTAGTAAAATTTCGTCCGTCCGTCCGTTAAAATCCCAGTAAAGTTCAAGTCCAGTCGGCAGATTTGCAAAAATTGGCCGTCCCAGCTCGGTAAATTGTCGTTTTTCTCCCGATTGGAAGGAAATTTCGAAAATTTTGAAAAATAATAATGTGGTGAGAAATGATGGACGATGAAAATACGCTTATAGAGAACTCTCCGAAATGATATTTGTAAGAGTTATTAGTGACTAAACAAAACTTTTAGTGAAAAATGGGTGAAAATGATTATATTTAATTTCGTTTAACCCTTTAGATCATAATTCGAAACGCGCTCTTGGTATGAATCTGAAAGTGCCATCATTCCGCGTGACGAAAAAGCAAAAAAATATGGAAAATGTTAAATAGGAAAGCGTATAGACGAAATTTAGTGTAGCGGTGACAAAAGTACAATTTCCAAATTTTTAAAATTCAATCGTTAATAGCAATTTCGGTATTTAAATCGAAGAAACGAAAATATACGTATCGAATGTGATTTACCTCGAACTTTCCGGTAAAGGAAACTAAATTTCGATCAAAAGCCGTTTTTACCTTGAAAAAAATCAAAAACCGTCCATTTTTACCCCGAAATATCAACTTGTTCAGTATTTTCAATTTTTTCCCAACTTCTAATAACTTTAGGTATAGATAGATGTATTGATGGCACCTAGTTTTTGAGATGGGAAATCGAAAATTTGAAACCGCGTCACCCTCGGACCCACCCAGTTCGAGCTATTCGGTACCCGAAATGACCCTGTTTTGTCAAATTTCGACTTTGAAAAATTCTTTTAAATTACTTCTAATCGTCGTACGTTACCCAGTTTCAATAGGGTTCTGTAGCGACCGGTCCACTCCACGCTCCGAAAATTTAAATCGAAAAAATTGAGTTTTGCGACTTGAAATGGATTTCAACGGGAATCGCCGAAAAGTCGACTTTGACGCTTAATAACTTCGAAACGGCACACCCTGTATACTCGAAAATTTGAGACAATACGCGCGCACTATCCAAAAGTAAAACCGAAAAGTTTCGTCGTTTCGACTCTGACAGTTTTTTCTCCAAAAATACGCAACCTCTAAAATGTCGAAAAAGACGACAACGGACGAACTCAAGGTCACTCTCAAGATGTAATACATAGCGTCCGAAGGGCGCTATGTAAAAACATACCTACTCAGTTAGTTTCAGACTGTAACAAACGCTAAGAACTGATATGTATGGTAGTAAGAAATAAGAATTTTTTTTACTTTGAATGAGATGTTTTCAACTGTTGTTTGATAATTTAGAGGTAAAAACACTGTATTTAATCAGTAATTACTTATAATTAAATAGATAAGTTATCAACCATCCTGAAAAAATGGTTGCGATAAATAATGAAGGTAAAACTTGCATATTTTATATGCGATTTGGCTCCTATTTGGTATAAAGAGATGGTTGACTTTTTTCTGCATGGAAACACGACAGGTACCCTTTCGAGGGGAGACGTACTGACTCTGGTGATCGATAATCCCTCCCTACAAAAGAGGTTGGCACCTTAAAAGAGTTAGGTATATACAGTGTTTTCCATATGTCTTATAGACACGATCAGGGAAAATTGTTGCCTGCCGGCTATTAAAGAAACCCTCTATCGGCCATCCTTCAAGGGTTATGATGTTTAATAGAGTTCCATTACATATATGTTAGAGTCAGGGTACGTGATATACTACCAAATTTATTTATTTTAAAATATAAATATTTTTTGTTTGCCTTTTCCTGATAGGGCTGTGATAAATAATGGGTTAAAACATACATATTTTATATACGATTTGGCTCCTATTTGGTATAAAGAGATGGTCAACTTTTTTCTGCATGGAAACACGACAGGTACCCTTTCGAGGGGAGACGTACTGACTCTGGTGCTTGATAATCCCTCCCTACAAAAGAGGTTGACACCATTAAAGAGTTAGGTATATACAGTGTTTTCCATATGTCTTATAGACATGATCAGGGAAAATTGTTGCCTGCCGGCTATTAAAGAAACCATCTATCGGCCATCCTTCAAGGGTTATGATGTTTAATAGAGTTCCATTACATATATGTTAGAGTCAGGGTACGTGATATACTACAACATTTATTTATTTTAAAATATAAATATTTTTTGATTGCTTTTAACCATCCTGATAGGGCTGTGATAAATAATGGGTTAAAACATACATATTTTATATATGATTTGGCTCCTATTTGGTATAAAGAGATGGTCGACTTTTTTCTGCATGGAAACACGACAGGTACCCTTTCGAGGGGAGACGTACTGACTCTGGTGCTCGGTAATCCCTCCCTACAAAAGAGGTTGACACCACTAAAGAGTTAGGTATATACAGTGTTTTCCATATGTCTTATAGACACGATCAGGGAAAATTGTTGCCTGTCGGCTATTAAAGAAGCCATCTA
The DNA here is from genome assembly GCA_963991005.1 of Barypeithes pellucidus. Classification (NCBI taxonomy): domain Eukaryota; kingdom Metazoa; phylum Arthropoda; class Insecta; order Coleoptera; family Curculionidae; genus Barypeithes; species Barypeithes pellucidus. The sequence goes on along the minus strand of OZ022565.1, from coordinate 37,055,827 downwards.
TCGGCCATCCTTCAAGGGTTATGATGTTTAATAGAGTTCCATTACATATATGTTAGAGTCAGGGTACGTGATATACTACCAAATTTATTTATTTTAAAATATAAATATTTATTTATTTTTTTCGTTTTTAAGGGTTAAAAATTCTTGATTAAACTATAATATGTAAATATTTATTATTTATCATTTAACTTTCTAAGTGAGCTGTGCGTTTGATTGAATTTTACTGTCAATCCAGATTATTGAAACACTTATTATGGGATAGAGCTTATTCTCACTTAAAACCAATGTATCGAAGGGTTAGAGCTCATTCGAACTTAGTTCATTGAACAGTGTAGACGTGTAATTTCTTCAGCTCCTTAATGTTCTGACTAATAATTAATTGTTGTTATTACAGATATAAGATGTCTTGGGCTAATAAACTTGTTGAAAACATCAGAACTTTAGTTTATCAACCCACACATGATGGAAAAACAATCAAGGAAGGTCTAAAGCAATGCGCACAAGGTTCAAAATTGATAAATAGAACATTGAAAAACACATCAACAGTAGGAGAGAAAAATAAACTACTAGCGTGTTTAGGTCAAATGAAAAGCTTTGGAGAAATGCTGAAAGCTATGGAAGTAACTGGATTTGGATTTTTGGAGAGAAAAAAGACAGCTACTCATCGTGTAAAATGGGAAGACATTCAATCTGCCTTCCAATCTCGTATTAGAACCGGTGTGATCATTAATATGAAACATACGGATGTTAAACCCTTCTTGGAAGACTGTGCTGCAATTTTTAAACGAAGAATTCAGAATAGGCTTAAAAAGGATGAAGCACTCAAGGTCAACACTGTTTTGTGTGGAGAGTTTATAATTAGTAAGCCACATGGATCTTTTACTGAAAACAAGTACATAAATACTCCAAATGAACCTATTTATCGTTATACAGATCTGGATCAATGGTTCAAGGATAAAGTTATTCACCCCATTTTAACAGAATTGGATTCTTTTGCAGAAAAAGACTCTGGGTGGGCCCTGAGTCGAGTGATCAACTTAATGGTTGGAATAAATAAATTTAATCCTTTGCGTGCAGGAAGTTACATCGCTCTCCCAAAACAAATAGCTAAAAAGCAAGCATGTATCAACGTTCAAAATACTGATGAAATATGTTTTGCGTGGGCTGTTACGTCAGCTTTATATCCAGTTAGCTGGGGTTGCCATCCTGATAGGATTTTATCATATCCTGATCCAAAGGAAGTTCTTAATTTGAAGGGGATTCAGTTTCCTATAACTCTTGGCCAAATTCCTCGTTTTGAAATACAAAATAATCTCTCTTTAAACGTTTATAGATTACAAAAATGTAAAAAAAGTTTTAAAATCCTACCATATTACATTACTAAAGACAAAAAAGAGAGACATGTAAATTTATTGCTTCTGCAAGATAATTACATTTCTGAGGGTGATTTAGATAAATTAGGACCAGTTAGATACCATTTTACATGGATCAAAAATTTATCACGACTGCTTTCGTCTCAATTAAGTAGGAAAGACGGTCAGAAGTTTATATGTGATCGTTGCCTTCACTATTTTCGCACTGAAGAAAAATTGACAAAACATATTAAATATTGCTCCAAAATAGATAAATTGGCAGTTCCTGTATTACCGAAAGAAGGAAACAAAATAATGGAATTCAATAAATTTAGTCATAAAGAAAAGGTTGCATTTATAATTTATGCTGACACGGAGTGCTTATTGATTCCAGTAGAAGATAACTCTCAAAAAAATACACAAAAAAGTCAACAACATGTACCATATAGCGTTGGATATTACGTCAAATGCTCCTATGATGACACGCTCTCATTTTATCGTTCATATACTGGGCTGGATTGCATGGAATGGTTTATAAAAGAGCTTCAAAACTTTGCTGAGGACCTTGAAACTGTTTTTTTATGCCCGTTACCTATGACAGAATTAACCAATGAACAAACTAAACTATTCTATAAAGCACGAGAATGTCATATTTGCGAGAAACCGTTTTCATTTGACGATAAGAAAGTTCGTGATCATAATCATTTCGATTCAACATATAGAGGTCCTAGCCATGAAAGCTGCAATTTAAATTATCAAGATTTTCGCACTGTTCCTGTTGTGTTCCATAATCTTAGTTGCTATGATGGTCACATGATAGTCAAGGCCTTGGCAGAGGTAGAAGGACGAGTTGATGTCTTACCTGTTACAAAGGAAAAATATATCTCTTTTACGAAATACATTGAGGATAATTTGGTTCAATTTCGTTTTATTGATAGCTTCAGATTTCTTGAGTCAGGTCTTGATAAATTGGTATCAAATTTAGATGATTATCCAATCCTAAAATCTAATTTTAATCAATTATCTGATGAAACATTTAATTTATTAACACGTAAAGGTATTTTTCCATACGATTACATGGACAGTTGGGATAGGTTGAATGAATTAGAACTACCACCTAAATATGCTTTTTACAATAGTCTTGAGGATTGTCATATAAGTGCTGAATCTTATATGCATGCTGAAAAAGTATGGAAGGACTTTGCCTGTGAGACTTTAAAAGAATATTCCGATTTATACCTTAAAACGGATATTTTATTATTAGCAGATATATTCGAGCAATTTAGGTCAACATCTCACCTGACTTATGGTCTTGACCCAGCCTGGTCATATACTCTGCCTGGATACGCCTGGTTGTGCTTAATGTTCAAAATGTATAAGGAGAATCAGGTTAAGCTTGAGTTACTTACCGATTACGAAATGGTAACATTTATTGAACGAGGTATAAGGGGCGGCCTAAGTCAATGCTCTAAGCGATACAGTAAAGCAAATAATAAGTATATGCAAACATATGATGCAAATAAAGAGGATTCATATTTAATGTACTTTGATATTAATAACCAATATGGGTGGGCTATGTCACAATACCTACCATATGGAGGGTTTCAATGGCTTTCAGAAAATGAAATTTTGTATTTAAACATTCTTCAAGTTCCAGAAAATTCTGATGAAGGTTATGTCTTAGAAGTTGATCTTGAAATACCTGAAGCACTGCATAATACATTTTTAGATTTACCTCCTTGTCCTGAGCATAGGGAAACAAAAGGATCAAATACTAAAAAACTGCTGGCGACGCTCTATAATAAAAAAGAATATATTATCCATTACCGAAATTTAAAACAAGTCATAGGACTTGGTGTTAAACTAACTAAAATTCATAGGGTGTTATCCTTTAGTCAATCTCCCTGGCTTAAATCCTATATTGACTTAAATACCAATTTACGACAAGCAGCAAAAACTGATTTCGAAAAAAATCTCTTTAAGCTTATGAATAATGCAGTGTTCGGTAAAACGATGGAAAATATCCGAAAACATAGCATCGTTAAATTAAAGACTAAATGGGATGGGCGTTATGGTGCCGAAGCTTTGATCTCCCGTCCAGAGTTTAAATCTTCAACTGTTATTAACGAAAACCTCGTAATAATAGAAATGAACAAGTCTGAGGTATACTTCAACAAGCCAATATACGTGGGAATGTGTATTTTGGATTTAGCCAAAACAACTCTATATGATTTTCATTATAATTATATGAATAAAATATTTGATAATCAATGTAGAGTTCTATATACAGATACGGACAGCCTTATTTATGAAATCAAACATGAAGACGTGTATGATGTAATTTTGCATGACTGTCACCAGCATTTTGATACAAGTGACTATGCAGAACATAATATTTACAATATACCTAGAGTTAATAAAAAGGTTTTGGGGATGATGAAGGACGAAAATAATGGTCGAATCATGACTCATTTTATAGGGCTTCGTTCAAAAATGTATGCAACTGTAGTTCTGCAGACGGCTGAGGAGATTGAGCGTGAGATATTAAAATTAGAAGACAGTGAAAAAGAGCAGGCTGAAATTGGAAGGGTTTTATCTAACTTTGGTGTGACAAAAAAGATTAAAGGAATCAAGAAATCTGTTATAAAAAATAAAATTACCTTTGATGATTATGTTGAGTGTTTGAAAACATTTACAGAGAAGCAAATATCTCAAACATTGATTCGATCAGAACGGCACGAGCTCCATACAATTCGACAAATCAAGGTTGGCCTAAGTCCGCATGATGATAAGAGAAGGATAACTAAAACTTCATATGATACTTTACCTTGGGGACATCACAGTATTATGGAAGAATAAAATTGAGATATGCATTGCCATAATTAAGTATAGTTTTGTAAATACTATAAAATTTAGTCTGTAAAATACGTCTGCTTCTAAAATAAAGAATTAAATTGTGTTTTTTTATTTATTACATTACATTAGTAGGTACATAAGTACTAAGCCAGCTAGTGACTATTTAAAACTCACCACACTCATTTTATTATCTTTTCATGCATCCTAACGCATCACTCTACCTAGTATACTCATTAGTCTCCACTTCTCTCCACTCTCCGCACTCCTCCCCCGTTCTTCTCGTTTTGGGCGTCGCGACGCTAGGCGTCGGTAAAGAAAAAATGCAGATCGAACCTTAAATTTTCCCATAAGAAATAACATGTAAAAGTGGTGGTTTTTGGCCCCGAACTGTCCTAGCTTATCTACTTGGCTTGTCCTATCTCTATGTTATCTCAAACACAACCCCCAAAGTTTGATTAGGGCAAATCACTGCAGATCAAGTTGGCCTGATTATTCTATTACCTTATTTGTTGCTGCTGTTGAGTTAATCCTTGACTGCTATGAAAACACGCTTCAATCCTTTTGAAATTTTATTCCACTTTTTAACTTGTACAGTTAATTTACAAAATTTTATAGCAAGTCATCCAAATTCATAGTCAATTGTTAACAAATACCGTTTTTAAATTCATTGTCTTTTGAAACGAAACACTCACTTTTATAAAAAAATAATTCCTTTTAATAATCTGATGAAGTGACTTTAATTTCATCCGTGGCGCTGCGCGCGGTACTAACTATAATTTGTTTCTCATGACTTTAGACTGATATATGAAAACTAAAAGTGTTAACTGAAAACTAACTGAAGACTGCCAACTAAAAAACTGAGATAAAAACTGAGATAAAACTGAGTAAAAACTAACTCCAAAATGGTTCGCGGGAGGTACTTATAATAACGCTAAACATGACGTATTTTGTTTGTCAAAGCAAGAACTTTCTCGTATCCTTCTACGATATTTTCCAGAGTTTTAAAATTTTCCTATAAACAAAACGCATTAGAGTGACGTGTCATATGGGTACACGGGTACTTATTTTTATCCGAAGTCAATAAGGGAAAATATATTTCGCAGTTCTTAAATGATAGTATTTTTCCAGATTCCGTAAATAAAATAAAATCTCAACTGCCTACGTGAGAAAAGACTTGGGTCAACTTTGGTTCTAGAATATTTCGCAGTTCTTAAAATTCATAGGAAGGTTAAAAACAACCCATATTTTCATGATCTAGCCTTGATAGTACTTTTCCAATTTCTGTATATAGAAATAAATAAATAAAATCCCAATTGCCTACGTGCGAAAGTCTTGGCTCGACTTGATTCTAGAACTTTTTATTGAATAAATACGCAGAAAAATTATTATTGGAAACGTTTGGTGACATCACATGCACCCATCAAAACATCCAAAGGAAAAATTCAAGATTTAGTTTTAAGTTATCGGTGTATGTGAGCACTTGTGTTTTGAAAATGATTTTGAAAAATTTTTAATTTCATTCCAAAATAAGGTACAACTTTTTTATTATCATTGATCAAGATATGAGTTTAAATTTAATTTATTTTTTATTTTATTTTACAATGAATAACAACATCTTACAATTAATTTTTTTAAATAAATTTTTAATCTAAATATTTTCTTAAACCTTTTTACAAAATCTTACTTTATTTTAATTTGATACTTTTTAATTTATTTAGAAACTTTTCAAAATATTTTTGGAAACTAACTCTTTGTGTTGAAACTTCAAAATATATTTGAAAAATAAAATCTATGTTAAGACTTCAAAATATTTTTGAATTTATTTTGAGACTTCAAAATATGTAAGACGAAATAATAACAACTATTTAAAAATAACTAAATTTAATGAAAGTACTTTTTAAAAGTAGCAAAATATAGTGAAAAATAGCAAAATTACCACGATATCAGCGAATAATAGCAAAAATTATAGTAAAATAGTATGCAGGAAAATAAGATTAGTAACTGTATTAGTACTGTAATAGCAAGTAATAACTCAAAGTAAAATATCGCAAAAGGTTGCATTCAAAATTAATTAAGTTGCGAAACTGAAAAGGGGAAAATGAGAACAGAAAGAAAATCGAAATCTGGGTCAGTATCCGGATCGTAAGGATCAAATTAATGGGGCGTTCTTAGCCGCCCTGAGATAGTGGACTGTAATTTTTTTAGGGTTCCGCTGATCCCTAATAACCTCGATCTTCCTCGCTCCCAAATCCGCCCGTCTCAACCTGACAACTTTAGTATAGCGCAAATGTTAAGTGAATGAAATTATGCTTACAACTTACCTTAAAGGAAAGTAAGGATGACTTGATCACTTGGGTGGAAAATGGTCCACGAAAATATCTTCCCCAAAATGGTCGGTGAAAGATTGTATCTGTACTGTCGAAAGGTCGACTAATGAGTGTGTGTATGCTTTCTCCGTCTAGCTCGTACATCACATCGTAGTGACGTCGCAACGCGGTGATACTTAGAGTAAAAGGGATGGGAAAAGGTATGGTACGAGGACTAGTGAGAAAGTTGTATAGCATGTACATAAATATGTGAAAAAAACTGTAATTAAAACCGTGTAATTTTGAATGCAACTAAATTGTAACATAAATAAAGAAAATGTAAAAAAATGCAATTATTCCTTGATATCTAACATAATGTGAGGACGAAACAATACTAAACATATTTTATTTCTACAGTAACATTTTTATACATTGTGTACCAGAATGAATTATAAATGTAAAGTAAAAATAATTTCACATTATTTTTAAAAATAATGCCAAAATATCTGTCGGTAATTAATAATAGATTAAATTTTCGATAAAATTTAATCAAAGTATTCTGATTATTTATGTTTATTGCGTCCTTATACATTTTATATGGTAAAATTAAGAGTTTTGTAAGTATATTTATAACATGTATATTATTTATTGTTTCAGAATATGGCCGCAAGAAGAAGATAAAGTAGAATTAGTGCATTAACCATGTGAATGTACGAAGGGAACTGCGAGTGAATCTAGAGCGGATGCCGATAGTAAATGAGAGAGTGAATGCCACCGGATTGAATGAGGAAATTTTAATGGCAGATAGATTGAATGAAGGAGCACGGCTGGTGGTTGAGTTGGTGCCTGTGCAGTTGCCGGAGCAAACGGAGGAAAGAGTAATTGCGAATGGGAGTGATGAGAGTACCACGCCGCGTTCAATTAATAGCCAAAGCTCTCAATTTGAGTTTGATAATGACGGTATGGATGACATACTGTTACAAGTGGACGTTGATGCACTTAACGAAACATCTCTGCGTACTAATGTCGAACCTGAGTCGACATTAGTCCGCAGAGTTGTGCCAAAGGTTTCGACATCAGTCCGCAGAGGTATGTCGTTGGTCAATTCTCGCTTTGAACGGAATGACATCTCCGTCGTCATTATTTCGCCTGAAATTGATTTTGAGGATGATGGCATGGACGCCATAATGATGCAAGTAGATGTTGATGCGCTCAACAACATCCACGTGCAACATCATGGAAGTCAAATTGAAAATAATAACGATAATCAACCAGAATCTTAAAATTTCGATCACGACGACGGAATGAACGAAATCATGATGGCGTTGGATATTGACGCGATCACTGAAGCATAACTACGTTTCAATGTCAATTAACTTTGAACATTGAACCGTAGTTATATTTCAGGGATTGTCGCCAACGTTCAATCCCATCATTAATACGTTTATCGGAAACCTTTAGGCCAATTTTTAAATAAATAAAAGAGAGAGAGAGAGAGAGAGAGAGAGAGAGAGAGAGAGAGAGAGAGAGAGAGAGAGAGAGAGAGATAGAGAGAAGTTCAAAATTTTATGTATAAATACGGATCGTGATAGCCAATGAAACAAATGAAAATTTTTATTGTACATAAATAAATGTTATGCCTGTTACTCGATAGCCTGTTACTGTGTTTTATTTCCATTAATATAAACTTTAAGCATCGAATAGGAGTGTTTTTCGAAAAATCACATTCTTTATCAATATTAATAACTGATCGGTCTAGAGATTCTTCTAATGTCTAACAAAATTTAAGAAACCTAATTGTTCTTTTCTTCTTAATCTTCTTCCTCTTCATCCACTTGAGCAGGCAAACAACTTTGGCAGGTAACAGTCTTAGTACCTATGTCCCTTGCAAACAAAATGTTGGCATAAACCACTTAAAAAACTGAACAACCCCAATTTAAGTTCATTTTTGACAAAATATTGTAAATTTAACATACCGGACGAGTCAACTGTACGTAAAGGTAGTGTTGATGTCATTTACAAACAAACTGTAAATGACATTAAAAAAAAAGTGGGTGAAAATTATTTTTATCTTGTGGTTGATGAATCAACAACTGACTCATGTGGGAGATATATTGCACACGCATTGATCGGTCGTAGGGGAACCAATGATTATGGTAGATCCTATTTAATTGCATCCAAACAATTGAAAAAAACCAACAATTTAATAAGAAGAAATAGTTCTGGCTTTATTTAAAGTAACATTAATGTTCATAATTTTTCATTTATAATAAAAATGCATATTTGCATTTTTTGTTAATTTCGATGCATATATTCTGAAAATTTTATGCATTTAAATGCGCATATATTGGGGTTTTTCGCTTGCATTTTTCCGCTCCTTAAACATGATACAATAACTAAAGGTAAGATATCCCTTGTCAATTTCATCTGCGGCGCGCAGTGACGTCTCGGAAAGAGCGATTTTTAAATTTCTTATGGCAATTTATATTGTTGTCAGTGTTTTCAATTCTATATTAAAGGTATTAAAAGGTTTTATGCATGTAATGGTATATGAAATGAAAGAATAATATATGATAAGTATTATGTATATTAATTTCATAGAAATTACAAACACATTACAGCCTAAATAACACTAAAATAATGGTATGTGGTACTTCAAAATTTATACCAAGCGCGCTTTTCGAATTAATATCTAGAGGGTTAAAAAAAATTAAATATAACCATTTTCATTCGTCCATCCTTTCTATGAACATTATTTTTCAAAATTTTCTTTCAATCGGGAAAAAACGGCAATTTTCCGAGCAGAGACAGCCAATAATTGCAATTCTGCAAACTCGCTCGATTTTAAACAGCATGCACGGACCCAATTGCTTACTGTCAAATTTCGGCCGAGATGGGCCAAAATAGCCATTTTCTTAGCGAGATCCTCAAGTTAATTTCACGATTCCAAGTTGGAAATTGCCGGAAGTAGCTTAAATGGGATTTCGTCTTTCGATAATGGCCCCTATTGTTGCCCAAAATCGAAAATTTCTTACCATTTTCCCGATTTTCAAAATGGTCTGCACTGGCCCATTTACATTGGGCGTATGGGAGGGACGAATAACTGTGCATATCGACTAATTTTTTTAAAATTTCTTCTAAACCGTTCACGTTGTAGCAATTTGACGTATATTTGGGTATATATGGGGTACCTTTAGCCGGAATAATTCATTATACGGAGTTTCCCTTTAATAAGTTATTAAATGAAATAATGAGAAAATGTGGAAAAATTGAGAACATTCTTTGAGAATCTGCCGGTCTCGTAAAACTTAATCGATTCAGTTCATATTCTAGGATGTTATCAAGAAACTTATTTAGAAAAACTTGTTGTGAAAGTTTTTTAATAAAATGTCGGGAAGTCATGTTTTCGATTTTTTTAAAGTTGGAAAACATGGAAATAATAGTAATAATAAATAATAAATAAATTTATTTACAAGAAGCAAAATTTTCTACATGTACCTGGAAAAAAAAAATATAGTGTTTCTACTTGCCCCTGTAAATAAATTAAAAAAAACGTTAAGTCCCTAGGACTTGTACGCAGTTTTAACCCATTAACATAAGCAGAGAAAATTAAAAAAAAAAGAAAATTGAAGAAGAAAAAAAAAATGTGAATAAAAAATACATGAACTTGTTAATTTCCTATATCATCTAATCATCTACCAGTGCAATCCAATGTTCGACATTAATATAAACCTATATAAATTATTAAAAGTTTCCTATCAAGAAGGTATTTGCTTCCACAATTCCATATTTATTACGGTATTAATACATACAACATTATTATATTTTTTAAAGTATTTTTAGCATATTAAGTTATATTTATATTTCACAAAATTATCTAGAGTTAAAGTCATTTTTAAAGTCCACCAGGCTATGAATTTCCAGCCTGGGTTTAGTATTTATCCATAGTTTAAGTTTTTTCTTAAATACAGCTGAGGAATTTAGAGTTTTTATGTTGTCAGGAAGACTGTTATGTAATTTGGTTCCTAGGAAATGATAACTACGTTGTGTTATTGTCTTTTCTATCCTAGGAATACGCACCTGAACATCCCTTTGACGAGTCGCGTGTTTATGATCTATGATCACCAATTCATGCTTATTTAAAAATTGTCGGATAAGTACTGCCGAACAAAAAAGCTGTCGTAAATCAAATATTTTAGTTTCCGCAAACAATAAATCGCTGGAGTAAGTATAATTATTCTTATAGATAAGTTTTAAAATCCATTTCTGAACCGTTTGTAGCTGATAAATATGGTTGTTAGTGGCCCCACCCCAAGCAACAATTCCATAGGAAAAATGCGGCTGGACTAGAGAATTATAGAGGATCGTAAGTTCCCTCTCCTTGAAAACCTGCCTAAACTTTTTAAACTTTCCTAAAAGCGACCTTACCTTTTTAGTTACGTAATTTATATGAACATCCCATCTCAGATGGGAGTCCAGAAAAACCCCAAGATACTTCATATTACTACACCCGCTTATCTCCACTTTTTCACAGTTGCAGGGGTTGTTAATATTTAGCTTAGTAAAAGTCGGCAAATTTGAGTGCAATGAAGTAAAGGGAACATAGTTAGTTTTTGCGACATTTATGGTTAAGAGTTTACTCTTGAAATAATGCAGGGTCATTTTCGATAACGAATTATTCGACGTGGGTCCGATAGATCGGCTCCAGGTTCGAACCGTTGGATAGGTCATCTCAAAAACTAGTATTTCACAATACATCATACCATACCAAGAGGCACTAGAAAATGGAGACAATTGCGAAATACTGAAGTTGATTATTTTACCAAAATGTTTTTTTGCTTTTTATGTTGTAAAATATTATTATATCGAAATGTTATATATGTCATCGGAAAGAGCACATCAGAACACGATTAACAACCATAGTTTGGTTTCTTAATTTCTTATACAAAATTTTTGACATTCTCTTACTAAAAGCCGGCTGTATGTAACTTTTTCAATATTTCTTTAGCCTATCGTTTAAAGGAATAAATTACCTTTACGTTCCACATCGACTGTCTGATCCAAAAATATCCTTTGGCGGATAAAAAAAATATTTTATAAATTTTCTAAAAAAGTTTTTTAATTCAAAGTCTGGTTTATTGTGCTATATTTTCTAAAATATATATTCTTTCTAGGTTTATCTGATTCGCTCTGAGGCTTTGAGAGTAAACATGAAATGGTTACCCTAAATTTAAAATTGTAAATCATTCTTGATTGTCGTCAAATGTAATGGTTTATAAGCTCTATTTTCAATTCAATAGATCTTTCATCTCTTATTTTCGTTATTTTTAGGAAAGTTTTAATCTCTGATGGCGATGATTCCGAGGATTCTGATAAAGAAGACAAAAAGGAGAAAATAGAGAAAAAGAAAAGAAAAAAAAGATACCAAATCAGAACCTAAAAGGTAGGTGGTAGGCGTGATACAATAACTAAAGGTAAGATATCCCGTCCCAATTTCATCTGCCACGCGCAGTGACGTCACAGGAGAGCGATTTTTAAATTTCTTATGGCAATTTATATTGTTGTCAGCATTTTTAATTCTATATTAAAGGTATAAAAAGGTTTTATGCATGTAATGGTATATGAAATGAAAGAATAATATATGACAAGTATTAATGTATATTAATTTCATAGAAATTACAAACACATTACAGCTAAAATAACACTAAAATAAGGAAATATTCCGACAAACTTTATCATAGGAAAGTAACGACCTTTTCCCGTAATCTTTTTACTCCGACACCGGTAGGTACGATATGTAGCCGTGTCTGTTAAATATCTGAATTTTTATAAAACTAGGTGCGCTGTGTTCGGTTGTCATATGGATAACAAGGCAAAGAAATTTGACAGAAATATATGGTGATTCTTCTTTCCTAATTATAAAAACAAAAAATTAGAATGGATACGGTTTTATTTATTTTATTAACATTTACATCTTACGTATTTTCCACTGAAGCTGATAAAACATGTATGGAAATTAAAATATTGTTTATTTAACCACTGAAGCAGACTACGAGTTTCTATATCTGTTCATCATTTCACTCCACTGAGAGATGGACTAGTTAAAAAAAATAGTTTAATTTGTTTATAACTACTTAGGTCGTATTTTAGGTTTAATCTTTGTTGTATGTTCATGAAATAAATATACCTAAATACCATGATACTATTCTTTCATTTCACATACTATTAAATAAGAAGAACCTTAATACCTTTTAAAGAGAGTTAAAGCCGCTGACAGCAATATAAATCTCCATAAGAGATTTAAAAATCACTCGCCTGGTGATGTCACAAACCACGCCTCCAGCGGCGTGGAATCTTACCTAGTAGTTATTTATACCATGCTCTGCATGGTTTTTAACTATTTGCGAACTGGTTGGATATTTCCAGCTCAGTGAACACATTCCCAAACTGTCCAAATGGATAACTGACCGATGATAGTAACCTAACCTAACAAATAAATAAATTATTATTTTTAACAATTGTTGTATTAAAAACTATAAAATCTGCAAGATGCAAGTTGTAGAAGGTTTAATAATTGAGAAATATTCCATTTTATATTCTGCCTGCGACAAATTCTTAGTTTTTACTCAAACACGGTATCGACGGCGAGATTGTTCGAGTTTGTTCGTCAGCAGAATCCACAAAATAACACACAGGAGCTTAATTCAAATGACATTAGGTGCATTTTCTTGGGCCAGGGCACATACACTTATTTTATGGGATCTTCATCATTTAAAATAATAATAAAAATAATTTTTGAATAATTTGCCTTAAAATTTATAATTTACTTTATACTTTATACTTTATTTCCTTAGACATTAAAAGTTACAATGTATGGAAAACGTCAGAGTCAAATACATGAGTATATATATTTAAGATCATTAATTTATAGATTATTTATATATTAATAGATTAGCGGCTTACGAACCAGTGTGTGTGGGGGGTGTACGTACTTCCTTTTGAAGTATGCAGAGAACTCCAGGTATAATGTTATTGTGATCGGACCTCAAAAGTATCTAAAATTTCCTGTTAGGTTTTGTTTGTGGATTATTTTGATTTATTTGTGGAAAATATGGTTCTAATTCTTGTATCGTACCCTTTATTTTGAAATAGGACTATTTATTTGTTTATCGACAAAAATCGGTTTTAGTTTTTACCTTTTAAAATATGGTTCTATTATATTTTTAGTACAGTACGTAGCAATGCAGTAAAATTGTTTAGTGTTACCTCATAACATTAAAATCTTCATTTAACTATTGAAGAAGAAAAATATTCTTTTTGATAAATATGCCTTAAAATTAGTAATTGAATGCAGCAGTACAAACAAACATATACAGGGTCCGCAAACGAAGCGTGGACGGAAGATTAAATCGTTATCGAAGAACTTATCAACAATACTAAAACAGCTTGATATATTGGATTAAAAGCGGCATGTTTTAAAAATATTTTACATTATACAGGGTGGCCCAAAAAAGTGTGACAGCATAAAGTTATATTTTTTTAAATGGGACACCCAGTATTTTATTGCATATTTAGGTTCGCATTACTATCGTTTATAAGTGCCTCAAATTTTATTTAATTTGGTTCTGTAGTATCGGAGAAATAAATTAAAAACTAAAAAAAAAAGTTTTGCAGTCCTGAATAAAAAAATCAAAAAAAACAATCCAGAACCATTTTTCTAACCTCGGCATTGAGTGAAATTTATGACAAGAGGTCTAGAGATACTATGAAAGTAATTGCGTTTATTTATTTTATACAGGGTGTTCATAATAAGCTTTCAAAAACCCCACATTTTAAAATAAGTTTTTCAAATGGAACACCCTGTATATTATTTGGCTATTTGACGTAGAATTCATAGACAATTTTTTTTTGTAATACAAGCATATAAGTTATATCCAGCCGTTTTCGAAATAATTGTAAATATTATAAATTATGTTGTTTAAATAGAGTTTTTATTGGGAAATTTTGTTATAGGCGACTAGACTAATAATTGTAAACTAAAGTAAAAGTTCAAAATAGCTTCCTTTTACTCTTAGAGTTTACCATATTTTAGTTATTTCGATATAAATTTTAAAAGCATACATTTTTGCTACTTTTATTATTTAATTTTATTTTTTATTCTTAATCGAGTTGCGATGATTTCTTTTTGTTTAGATTGTCACTATGACAGTTAAATAAAATTATTTTTATTTGTTCAGTCGCCGAAATTAAGTACTAACTAACACAAAATGTCGAATTTTAGAAATGGTAAATGTATATGATTTTTATACTGGGTGAATGTGCACGAAATTGCCTCCTCGCGAGCCGAGTGTATGCTGAAAGATATCCAGATATTGAGAGAAAGCCGAGACCAAAAACCTTCGAGAAGTTGTTGCAAAGATTTGTAGCAACAGGAAGCACTGCGTACACAAAAAGGATGATAATCAATAAAACCGTTATTAATGAAGAAAATGAATTAAGAGTTCTGTTGGCAGTAGAGGAAAATCATTAAATTAAGTAAAAGAAAGCTATTTTGAACATTAACTTTAGTTTACAATTATTAGTCTAGTCGCCTATAACAAAATTTCCCAATAAAAACTCTATTTAAACAACATAATTTATAATATTTACAATTATTTCGAAAACGGCTGGATATAACTTATATGCTTGTATTACAAAAAAAAATTGTCTATGAATTCTACGTCAAATAGCCAAATAATATACAGGGTGTTCCATTTGAAAAACTTGAGAAAAATTATTTTAAAATGTGGGGTTTTTGAAAGCTTATTATGAACACCCTGTATAAAATAAATTAACGCAATTACTTTCATAGTATCTCTAGACCTCTTGTCATAAATTTCACTCAATGCCGAGGTTAGAAAAATGGTTCTGGATTGTTTTTTTTGATTTTTTTATTCAGGACTGCAAAACTTTTTTTTTTAGTTTTAAATTTATTTCTCCGAAACTACAGAACCAAATTAAATAAAATTTGAGGCACTTATAAACGATAGTAATGCGAACCTAAATATGCAATAAAATACTGGGTGTCCCATTTAAAAAAATATAACTTTATGCTGTCACACTTTTTTGGGCCACCCTGTATAATGTAAAATATTTTTAAAACATGCCGCTTTTAATCCAATATATCAAGCTGTTTTAGTATTGTTGATAAGTTCTTCGATAACGATTTAATCTTCCGTCCACGCTTCGTTTGCGGACCCTGTATAATATTAAAGTAAACGTTTTTTTTCTCGTAAGTTTGGGTTTGTTCGCTAGATGCTAATTTTAATTAATCAAATATTTTTCACGGGTGACGTGACAACATTTTTCACAAAATAAAGCAGAAACTGAAGAGTTTCAAGAATCGCGTGGTAATACAGCGATCAAACTCAAAAGTCTAGAAAAAGGCGGTCAACCTTAGACAAGGAACCTTGTCTAAGCGGTCAACAGTTGTAAATGTTAGGCTATGCGCAACTTCAGACACGCGTCACCATCGCCTCTCTCCAATCTTCCAACCCCTCCGAAAGTTGCAAGTTGTCAAACGTCACCATTCAAAATAACCGCCAACTTTCCGGATCTCCGAAAGATGCCGAATATTTCTCTTTATCTGCTCCGTACTACGGAAGGGTGATGTGTTACAAAGTTCATTTTTTTAAAAATAATGCATAAAACGCGATGATAATTTGCCATTTTAATCATCTTGAAAAATGTTACTAATTTAACCAACATCGTAGCTCTAATAATAATAATAACCGGAGTTACGGCTGATTTCACCAGTTACACTTAAGGTGGACTTAAGTTAAGTTGGAACTTAAGTTAGACTTTTGGATTTCACCATCATTTAAGTGTAACTTAAGTAGGAGTTAAGTTAAACCCAGGATTTTTGGAGCTTAAGTTCCACTTAGGCATACCATAACCTAAATGTCAGTGTTTTTTGTGGTTTCTTCCGGATTTGAAGTTCGATAATTGTGAATGTGAAAGGGCTATTAACAGAAGAGGGTTTGCTATAGATGACGATGATGGTTGGGACGATCTAAATTTAATATTTTTTGGAATTCCACTGTTCCATCGCTGTCAAATTGATTTGACAGGCCAAATATTGTTTTTGAATTGACAACGCCCAAAGCAAGTTCATTAATCGGATCAACAATAACTTTGTAGCCTCCTCCTCCTGTTTTTTAAACTTCCTTTTTTTCTTCTACAACAACTTTCCTAAGAGACTTTTTATATTATCGTAAAACTTTCTCAATAACTCTTCGGTTCTAGGGTAATTTTCAGGAGTCTGGCTATTAAATAAATCTGTAATTTTTGCCACACTTCATCATTCTGCCTCCAAGCAAGGCTATTGGTTATTTTTATTTTCAATAACGTCCTTCAAATCCGCTATAAGGTTTAAAAGCAAAACCTTTTCTCTGTTTGAAAAATTTGGGGCTCTTTTTTTATAAGAATTGAACGCCAACAAGACTAGAATGGAAGAAATCACCTCCACCGGTCAAGAATTGATCGAAGCCAAGCATTACGCGGCCCCGAGGATTCAGTCGCGCATGGAAGAAATCGTCGAGCTCTGGGAGACGTTGGTGCAGGCTACGGACAAAAAGAACTCGAAATTGCAGGAGGCCAGTCAACAACAGCAATTCAACAGGACCATTGAGGATATCGAGTTGTGGTTGAGCGAGATTGAGGGACAGTTAATGTCCGAGGATTATGGAAAGGACTTGACTAGCGTGCAGAATTTACAGAAGAAACATGCTTTATTAGGTAATGATTTTTTGCCTATTTTTTCCCTCAAGGATTTATATTTTTTTATTTAACGTTTATCATTGTTTTCAGAATCCGATGTTGCTTCACATCAAGACAGAATCGAGGCCATCACGTCCGCAGCGAACCAGTTCGTCGAAAGGGGACATTTCGACGCTGATAATATTGCTCATAAACAAAAAGTTCTTACCGATAGATACGCCGCTTTGCAGACTCCCATGGCTATTCGAAAGCAAAGACTGTTGGATTCTTTACAGGTAGATCATCTATATTTCATTGAAAAATATTTTTTTTTATGTATAATAATATGGACATTTATATCTACTTGATGATGATTGATGTCTTCAAATTAATACCTTTTTCTCGCAGGTTCAACAATTATTCCGCGACATAGAAGACGAGGAATCCTGGATTCGCGAAAAGGAACCCGTGGCGGCTTCCACCAATAGGGGTCGCGATTTAATCGGCGTGCAGAACTTGATCAAGAAACATCAGGCCGTATTGGCCGAGATCAATAATCACGACGCCAGGATCACGCGTCACCATCTTAATTTTTTTGCTTCAATCGCCTACTTTTCTTTTAAATCCCGAAACAACAGAAGTTTGAAATAATGTTTCTGTATTTTGTTCACTTATTTGTGGTTTATTATTAAATTATTTGTTATTTATTGAACTAGTCCAACATAAGTAAAAATTTTCACAATTTCGGGTTTTTCCGGATATCTCCGGAACTACTAGGAATTTTAAATTTTTCTAAACGGCACATTAGTAGGCACGTAAGTGCGCAACCTTACCTCCCTTGAACCTCTTACGGTTTCCGAGATCCCTGTACTGCTCCTCCTTATCTTGGACACGTTGTATGTATGATTGTGAAAAAATATAAACTATGGTTTTTTTTTAGACGTTTCCAATACTTCAAACGCGATGCTGACGAATTGTAATCTTGGATTTTGGAAAAATTACAGGCGGCTTCCGATGAGAGCTATAAAGATCCGACCAACTTGCAAGCTAAAATTCAGAAACACCAAGCTTTTGAGGTAAAAAAACGTTTACTTGACTGGAATAAATTGGCGGGCTTCAATTAATCATCCAATTCCATTTAGTAGAAATCCTAATATGCATTCATTTTAGGCCGAAGTTGCTGCTCATAGCAACGCCATCGTGGTATTGGACAATACCGGACGCGAAATGATCAACCAAAATCACTACGAATCCGAGACCATCCGAAGACGTCTTGAGGAACTGCATCGTTTATGGGAGCAACTTTTGTCTAAGCTGGCCGAGAAGGGAATGAAACTGCAACAAGCCTTGGTATTGGTTCAGTTTATCAGGTAATAAAGTAAAAAATTAACAAGTAATATTAGAATGAAAGTAGGATATTTACGCTACAAAAGATTGATGTATAGAAACTTTATAATAGTTGTTTATTTTAAAATAAGGCACTGTGATGAAGTCATGTTTTGGATCACTGAGAAAAGCGCATTTTTGTCAACTGAAGAGTTCGGACATGATCTGGAGCACGTTGAGGTCCTACAGAGAAAATTCGACGAATTCCAAAAGGATATGGCTTCACAAGTAAGTAGTTTAAGGTGAAGACAAAAAAAAATCTAAATCACTTCTCAAGCTTCTTATACATGGTGTTCCTTAATGACGTGCTAGTATTACAGAGTATGATTCCTTAGGTGATTTTATAAAGAAAAGTTCATATGAACATATGTCCGCAACGGCTTAAGTTTTTTGCTACAGGGTATTTTTATTTCTAAAATGATTATTTTTTAATATCTCCGAAAATACTTTAGATATTATGTTCAATCTTGGTATGTGTTAATAGGATATGGAACCATAAGTTTTAGTTAGAAAAGTTATTCAATTGTTCCACTGCAAACATGTCCTGATATTTTTTACAAAAAATATGATACGCCACTGACATTTTTCCATGTGGATATTCTTTCTGGTTAGACTGGTCAATTCTGTGTGAACACGTTCTCGTGAGTTTTTCTCGTCAAACGCACCGTTCTTTATTAAAACCACTAAATTCATATTGAAACTCACTATTATTAACATTGATAAAATAATTAATGATAAACTTTGTTTTATAAAAATTGTTGGAGTGGGCAATTCTATGCGAAGATGGGCGGAAGCATGTCTTTTAAGTGGAGGTGGACATTTTCAAATTATTTTATCAATGTTAATAATAGTGAGTTTCAATATGAATTTAGTGGTTTTAATCAAGAACGGTGTGTCTGACGAGAAAAACTCAAGAGACTGTTTTCATGTAGAATTGACCAGGCTAATGAGAAAAAATATCAATATGGAAAAAAGTCAGTGGCGTGCCATCTTTTTTGTAAAAATCAGAGGACATGTTTGCAGGGACGCTACAGGTGGAACAATTGAATAACTTTTCTAACTAAAATTTGTCGTTCTATATCCTATTAACACATAACAAAATTGAAAATAATATCTACAGTACTTTCGGAGATATTAAAAAATAACCATTTAAAAAATAAAAATTCTACACCCTGTAGCAAAAAATTTAAGCCGTTCCGGACATATGTTCACATGAACTTTTCTTTATAAAATGACCTAAGGAATCACACCCTGAAATATTAGCACGTCATTAAGGAACACCCTGTATATGTCTGAAAGAACTTGCAAATTAATATGAAATATGGAAGGTTTGAGCCATTAATGTTGATAAATTTGAAGAGCCATATACTAAATACTTTATTCATTGTACTATTTGACTTGTCATAGGAATACCGAGTGACAGAGGTGAACGAGCTAGCCGACAAGCTGCTTCAAGACGGCCACCCCGAACATGACCAGATTGGCAACAGAAAGGAAGAACTGAACAACGCTTGGCAGCGTTTGAAGCAAATGACCCTCATGCGTCAAGACAAACTGTATGGCGCTCACGAAATTCAAAGATTCACGAACGACGAAACTGTGAGTACTGCGATAATAAAAATCGTGAAATTTTGTATTTTTTTGGGGTTTGTTCGAATAGTTGAAAAACGAACAATTTTTGCGTTGTAGGTTGCTTGGATTTCCGAGAAAGACGTCGTGCTATCTTCTGATGATTATGGTAGAGATTTGGCAAGCGTGCAAGCTCTGCAGCGCAAGCACGAGGGCGTAGAGAGAGATTTGGCAGCCTTGGAAGATAAGGTTTCGACTTTAGGAAAAGAGGCTGATAGGTAAGGATGGTACATTTATTGCGGCTGAACTAATTTGACAGGTTAACTAACTACTACTTTGAAAATGCAACCTTACCGAAATATCTTAACTAAAAGTTATTTTTTTTACTAGATTGTGTGCTATTCATGGCGATCATGCCGACCAAATTCAGGCTAAGCGTGCTGAAATTGAGAACTACTGGGAGAGCCTTACCGCCAAGGCCAAAGAGCGCCGCGAGAGATTGGAAGAATCTTATGCTCTGCATCGTTTCCTGGCCGATTTCCGGGACCTTGTTTCCTGGATCAACGATATGAAGGCCATTATTTCCGCTGATGAGCTTGCTAAGGATGTTGCAGGTTAGCGATTTCTTCATCATAGCTGGGAATATATTAAATGTTTCATTTCTGATCTTTAAAATTATTGGAAAATAATGATGCTCAATTTATTTTTGCAAAAAAGAAAATACCATGATCGAAGTAAAAGAGATAAATTGATTTTTAATGATCAGCAGTCGATCTCCATACGATTTTAACCGCACGCCACTGATATCTTTCAAACAATTATTTTATTATTAATTATCATTCAATTTTAAATGAAAAAAGTAATCTTCCATGTTTGTCTTAAAATTTACCGTTTGCATTCCTTTTTCTCATAATTTTATGGAAATCTTCATTATGAAAGAATCGTTTAAATAAAATCAACTTACTAAGGAAGCGTTTGGATTCTTTTTTATGAACGCTTCATGTTGGTATCTATAGTTTGGCACTTTGTTAACAGGATTCCCGAGTACCTGTAAACGAGTTTTCTTCCCAAGCATTTATTCCTTTTTTAGGAAAAAAATGTTAAAAGAAAAAAACTTTGTAATAGAACTAGAACTCGCGGAAAGCCTGTATTTTTTTGTTTCGGAAGATTTTTAGATTTAATTTTTTTACTGCTCCATATAGAAAAAAATTATGGACTTTCCTCGAGTTGTTAACTAAATTTGGACATCTTTCGTTAAAAAAATTTTTTTTAAATGTACCGATTTCATAGGAAGCGAAAACTCCGTTTTTCAGCGTAGAAAATTGAACTATAGACCCCGATCACGTGCAGTCTCTTTCTTCCGATTATCTGTTTCTGTCGGTGGATCGTCACGGGTGGGCTCGACGCCTGAATTTTGTGTTCTAACGACAATAGCGGCGTCCACGACGCACCTTCGACCGATCCGCCTCGTGCCTACACAGCGCGAAATGAACACGGGTCAAATCGGAGATTTCGACTCACTCCCACGTCCTCTTAAATAAGAATAAAAAAATAAAAATGATGAATTTTTAATAAAAAACCAAAATTTTTGATTTTGTTAATAAAAATCATTGATTTTCGATTTTTGTTTTTATTATATTTTACTTATTCAGGTGCTGAAGCTTTACTAGAACGTCACCAGGAACATCGTGGGGAAATCGATGACAGAGAAGATAGCTTTGCCGTTACAACGGCCGCGGGCAAAAATCTTTTAGATAAAGGCCATTATGCCAGCGACGAAGTTAAGGAGAAACTGTCCATGTTAGAATCTGATAAGAGGTCACTCAACGCTCTGTGGGACGAAAGACGGATTTTGTACGAACAGTGTATGGATTTGCAGCTTTTCTATCGCGATACTGAACAGGTAAAGACATTTTCCTTATTTTTTTCCTATTAGAAGGCAGCAAACCTTTTTTTTATACTGATGACTTTATTATTTTTTTCCTAGGCCGATACGTGGATGGCAAAACAAGAAGCTTTTCTTGCCAACGAAGACCTGGGCGACTCTCTGGACTCCGTGGAATCCCTGATCAAAAAGCACGAAGATTTCGAAAAGAGTCTCGCAGCTCAAGAAGAGAAAATCAAGGCCCTCGATGAGTTTACCACAAAATTAATCGACGGCGAACATTATGCCGCCGACGACGTAGCTCAACGTCGCGCCATGCTTTTAGAACGTAGAAAGGCACTGAAGGAGAAATCTAGCCGACGTAGAGAGCTGTTGGAAGATGCCTACAGGCTACAACAGTTTGAACGGGATTGTGACGAAACCAAAGGGTGGATAAACGAGAAACTTAAGTTCGCTTTGGACGAGAGCTACTTGGACCCGACGAATCTCGGCGGGAAAGTGCAAAAACACCAGAATTTCGAGCAAGAATTGAACGCCAACAAGACTAGAATGGAAGAAATCACCTCCACCGGTCAAGAATTGATCGAAGCCAAGCATCACGCGGCCCCGAGGATTCAGTCGCGCATGGAAGAAATCGTCCAGCTCTGGGAGACGTTGGTGCAGGCTACGGACAAAAAGAACTCGAAATTGCAGGAGGCCAGTCAACAACAGCAATTCAACAGGACCATTGAGGATATCGAGTTGTGGTTGAGCGAGATTGAGGGACAGTTAATGTCCGAGGATTATGGAAAGGACTTGACTAGCGTGCAGAATTTACAGAAGAAACATGCTTTATTAGGTAATGATTTTTTGCCTATTTTTTCCCTCAAGGATTTATATTTTTTTATTTAACGTTTATCATTGTTTTCAGAATCCGATGTTGCTTCACATCAAGACAGAATCGAGGCCATCACGTCCGCAGCGAACCAGTTCGTCGAAAGGGGACATTTCGACGCTGATAATATTGCTCATAAACAAAAAGTTCTTACCGATAGATACGCCGCTTTGCAGACTCCCATGGCTATTCGAAAGCAAAGACTGTTGGATTCTTTACAGGTAGATCATCTATATTTCATTGACAAATATTTTTTTTTATGTATAATAATATGGACATTTCTATCTACTTGATGATGATTGATGTCTTCAAATTAATACCTTTTTCTCGCAGGTTCAACAATTATTCCGCGACATAGAAGACGAGGAATCCTGGATTCGCGAAAAGGAACCCGTGGCGGCTTCCACCAATAGGGGTCGCGATTTAATCGGCGTGCAGAACTTGATCAAGAAACATCAGGCCGTATTGGCCGAGATCAATAATCACGACGCCAGGATCACGCGTCACCATCTTAATTTTTTTGCTTCAATCGCCTACTTTTCTTTTAAATCCCGAAACAACAGAAGTTTGAAATAATGTTTCTGTATTTTGTTCACTTATTTGTGGTTTATTATTAAATTATTTGTTATTTATTGAACTAGTCCAACATAAGTAAAAATTTTCACAATTTCGGGTTTTTCCGGATATCTCCGGAACTACTAGGAATTTTAAATTTTTCTAAACGGCACATTAGTAGGCACGTAAGTGCGCAACCTTACCTCCCTTGAACCTCTTACGGTTTCCGAGATCCCTGTACTGCTCCTCCTTATCTTGGACACGTTGTATGTATGATTGTGAAAAAATATAAACTATGGTTTTTTTTTAGACGTTTCCAATACTTCAAACGCGATGCTGACGAATTGGAATCTTGGATTTTGGAAAAATTACAGGCGGCTTCCGATGAGAGCTATAAAGATCCGACCAACTTGCAAGCTAAAATTCAGAAACACCAAGCTTTTGAGGTAAAAAACGTTTACTTGACTGGAATAATTGGCGGGCTTCAATTAATCATCAAATTCCATTTAGTAGAAATCCTAATATGCATTCATTTTAGGCCGAAGTTGCTGCTCATAGCAACGCCATCGTGGTATTGGACAATACCGGACGCGAAATGATCAACCAAAATCACTACGAATCCGAGACCATCCGAAGACGTCTTGAGGAACTGCATCGTTTATGGGAGCAACTTTTGTCTAAGCTGGCCGAGAAGGGAATGAAACTGCAACAAGCCTTGGTATTGGTTCAGTTTATCAGGTAATAAAGTAAAAAATTAACAAGTAATATTAGAATGAAAGTAGGATATTTACGCTACAAAAGATTGATGTATAGAAACTTTATAATAGTTGTTTATTTTAAAATAAGGCACTGTGATGAAGTCATGTTTTGGATCACTGAGAAAAGCGCATTTTTGTCAACTGAAGAGTTCGGACATGATCTGGAGCACGTTGAGGTCCTACAGAGAAAATTCGACGAATTCCAAAAGGATATGGCTTCACAAGTAAGTAGTTTAAGGTGAAGACAAAAAAAATTCTAAATCACTTCTCAAGCTTCTTATACATGGTGTTCCTTAATGACGTGCTAGTATTACAGAGTATGATTCCTTAGGTGATTTTATAAAGAAAAGTTCATATGAACATATGTCCGCAACGGCTTAAGTTTTTTTGCTACAGGGTATTTTTATTTCTAAAATGATTATTTTTTAATATCTCCGAAAATACTTTAGATATTATGTTCAATCTTGGTATGTGTTAATAGGATATGGAACCATAAGTTTTAGTTAGAAAAGTTATTCAATTGTTCCACTGCAAACATGTCCTGATATTTTTACAAAAAATATGATACGCCACTGACATTTTTCCATGTGGATATTCTTTCTGGTTAGACTGGTCAATTCTGTGTGAACACGTTCTCGTGAGTTTTTCTCGTCAAACGCACCGTTCTTTATTAAAACCACTAAATTCATATTGAAACTCACTATTATTAACATTGATAAAATAATTAATGATAAACTTTGTTTTATAAAAATTGTTGGAGTGGGCAATTCTATGCGAAGATGGGCGGAAGCATGTCTTTTAAGTGGAGGTGGACATTTTCAAATTATTTTATCAATGTTAATAATAGTGAGTTTCAATATGAATTTAGTGGTTTTAATCAAGAACGGTGTGTCTGACGAGAAAAACTCAAGAGACTGTTTTCATGTAGAATTGACCAGGCTAATGAGAAAAAATATCAATATGGAAAAAAGTCAGTGGCGTGCCATCTTTTTTGTAAAAATCAGAGGACATGTTTGCAGGGACGCTACAGGTGGAACAATTGAATAACTTTTCTAACTAAAATTTGTCGTTCTATATCCTATTAACACATAACAAAATTGAAAATAATATCTACAGTACTTTCGGAGATATTAAAAAATAACCATTTAAAAAATAAAAATTCTACACCCTGTAGCAAAAAATTTAAGCCGTTCCGGACATATGTTCACATGAACTTTTCTTTATAAAATGACCTAAGGAATCACACCCTGAAATATTAGCACGTCATTAAGGAACACCCTGTATATGTCTGAAAGAACTTGCAAATTAATATGAAATATGGAAGGTTTGAGCCATTAATGTTGATAAATTTGAAGAGCCATATACTAAATACTTTATTCATTGTACTATTTGACTTGTCATAGGAATACCGAGTGACAGAGGTGAACGAGCTAGCCGACAAGCTGCTTCAAGACGGCCACCCCGAACATGACCAGATTGGCAACAGAAAGGAAGAACTGAACAACGCTTGGCAGCGTTTGAAGCAAATGACCCTCATGCGTCAAGACAAACTGTATGGCGCTCACGAAATTCAAAGATTCAACAGGGATGCTGACGAAACTGTGAGTACTGCGATAATAAAAATCGTGAAATTTTGTATTTTTTTGGGGTTTGTTCGAATAGTTGAAAAACGAACAATTTTTGCGTTGTAGGTTGCTTGGATTTCCGAGAAAGACGTCGTGCTATCTTCTGATGATTATGGTAGAGATTTGGCAAGCGTGCAAGCTCTGCAGCGCAAGCACGAGGGCGTAGAGAGAGATTTGGCAGCCTTGGAAGATAAGGTTTCGACTTTAGGAAAAGAGGCTGATAGGTAAGGATGGTACATTTATTGCGGCTGAACTAATTTGACAGGTTAACTAACTACTACTTTGAAAATGCAACCTTACCGAAATATATTAACTAAAAGTTATTTTTTTTACTAGATTGTGTGCTATTCATGGCGATCATGCCGACCAAATTCAGGCTAAGCGTGCTGAAATTGAGAACTACTGGGAGAGCCTTACCGCCAAGGCCAAAGAGCGCCGCGAGAGATTGGAAGAATCTTATGCTCTGCATCGTTTCCTGGCCGATTTCCGGGACCTTGTTTCCTGGATCAACGATATGAAGGCCATTATTTCCGCTGATGAGCTTGCTAAGGATGTTGCAGGTTAGCGATTTCTTCATCATAGCTGGGAATATATTAAATGTTTCATTTCTGATCTTTAAAATTATTGGAAAATAATGATGCTCAATTTATTTTTGCAAAAAAGAAAATACCATGATCGAAGTAAAAGAGATAAATTGATTTTTAATGATCAGCAGTCGATCTCCATACGATTTTAACCGCACGCCACTGATATCTTTCAAACAATTATTTTATTATTAATTATCATTCAATTTTAAATGAAAAAAGTAATCTTCCATGTTTGTCTTAAAATTTACCGTTTGCATTCCTTTTTCTCATAATTTTATGGAAATCTTCATTATGAAAGAATCGTTTAAATAAAATCAACTTACTAAGGAAGCGTTTGGATTCTTTTTTATGAACGCTTCATGTTGGTATCTATAGTTTGGCACTTTGTTAACAGGATTCCCGAGTACCTGTAAACGAGTTTTCTTCCCAAGCATTTATTCCTTTTTTAGGAAAAAAATGTTAAAAGAAAAAAAACTTTGTAATAGAACTAGAACTCGCGGAAAGCCTGTATTTTTTTGTTTCGGAAGATTTTTAGATTTAATTTTTTTACTGCTCCATATAGAAAAAAATTATGGACTTTCCTCGAGTTGTTAACTAAATTTGGACATCTTTCGTTAAAAAAATTTTTTTTAAATGTACCGATTTCATAGGAAGCGAAAACTCCGTTTTTCAGCGTAGAAAATTGAACTATAGACCCCGATCACGTGCAGTCTCTTTCTTCCGATTATCTGTTTCTGTCGGTGGATCGTCACGGGTGGGCTCGACGCCTGAATTTTGTGTTCTAACGACAATAGCGGCGTCCACGACGCACCTTCGACCGATCCGCCTCGTGCCTACACAGCGCGAAATGAACACGGGTCAAATCGGAGATTTCGACTCACTCCCACGTCCTCTTAAATAAGAATAAAAAAATAAAAATGATGAATTTTTAATAAAAAACCAAAATTTTTGATTTTGTTAATAAAAATCATTGATTTTCGATTTTTGTTTTTATTATATTTTACTTATTCAGGTGCTGAAGCTTTACTAGAACGTCACCAGGAACATCGTGGGGAAATCGATGACAGAGAAGATAGCTTTGCCGTTACAACGGCCGCGGGCAAAAATCTTTTAGATAAAGGCCATTATGCCAGCGACGAAGTTAAGGAGAAACTGTCCATGTTAGAATCTGATAAGAGGTCACTCAACGCTCTGTGGGACGAAAGACGGATTTTGTACGAACAGTGTATGGATTTGCAGCTTTTCTATCGCGATACTGAACAGGTAAAGACATTTTCCTTATTTTTTTCCTATTAGAAGGCAGCAAACCTTTTTTTTATACTGATGACTTTATTATTTTTTTCCTAGGCCGATACGCGGATGGCAAAACAAGAAGCTTTTCTTGCCAACGAAGACCTGGGCGACTCTCTGGACTCCGTGGAATCCCTGATCAAAAAGCACGAAGATTTCGAAAAGAGTCTCGCAGCTCAAGAAGAGAAAATCAAGGCCCTCGATGAGTTTACCACAAAATTAATCGACGGCGAACATTATGCCGCCGACGACGTACGTAGAAAGGCACTGAAGGAGAAATCTA
The DNA here is from genome assembly GCA_963991005.1 of Barypeithes pellucidus. NCBI lineage: Eukaryota > Metazoa > Arthropoda > Insecta > Coleoptera > Curculionidae > Barypeithes > Barypeithes pellucidus. The sequence continues at coordinate 37,027,764 of OZ022565.1, read as the reverse complement.
GCCGACGTAGAGAGCTGTTGGAAGATGCCTACAGGCTACAACAGTTTGAACGGGATTGTGACGAAACCAAAGGGTGGATAAACTTAAGTTCGCTTTGGACGAGAGCTACTTGGACCCGACGAATCTCGGCGGGAAAGTGCAAAAACACCAGAATTTCGAGCAAGAATTGAACGCCAACAAGACTAGAATGGAAGAAATCACCTCCACCGGTCAAGAATTGATCGAAGCCAAGCATTACGCGGCCCCGAGGATTCAGTCGCGCATGGAAGAAATCGTCCAGCTCTGGGAGACGTTGGTGCAGGCTACGGACAAAAAGAACTCGAAATTGCAGGAGGCCAGTCAACAACAGCAATTCAACAGGACCATTGAGGATATCGAGTTGTGGTTGAGCGAGATTGAGGGACAGTTAATGTCCGAGGATTATGGAAAGGACTTGACTAGCGTGCAGAATTTACAGAAGAAACATGCTTTATTAGGTAATGATTTTTTGCCTATTTTTTCCCTCAAGGATTTATATTTTTTTATTTAACGTTTATTATTGTTTTCAGAATCCGATGTTGCTTCACATCAAGACAGAATCGAGGCCATCACGTCCGCAGCGAACCAGTTCGTCGAAAGGGGACATTTCGACGCTGATAATATTGCTCATAAACAAAAAGTTCTTACCGATAGATACGCCGCTTTGCAGACTCCCATGGCTATTCGAAAGCAAAGACTGTTGGATTCTTTACAGGTAGATCATCTATATTTCATTGAAAAATATTTTTTTTTATGTATAATAATATGGACATTTCTATCTACTTGATGATGATTGATGTCTTCAAATTAATACCTTTTTCTCGCAGGTTCAACAATTATTCCGCGACATAGAAGACGAGGAATCCTGGATTCGCGAAAAGGAACCCGTGGCGGCTTCCACCAATAGGGGTCGCGATTTAATCGGCGTGCAGAACTTGATCAAGAAACATCAGGCCGTATTGGCCGAGATCAATAATCACGACGCCAGGATCACCGCGGTCGTGCAAGCAGGCAGACAGATGACGGAAGATGAGCATTTCGCCAGTGACGAAATCAGGAATAGGTAAGTTTGAAAGTTGTAGATTTATCAATAGGCCGATTGTGTCGGATTCCCGTTATTTTTCTGGAGCGTAAACTATAGAAAGTGTTAAAAACGAATGTAAATACCATGGAAGCCTTATTGTTGTATGAACGCCAAATGCCAGGGTGTAGCCTGCAGGTGGTCAGCTTAAGGTATGGTTACCAGTCATTTCGCCAAACGTATCCCTCCATGCGGCTAGGCCGTACGACTTACTTTGCTAATTAATAAAAATAACCCTCAAAATGATACATGTTATAGTATTTTAAAATATGGCTCACATTCGCTTTACCTGCCTTTACATCACATATTTTCGAAATCCCTAGATTCTGGACTTTTTCCAAATATCTGGAAGTTATCATTTGTTTCACCCATTTACAAATCAGGTAACAAATGTGATGTTAGGAATTACAGACCTATTAGCACTCTTCCAGCAATACCAAAACTCTTTGAGCACTGTATTAAAACAATTCTGACAAATATCTTTCAGAAAATCATAGTTACTCAGTAGCATGGATTTATTTCTGAACGTTCTGTTGACACCAACCTATTTATTTATACCAATTTTATATATGACTCCTTTGATAAAGGTTTTGAGACTCGTGCAATATACACGGACTTCAGCAAGGCCTTCGATAAGGTAAATCACGTGATCCTGCTGTCTAAGTTGTCGGGTTATGGAATTTCCGGAATGTTGCTGTCCTGGTTAGAGTCTTATTTGCCGATAGGGAGTAGCAGGTTAAAATCAATGGGTATTTATCTCGGCCATTTAAAGTTACCTCTAGGGTCCCCCTGGGACCCCTTCTGTTTTTTCTGTTTATCAATGATCTGGCTAAGTTGTTGTTATCATATTATTTATTATTTGCTGATGATCTGAAACTGTTTAAACGCATAGCTTCCTTCCAAGACATTATTACTATGCAACAAGATATTAATACTATTTTTTCCTGGTGTCAATCTAACGATATGTCCCTCAATATTGACATATGTTGCTTTATGAGATTCAGCAGGTTAAAAAGCTCCTTTCCTTGTCAATATTCTATTAACAATATTCCTTTGAAGGAGGTTTCGTTGGTTAAAGATCTCGGTATATACCTCGACACCCAGTTATCATTTGCAGAACACCTTGAGAAGGTGGTGTGTAAAGCAAATAAGATGCTAGGATTCATTAAGAGGTCGTGTAAGGACTTCAAAAATGTTAATGCTTTAAAGTCTCTGTATGTTTCACTTGTGAGATCTGTGTTGGAATGTTCGAATTTAGTTTGGTCACCATACTACCAAATCCACACAAATAAACTAGAGAGTGTGCAAACTAGATTTGTATAGTTTGCCCGTCATATAATATGTCCTACCTAAACTTGACTACGCTTGCCTGTAGGAGGGAGTACTATGATGTCTGCTTTCTGTTCAAAATATTTAATAACTGTCCTGAATATCTTCAGGCTTTTTCTATTCATGTGCCTGGTTATCAGACCCGTACTCACGCCCTTTTACACGTGCCATACTGTCGCACTAATTATCTATTGAGCAGCCCAATAAATAGAATCGCTACAAGTGTTAACCATTATTATAATAGACTGAACTTTTTTAATGTATCCCTTTATAAATTCAAAATCTTTGCTAAAAAAAGAATCTTAGGTTAGTTTAGATGTATAATTAATTTCATCATACTTGTAAATGTTGAATACGTAAATAAATAAATAAATAAAAAAATGTTAACATCAACACCTGCTGCGGCTGCGACTGGATAGCTTGGAGAGCAGACGATTCGCGGACTCTCCTTTGGGCGGACGCGGACAGGCTGTTTTCATATAAAGAGTGTGAAAACCCTCCTTTAAACGGACAATGACAATGGAGAACCCACCAGTACAATGGGCTTATAAAAATGCGAACTGGAGGCTATTCAAAGAAACTGTAAATAATAAAATCCAAATAAATAATAATATTAAAACACCGGAAGAATTAGAAACAGAAGTCAAAAAACTCACTGATATCCTCCAGAACGCACGAAATATAGTGGCAACGCAAGTTCGTTCCAAACCAATCGAAGATAGATTACCAACGGAGATCGCGGAACTAATAAAGTTTAAAAATAAAATAAGAAAAAGGTGGCAGAAATACCACAGGATACTGGATGGTGTGAGGGTGAGAGAACTGCAAGAAACAATAAAGTCCAAAATAAGCCAACATAAAAATAACTCCTGGTCAAAAATCCTCCAAGGGCTACAAACTCAAAATAATTCTTTGTGGAAATTGACCAGGAGATTAAAAAATAAATTCAATAAAATTCCATCCCTAACACCGGGAAATCCGCAGAGTGACTTGGAAAAAGCTAACACGTTAGCAAACCACTTTGCGGAAATACATAAAGGCCAACCTACTACAAGCGCAGAGCAGGACCACATTACACAAATTGTGAACAATACAGTGAGGCAAAAATATCCTATCCCGCCTACCGTCCTAACCAAACTCCTAGTCAACCCAAGAACCCTATCCAGAATTATACAAAAACTACCGCTAAATAAAGCGCCTGGGGAGGATGGACTGCCCAACATTGTACTAAAAAATCTGCCAAGAAAAGCGTTCATACAACTAATGTACGTGATAAATGCAGTAATGATTCTCCAGCATTTCCCATCACAATGGAAAAAATCCATTGTGATTCCCATTCTTAAGCCAAATAAACCACCCCAAAATCCTGACTCATACCGCCCCATCTCATTGCTTAATACACTGTCAAAGGTTACCGAAAAAGTAATTTTAAAAAGCTTCGACACCTTCCAATTGGAAACGCGTATTCCAGATGAACAGTTCGGCTTCAGGAGCGGGCATAGCACGGTAATGCTAATCAGTAAAGTGTTACAGGACGCATTGAATAAGATCAATATGAAACAAACCACCGTCATGCTCGCTCTTGACGTTAAAAAAGCCTTCGATAGTGTATGGCTGAACGGTTTATTATATAAACTCATCACCTATCATAACTTCCCCCTCTACCTAGTATCATTGCTGCATTCCTACGTCATGGGCAGAACCTTTGAAGTCAGAGTGGAGGGTAGACACTCACTCCCAATGCGCATTCATGCAGGGGTACCCCAAGGGGCGGTACTCTCTGCAAAATTGTATAATTACAATAACTCCGATTTTCCCACATATCCGAATACCCAAAACGCCCTATTTGCGGACGACGCGATGATATATGCTCATTCGTTTTCCGCAAATGTTGCAGCCACTCATATCAAATATCACCTCTTAAGACTGCTGCCATGGCTTCAAAAGTGGAAGGTTACACTAAATGCTTCCAAGTGCGAATGCATTGTGGTTACTAAAAAATTCAATGATATTAAAATTAATATACCAATCAAAATTAACAACGAAATAGTAAAGCAAACAAAAACCCTAAAATATCTCGGCGTCACAATTGACCAGAGGCTCTTCTTTAAATCACATATATCAAATATTTTGAAGAGGAACTTCCTGGCAATGCAAACACTATACCCCCTACTCTCTCACAAATCGCATCTTTCCCCCCAAAATAAGTTAACCTTATGTAAGCAAATACTGTTACCGGCATTACTCTATGCTGCACCGGTGTGGTGCAGCATATCAAACACACAGATGGCCAGACTCCAGCGCCTGCAGAACAAATTACTAAGATTCGTAACATCTGCAGGGCGCTACACGACAATAGACGAATTACATGACTTAACAAATATGCCACTCATAAAGGAACATATATATGAAATATCAGACACATTCTACAGACATACAATACAACAATCTCCTCTAACTCAGAACATAACATCAGTTAGAGCGGTTCATGAACCTAGGCATAAGCCATTATATGCCCGGCTACCAATATATTATGAACAATAAACACACAGACGAACAAACATTTACAAAACCCAAAAATCCTTTTTAGAACCTGCTAAAGTATGATCAACCACGAAATATAACACTTGGAAACGATTGACAGCAGTCTCTCTCCGACTACGCACACTACATAAATTTAATGCTCTGAGTGCAAAATCCAAATCCGTATCAAATACAGACATGGCAACACTGCATATAAGAATCACAGTATGAATGAGATGAAACAAGAATGAAAGGAGAACGAATGAGGAAGAATGAATGGAGAAAACTGTAAATATGTAAATAAAACTAAAAATGTAAATAAATGTAAAAACAAACAAATGTACAAATATGTACATACCTAACTAAACCCACGTAATTATCATGATACCACCGCATGTTCCTCACTTTAAAACTGGTTTTTTGATTAAATTTTTCCAGTAAAAGCAAACTCAAATACTGAAAATACTCTTAACCGCAAGGCTCATAAACTTCCCGACAGGGTCTTGACTCTCAAAAGCCTCCAAAGAGCACTGACTTGAAAAAGGCTTAAATAAAACAAACAAAAATGTTAAAGCTACACCTAGGGCCACCACCAACCCCAGACAGGTCTCCCCCTGGCTGCTTGTCCTGAGCGGGAAACCGACAGGAATCCATCGCTCAGAGTGTATATATATTTTTTGTATTATATATTGTATATACTATAAAATAACTGTGTAGATATAACAAGTATTGTAAATATAAATATTGAAATAAAAAGTTAAGTAAGTAAGTAAGTAAGGGCTTTCACCAACAAGGTCCGTGGTTCAAATCCCGACGGGAGATAACTTTTTTTTTAAATTTGTTATTTTTTCTATTTACTACTGATAGGTATAATATAATTATTTTGAATATATATTATTTAAATTTTAGGTGGTATTGAATTTTGGAATTTCTGGTGTATGCCGTCGACAAGAATACAAAAAATTTGAAAAGCAACCATATTCGAGACTTGCATGGGAAATGAAATTCAAGTCAGATTAATCGATACAAAAACAAGAATAGATCGTTTATTTGTAATCCCGGGCATGTTTTACGAGGTTTCTATAAAATACATGCTGCTTAGACCACCAAACACAGAGCATTTTTATTTGAATTACCAAAAGGGTAAATGCTCTACATATACACAAGTAGTCGGCATCAACAAAATTGGTAATCAGCCGAAAATAATTGCTGAATTTTTAAAATTACCCAACTCAGAACTTTATACAGGGCACTGTTTCCGTCGCTCGGGGGCCACTATCCTGGCCGATGCAGGTGGTTGGAAATCAACTCCAGTGATGGAAACCTACATTGAAAATTCTTTAAGCAAAAAAAAGGAGATTGGTAATGCTATTGTAAGATCAGTGCACAATACGCAAGTGGAGAATGGCACAAATATTTTATCATCTACCTCAACATATAATAGTGTTACAGAAAACAATGTTGCACATTCAAAAAAAGAAACTATTGCATATAATAACTGTACATTCAACAATTGTATCTTTTTATTATATAATTTAGTTATAATAGTTTAATATATATGTAAATTAAAATAAATCTTAATCAATATCTTTATTTAAGTATTGTAAAAATTATTTGTACCTATTTAAATAAAATACTTTTAAAATGTTACCAGTGTAAAGTTGCTTTAATTGGTCGTAGAAAAAGTATACTGTACGACTCGAGTGGAATGTCCATATCGCCCTCTAACGATTGAGCACGACGCCAAAGGCGTTATCGTGCGATATGGACATCATATCCACTCTCGTTGTACAAACTACTAAAGTAGGCCTAATACACTATAACGACTTCTTTTATAGAAATGATTTTGAAAAGTGTGATCCTAAATTTAAGAAAAAGAAAGCGAAGACGTCTGCTAGCGAAAGTGGAAAAAATAACTATGTGTTGGATTTATTGGACAAGTATCTAGACGATGGCGAGGCACTTTTGGATGATGATGATGATCACCAACTACTGAATTAGATAAAATACATGACTCTCCTTGTGCTTCTTACAGGTTAGTTTAGTGGGGGAGGTTAATTCCATATATAATTTCCATCATTTTATTATCTAAAACTTAAAATACTTGAGGCCGCCCGCCCTTAAATCATATTTTATTATGAACTTACGTGTAAGGAAAACGGCCATTCTAAAATTTTGATAAAGTTTTAGGCTTAATAACTTTTTAATTTTTAGTCCAATGCGAGTGATATTTTTATAGAACTGTAGACACAACTATCAGTTTTAAATGGCCTTTTACAAATTTTAAGCAACATTGGTTATTCGACATATTATACAAGGATAATCAAAATGTTTTTCTAATTTCGAAACACCCTGTGGAATAATCCTGTAGAAAATTTTTTTCGAAATACCACTTTTCGTTTGTACATTTTGAGTTTTGGTTCATGTAAATACAGTGAAACCTCTCATAACGGACACCTCGAATAAGCGGACATCTCTATTAAGCGGACATTTTTTCATAGTACGGAACTAGGTATATGAAATTCCATGAAAATCAACCTCTCTTGGGCGGACTCTCCTTTGGGCGGACGCGGACAGGCTGTTTTCATATAAAGAGTGTGAAAACCCTCCTTTAAACGGACAAAAAAATTTTTAAAGTATTTAGGAGACGAATAAGTACGGTGCAAAAACTCTCTCAAGACAGACCGGTAACCAATCGCGTATGCGTGGCAGAGCGAAAGGACTTCGCCGAATGAAAGTATGTGTGATTCCCCGACAGCAGTCCGCCGTTTATTTGTGAGTTGTAAGATTAGTAAACAATGGCACAAAAATGTCGGATTTTGAGTCTGAAAGAGAATATTGATGTTGTGGAAGTTTGTAATTTGATAACAATGATTTGGGCGAGTTCATTATCATTGATAGCGATGTGCTATTAGAATATTATTCCTACCGATTATGTAGTCCAAACTGAAACCACGGATATCGGAGGACTCTGATGAAGAAGTTGAATGCAGTAATCAAACAAATTAAGAGTATGCAAAGAATTAGAGGTGACTCTACAGCAATGGAATTGTTATCAGACTTTGAAATACATTTGCTAGATTGCAAGTTTAAAACGCAAACACGTCAAACTACGTTAATCGATTTTTTAGTACTACATCCTAACTAAAACTAGTGTATTTTACGTCAAAGTGTACCATATCCGCGAAGTTATAGGCCGAAGTAAAGTGTAGTGAATTAAACGTGATTAAAGTGAAATAAGTGGAAAGTGGCATTAAGGCGAATTAATGCCCAAAAATCTCTTGAATTAAATAATTAATGATCGAAATCGGTCGGGATTAAGATTGTATTAAAAGTATTTTATTAAAGCGGAAGTAAGTGTTACATATGGCCCAATCAGTTGTTGGTGACTCCTTAATACTAGTAATAGTGTGTAAAAGTCTGTAAAAGTTTTATAAACCAGATTTAAGATGATAACTGTGTAACTGTAGTAACTAAAGAATTGAGTTTACTAACAAATTTAAAAATAAAATTGTGTACGTTAAAACCTGAATATTGTGTTGTTTATTGATGCGACTGATAGAGATAGATGAAACTTGACAGCTATAGGCGAGACCTTAGGGAAAGTATATACAGGGTCGCGCGTCTATCAGGGAAGAGAGAGTTAAGTAGTAAAGTAGTCCGCCACTAACACGGGAATCTTCCGAACCCGGCAAAAGTATAATTTGTCGCCAACCCTCTTGTGTTGAAATTTAGACCGCTCGGATTTCCAGAATAGAGATAACACGAGGTGGGTTGTATATCCGACTCCAGCCGCTGTAACTAATATCAGGCGGAGCGCTACAACAGGAGTTTGGCGCTAAGTTGGGGGTGGGTGCGACAACTGGTGTAAGGTGTGTGGGGTTTTTGTTTCTGGAACAAAAGAAGATTTCACTTGTGGATACCACCCCATAACGTGTTAGTGTGCAAAATTTCATCGCCATGACTACTACTACAACGACAGCTACAACCACGGTAACCGCTACGACATCAAGCCCTGGAATGCCAGCAAGCTATGGAAATATTGTAATAGGACTGGATTCATTGCCAGTATATAATGGAACAACGCCAGTCGACGATTTTTTGACGATAGTGGAAGGTACAGGTACACTTGCAAATTGGACAGACACACAATTAATAGCTATTACGCTTTTAAAATTGAGAGATAAGGCAAAGCAGTTCATAGATTCAGAGCCAATATTAAGAGATACAAAAAGTTGGGTAACACTAAAAAAGGGATTAAAGGATCAATTCAAGAGACAGTATGTCAAGGGAGCAGCAATGAAAAATTTTATTGAATGTCGACAAAGGTCGGGAGAGACGTGTCGTGAATATTTGACTAGGTTAAAATTATTGGGTAACAGGACAATAACTTTAACAGGAGACCCCGTGCATGACGACCCCATAAAGAAAAAGTTAGAAGAAGATATTACGATGCAGTTTACGTTAGGACTGATGATGCCAATTAAGCAAAGGGTTTTATCGAATTATACTCGAACAGATAACGTTTTCTGAAGAACCATGTTCACCACTCGTCCGGGAACCCGCGAGTGAGCCGGCATCGTCCCAAAACAGGCCTTCCGAGAACTACTGCAACGTACCGCCACTCTCCCACGACCACATCCAATCAAACGGAATCTCCACCGACACAGACCTTGAAGACATCATTTTACCCGTCATCACCAAAGTGGAAACCATAGACGAGCCGTTGAGTCCACAAGCCAAAAAGCCTCCTACGGGCCTGCTGCAGAACTGTCCGGAGTGTAGTCTGGGCTTCGGGGCGCCATTGAAGCACCATATTATGGAAAGCAATAGACCTGCGAGTGATTGAGAGATAAGGCAAAGCAGTTCATAGATTCAGAGCCAATATTAAGAGGTACAAAAAGTTGGGTAACACTAAAAAAGGGATTAAAGGATCAATTCAAGAGACAGTATGTCAAGGGAGCAGCAACGAAAAATTTTTTTGAATGTCGACAAAGGTCGGGAGAGACGTGTCGTGAATATTTGACTAGGTTAAAATTATTGGGTAACAGGACAATAACTTTAACAGGAGACCCCGTGCATGACGACCCCATAAAGAAAAAGTTAGAAGAAGATATTACGATGCAGTTTACGTTAGGACTGATGATGCCAATTAAGCAAAGGGTTTTATCGAATTATACTCGAACAGATAACGTTTTCTGAAGAACCATGTTCACCACTCGTCCGGGAACCCGCGAGTGAGCCGGCATCGTCCCAAAACAGGCCTTCCGAGAACTACTGCAACGTACCGCCACTCTCCCACGACCACATCCAATCAAACGGAATCTCCACCGACACAGACCTTGAAGACATCATTTTACCCGTCATCACCAAAGTGGAAACCATAGACGAGCCGTTGAGTCCACAAGCCAAAAAGCCTCCTACGGGCCTGCTGCAGAACTGTCCGGAGTGTAGTCTGGGCTTCGGGGCGCCATTGAAGCACCATATTATGGAAAGCAATAGACCTGCGAGTGATTGAGAGATAAGGCAAAGCAGTTCATAGATTCAGAGCCAATATTAAGAGATACAAAAAGTTGGGTAACACTAAAAAAGGGATTAAAGGATCAATTCAAGAGACAGTATGTCAAGGGAGCAGCAATGAAAAATTTTATTGAATGTCGACAAAGGTCGGGAGAGACGTGTCGTGAATATTTGACTAGGTTAAAATTATTGGGTAACAGGACAATAACTTTAACAGGAGACCCCGTGCATGACGACCCCATAAAGAAAAAGTTAGAAGAAGATATTACGATGCAGTTTACGTTAGGACTGATGATGCCAATTAAGCAAAGGGTTTTATCAGGAAATCCCCAAGCATTGGAGGAAGCATTAAAAATAGCTGAACGAGAAGAAAGCATAGAAAACTTAATACATCCATCGAGAGGTGAACATTGTAGACTAGTGACCAGTACAACGACAACAGATTCTAGAAAATATAACAACGCTAAAAATAATAAATGGAAATGTACAAAATGTCAAAAAACGGGTCATACAGCAAACTACTGCTGGGCGAAAAATTTACAAAACAACAACCCAGGTAATTATACAAATCAAACAAACCGGGTATATCAAAACAACAATGTTATAAAGAAAGCACCTGACAGGAGATGTTTTACGTGCAATGAAATTGGACACTTAGCCCGGACCTGTCCAAGGAAAAAGAATTATGCTGTTCAGCAACACAAAGATTTAAACTCCAAAGCAGTCGAATTTCAGCCCCTGAGTTCGTCTGCCATAACTCAGGCAAATTGGGAATCAACCTCTCTTGGGCGGACTCTCCTTTGGGCGGACGCGGACAGGCTGTTTTCATATAAAGAGTGTGAAAACCCTCCTTTAAACGGACAATGACAATGGAGAACCCACCAGTACAATGGGCTTATAAAAATGCGAACTGGAGGCTATTCAAAGAAACTGTAAATAATAAAATCCAAATAAATAATAATATTAAAACACCGGAAGAATTAGAAACAGAAGTCAAAAAACTCACTGATATCCTCCAGAACGCACGAAATATAGTGGCAACGCAAGTTCGTTCCAAACCAATCGAAGATAGATTACCAACGGAGATCGCGGAACTAATAAAGTTTAAAAATAAAATAAGAAAAAGGTGGCAGAAATACCACAGGATACTGGATGGTGTGAGGGTGAGAGAACTGCAAGAAACAATAAAGTCCAAAATAAGCCAACATAAAAATAACTCCTGGTCAAAAATCCTCCAAGGGCTACAAACTCAAAATAATTCTTTGTGGAAATTGACCAGGAGATTAAAAAATAAATTCAATAAAATTCCATCCCTAACACCGGGAAATCCGCAGAGTGACTTGGAAAAAGCTAACACGTTAGCAAACCATGTAACGGTTTGATTTGGTCACTGAGCCACTTTTGAGTTTTATAGCTATACAGTGACAGGCTTGCAGTACTAACCTTACATCCTGATGTTACCGCCTGATGTGCCTTGACTTTATGGGATTTTGTCTTCAATATGCCTCGTAAAATCTGTTAAAGACTTCTCACATGCTGTATCTAGCGTAATACTTTTTGGGAAGAGTCTGCACTGGTTGTAGGACTTCATTCTGAGTTCATCTTGGGTTCTCAGGACTGATTTCCCCAGTTATAGGCATCTAAAGGCTTTAAAACCATCTCTGAAAATGGACCGTTAGTTCAGTATGCATTCTTTCTCTAATTTAACGGCCATTTATCTCTGTAGGCCTTTGCACTACTATAATCCAGACTCACCTGTATCTTTTCCGTGGGATTCCGGCCCGCGGTTGGTGTTGCTTGTTTTGGTTTTTAGGAATTTCATCTCTCAGGGTGCATTGTTTATTTCAGATGACAATCAGCTGATAGCGGTCAGAGGTTAGATATTCTAGCTGCATTCCTTTTACCGCTGTGAAATGACTTGCACGGCCTAGGGTAGATCGTGATTTTGTTGTAACATACAAAAGAGAGGGTTTTAGGTTTTTGGTGTGATGCATGGTACTGTTACAATTTCATTCTCCTTCGCTGTTGTTCTTTTTTTTTGATAGAGTATCGATAATTTGTTATAGCTGCGACTATAGTTTATCCGCAACATCGGGTGTCTATGAACACGGTTGCTTTCTATTTCTTTAGTTTGGTATGTACCACTCTGCTTATTTTCCCGTGTCACCTGATCGGTATATCGGTATTAGAGTAACCTGTCATTTTATTCTTTTTTGTGCGAGGGAATCAGTATATATTGGGCGGAAATCGTAGAAATCGTCCCTTTCTAAAAGTCCAGTGTCGACGAGGCATAAGCCACGAGTTTTTCGGAAAACACATGGGAAATATTCCCTGCCGTGAGGCGATTTAGTTTTTTTGAAGAAGTATAACGAAAATAGTGCAAGTTTTCTCCCTTTGGTCTAGGAGTGGCACTTATTTTCCCCATATTGGGATTTGCTGGGTTGATTTGCTTTGTTCGACGATTTCTGACGGAGGCCATCTTGGGCACCACTAATGGACCCTCGACCATCTGATAAGGTATATTATATTTTGCATTTTATTTTGCTTTAAATAATGAATCAGCGACGGTTTTAGTTTCCTTAATTTCGGGTTTTATTAAATTTCATTAAAATTATTATCAATTTTCTTAAATTCGCACGCCACGTGCTTTACTGTAAAATTCTCTCTGACTAAAATTTAATGCTAGTTTCGTTGTTTTTCAATACTCAGATATTAATTTCCTTTTGTCTATTATGTCTCTAAAAAGACTAATTATCGAAAATAATAAATTTGAATAGATATGTCTCAATTTGAACTTTTTTTTTTAGTATAAGGTTTCCTTCATTAAGCAAAAATTTATATAGTGAACAATGACCATGAGGGCCAATGTATTAATTTTGATTTATGTTACGAAAGGGGATAGGGCCAAATTTTCTGTTTTAAGTTCTTAAGTTTGGATTTTTAATCAACAGTGACGATATTTTGTAGCTTTGCAGTAAGAGTAATTTATTAATGGTTTTGAATGAATTTGGTTGTTTTAGATTTCAAATAAATATTGGCCTTATTACCTATCGTATATATGTATATAGTTTTATCTCTGCGTCAGTTATTACAGTGTTTGGTATGCCGTTTTGAAACAGCACTACTATTGTTGCTATTACTTTTAATTCTTACTTTATTAATGGGGTATTAGAATGGTTACGAGCCTCCGAGGTCCCATAAGGATTCTTATTTTTAATCATGGTATTTTATAATAGAATGAACTGCAGTAGTTCTTACTTATTTGAATGAGGCATTTAGGCTCAATTTTATAATTTCAATAGTCATTACCACCTGGTGATAAAAAAGAACCATTCAAGCCCTTGGCTTTAAATTCACTTATCTTTTTTGTTTTGCTTGAACGCTGTTTCAGGAGTGCATATTAGTTGTTAATTATTTGCTTTGATTACCTTAATTAATTTCTGTGATTCTATTTTAATTAATATTTTGTATCTGATTCTTTTTTTTATTGGCTTACCTTAATATTGCTCAGTGGTTTATTTATTAATTTCAATTTTGATTATGGATACTGGGATTGATAACAATCCTCGTTTAATTTATTTTAAATTTGATAATGTGTTAAGATTAATTATTTTATTTGCGTTTATAAAGTTTTATTGCTTATGCCATGTCAGATGTCTTAATGATGGTCAGTGATGGATGGTACTGTTTATTTTAAATTCTTTCTTTGCTTTATATTTTGATTAATAATATTTTAGACTCTTTGCTTCCCTTCAGGATTTTGTAACAATATTTTAAATGCTTTTGGCTTTCATTTAATCATTTTGCTTTTGCTTTGATTTGTATTCTTTTTTATCATTATAACTAGAGAGTGTTTATATTCCTAGGGTCTTCCTCCCGGGTCAAGAAACCCCATTCTTCCTACCGGGTCACGATAACCCGTTCCTCCAACCGGGGTCAAAACTTACCTGTTGTTTTGCCAACCGGGTTAACGCCACCTGTTTTACTACTGGGTTACCATCCACCCAGTTTTCATCATCAACAAGAGTAGTCATCATCCACACATACGGTATCGTTTAGACAATAAGTTTATTTTTTTTTTTTTAACCATAACGTTTAAAGTGTAACACTGGGTTTTCGTAAATTAATATACATTTCTATCTTTATTTTTCTAAATAAATGACAAGTCAATTAACTTTTACTATGTGTTTTATTTAGTTCGCTGCACTTCTTTTTCTTATATATTATACAGTGGTGTCGACCAGTGGGTGCAAGTTAAGGGGATCCCATAACATCCGGGAAATTTCCAGCTTAAATCTAGCTTAAGCTGGTGGCGCAAAGGAACCTTCTGCCGCGAGTAGTTAGCCGGCTACTGCGCACATCTCAAGCTCTCCCCTTAGCTTGGAAACAACTGTCGTCCATTGTCAGTTTCTCTTATTTGAGGTTAATATTTTAAATAATTTTACCAACAGCGGTTGCTCTAGGGGTATTCGTCAAAATACCCTTAGCTCTAAAAAGAATTTATTGCGCCAAAGCAACTCCAAGTCGTATCAACCACTTTGCGGAAATACATAAAGGCCAACCTAATACAAGCGCAGAGCAGGACCACATTACACAAATTGTGAACAATACAGTGAGGCAAAAATATCCTATCCCGCCTACCGTCCTAACCAAACTCCTAGTCAACCCAAGAACCCTATCCAGAATTATACAAAAACTACCGCTAAATAAAGCGCCTGGGGAGGATGGACTGCCCAACATTGTACTAAAAAATCTGCCAAGAAAAGCGTTCATACAACTAATGTACGTGATAAATGCAGTAATGATTCTCCAGCATTTCCCATCACAATGGAAAAAATCCATTGTATTTCCCATTCTTAAGCCAAATAAACCACCCCAAAATCCTGACTCATACCGCCCCATCTCATTGCTTAATACACTGTCAAAGGTTACCGAAAAAGTAATTTTAAAAAGCTTCGACACCTTCCAATTGGAAACGCGTATTCCAGATGAACAGTTCGGCTTCAGGAGCGGGCATAGCACGGTAATGCTAATCAGTAAAGTGTTACAGGACGCATTGAATAAGATCAATATGAAACAAACCACCGTCATGCTCGCTCTTGACGTTAAAAAAGCCTTCGATAGTGTATGGCTGAACGGTTTATTATATAAACTCATCACCTATCATAACTTCCCCCTCTACCTAGTATCATTGCTGCATTCCTACGTCATGGGCAGAACCTTTGAAGTCAGAGTGGAGGGTAGACACTCACTCCCAATGCGCATTCATGCAGGGGTACCCCAAGGGGCGGTACTCTCTGCAAAATTGTATAATTACAATAACTCCGATTTTCCCACATATCCGAATACCCAAAACGCCCTATTTGCGGACGACGCGATGATATATGCTCATTCGTTTTCCGCAAATGTTGCAGCCACTCATATCAAATATCACCTCTTAAGACTGCTGCCATGGCTTCAAAAGTGGAAGGTTACACTAAATGCTTCCAAGTGCGAATGCATTGTGGTTACTAAAAAATTCAATGATATTAAAATTAATATACCAATCAAAATTAACAACGAAATAGTAAAGCAAACAAAAACCCTAAAATATCTCGGCGTCACAATTGACCAGAGGCTCTTCTTTAAATCACATATATCAAATATTTTGAAGAGGAACTTCCTGGCAATGCAAACACTATACCCCCTACTCTCTCACAAATCGCATATTTCCCCCCAAAATAAGTTAACCTTATGTAAGCAAATACTGTTACCGGCATTACTCTATGCTGCACCGGTGTGGTGCAGCATATCAAACATACAGATGGCCAGACTCCAGCGCCTGCAGAACAAATTACTAAGATTCGTAACATCTGCAGGGCGCTACACGACAATAGACGAATTACATGACTTAACAAATATGCCACTCATAAAGGAACATATATATGAAATATCAGACACATTCTACAGACATACAATACAACAATCTCCTCTAACTCAGAACATAACATCAGTTAGAGCGGTTCATGAACCTAGGCATAAGCCATTATATGCCCGGCTACCAATATATTATGAACAATAAACACACAGACGAACAAACATTTACAAAACCCAAAAATCCTTTTTAGAACCTGCTAAAGTATGATCAACCACGAAATATAACACTTGGAAACGATTGACAGCAGTCTCTCTCCGACTACGCACACTACATAAATTTAATGCTCTGAGTGCAAAATCCAAATCCGTATCAAATACAGACATGGCAACACTGCATATAAGAATCACAGTATGAATGAGATGAAACAAGAATGAAAGGAGAACGAATGAGGAAGAATGAATGGAGAAAACTGTAAATATGTAAATAAAACTAAAAATGTAAATAAATGTAAAAACAAACAAATGTACAAATATGTACATACCTAACTAAACCCACGTAATTATCATGATACCACCGCATGTTCCTCACTTTAAAACTGGTTTTTTGATTAAATTTTTCCAGTAAAAGCAAACTCAAATACTGAAAATACTCTTAACCGCAAGGCTCATAAACTTCCCGACAGGGTCTTGACTCTCAAAAGCCTCCAAAGAGCACTGACTTGAAAAAGGCTTAAATAAAACAAACAAAAATGTTAAAGCTACACCTAGGGCCACCACCAACCCCAGACAGGTCTCCCCCTGGCTGCTTGTCCTGAGCGGGAAACCGACAGGAATCCATCGCTCAGAGTGTATATATATTTTTTGTATTATATATTGTATATGCTATAAAATAACTGTGTAAAATAAAATAACAAGTATTGTAAATATAAATATTGAAATGAAAAGTTAAGTAAGTAAGTAAGTAAGGGGTTTCACCAACAAGGTCCGTGGTTCAAATCCCGACGGGAGATAACTTTTTTTTTAAATTTGTTATTTTTTCTATTTACTACTGATAGGTATAATATAATTATTTTGAATATATATTATTTAAATTTTAGGTGGTATTGAATTTTGGAATTTCTGGTGTATGCCGTCGACAAGAATACAAAAAATTTGAAAAGCAACCATATTCGAGACTTGCATGGGAAATGAAATTCAAGTCAGATTAATCGATACAAAAACAAGAATAGATCGTTTATTTGTAATCCCGGGCATGTTTTACGAGGTTTCTATAAAATACATGCTGCTTAGACCACCAAACACAGAGCATTTTTATTTGAATTACCAAAAGGGTAAATGCTCTACATATACACAAGTAGTCGGCATCAACAAAATTGGTAATCAGCCGAAAATAATTGCTGAATTTTTAAAATTACCCAACTCAGAACTTTATACAGGGCACTGTTTCCGTCGCTCGGGGGCCACTATCCTGGCCGATGCAGGTGGTTGGAAATCAACTCCAGTGATGGAAACCTACATTGAAAATTCTTTAAGCAAAAAAAAGGAGATTGGTAATGCTATTGTAAGATCAGTGCACAATACGCAAGTGGAGAATGGCACAAATATTTTATCATCTACCTCAACATATAATAGTGTTACAGAAAACAATGTTGCACATTCAAAAAAAGAAACTATTGCATATAATAACTGTACATTCAACAATTGTATCTTTTTATTATATAATTTAGTTATAATAGTTTAATATATATGTAAATTAAAATAAATCTTAATCAATATCTTTATTTAAGTATTGTAAAAATTATTTGTACCTATTTAAATAAAATACTTTTAAAATGTTACCAGTGTAAAGTTGCTTTAATTGGTCGTAGAAAAAGTATACTGTACGACTCGAGTGGAATGTCCATATCGCCCTCTAACGATTGAGCACGACGCCAAAGGCGTTATCGTGCGATATGGACATCATATCCACTCTCGTTGTACAAACTACTAAAGTAGGCCTAATACACTATAACGACTTCTTTTATAGAAATGATTTTGAAAAGTGTGATCCTAAATTTAAGAAAAAGAAAGCGAAGACGTCTGCTAGCGAAAGTGGAAAAAATAACTATGTGTTGGATTTATTGGACAAGTATCTAGACGATGGCGAGGCACTTTTGGATGATGATGATGATCACCAACTACTGAATTAGATAAAATACATGACTCTCCTTGTGCTTCTTACAGGTTAGTTTAGTGGGGGAGGTTAATTCCATATATAATTTCCATCATTTTATTATCTAAAACTTAAAATACTTGAGGCCGCCCGCCCTTAAATCATATTTTATTATGAACTTACGTGTAAGGAAAACGGCCATTCTAAAATTTTGATAAAGTTTTAGGCTTAATAACTTTTTAATTTTTAGTCCAATGCGAGTGATATTTTTATAGAACTGTAGACACAACTATCAGTTTTAAATGGCCTTTTACAAATTTTAAGCAACATTGGTTATTCGACATATTATACAAGGATAATCAAAATGTTTTTCTAATTTCGAAACACCCTGTGGAATAATCCTGTAGAAAATTTTTTTCGAAATACCACTTTTCGTTTGTACATTTTGAGTTTTGGTTCATGTAAATACAGTGAAACCTCTCATAACGGACACCTCGAATAAGCGGACATCTCTATTAAGCGGACATTTTTTCATAGTACGGAACTAGGTATATGAAATTCCATGAAAATCAACCTCTCTTGGGCGGACTCTCCTTTGGGCGGACGCGGACAGGCTGTTTTCATATAAAGAGTGTGAAAACCCTCCTTTAAACGGACAAAAAATTTTTTAAAGTATTTAGGAGACGAATAAGTACGGTGCAAAAACTCTCTCAAGACAGACCGGTAACCAATCGCGTATGCGTGGCAGAGCGAAAGGACTTCGCCGAATGAAAGTATGTGTGATTCCCCGACAGCAGTCCGCCGTTTATTTGTGAGTTGTAAGATTAGTAAACAATGGCACAAAAATGTCGGATTTTGAGTCTGAAAGAGAATATTGATGTTGTGGAAGTTTGTAATTTGATAACAATGATTTGGGCGAGTTCATTATCATTGATAGCGATGTGCTATTAGAATATTATTCCTACCGATTATGTAGTCCAAACTGAAACCACGGATATCGGACGACTCTGATGAAGAAGTTGAATGCAGTAATCAAACAAATTAAGAGTATGCAAAGAATTAGAGGTGACTCTACAGCAATGGAATTGTTATCAGACTTTGAAATACATTTGCTAGATTGCAAGTTTAAAACGCAAACACGTCAAACTACGTTAATCGATTTTTTAGTACTACATCCTAACTAAAACTAGTGTATTTTACGTCAATGTGTACCATATCCGCGAAGTTATAGGCCGAAGTAAAGTGTAGTGAATTAAACGTGATTAAAGTGAAATAAGTGGAAAGTGGCATTAAGGCGAATTAATGCCCAAAAATCTCTTGAATTAAATAATTAATGATCGAAATCGGTCGGGATTAAGATTGTATTAAAAGTATTTTATTAAAGCGGAAGTAAGTGTTACATATGGCCCAATCAGTTGTTGGTGACTCCTTAATACTAGTAATAGTGTGTAAAAGTCTGTAAAAGTTTTATAAACCAGATTTAAGATGATAACTGTGTAACTGTAGTAACTAAAGAATTGAGTTTACTAACAAATTTAAAAATAAAATTGTGTACGTTAAAACCTGAATATTGTGTTGTTTATTGATGCGACTGATAGAGATAGATGAAACTTGACAGCTATAGGCGAGACCTTAGGGAAAGTATATACAGGGTCGCGCGTCTATCAGGGAAGAGAGAGTTAAGTAGTAAAGTAGTCCGCCACTAACACGGGAATCTTCCGAACCCGGCAAAAGTATAATTTGTCGCCAACCCTCTTGTGTTGAAATTTAGACCGCTCGGATTTCCAGAATAGAGATAACACGAGGTGGGTTGTATATCCGACTCCAGCCGCTGTAACTAATATCAGGCGGAGCGCTACAACAGGAGTTTGGCGCTAAGTTGGGGGTGGGTGCGACAACTGGTGTAAGGTGTGTGGGGTTTTTGTTTCTGGAACAAAAGAAGATTTCACTTGTGGATACCACCCCATAACGTGTTAGTGTGCAAAATTTCATCGCCATGACTACTACTACAACGACAGCTACAACCACGGTAACCGCTACGACATCAAGCCCTGGAATGCCAGCAAGCTATGGAAATATTGTAATAGGACTGGATTCATTGCCAGTATATAATGGAACAACGCCAGTCGACGATTTTTTGACGATAGTGGAAGGTACAGGTACACTTGCAAATTGGACAGACACACAATTAATAGCTATTACGCTTTTAAAATTGAGAGATAAGGCAAAGCAGTTCATAGATTCAGAGCCAATATTAAGAGATACAAAAAGTTGGGTAACACTAAAAAAGGGATTAAAGGATCAATTCAAGAGACAGTATGTCAAGGGAGCAGCAATGAAAAATTTTATTGAATGTCGACAAAGGTCGGGAGAGACGTGTCGTGAATATTTGACTAGGTTAAAATTATTGGGTAACAGGACAATAACTTTAACAGGAGACCCCGTGCATGACGACCCCATAAAGAAAAAGTTAGAAGAAGATATTACGATGCAGTTTACGTTAGGACTGATGATGCCAATTAAGCAAAGGGTTTTATCGAATTATACTCGAACAGATAACGTTTTCTGAAGAACCATGTTCACCACTCGTCCGGGAACCCGCGAGTGAGCCGGCATCGTCCCAAAACAGGCCTTCCGAGAACTACTGCAACGTACCGCCACTCTCCCACGACCACATCCAATCAAACGGAATCTCCACCGACACAGACCTTGAAGACATCATTTTACCCGTCATCACCAAAGTGGAAACCATAGACGAGCCGTTGAGTCCACAAGCCAAAAAGCCTCCTACGGGCCTGCTGCAGAACTGTCCGGAGTGTAGTCTGGGCTTCGGGGCGCCATTGAAGCACCATATTATGGAAAGCAATAGACCTGCGAGTGATTGAGAGATAAGGCAAAGCAGTTCATAGATTCAGAGCCAATATTAAGAGATACAAAAAGTTGGGTAACACTAAAAAAGGGATTAAAGGATCAATTCAAGAGACAGTATGTCAAGGGAGCAGCAATGAAAAATTTTATTGAATGTCGACAAAGGTCGGGAGAGACGTGTCGTGAATATTTGACTAGGTTAAAATTATTGGGTAACAGGACAATAACTTTAACAGGAGACCCCGTGCATGACGACCCCATAAAGAAAAAGTTAGAAGAAGATATTACGATGCAGTTTACGTTAGGACTGATGATGCCAATTAAGCAAAGGGTTTTATCAGGAAATCCCCAAGCATTGGAGGAAGCATTAAAAATAGCTGAACGAGAAGAAAGCATAGAAAACTTAATACATCCATCGAGAGGTGAACATTGTAGACTAGTGACCAGTACAACGACAACAGATTCTAGAAAATATAACAACGCTAAAAATAATAAATGGAAATGTACAAAATGTCAAAAAACGGGTCATACAGCAAACTACTGCTGGGCGAAAAATTTACAAAACAACAACCCAGGTAATTATACAAATCAAACAAACCGGGTATATCAAAACAACAATGTTATAAAGAAAGCACCTGACAGGAGATGTTTTACGTGCAATGAAATTGGACACTTAGCCCGGACCTGTCCAAGGAAAAAGAATTATGCTGTTCAGCAACACAAAGATTTAAACTCCAAAGCAGTCGAATTTCAGCCCCTGAGTTCGTCTGCCATAACTCAGGCAAATTGGGAATCAACCTCTCTTGGGCGGACTCTCCTTTGGGCGGACGCGGACAGGCTGTTTTCATATAAAGAGTGTGAAAACCCTCCTTTAAACGGACAATGACAATGGAGAACCCACCAGTACAATGGGCTTATAAAAATGCGAACTGGAGGCTATTCAAAGAAACTGTAAATAATAAAATCCAAATAAATAATAATATTAAAACACCGGAAGAATTAGAAACAGAAGTCAAAAAACTCACTGATATCCTCCAGAACGCACGAAATATAGTGGCAACGCAAGTTCGTTCCAAACCAATCGAAGATAGATTACCAACGGAGATCGCGGAACTAATAAAGTTTAAAAATAAAATAAGAAAAAGGTGGCAGAAATACCACAGGATACTGGATGGTGTGAGGGTGAGAGAACTGCAAGAAACAATAAAGTCCAAAATAAGCCAACATAAAAATAACTCCTGGTCAAAAATCCTCCAAGGGCTACAAACTCAAAATAATTCTTTGTGGAAATTGACCAGGAGATTAAAAAATAAATTCAATAAAATTCCATCCCTAACACCGGGAAATCCGCAGAGTGACTTGGAAAAAGCTAACACGTTAGCAAACCACTTTGCGGAAATACATAAAGGCCAACCTAATACAAGCGCAGAGCAGGACCACATTACACAAATTGTGAACAATACAGTGAGGCAAAAATATCCTATCCCGCCTACCGTCCTAACCAAACTCCTAGTCAACCCAAGAACCCTATCCAGAATTATACAAAAACTACCGCTAAATAAAGCGCCTGGGGAGGATGGACTGCCCAACATTGTACTAAAAAATCTGCCAAGAAAAGCGTTCATACAACTAATGTACGTGATAAATGCAGTAATGATTCTCCAGCATTTCCCATCACAATGGAAAAAATCCATTGTATTTCCCATTCTTAAGCCAAATAAACCACCCCAAAATCCTGACTCATACCGCCCCATCTCATTGCTTAATACACTGTCAAAGGTTACCGAAAAAGTAATTTTAAAAAGCTTCGACACCTTCCAATTGGAAACGCGTATTCCAGATGAACAGTTCGGCTTCAGGAGCGGGCATAGCACGGTAATGCTAATCAGTAAAGTGTTACAGGACGCATTGAATAAGATCAATATGAAACAAACCACCGTCATGCTCGCTCTTGACGTTAAAAAAGCCTTCGATAGTGTATGGCTGAACGGTTTATTATATAAACTCATCACCTATCATAACTTCCCCCTCTACCTAGTATCATTGCTGCATTCCTACGTCATGGGCAGAACCTTTGAAGTCAGAGTGGAGGGTAGACACTCACTCCCAATGCGCATTCATGCAGGGGTACCCCAAGGGGCGGTACTCTCTGCAAAATTGTATAATTACAATAACTCCGATTTTCCCACATATCCGAATACCCAAAACGCCCTATTTGCGGACGACGCGATGATATATGCTCATTCGTTTTCCGCAAATGTTGCAGCCACTCATATCAAATATCACCTCTTAAGACTGCTGCCATGGCTTCAAAAGTGGAAGGTTACACTAAATGCTTCCAAGTGCGAATGCATTGTGGTTACTAAAAAATTCAATGATATTAAAATTAATATACCAATCAAAATTAACAACGAAATAGTAAAGCAAACAAAAACCCTAAAATATCTCGGCGTCACAATTGACCAGAGGCTCTTCTTTAAATCACATATATCAAATATTTTGAAGAGGAACTTCCTGGCAATGCAAACACTATACCCCCTACTCTCTCACAAATCGCATATTTCCCCCCAAAATAAGTTAACCTTATGTAAGCAAATACTGTTACCGGCATTACTCTATGCTGCACCGGTGTGGTGCAGCATATCAAACATACAGATGGCCAGACTCCAGCGCCTGCAGAACAAATTACTAAGATTCGTAACATCTGCAGGGCGCTACACGACAATAGACGAATTACATGACTTAACAAATATGCCACTCATAAAGGAACATATATATGAAATATCAGACACATTCTACAGACATACAATACAACAATCTCCTCTAACTCAGAACATAACATCAGTTAGAGCGGTTCATGAACCTAGGCATAAGCCATTATATGCCCGGCTACCAATATATTATGAACAATAAACACACAGACGAACAAACATTTACAAAACCCAAAAATCCTTTTTAGAACCTGCTAAAGTATGATCAACCACGAAATATAACACTTGGAAACGATTGACAGCAGTCTCTCTCCGACTACGCACACTACATAAATTTAATGCTCTGAGTGCAAAATCCAAATCCGTATCAAATACAGACATGGCAACACTGCATATAAGAATCACAGTATGAATGAGATGAAACAAGAATGAAAGGAGAACGAATGAGGAAGAATGAATGGAGAAAACTGTAAATATGTAAATAAAACTAAAAATGTAAATAAATGTAAAAACAAACAAATGTACAAATATGTACATACCTAACTAAACCCACGTAATTATCATGATACCACCGCATGTTCCTCACTTTAAAACTGGTTTTTTGATTAAATTTTTCCAGTAAAAGCAAACTCAAATACTGAAAATACTCTTAACCGCAAGGCTCATAAACTTCCCGACAGGGTCTTGACTCTCAAAAGCCTCCAAAGAGCACTGACTTGAAAAAGGCTTAAATAAAACAAACAAAAATGTTAAAGCTACACCTAGGGCCACCACCAACCCCAGACAGGTCTCCCCCTGGCTGCTTGTCCTGAGCGGGAAACCGACAGGAATCCATCGCTCAGAGTGTATATATATTTTTTGTATTATATATTGTATATACTATAAAATAACTGTGTAGATATAACAAGTATTGTAAATATAAATATTGAAATAAAAAGTTAAGTAAGTAAGTAAGTAAGGGGTTTCACCAACAAGGTCCGTGGTTCAAATCCCGACGGGAGATAACTTTTTTTTTAAATTTGTTATTTTTTCTATTTACTACTGATAGGTATAATATAATTATTTTGAATATATATTATTTAAATTTTAGGTGGTATTGAATTTTGGAATTTCTGGTGTATGCCGTCGACAAGAATACAAAAAATTTGAAAAGCAACCATATTCGAGACTTGCATGGGAAATGAAATTCAAGTCAGATTAATCGATACAAAAACAAGAATAGATCGTTTATTTGTAATCCCGGGCATGTTTTACGAGGTTTCTATAAAATACATGCTGCTTAGACCACCAAACACAGAGCATTTTTATTTGAATTACCAAAAGGGTAAATGCTCTACATATACACAAGTAGTCGGCATCAACAAAATTGGTAATCAGCCGAAAATAATTGCTGAATTTTTAAAATTACCCAACTCAGAACTTTATACAGGGCACTGTTTCCGTCGCTCGGGGGCCACTATCCTGGCCGATGCAGGTGGTTGGAAATCAACTCCAGTGATGGAAACCTACATTGAAAATTCTTTAAGCAAAAAAAAGGAGATTGGTAATGCTATTGTAAGATCAGTGCACAATACGCAAGTGGAGAATGGCACAAATATTTTATCATCTACCTCAACATATAATAGTGTTACAGAAAACAATGTTGCACATTCAAAAAAAGAAACTATTGCATATAATAACTGTACATTCAACAATTGTATCTTTTTATTATATAATTTAGTTATAATAGTTTAATATATATGTAAATTAAAATAAATCTTAATCAATATCTTTATTTAAGTATTGTAAAAATTATTTGTACCTATTTAAATAAAATACTTTTAAAATGTTACCAGTGTAAAGTTGCTTTAATTGGTCGTAGAAAAAGTATACTGTACGACTCGAGTGGAATGTCCATATCGCCCTCTAACGATTGAGCACGACGCCAAAGGCGTTATCGTGCGATATGGACATCATATCCACTCTCGTTGTACAAACTACTAAAGTAGGCCTAATACACTATAACGACTTCTTTTATAGAAATGATTTTGAAAAGTGTGATCCTAAATTTAAGAAAAAGAAAGCGAAGACGTCTGCTAGCGAAAGTGGAAAAAATAACTATGTGTTGGATTTATTGGACAAGTATCTAGACGATGGCGAGGCACTTTTGGATGATGATGATGATCACCAACTACTGAATTAGATAAAATACATGACTCTCCTTGTGCTTCTTACAGGTTAGTTTAGTGGGGGAGGTTAATTCCATATATAATTTCCATCATTTTATTATCTAAAACTTAAAATACTTGAGGCCGCCCTTAAATCATATTTTATTATGAACTTACGTGTAAGGAAAACGGCCATTCTAAAATTTTGATAAAGTTTTAGGCTTAATAACTTTTTAATTTTTAGTCCAATGCGAGTGATATTTTTATAGAACTGTAGACACAACTATCAGTTTTAAATGGCCTTTTACAAATTTTAAGCAACATTGGTTATTCGACATATTATACAAGGATAATCAAAATGTTTTTCTAATTTCGAAACACCCTGTGGAATAATCCTGTAGAAAATTTTTTTCGAAATACCACTTTTCGTTTGTACATTTTGAGTTTTGGTTCATGTAAATACAGTGAAACCTCTCATAACGGACACCTCGAATAAGCGGACATCTCTATTAAGCGGACATTTTTTCATAGTACGGAACTAGGTATATGAAATTCCATGAAAATCAACCTCTCTTGGGCGGACTCTCCTTTGGGCGGACGCGGACAGGCTGTTTTCATATAAAGAGTGTGAAAACCCTCCTTTAAACGGACAAAAAATTTTTTAAAGTATTTAGGAGACGAATAAGTACGGTGCAAAAACTCTCTCAAGACAGACCGGTAACCAATCGCGTATGCGTGGCAGAGCGAAAGGACTTCGCCGAATGAAAGTATGTGTGATTCCCCGACAGCAGTCCGCCGTTTATTTGTGAGTTGTAAGATTAGTAAACAATGGCACAAAAATGTCGCATTTTGAGTCTGAAAGAGAATATTGATGTTGTGGAAGTTTGTAATTTGATAACAATGATTTGGGCGAGTTCATTATCATTGATAGCGATGTGCTATTAGAATATTATTCCTACCGATTATGTAGTCCAAACTGAAACCACGGATATCGGACGACTCTGATGAAGAAGTTGAATGCAGTAATCAAACAAATTAAGAGTATGCAAAGAATTAGAGGTGACTCTACAGCAATGGAATTATTATCAGACTTTGAAGTACATTTGCTAGATTGCAAGTTTAAAACGCAAACACGTCAAACTACGTTAATCGATTTTTTAGTACTACATCCTAACTAAAACTAGTGTATTTTTGTTTATTTGTACATGCATATACATAGTAATAATTTTGCATTTACATATTACCTAATAACAAATTTCCCATGGCGGGTTTGTTCCATCTATCGCCTCTATTAGGCGGGCACATTTAGACGGTCCCGTAGGTGTCCGCCTAAGGGAGGTTCAACTGTATATGCATTTGTTGTCACACCTGGGTTATCAATAATTCAAATTTTTCTATTATTGCATCATTAGCTCTCCTTTATATCAATGTAAATAAAATAATTAGTATAACGGACTATTCAAAGTAAAGATTTTCGAATAGGCCCCAACGATTGGGTGTAATTACAACCAATTTTTCATTAATCGTGCTGTGCCGTTGCGTTGGACTTCGTGTAGGTTTCTACTATTATACCTGTTATTAGTTCCGGGCTAATAACACATTTTAAGCAAAGATTTAAATTGCGAAAATGGCTTAACCAGTTTTTATATTTGAGTAGATTTTTGCACAATACAGTGTGGAACAGACTAAACTCCAGGAGGGTATTGTACAGGGTGCCCAACTAAGCGAGGCATTCATTATTTTGTTGGAATGAGAATAATATTTTTGATGGATAAACAAAAGATTATCAGGACGCTGAAATTATTGTTGTAATCAAGATTCAACTATAAATTCATTTATAATCAAACTTAACTATCATATGCTTATTAAATGATATATGCTATATTATTTAAAAACAAACATTTTAACCTAAATATGCCTCGCCTAGCCCTAATTATTATCTAGATCAGTGGCGCATCAAAGGAGGGTTTTATCTCCCCCCCCCCCCCCCCCCCCCCCAACAAATTACACTAAATCACTTAAAGAAACACACAGACACCCACGAGCTCCAAATCAGTTTTTTTGTAGATATGCACCTATTATTAGATTACACAAAAGCACTAAATACTAACGCATAATTAATAACCCTACCAAAGAGCAACTACAACGACATAGAACAACAGCACTATAGGATACAAATTATTTCGCAATAGAAATTCAGAAATAATAAAAACGCTAATTTCTAATGGGCTAATCAAATTTATTAATCCTTTACTGAAGAAGAATGATGAAATCTTATTAAACATCGAAAGTGGCAACGCGGTTTTTTTCAGATCTAGTAAACCCGAATATGTCAAACGTGTTTAGTTACTTTAAAAATTTTTAGATGTCAAATACCAATGTATGGAAATTTATATTATTTCCCAGAACAATAAGAGCGTATGTGAATTTTTGTGGCTTTGTTTTGGTGATTTTTGAGGTTATTGTGTCGGTTTTTGTTCGGGTTTTTTACTTGGTGTTTTTTTATAAATTAAGTTGTTCAGATTCTACGGTGTCGTTCGAATTGAACAAATGAGAACATACCTGACCATTTATAAACTCCGGGGCGCTTCGTTCGAGTCAGTTCAAGTTTATAAATCAGAGATTGTTTCCCAGCGAACTGAACGTAAAAGTACCCTGAAAAATAAACAACTTCAAATCTGTCAAACGGTTATTGACTTTCTAAAGAGTTTACCAAGAAAATGTGACAACACTGCTCAAAATTCACTTACGTTTTTGCCATATGTTGCTTTGTTTACCTTTCTCCCAGTGACACACGTGCTTATTTTTGGTTTGACAGCAGATCATGTACAGGGCATACTAAATTAAAGCGCCATTTTTTGATATTTTTCTTCAATTTGTTTTCATCTCAGGAATTGCCGGTTTAAATATAATACGTCATTTCCATAACACCCTGTATAAATATATGTATATATAAAATAAAACCCGAATTTGATAAAACCCCCCTCCCCCGAAAAGAAATTAGCCACTGGCCTATAATACGTCGGTTTATACAATCAAGGAAAGAAAATACTGAATTCATGTTGCATTAGAAATTATGGAAAAATTTAAATTGTTGATCACCATTTGTCGAACCAAGAACAAAATGTACAGAATAGATGACTCCTAAATGAAAGCTGGTATTTTGAAATAATTTTGCTGATTATTCCACACGGTGTTTTGAAATTTAAAAAAAATCATTTCAATTATCCTTGTATAGTATGTGGAATAACCAATTTTACTTAAAATTTATAAAAGACACGTTAAAACTGCGTACCTTACTGTTCTCTAAAAAAATCATTAATATCGGACTATAAATAAAAGATTTATTAATCCTAAAACTTCATCAATATTTTGTAATGGTAATTTTCTTTGCACGTGTATTATAAGTTATATTGCATTCAATGGTATAATTATGATGTTGAAATAGTGTATTATATTTGAATGAGTAACTCCTTGGTTGTCCTAGAGAAAGCCTACATACTTTTATTTTTAATTTTGTACAATTGAGTCTTTACAGATTTTTTTACAGCGTTACAGACACAGCAAATAGAACAAATAATCCAGAAACTATTGATGGAAATATTAATACAGAGAAGAAAAAGAATAGGAAACAAAAAATATTAAATGAAACCTTCCTGGATGTTCAAAATAAAATTTTGGGCAAAGAATTGAGGAACCGGTCTTATAGTGACATATTCAACAATGATGAATCTGATCAACACATTGCAGGTGTTAATAGGTAGGGTTTTTTCGGCTTCTTCATGTGTACTTACTTCATACCCGTATTTATGTACTTAATTAAACAAAAATCTGTAATGTAATGTAAATGAATGAATTTAATTTTTTTATGCAAAAACTGTAAATTTCACGAAAATATCTAGAGCAGTATCACAGATAAAAAAAAAGGAGATTTTTTGAAAATTTTTAACACCTTTATTTCAAAAGTTAAGACGTTTAGGACATATGAGGTTTTTTTTCTGAAAATGGACCCAAGAATAACCTCCTTAAATATTAGCATGTTATTTAGGAACACCCTGTATATCAAAAACTTAAATGTAAAGCACAGTAACGTAAATTTTAGATTATTAATAGTGTGCAAGAAACCCATTAAACTTATCACTTTTTTAGCGTTACTAATTCAAGTGAGAAAAGTAAGAAAGGTGATCAAGCTAACGATGAAAATATTAAGACTGCTAAGAAAAAAGGAAGAAAGAACAAGACATTTTCAAGTGGCCAAGATAACATTAAAGAGAAATCATTATCCACCCATTTGTCAAGCGAATTTGACAATAATGACGAGAATTATACTCGAGACGTTGTAGGTGTTAATGGGTAAGATTTTTTTTGTGCCGAAATTGCTTTACCGATCGGACAAAGCCGATCTGAAATACCATTTATTCTGAACGAGGCAGTCCACCAATTCGCCGTTGAAAATACGCAAAGGCGTATCTCGTTTTTGACAACTTTTCAGGAGAGCGATTTAAAGAAATTTGGCTTTACTATCTTAAATGCAAGTTAAAAAGTAATAAACTTAGAGGTTTAGTTTCTGGAGGTTATTTGATACAAAGTAAGGTCAGTAAGGTGCACAAACCAAGTTGTCGATATATTTATTATAAGTATACTATTTTAACATTTATTCAAGATACGCCTTTAGGTTACGCGATTAACAATTGCATTTGCCTCTACGTATGAGATACTCCCTTATCGAATGTAAAGAAGTGTTTGATCTTAGACAATTAATTTCTTATGAACATAGTATTTATTTTTTCGAAGAACTATACAGCAAGTGAACAACAGGAAGCTATAGTAATAGTCCAGCAGTTATAAGAATAATAATAAAAATAGGCTACAAAACAAGAACTATTAGCATGTATAACATAAAACGGCTTAAAAGTGATTGTTGATTAATTATATTCTACCTTAAATTTAGGTAACTTCGTCGAAGATAACAAAAAAAGTAATAAAAAATGTAAACTACAAAATTATTTAGAAGTTGTAGTATGGGGTAAATTTTTATAAAACTGCACGTGTTCTGGTAGGCTTATTACCGGGTTAGTTCCAGCACATAGTGCCATTAGATTATTGTATTTTTCTAAAGTTATTGGACGGGTTTCTTTATTCAACTGTTGAAGACTTATTTTTTGCAAGGGACCGACTTGCCGCTTTAAGGACATTGCTTTATAGTTTTTATTTAAATGACTGGTTTTGAAAAACAGTTTATAGGAATCTTTTTTAATTACCATAAACTCAAATATATCGGTCCACTTGAATTGGTTTCCCTCATCGTCGATCCGAATTGATCGCAATCTAAGATTTTCGCTAAATTTTTTAAAATCTAGGAAATCACTGTATGTAAAAGAAAAAACATTGTAAGGTTTTGCCCGTCTCGCAAGGCGGAAAATTGGTGTAAGCTGGGAGGGCACCCTAAGTTCTCCTGCCTTTTTAATTGCATAAGAAATTGCACTATGTGCCGAGTCCCCCTCACTTTGCCCATGATTAGGTGTGAAAAACCTTAGACTTATTTCCTGTATGTGCTTTAGTGTCGACAAAATATACATAAGAGCTCCGGCAACTATGGAATTTTTGTTCTGTCCCCCACAACCGTCTGCAAATAAATAGACAATGTTTGTTTCTTTTGCGTCATAAATTTGAAAAAATTTTTAATAGGGCGGTTGATATTTCCGAGGCTCCTCGGCCACTGTCACATTCGTTCCAATTACAACAATAACACTAACGAGAAGCAACATCATAGAAAGTAAGATTATATAACGCAAATTTTCTCTTGTAGAAAACTGCACCATCGCTAGACATTGGTAGGTAAATAACTTGCTGTAAATCAAAACAGCAACACATTACTTTGGGATCATTCTGAGCAGCTATCTTGCAAGAGTTTTTTATTTCTCGTATAGCATTTTTTGATTGGGTATATTGCTCATAAACTTCTTGTAATCTTAATTTTGTTTCTGGAGCTCCATCGTAATAGGTTTTCGGTTTTACATAATCCGCACATGTCTTTTTTGGGTCTTAGAAATGAGAGATTCATTGTGTTAAAGACGGAACGATATGTTGTAAGGCAAGGTTTATTTGCTTTTGGTCCCAGTTCGTCTATAAACATCGAATACATTTTTCTAATTGTCAAATCACTATTCAGGTATTCTCGGGACGTATCTTCCTGCAATAGTGAGATTCAATTTTTTGAAATCGATTAATATGGTTTTTGATACTTTACTTGACACTTTAAACCACCACAAAACAGCTTAGACTGAATAATGACGGCCCAACTCGTTGATTTTCTGCTTGGACGACGGACTTCCAGACAGGCTGCGACAGGAAAAATTGAGATACGCCTTGCCATTGCACTATTTACCAAATTATGTTGTGACGCTAAGGCGTATCTCCGAGATCCGCCTTTTTGATATTTATATGAAAGGCGTATCTTGAGAAGCGCCTTTAAGTCTTAATTTATTTCTTTAAATTTTGAGTAACGCCTTTTACTTATCGTTTTCTATAAAATTAACAGTGCGTATTTGAGCTACGCCTTGTCATCACAACTTGAAGAACATTAATGTATGTATATAGGCGTATCTATCTCATTTTTACCAAATTTCGAGATACGCCTTTACGTATTTTCAACGGCGAATTGTCCTCCTTTTACATCAAATTGTGCAGACAGTTTTCTGCAAGATTTTTACAGGAAAACAAGCGCCATAACAAGAAAGGGGTAATAAAACTCTGTACTAACAGGTTAAATATATTGCAGACATTATTCTAAAAGTGACGAGGACCGTACGGTATCATTAAATAAAATAACCAAAAAGAAAACGAAAGTAAAGAAGAAAAATTCCGCTGACGCACAAAATTTATCAGACGATGAAACTAATTTATCCAGGAATAATTCCAAATTAGCCGAGCGATCCTCCGAGTCTTCCAGCATTTCACTTGATCTTGGTGATGATCTCGAACCGTCAGGATCTAAAAGGTATATACAGTTAGAATATATAGGGGAAGTCGAAATGATGCCCGTACTGGTGTCTATTTTTCGATGGTTTTATGGGGTATCTCTGATATTACTAAAGATAGAAGGATGCAGTTTTCGCAGCTTCCTGCTACTTTTTTGTGAAACAAAAGATGCCGCAGTTACAATTTTTCTAGGCCCCCTGGTTTTTGATATACTGGATGTTTTTGAGAATTTTACATTTTAGGGCGCCCCATAGTCGTCAAGAAGAAATAAAATGTTCTCTTTGTAGTTTTTACGTAGAGTTTTTCAAAAAAAAACAAATTTACGATTTTTTTAAATGGGTCCCTATATATTTTTTTAGTTTCCAACAAGCTTTTCAGAAATATACATATTACTATATTTTTAGTGTTAATATTATCCCAGAAATTTACGTTTCTTAAAAATATACAATTTTTTTTAGTGGTTCTTGACGGATATTTAAAAAACAATTGCTGATGCAATTTAAAAAAAAAGTTATCTGTCTGCCGACTGATGAACTATTTACCTTAATCGCGAACACTACCATACTTCGCCCTTATGAAAATGATACATATTTTGGCACTGGGAAATAAACAATCTATTTTCTCGAATAAAAGAAGGCCCAGTGGCCATTACTAAAACGCCACTTTTAGAATTAATTTTGATATCTATTGTCCACTTATCGATAGATTCTTAATATCGTTACATCCCTACGACTGATTTCGGTTCTGGACGGTCGTCGTTGGTTGGCAACCAAACCGGCACCAATACCGGCGTTGTTGCCTATATGACGGCGATAACATTGTGCGTAAGACGACCGACGACCGACCTTTAAAAATAAAACCGGTAAACCGTGCGCACCAACCCATTTTTTCACTCATAAAATTTAACTTTTTACTGCGTATACCATAAGTTGTACGTATCCATAGTTATAGGTCGGTGGTTTTATTTAGTGTTGTGATCACTCGAGCGAAAAACCGCTTGATCACTCGATTATTGAAATAACCGACATCGCTCGATTATTAAAAAAACCGCTCGAATTATCTATTCAAGCGAAAACCGTCGCCCTTAACTTATTATCTTTCACTCGATACCCGCGCTTCGCTTGCCGCCGGCGGAATTGTACCGCTGTAGCGTGATCGAATTAAAAAACTGCTCGTATAATCAAACAGTTTTTCGCTCGATAGGAAATACTCTAGTTATAAATTCAGGCGAAAACCCGCTTCGTTTCACACGCCGCGCGATCCGAAAGCTGGCTAGCCAGCGGCGTAGTTTAGGTCTCCGATTGTAAATATTAAAAAATTAAGGGATATAATTTGAAAATTTTCATTCACTATAAACTCGAGAAAACTTCTCAAAAATAACATAATAATAGAAATTCTTAATGAAAAATAACAAAACGAACAAAATTGTTAACAACATATATAGAAAATTCGTTGGTTATGTTATAGTAATAGTAGTAGTAATACTTTCTTATTTTGCCAGTCGCGTAACTAAGCCTAAATTTTTGAAGGGCACACAGTGGGCACCTGATAATTTAAAGTGGAAGAATTTGACGGCCATTTTAAATATCTATTTATTTTATGCTCGTAGATTGAGAAAGTTGTGAAGAAAAATAACTCTTGGTAATACTTTTTGTTTTAAAAAAGCACAAGAATAAACCCGAGCAATAAATACATATTTGGGTGATTTTTTGCAGTTTTTTTGTTTGGTATCGAAACACGTGGTAAAAATTCATTATTCACAAATAAATAAATTTCTGGAAATTTTTTGGTGACACTATAATTTTTTAGCTAAACCTGTTCTCACCCGTAGTTACGTGCCTGCTAAATACCCTGCCTGATCACATGTAATGGGCTAGGCAGCCCGTTAAGCAGTCGGTGACGCCATCGCTTGGTAAATTGGAATTTCAGGCGATTCACTCGAGCGATTAACTCGATTATTAAAATCGCTCGAGTATCAAGTACTCGATTATTAAAATCATCGGTTTTTCCCAACACTAGTTTTATTACATACCATTTTGGAGATAAATCGTACACTTTTGAAACCATAATATTTGTTCATCGAGTTGTATGCATTGTAATTTTATTGGTCGTTTATTGAATAATAATGATTTGTTTTTATTTTAATAGTAAGATACCTGAAAAACCTGACGACCTTAACGATATGAGTGACGACGACAGTAAGAACTCGAGTGGACGCAGCAATGGAAATGATGCCCACTTTGCTCAGTCAGACGATTCCGATGACTTCCATGACAAATCAATAAAGTTACAATATAGCAATGGTTGTAAAGATAATACACACACTTTATGTCAAGTTAAGGAAAATATAAAAACGCCACATTATGATCTATTTCCTAAAGATGTTAAATAGTGGAGTCGTCCTGTCGAAATAAACGGCTCGAAAATCCCTTGACGAAATCGAGTAATTTTTTTTCCCCAATCGATGCAGTAGGATCCCTTCGACATTCTGAAATGATTTGTTTAGGGCGCCGTATGGGGGCGAGGGGGGACACCGAGTACTTTGATGGGCCAGAGGCTGGGTTTGGTGGGGCAATTAGGAGGATACTAAGGAAGATTGGAAATTTTTTACATAAAGGCTAATAAGTAGTTTATTAATCGAGCTACGTGCCCTGGGAAAACAAGTGAGAAGCCGCCCCCGCTACACCTTTTGTAGCCGATTTCCTTCTGTATTCGGCTAAAGAAACCACAATAAAGTTACATAAATTGACAGTGGCCGGGACCTCTGAAGGAAACTGCTTCTTGACATGTTTTCTTCTACTGACCAATTGTAAAATCTTGCTGACCAAGTAATTAATCATTTCGCAGCTCGACTGTTAATAACGACAAACCATTTAATTTCTTCTCTTTATTGTTGGACATCTCTTCAAAGTCAGGAAAAAAAATCGAAACACAAATTTTAGATTTTCCCAAATATTTTGCCCCTGTATTTATTTTTAATTTTTTTGCGGCATGTTATTAGGCCCATAATTACGCAACTTTCCATCAATTTAACCGACTTTGTATCTCTTACCGTTCCCGAAATGCCAATGTTGAAGGACGAATTTGTTACATCCTGTATATGTGGCTGAAGGAACAGCTCTCAAATGTTCCCCAAAAATACACGGTAATGTGACTCTATTGACGTATATTATCAATAAATATAACTTTTTTTAGCGTGATCTAAAAAGCGTAACCATCGACATAGATTTTCCAGTTCCCGAATTACACAAAATTTTCAATAGAGCCTCGAAGCCAACACCGCAACAAAGAAGGGTGTGTGATGAGAAGAATATCCCGATAAAAGTTGGTAAACTCGTAAAAGCGGAGGATACGAAAATTATGGAAAACTAGCAAAGATTTATACAAGTAAGTAACATTTGTTTCTATAAATACCTATCAATATAAATAAATAAGGTATTCAATTGACCAGTTGCAGCATTGTCGTTATTTAGTGCTGCTGTGAAGTAATTTATCTGTTGTGATGTGATTTCAAATTTGTGTGCCATCACTATTGGTTGTGTTGCAAAACATATATTTTTCGCTGTCATTTCAAATTGTGGAAAGAATTGCTCACATACTGTTGCGCCGTTCCATCTGGATTCACTTAGCAACAATGTGGGTCACTAGAGTATACTAACAGTGATGTCAGATCACACCGCGTGTCTCGCCCTTGCTTGAATACCCGCCGAGCGCAACTATTGTTGCTTCAGTATGTTTCGAGAATCGGGGTGGAATGACGCTGCCGAGTGTTCCACGTGCTTGACTTATACGAATTTTAAACGTTTTGTT
The DNA here is from genome assembly GCA_963991005.1 of Barypeithes pellucidus. Classification (NCBI taxonomy): domain Eukaryota; kingdom Metazoa; phylum Arthropoda; class Insecta; order Coleoptera; family Curculionidae; genus Barypeithes; species Barypeithes pellucidus. The sequence goes on along the minus strand of OZ022565.1, from coordinate 36,990,768 downwards.
AGTTGTAGCATTACCCGATTTTTTTCTGTTGTGAAATATTTCATAATAATAAATGTTGCGATGTGATTCAAATTTGTGTGATATTATCTACTGTTGGTTCTGTTGCAAAACATACTTTTTGTGTTTTATTTTTTTATGGAATTTAATTATAAAATGGATTATTCTAAAATAAGATCGAAGGTAAGAGAGTATGTACCTTAAAATTGTAGTTTTTTTTTTCTAAAAAGTTTGAAAAAGAAGTGATAACGCGCGTCAAAGACGTCTTGTTGTCAACACGTGCGTTTACAATTCTGTATTGCAATATGACAACACCGCTGACCTCTTTTGAACCTCAATAAACTATTGATTGCGAGGGTCCACAGGAGCGGCCACGTAAATGTTGAGATTTCATATAAAGTGTATATTTCGCTTAATAATTCAAAGCGCCATTTATGGTTATTTTTCTTGAATTTATTTTCATCTCAGAATTTGCCGGTTTAAATATAATACGTCATTTCCATAACAACCTGTATAGTATTTTTTTCTAAAGTGTAAATATGACAACGCCGGCTAACATTCATTACTTCTTTTGAGACGACCTACGACAATTATCGACTGTGGTTTTTCGGTTTTGACATAGTATGGATATCTCTCGACTTTTTTTTCCTTCACTGTATACTTGCAATGTGACTATTTTTTAATGCATTTCTTTTAATTTTAGACGTATGACTTTGAAGATAGGCCCGATGCGTTTTACTCCTTGGGCAGAGGACATATAGCCGTCGAAGAAGAACAAAACTTTTTATATTATCTGTCGCAAGGACTCGACGAGAGGCCGCCGTTCAGCGTTTATAGGAGGTTCAAGCTTCTGACGATGGAAGTAAAACGGGGCAGGTGAGATATTTAAAAATTAGAAGCAGGTGTGCAGCCGCAGCCTGTAAAGTAAAGTTCTTAAACTTCGTTACGTCGAAACAAGGTTGACATGATATATATCACCGATATACAGGTATATAGTATATCGCTGAACATAGATTTAGTTCCTCTTTCATAATTTAATCGAAAAAATCCAGGTCCGTATTTAAAAAAGTTAAGTTGATGATGGTGACCCAAAGATGAAACGTCGCATTAAAGATCTGCCGATGCCATCTTGTGGAGAATAAAAAGTTGTAATAAGAAAGTGAAATTTGATTTTGGACATCTCTTCGAACAAAGTACGGAAAATATAAAACTGAAACACAAATTTTAATATTTATCCAAATATTTTAGAAGCCCCTGTATTTATTTTGGACTTTTATTCGGCATATTAAGGGCCCAGAATTACGCAACTATGCCCCAATTTAACGGACTTCGTATCTCCGTTCCCGAGATCTCAATGGTGAAGATATTATGTCAAAATAATGACACATTGAATGGACTTTGACTTGAATTATTGTCAAATAAAAATTGATTTTTTGGGTGTGAAATTTTCGTACTGAATCCCCCATGTGCTTGAATTAATAATCGGTAATTTCCGGTCATAATCCAAGCACTAGGGAGATTACAAGTGTATATTTCTGGACTTTTGGAAAGTGTTATGGGCGTTCCGCAGGGGGCGGTTCTTGCTCCGATTCTCTTTAATCTCTATATTAATAAAGCAGATGACGAGCTGGACGAGGAATGCACCTCGGCAAAGTATGCCGACGACTCTTCCTATTTATTTTCTCATGGGGACGATAGCATTTTGACTCAAAATTGTAATCGAAATTTGAACAGTCTGTGTAAATGGTTCTGTCAAAATTCACTATCTCTCAATAACACTAAAACTAATTACATCCGTTTTCACAATTACCAGGATCATAATAATCTGGATACGGAACTGCTTATAAATAATGAAGAAATATTTATTTATTTATTTAAGAATTAACGGGTTACAACCCATTTCAGAAGTACAAAGACTTAAAAACTAACAAAAATTAAAGTTAAAAATTTTAAAATTAAAAATTACAACAGTAATACAATCAAAAACATTACAAAAAAAAACATTACAAAAAAATTCCAAAAACTTATTAAAAATCAATACTATAAAATTTCTAGGAGTGCAAATTGATGAGCACCTGAATTGGAAAAAATCATTGTGATCTGCTCAAATCAAAATTAAATTCATGTTGTTTTCTTGTTCGTTCGCTCAAGACAGCGATTTCTATGAGGGAGCTCCTCATGGTGTATAATGCACAAGTTGATTCTCGTCTGCGTTACGGGGTGATCTTCTGGGGCTCGTCCGGTGTGGCTGGGGAATTGCTTGTGTGTCAGAAGAGAATATTGAGGACTTTGGTGGGTGTGTCGAGGACTTACTCGTGCAGAGGGCTCTTTAAGAAATACAAGATTTTGACCGTAATTTGTGTATACTTATTTGAACTATGTATATATATTTTTAAAAATAAATGTCGATTTGCCATTAACAGTGATGTTCATACCTATAACACACGACAAGTCAGCTCATTTAGAGTTCCTTTTAACCGACTGAATGTTGGTAGAACATCACCAAACTCATTGGGGCCAGCAATCTTTAACAAGCTACCACCAAACCTGAAGGCTGTTGATAGTCTTATGTTGTTTAAAAACGTTTAAAGCAATATTTGTTGTCCGAGGCTTTTTATTCAGTTAATGAATATCTTACAATGCCTGTACATTTTTTTATATTTACTTTTTTTTAACAATAACAACTTTTATTTTAGTATAAGTTTGCTTTTTCTAAATTTTGTATATTGTGTATTTGTATATCATACATTTTATATATACTCATGTATTTGACTTTGACGTTTTCCATACATTGTAAATTGTAATGTCTAAGGAAATAAAGTATAAAGTAAAGTAAGTATATTTGGTAAACATTAAAGCTATATTTGATTCCGGTAATTTTTAAAACAGATTTACCGAAGAGGAAGACCAATATATTTTGAGGCAAGTTGAGGAAAGCCAGCGCCGTCGAAATTATATAGCCGACATTGCACAGCACTTACATAGACCGTTCTATTCGGTAGAAATACGTATAAAACGACTTAAAGACAGGCATACGAGGAAAATCCGATGGAGAAAATCGAATTTGATCGCTTTTATCAAATATTTATTGAAAGTGACGAGCACGGATCCCGACGACTTAGAAAAATTGAAGGATAAACACATTTCTAGTAATCAGTGGACTCGTTTATCCAAAAAGCTGGACGGCGTACCGATTCGCATTTTGAAACGGGCATGGCTGCAGAATATCCACCCTATGTTGTTTATTCCGGATGAATGTTGTGACTTAAGGGACGTTAAACTAAAATTGATAAAAATGTAAGTAATATTGACTCTTCTGTTTTAACTACACTCGCCGACAATAAATTCGGGACCATAAACATACAGGGTGTTATGGAAATGACGTATTATATTTAAACCGGCAATTCCTGAGATAAAAACAAATTCAAGAAAACTATCCAAAAATGACGCTTTAATTTAATATGCCCTGTACATAACCTTATGTCAAACCAAAAATGACCACGTGGTGCCCCTGTCAGGAAGGTAAACAAAGCAACATATGGCGAAAAACGTCACTGAATCTTGGAACAGTGTTGTCATATCTTCAGGGTAAACTCTTTAGAAAGTCAATAACCGTTTGACAGATTGCAAGTTGTTTATTTTTCAGGGTACATTATTATAAACTTTTACGTTCAGTTGAGCTGGGAAACAATCTCTGATTTATAAACTTGAACTGACTCGAATGAACCGCCGCGGAGTTTTTGAATGGTCAGGTATGTCCTCATTTGTTCAATTCGAACGACTCCCGTCAGATCTAGACAACTTAAAAGTTCATAAATGCCACTTACCCTTTAGAAAAAAAAAATGCAATTTGTTTCGCTCTTCGGACTTATTTAAAACCAACTTAATTTATAAAAAAAACACCAAGTACCTAGGTAACTTGAACAAAAACAAACCGGCACAATAAAATCACATAACACATCTAAGTACCATTCAATCTGAATTAGTATAGTGCTACTGTGTAGACAAAAATACGCCCTTATTGTCTCAGTGGGGTCTGGGAAATAATGTATTTAACATCTAAAAATTTTAAAAATAAATAACACGTTGATCCCGTGGATCGATATTGAACTGCTGGGCTGGGGCACTGCCGTCGCGAAAAGAACAAATAACTTACTAATTTAAACTCGGGTTTAAGTATTAACACACAAATCTGCTTGAAACTTGGTAAAAACAGTAGGAAACCGATAACGCGTGTGAAAATCGGCCGGTTCTTTACACAGCTGATTTTGGACAACCAGCGGGTTGCCTGTTCTTTTCGCCGGCTGGGGTTAATAATTAAAAATACAACGTTGCCACTTTCGATGTTTTATAAATAAATTGCGGAATTTCCTTCTATTACCTATATTACTTTCCTGTATAATTATAGTCGCGGAAATGGCAACCGCGCTGGCTCAAGTTAGTTCTCTGAGTGTGCACAAAGAAAGCACTTGTACGCGACCATTTAATTCAAAGGGTAGGTCCTGTCAACATAATTGCTTCATTTTATCTTTAGTAAAGGGTTAATGGCCCATAGAAATTAGCGTTTTTATTATTTCTATTGCGAAATAATTAAGTACTATTTAGTGTTTACGTGTAATCTGATAATAGGTGCATATCTTCAAAAAAACTAATTTGAAACTCGTGGGTGTCTGTGTGTTTCTTTAAGTGATTTAGTGCAAATGTTCCGAGAGATTGGAAATAAGAGGCCGAATGGGGTTTAGTGGGTATAAGCTTATTATGCAGTTCCACATTATCATCAGGGTACGTGATGAGCATAAAGCTTTTCCCATAGAAAAAAAAACAAAAACCTGAAGATGTCTGTGCCCTTGATTACTTGCTAGTGTACTGGCACCTGGATTCACTTCTATTTGGATACTAGGTAAACTAAATATTATTTTTATAAGAATCTAAAGTGTTACATTTTTTACACATGTTGGCAACATTATGCCTGAATATCTGTTGATTACCCAGCTGGTCAATGTAATATGTTCATATATGAATGTGCCAAGGAGTTGTGTGTGGGTTTAGGGGTGAATTACCCCACTTTTTAAACTTTGATTTAAAAAAAAGAAAATATGTAGCGCTTCTCTAGGACACCCCAGGAGTCACCCATTTAAATATAATACGTCATTTCCATAACACCCTGTATAATATAAAAGGGGAGACCAAACATTCCATTCGTAAAACACAATTTATTTACAATCATGCACAGTTCTACAGTTTCAAATAAGTTAGAAGAAGATGGCTTTAAAAAATGGCAACGCTGTAATAAGGTACACGTTTAGATAATTTCGATCTAACATTAGTCATAAATAGGTAATCATTGTAGGTATTTTTTACAGAAATTCAGATAATATAAAGAAATAATCCATATTTTTGTAATATTTATACATTTATAGAATTAGCTACACCACTGCGTTACCTAAAATTTGATGTTTAGTATCTTCAGTTACTCTATGTCCCGCAACTTATGGGATACCCTGTATAAAACATTCAAATCATTTGTAGGCTTTATGAAAATAGCGAACACGACTGGCGAGCCGTCGATTGTAGTGGTTATGCCTCCCACTTCGAAGGTTTAACGGGTTCAAAACTGTATTCTATGATGAAATGTTTGGTGGTACACAAGGTTGCCTCTGAAAAAAGGAACAATCTAAAGAGTAAGTAATGATATCTTTATTATACAGGGTGTCCGCTAATTAATGGTACATGGAAAAACCACAGACTCCTTACCCAAAAATATTAGGATTTAATTATACCTACTTATATCCGAAAGTTGATATTAGAGATACAGGGTGTTAAAGTTAAAACTTCATTTTTGTTTTTCTCTAATAACTTTGCCGGAATCCAACGTTTTTTTTTGCAAAATTTGGCAATTATGGTTTTTTAGGACGAGAAATTGATTTTTTTATGAAATTTTAATATTTTTTATGGGGACGATTAAAAGATATTGTATTCCAAGCTAGGCCTACGATCAGGGAAGATATGAAGAACAAAATCCAAAATGCAATTCTTCGCCTGCCAAGAGCGGAAGTGGAAGCTGCTGTTCTTTCTACTCTAGGAAAGCTCAGACAATGTGTGTGCCAAAATGGCAGACAGTTTGAGCATTTAAGGAAGCACTAGAATAAGTTTCTTTTGGTTTATGAAGTTAACGTTTCTTCCCAATACTCCTATTATATATAATGTATGCATGTATTTTGTTACCAAAGCCTTCTTATTTTTTGCAATATATGTAAGTACCGAGGCGGTAGATTTAGTAGGATATAAATTAATTTTTCATTGATATCTCCTGTTAGAAAAAAGATAGGAACTTGCGGTTTTCCCCGTTTGCTCTGGCCTTTATTCCTCTCTGTACTGCTGTAATAACATATTTACCATTGCATTTAAGTTTTTCGAGAAAAACGGTAAATATGTTAAATCTGTTGAAAGCGCCATCTAGCGACTACAGTAAAAATGACATAGACATCGCTTGCAGTGTAGCTAATAAAGCAAGAAGAGCTCTTTGAAGTAACACCAATTTGAATATTTTCAGATAAGGCGTTCCTGAGATATTGCATTTTTTGCAAATCGATGTTTGCGTTACCCCAACCACTTTATTTGCAGGACTAGAGAAAAAAGTGTTTAAGGAAAGTTGTTCACGATACAAGTGAGATTTATTTATAAGTATTATCAATATACCTTACCTATGCCAATTGTAGAGAAATCGACTGTGACAGAAGCTTTGGGGCAATAGAAATACAAAAGAGAAAGCACGACAAAATATATTTACCTCAGGAATACTCAAACATTATTGAAAATACAAGCAAACATTTTAAAGTTATTAATGTAACCCAGGCTATGTTTTTAAATTTTAAGGACCATTTGCAGAAGTTCTTTGTGAAGAATCCTTCAAGAAAAAACAACAAATTCACCATTTCGAGATATCGTGTCATGCAGTACGAAAAATTAGATACGGGAATAGTCTTTAAATGTAGCGAAACAGTATTATCCTTAAACCTGTTTACTGCTTTTGAAATAAGAGATAAGAGAAATTTATAAGCTCTGACCTTACCAAATGCTGCAAATTTGTTGTATAGTGAAAGACAAAAGCTTAAAAAGAATAAATTCGATAATGTTATGTCTCTGGCAAAAAATTATGTGCCACAATGTGATCAATGGTTTTATGAAGACATCGAAAAATATCATCGAAGCTTCCTGCCAGAAAATGAGGAAACTTTTGCATCAGAATTTAGTGATGACGAATGAGTTAAAAATATTGTAACTTTGCATTAATTTTTTAGTTGCACTATGCTTTTTTGAATTTTTTCTGTACTTCATTGAAATAAATATTTTTAATATTAAATTTTGTTATTTTTGAAATTTTCATCCCCAAAAAAATGAAAATACTTTGCATAAATCAGTCAAGTCCATTAGTTTTTTCCTTGTATCTCCCTTATTTATTCGCTTAATAAGGTGCGTTTTTTTACAAATACAATAATAAAATTTTCTGCAAATAAATAAATATACAAAAATCATCAAGAGCATATAATTTCTTCCAAAAAAGTTTTTTGCCTTTCCTCAACATTTTGCCCAATGTGACTGTTAGAATAGAATAGTTAGTATAGTATATAGTAGTTATATAGTAGTTAGAATAGTTAGATGTTAGAAATAAAGTAGATAATTAGACTAAGAATGAATTTGAAAATAAGGAAAACAAAAAAAAATTTCAAATTTCAGTAATTCATATGGTATGGGCACAAAGCTCAGTCACCCTATTTAAACAAATGGAGGAATGGAAAGCAAACTTTTCTCCAGAGGAAAGTTTGAAAGATCAAGTGATAATTAGAGTAGGATGGAATTACACAGAGACAATACACGGAGAAACAACTGAATTAAGATGGACGAGTATGAAAACCTTTATACAAGGCACGGCCATATTGCCCAGGGAAAATCAATATACGCTTATCATAAATTGTGTGGAGGATTATTTAATTTTTTTAAGAAGACTGGCGAACGATACAACCATTCTAAGTGAATCAGATATTCTGTTATATTACTACCAATGTAATGACCACACAAAAGACTTACGCAATTTTATTAAAAATAAATACGGAATAAATTTCAGAATAAAATTAGAGTAAAAATTTATTAAAAGATTCCGGAAAAATTAGAATTTTATAAAAAAAAATTTATGAAGTAAAATATTTAAAATAAAACTAAAAATAAATAAAAATTATTTAAATAAATTTCAAACTTATCTAAATAATTAATTAGATTAAAAAAATTTTTACCAACAAAAAAATTTTCAATAAAAATCGGAATTATCTGAAAAATGTCAGAATTCTTCTAAGTCCAGAAATCGGAAAAATATCAATAAAAATTCGGAAAAAAATCGGGAAAAATCAGGAAAAATCAAATTAATGCTGAAATAAATGATAGAAAATTTTAGAAAAATTTTAAAGTAAAAACTCACGTTTATTTCCAAAAAAGGAGAATAATCCAGAAATTGCACAACACTTTAAATTCCACTTTATCACCGCACTTGGTCAGGTGAACCGATTGGAGACGCGAACGCGGACATAACATAACTGACCGGAGAAAAATGCGCGGTGACCGACGAAACCTACCCCCTCTCCTTAAACAAAAGGGTTTTCACCCCATTTCTAATACGTCGACGCGAAATTAACCGAATGAATTTGGAAACGGTCGACCAATAAACGAAGGTGTTCGATAGGGGGCCTAATGATGCAACCTATGACTCATCGTCACCCAGGGAGGACGCGTGGGTCAACTCCTAGTAATAAAAGGGGGAATGAACACCTGTGACCTAAAAGAGGAGAAATTAAGCGACTTTCGCTCTTAAAGACCGATAAATAATCGAAAAATGACACTTATTCGCGGAAATAAGATGACTCATAGGCAATAAGACTGTCGCAGGGGAAAATTGGGATGGAAAAGTGGGCTGAAAATCGGATATTTAAGCGCAAACAATCCCAAGCTAGAGTTAGTTGACGATAAAGTGCAAAGGCGGAAAAACCGGAATCTAAGTACACGAACGGAATAACCAAGTGAAAGTGAAAGTTTATTGTGAACCAAGTGTCAGAGTTCTCTGAATTTTGGTAGAAAAGTATAGTTAAAAGTAATTAAATTGGAAGTAAGTGTTTATGGCCAAAAAGATAGTTGAATCCGCTGTAACAAAAGTTGTTAAAATAAGTTGACTCCGTAATAGTATAAGAATTGTGATGTCTGAAAGTTTCTCTAAGGTTTTGCCGAGATAAGTATTTGAAAGTGTTGTCTCATATCCGGAAAACCGTAAATTAGGATTTTGGGAATTTTGTGAAATTTATTGAGAAAATAAAACAAGTGTATGTCAAAACTTAAAAGTGTGTTTTTGATTGACGAGGAGACCAGGAATAAGTAGTCTAGCGATAACAACAACAAATAGGCAAGTCAAATTAATTTATTTTCTGGGAATAAATTAAAGAAACGTAGTCAGGTTCTGCTAGCACAGGAATCTTCCGAATCTCGCAAAAGTTTATATTATAGCCACCACACCCTGTATTAAGAAATTAGACCGCTCGGATTTCAACAACATCAACCTGCGATACCGGACGTTGCAACTGGCAACAGGTGCATCGACGATATCGTTTCCCTTTTAAAATACAGAGTGCGCCCGATAACAAAGGCAGGGCACGCTTTCGGTGGGCTGGGTGCTATAACTGGTGTCCGTTGTGTGGGGTTTTATTGTTTCTGGATTTTGGATTTTCCGGAACAAAATTAAATAGAAGATTCCTACTTGAGGATCCCACCGCAGAAAGTGCTCGCAGAAAAATTTTAGCAAAATGACTACAAATACAACGACCATGACAACCACAGGAACAGCTACAGGATCAAGCGCTGGAATTCCTGCAAGCCATGGAAACATTATGATAGGATTGGATTCATTGCCGACCTACGATGGAACAACATCAGTAGATGACTTTTTGACAATAGTAGAAGGAACAGGAACACTTGCAAATTGGACAGACACACAATTGGTAGCTATTACGTTTTTAAAATTAAGAAGTAAGGCCAAACAGTTTATAGATTCCGATCCGAAATTAAGAGATACAAAAAGTTGGGTAACACTTAAAGAAGGATTAAAGGATCAATTTAAAAGGCAGTATGTGAAAGGAGCCGCCATGAAAAATTTTATAGAGTGCAGACAAAGGTCTGGCGAAACTTGAAGGCAATATTTGACGAGGTTAAAATTATTAGGTAACCGAACAGTAACTTTAACAGGAGACCCTGTACACGACGATCCCATTATAAAGAAATTAGAAGAAGACATTACCACACAGTTTACCTTAGGATTGACTATGCCCATAAAACAAAGGGTTTTGTCAGGAAATCCCCAATCGTTAGATGGAGCATTAAGCATAGCCGAGAGAGAAGAAAGCATCGAGAATTTAATACATCCTTTTCGAGGAAAGGAATGCAGACTGGTGACCAGTACAGCAACTACGGATTCTAGAAATTATAATAACATGAGAAATACTCAATGGAAATGTACCAAGTGTCAAAGAAAAGGTCACACAGCAAACTATTGTTGGGCGAAAGATGCGAAAAATAATTCAGCAGGAAACTGTGGAGGTCAAAATAGTAAGGAATGGCGAGGAAACAATGTTATGAAGAAAGGACCTGACAAGAGATGTTATAATTGCAATGAGATTGGACATTTTGCCAGGACATGTCCTAGAAACAGGACGAATGCCGTTCAGAAAAGACCAGGGTTAAATGGGAACGCAGCCGAATTTCAACCCCTGAATTCGTCTGCCATAACCCAGGCAAATTGGGATTAAATAAGTCGTCGAACGTAGGGATATTTACGTGCTCAAAGCAAGGAATTCCAAAACCGTGCAGCGTCATCAAGGTAAGAATTGATGGTAAGCCATACCTCGCCTTGATTGATTGCGGAGCCGTTGTATCCCTAATCAAACCTGAAATTGCTCAGGGGGTCGTAAATAAGTCAAATATTAGTTTAATAGATATTCAAGGAAATAGGATACCTACAGCAGGAGTAGCCGAAGTATCGATAGAATTTCCTGGGAATGTAGAGATTCAGCAGGAATTGATTGTTATAGAAACTTATAGTTTCAAGGCGGACATTCTTTTAGGAATGGATTTTTTGAGGAAATATGGAGTCAAGATAGACTGGAGCAACAAGTGCATGTATGTGTTTGAAAGTGTCATACCTATGATGGAGGAACAAGGCACAGATGAAATGGAAGCAAGACTTGCTTGTTTGGAAGCCGAGATAAAAGAAATTAAGGAGAGGTATTTGGAAAAGAAAAATGGAAATAAAGAAAAAAGGATCGTATCACAAGCTAATTCAATGGATAGTCCTGCGTTACTACCCATAACGCCAGGATGTTGTTTTCAAGTGATGGGTAGTCATTTGGATTCTATTGATAAACAACAAACGAGAAAAATTGGAGAAGTTTGTGTACCATCCAGGAATACTGCAGATTCCAAGAATATTGTAGCGATTAGAAATTCCAAAGATCTCCTAGAAAAGAAAAGAGCTTCCAATGAATTTTTGGATGGGAATGTGTCCCAGGATTTTGGAGAAAAGAGAGTTTCCAAGGAATTTTTGGATGGGAATGTGTCCCAGGATTTTGGAAAAAAGAGAGTTTCCAAGGAATTTTTGGATGGGAATGTGTCCCAGGATTTTGGAGAAAAGAGAGTTTCCAAGGAATTTTTGGATGGGAATGTGTCCCAGGATTTTGGAAAAAAGAGAGTTTCCAAGCAATTTTTGGATTTGAATGTGTCCCAGGATTTTGGAAAAAAGAGAGTTTCCAAGGAATTTTTGGATGGGAATGTGTCCCAGGATTTTGGAAAAAAGAGAGTTTCCAATGAATTTTTGGATGGGAATGTGTCCCAGGATTTTGGAAAGAAGAGGTTTCAATGAATTTTTGGATGGGAATGTGTCCCACGATTTTGAAAAGAGGAGAGTTTCCAGTGAATTTTTGGATGGGCGAGTGTCCCAAGGGTTGAAGAGAGGAGATCTTCAAAGGAGTTGTTAGAAAGAAAAGTTTCTAAGGAATGGGTAAATGTTAGTACTCAGACCAAAGAAGTGGTTGAGAAGAAGTTTTCAAGGGAGAAAACGGAAGGAGAAAATTTGTTGAAGGAAAACATGGAAGAATTATTTACAAAGGTAGAACAAAATAGTGCAATAATTTCTGTGCTTGAAGACTTAGTCATACCTCCAATGACTCAAGCAGTTTTTCCGGCGAACTTGAAAGGTCTAGCGAAAGTTTCTACACCATTCATGGTTTTAGAACCAAGTGACGGAGTGCCGACAGGGTTACTCGTCGCCCAAGTGTTATGTAAATCGAGTAAGACTATTCCGATGAGAGTTGCGAATGTAACGGAGAGAGAAATAAAATTAAAAAGAAGAATGATTATTGCCAAAGCGTATGAAACTGAACTCAAGGAAAATGGAAAAGAAAATGGGAAATTAGCCATAAGAAAAATAAGTGAACAAGAGTATGAAGAAGTTTTAAGAATCCTCGAATTGGATAAAAATGTGTCAGAAGAGAGAATTAAATTGAAAGAATTGATTACTGAATACATGGATATTTTTAAAATGCCTGATCAGAAACTTAGTTGTACATCACATGTGACACATAGGATCATTACAGAAGACGTTCCTCCTATTTTAAAACGGCCATACAGAGTGCCATACCACAGACAGGAAATTTTGAAGAAAGAAATACAGAATTTACTCGATGACGGAGTTATAGTGGAAAGCCAATCGCCATGGAGTTTCCCGGCTATATTAATGGAAAAGAAAAGACATCCAAATGAAAATGGAGTACAATGGAGACTAGTAGTAGATTTTCGCCTGCTTAATGATATTACCAAGGCAGATTTTTATCCCCTCCCCAATATTAATGAATCATTGAATAAATTAGCAGATGCTAGCTTGTTTTCTACGATGGATTTAGCATCAGGATACTTCCAAGTTCCTATGCATGTCGATGACCAAGAGAATACTGCATTTTCCACTCCAGATAATCATTACCATTTTCTGCGCATGCCTATGGGTCTCAAGAATAGTCCAGCAACATGGTCTAGAATGATGAACCATATTTTAGGAAAATTGACATATACTGAGTGCCTAGTATATTTAGATGATATTATCGTATTCTCAAAAGATATTGAATCACATTTGGAACGATTGAGACACGTGTTTGAGAAATTAAGAGAAAGTAATTTAAAGTTAAAACCAACAAAATGTCATTTTATGAAAAGAGAGATCGAAAACCTGGGACATCTTATTAAAGATGGAGGTTTTACAACAAGTCCGAATAAAACTAAGATTATTGAAAATTATCCGATACCTAGAAATGTAAGAGAGATTAGAGCATTTCTTGGCCTGTGTGGTTTTTACAGAAAATTTGTTAACAATTTTGCAAAAATAAGCCAACCATTAACGACGCTCACGAGGAAAAATATAAAGTATCATTGGGGATCAGAGCAACAGGAAGCGTTTGTTAAATTGAAAAGAGCGCTAGTGACTCCTCCCCTATTGCGCCATCCAGATTTTGGGAAGAATTTCATAGTAGTAAGCACCGATGCAAGTGCTACAACGGTAGCAGCCATATTATCACAAGTCTACGACGGAGTAGAGCTGCCGATTTGTTATTCTAGTCGCACCTTAAATTCAGCAGAAAGAAATTACAGCGCTACGGAACGAGAATGCCTTGCCGTAGTCTTTGCAATAAAAACATACCGAAATTATTTAACAGGTACGCATTTTACCATAACGACAGACCACCGACCGTTAAAATACCTGTTAACCATTAAGGATCCAAGTTCAAGGCTCGCCAAATGGGCTATGTTTTTACTAGAGTACAGCTTTACGATAGTTTATCGGCCAGGAACGCAAAATAGCAACGTGGATGCTTTGACGCGATTAACAACAGAGGATGAAATAATGGATAATAAGGACGCTGCAACAAATAAAATAACCAACACCGAAAATAACGATATTGTTCCCGTAATTAGTGTAATATGGAGTAAAAGAGAACTGCATGAAATGCAACAAAAGGACACTTATATAATGGAAATTTTACAGGCTTTACAACCGGAGGACGAACAATATTATGTGAGTGAGGAAGGTATATTATATCGGAAAAGAAAAGATGATCAAAGACATGACGTAGTTATGGCGCCAAAAACGATAGTTCCTGATATTTTACAACTATACCATAGTTCGATATTTGGAGCTCACCCAGGACAGAAGAAAACACAGCAGCTAATAAAGCAACATTTTTATTGGCCCACTCTAAGAAAGGATGTTATAAATTATGTAGAGCAGTGTAGATCTTGTAACCTCAGGAAAACGAATTATCAACCACCTACGGAATTACAGGAGAATCCTATTCCATCGAAACCTTGGGGAAGGATATCTCTGGATCTGGTGGGGCCGTTAAATAGAACTGTCAATAATAATAAATATATTTTGACATGTGTGGATTACTTAACAAGATATCCCGAATGTGTACCACTGCCTGACATAAAAGCAGACACAGTAGCTAGAGCTTTTGTGGAACATATTATTTGCCGTTTTGGAACACCTAGAGAGTTAATTACGGATTGTGGAACGCAGTTTTTAAGCCAACTGTTTTGTGAAATATGTTCTTTACTAAAAATTAGGAAGTTAAAAACAACTCCTTACCATCCTAGTGGAAATGCTGTTGTCGAAAGATTTCACAGGACTATAAAGACAATGATCGGACATTTTGTTAGTGAATATAATGATAGTTGGGATGAAATATTACCATATTGTTTGATGGCATATAGGAATTTGCCACATGAAGGAACTGGCATGTCACCTTTGTATGTTACATATGGAAGAGATATGGAATTACCTATCCATTTAACTATACGAGAGCAACGTGTAAAGTATGACATCGATGAAAATTATGTAAGCGAATTTATAACAAGAATGACTAGTGCGCATGAATTAGCCAAGAAGAATTTAGAGCAAAGTATTAAGACACGATGTGAAAGGCATAATATGAAGAGAACAAGAAAGGAATTTAAATTGGGAGACTTAGTTTATTTATTCACGCCAGCGATCACAGGTAAAAAGTTAGCCAAAAAGTTTTATAATAAATGGAGCGGACCGTATAGAATTATAGAAAAGAAAGGTCCCGTTACTTTTAAAATAAAGGCACCAGGAGAGAAAAAGGAACAAATGGTACATGCGGATCGGTTAAAACCATGTAAGGAAACCGACGTTATTAAAGAAAGAGTGAGGTTAAAACAGGACGAAAATATGGAAGAAGGTATTGAGAAAATAGAAAATAATGATCAGATAGAAGGCGAAGAGGAACGCAATGATCTAGAGGAGAACGAGCGAGTTCAAGACAATATTGAAGAATTTCTGAATTTTGGTAGGGAGAATGAACCCTTAATTATGGTAGAAGAAGAAGACGAGGAGGAGAGCGATGAAACGCAAAATGAAACGGAGGAATCAAATGAAACAGAGGATTCATCTGAAGAGGAACCAGAAATTTTATTTCCAGATAACAGGCGCACGCGCACAAGAGAAATTCGAATGCCTCGAAGGTTCCTAGATTACGAGATAGATTAGATAATATTATTACCGGAGTCAACTAGAATAGAAAATATTAAGATAGAATTAAAAATAGATTAACATAGTGTTTGCTACAGAAAAATTTTGAAATGGAGAGAAGGAGATTTAACGGAATAATTATAATTATTGCTATGATGCAAATGTTGGATGCTAATTTGATAGCATACGATTGTAGAAACCCGTATACGAATATAACGGCGATTTCACTAAAGGATGTTAGTAATTGCCCAGATCCGGACTCAGGATATTTTGAAGAGGATACCCGTATCCAGATAATAGAGCGAAAGAAGTTCGCATATGTGCATGTATATTCATGTTTAATCGAAATAAATAGACTTATTTCGCATTGTCGAGCTATTTATATGAAATTAGTCCAGAAGAATGCCGAAAAACCCATGTGTTTCGCCAGTTTAATGGATTAAACGGACATATTATAAATAAATTAAAACTTAACGCTACTACATCTATTTCACTTACATTAGCAGGAAAGATAGATAGTAAGCATAATTGTGAAGGAACACAGTATATAGAGGAAAATAAACAATGGAATAATGTAATAGTACAGGCGGACGTAAAAATAATATTAAGAGATTACTATACGAAAGTAACCTTGGATACGAATGAGATACATTTACAAAATGGACTCAAATGTCCTTACCTCCCAGGAGAGTGTACAGATTATGTAAATGGACTGACTATTTGGGAACAAAACAAACCAGATGCGTGTAGTGAGTACACTTTAATTTATGAAGGGCCATCTACCTATATACAGGAAAAAGGAGAGAAACCAAACATGTATGTCGTAGTTGAGGAAAAAACGAAAGTATTTGCAATACAAGTGCTTACCACAGAGAATATTTGCGGTATGAAAATATGGAACAGTGAACATCCACGACTTTTTATGTACAGAAAGGAGACTGCTATAGAACAAACACCGTTTTCTAAAACGACAGAAAATCGAGATGCAGGCCTTCTTACATATGTAAACATGAAATTTCTTTATGTGGAACAATCATTTAAGAGATCCCTTAACGAAATGTATACGCAAACTGTGCACCGTAGATGTTTATTACACAGAGAAGTGTTAAAAAATCGTTTAGCTATGGCCTCTATTAACCCAAACACGATAGCTAGTTTAATTAAAAATCAATTAGGATTTGTCGCAAAAGCCAGTGGAGAAGTATTGTATATTCTTAAATGTGTACCTATACCCGTGCAGGTAAGACGAACTGACCATTGCTATTTAGAATTGCCAGTCAGCACCAATAATCAAAGTTTATATATGTCACCAGTGACCAGAATATTGCAAACGTATGGAACAGAAACTGAATGCAACGCTATTATACCAGCCTTATATCAGCTAGATGGGATATGGACCGGATTTAATCCATTTCCAAGCCATGGAATTACTCCACATGAATTGAAAGTAGATCTTGAACTACCACCAAGTTTCAAAACGATAAAAATCCTTGGAGCAGGAGGACTCTATACTTATGAAGAAATAAGACACGCACAGGATTCAATATTGTTCAACTCGGAACGCAGTGCGCTGGATAATATTCTAGTACGTAAATTTGCAGGACAAAATATACATAATCAAGGCTTTTCCACATTAAGTTTATTCAATAAAGAGGAACTTGAAGAGATAGCTAACTCTACGATTAAGAAATTGTATGGATACTTCACTATCATAGGTGACTTTACAAGTGGTTTTATTGGGCTATACTTTATATTTAGGATAATAAAGTATTTGATCGAAGTTTTATTAAATATGCTAGCTATTCATAAGATATCTGGATGCACACCATTTTTAATGGCTTCATGTTGGGACACACTGACGCTCTTTGTACTGCATAACAGACAAAATAAACAAAGAAAACAAACAAAAGAAGACGAACAAACCCCAACATATAAGCCAGGACAAGACCCTGCCTGCCATCTACCGCCAGAAGTAGCAAGGGTTGCCAAAGCATCGAACAAGCATGTTACGTTCAATATAGAAAACGAATTAGAGGAGAAAACGAATCAGGCGACAGCCCCGGCGATCAATAAGCAGACCGACTACGCCGCCTTGCGTCAGGATATGAAAAGAATACCGAAACTCAACTGGAGTTTATTCGGGAAGGAACGAGCCGAAATGGTGTAAAAGGAAAAATCGATAACGACTCACTACCGACATCTAGGTCAAGGAACATTAAAATTATGTATAGTCAGATAGAAAACCAGAAGAGAAGAAGAAGTAAAGATAGGATAATTAAATAGAGGGCACTACCTATATGTATACGAAAATTTTAAAAGAGAGAATTCATTAGTTCCGCCTAAACGGATTTCCGTTTCAACGGATAATTAATAAGGTAAAAGGGTATTAAGAAAAGTATATAACAGATGTTACGAGGGATAATGAAGAAATGTTAATGACATTTAAAGTTTTAATTAATAGATAAAATCGGGAAAAAGAAAAGGCTTAAAGACCAAATAAGTGGACAATAAGAATATAAATTTATTTTCAAAAAGGGGTTAAAGAAACATTTATGGACTTAAAGTTCCACCCTAACTGGTTATATAAGAGAACTAAGACAAAAACTGGACCAGTTTAAAATTACTCGCGTAAGTGTATTCGTAAAACAAAGAAAATTCAAAGTGTGAACTAGGAAAAATATAAAAATAAACAGTACGTCGGACTTTGTGGGAAATAAATAAGTGTTAGTGTCTAAAAGTTAAACTGAGACTTAAGCAAAAGTGCGGAACGTGATCGAGCCAATTGACTTTAAAAATAATACGTGAAAAATGATTTGGCTAACACTGTTCGTTTCATATGCCCGAATGGCTATTGGAAACAGGCCACTCGTAAATCAGTTACTGCGTCTCGCCATCTACCACCTTAATGATTTATTCCGACAACTTGGAGGCAATGCACCAGTGGATGATGAATTCATCCCTCTCCGAGCAGCAGTGAAGTTATGGATGGGACTCTTGCACACGGAATATCAGGCTTTCCGAACTGAATGGGCAAGGGCATACGAACAAACTTACAACCCAAACCTTTGTGACTGCCCGAGTTGTAGGCCAGTAGCCATGGCCAACGACTTACTAAACATCGGCAATTTTTGGCAGTTTCTAATTCAGCATGGTATGACTCCCTGCCCATGTCAGGAGTGTGCACAACGAACGAGAGAGCCCACATTAACGCCAATGAGTTTGATCCCTGAAGTCCATGACGCCGAACCACGACATGTAGAAGAGGTAAATAGCGAGTCCTCTCTCAGCATGACGGTTAGTCAACATCTGGAGGAGCAACAACCCTCCCTAGAACCAGAGAATAATCAACCCCTAAACCCAGAAGAAGAAGCCTTGGTAGACAGAGTGACTGCTACCGAAGCTTGGGTTCAAACCACCTTGAGACCACAGCCACTTATGGAGGAAGCAGAGCCTCAACCCTCGACCTCAACTCTACAGCAGGAGCCCGAGACGGAAGAATATGACATCCTGTACATGGATAAATTAAAAATGACACTAAAAAGGAGACGCCCAGAGGCAATAAAAACGGAAAAGGATTATGAGAACTTGTAACGGGAGGTAAACTTTTATTAAAAATAGTTATGTCTATGATAAGAAATTAAGTAAGAGTAAATTTTTGAATAAGGAATTGTATGTTATTTAATAATAATTAAAAAGGAAGAGAAATATGAAGGAAACGAGAATTCACTAAGTTTAATTGAATTATTCAAAAATTTAAATCATTCATATTAACAAACTTTAGGAATTAAGTTAGTTAAGTCGTTAATATTTAAAAAAAAAAAATTTTTCGAAAACAACAAAAGTTTTATTGTATAATTAACTAGAATGAGTTAAACTAGTCACTAATGTGGAAAACTAAGGAAAATTAGTGAATAATTAAAATTTTAGAAGGTTGGTAGGCATATGGTTTAGAAATTTCAGTAAAAATAATTACGATTAAAAAACAGTCGAACGAGAAAAGTTCAAATAAACAAGAGAAACCATATACCTAAAATACCTCAATTAGTTTCGAGATGTTCATAAAGATAGGTAATTTAGGGTAGCATCCCTTTAAATAGGTTAACAACCGCAAGAGCCATAAACACTCGCTTCATTGTAACCACTTTCACCCAGGTAGTTGTAAACTCTGTGACAGTCAATGGCCTATATACCGTGACCTAGTAACCGAAATTGATAGGGGTAACGGAATTGGGAAAGTTTTATTAAATTACCTTCATTAAGAAGATGAATTTATTGTTAAGGAGGGAGAGGTGTAATGACCACACAAAAGACTTACGCAATTTTATTAAAAATAAATATGGAATAAATTTCAGAATAAAATTAGAGTAAAAATTTATTAAAAAATTATCAGATTCCGGAAAAATTAGAATTTTATAAAAAAAAATTTATGAAGTAAAATATTTAAAATAAAACTAAAAATAAATAAAAATTATTTAAATAAATTTCAAACTTATCTAAATAATTAATTAGATTAAAAAAATTTTTACCAACAAAAAAATTTTCAATAAAAATCGGAATTATCTGAAAAATGTCAGAATTCTTCTAAGTCCAGAAATCGGAAAAATATCAATAAAAATTCGGAAAAAAATCGGGAAAAAATCAGGAAAAATCAAATTAATGCTGAAATAAATGATAGAAAATTTTAGAAAAATTTTAAAGTAAAAACTCGCGTTTATTTCCAAAAAAGGAGAATAATCCAGAAATTGCACAACACTTTAAATTCCACTTTATCACCGCACTTGGTCAGGTGAACCGATTGGAGACGCGAACGCGGACATAACATAACTGACCGGAGAAAAATGCGCGGTGACCGACGAAACCTACCCCCTCTCCTTAAACAAAAGGGTTTTCACCCCATTTCTAATACGTCGACGCGAAATTAACCGAATGAATTTGGAAACGGTCGACCAATAAACGAAGGTGTTCGATAGGGGGCCTAATGATGCAACCTATGACTCATCGTCACCCAGGGAGGACGCGTGGGTCGATTCCTAGTAATAAAAGGGGGAATGAACACCTGTGACCTAAAAGAGGAGAAATTAAGCAACTTTCGCTCTTAAAGACCGATAAATAATCGAAAAATGACACTTATTCGCGGAAATAAGGTGACTCATAGGCAATAAGACTGTCGCAGGGGAAAATTGGGATGGAAAAGTGGGCTGAAAATCGGATATTTAAGCGCAAACAATCCCAAGCTAGAGTTAGTTGACGATAAAGTGCAAAGGCGGAAAAACCGGAATCTAAGTACACGAACGGAATAACCAAGTGAAAGTGAAAGTGTTTTAATTGGCAAAGGAAAATAATGCCAGAAAGTTTATTGTGAACCAAGTGTCAGAGTTCTCTGAATTTTGGTAGAAAAGTATAGTTAAAAGTAATTAAATTGGAAGTAAGTGTTTATGGCCAAAAAGATAGTTGAATCCGCTGTAACAAAAGTTGTTAAAATAAGTTGACTCCGTAATAGTATAAGAATTGTGATGTCTGAAAGTTTCTCTAAGGTTTTGCCGAGATAAGTATTTGAAAGTGTTGTCTCATATCCGGAAAACCGTAAATTAGGATTTTGGGAATTTTGTGAAATTTATTGAGAAAATAAAACAAGTGTATGTCAAAACTTAAAAGTGTGTTTTTGATTGACGAGGAGACCAGGAATAAGTAGTCTAGCGATAACAACAACAAATAGGCAAGTCAAATTAATTTATTTTCTGGGAATAAATTAAAGAAACGTAGTCAGGTTCTGCTAGCACAGGAATCTTCCGAATCTCGCAAAAGTTTATATTATAGCCACCACACCCTGTATTAAGAAATTAGACCGCTCGGATTTCAACAACATCAACCTGCGATACCGGACGTTGCAACTGGCAACAGGTGCATCGACGATATCGTTTCCCTTTTAAAATACAAAGTGCGTCCGATAACAAAGGCAGGGCACGCTTTCGGTAGGCTGGGTGCTATACCAATGTAGAACAAGTAACGTAACCAAAAGTGAAATGAAGAAATACATTTTTTCAATTTCGATGACGATACTATTAATTGCAGTAATAGCAGGAATTATAAGTGTCACATTACATATATTTGCTTGCATTAAAATGTTTAAATGTTCCCAAAAAGAATCAAACTTGGGGAACATACATGAAAATGCACCAATGCGAAACAAAGGATCTGTGACAGGAGCTTTTCATAGATGGACACCTCCTACAGTGTCATTTCTCGGAAATTTCACCTATGATCATCCGAAACCACCCGTAATAGTCGAAACACAGGAACCATACACTGAAAGTCAATATATGGAAATGAGAAGCCCACAAGCTGGGTCCTCAAGAAAAATACATAAAATGACCTGTCCTATTTATGAAAATATCAAGATTGTTTCACCCTGTACCAGATTAGAAACAATAATTGAAGCCCAGTATGAAGAAGGAACATTAACGAAAATTTAAAAAGTATATCTAAACTCCTACCCTGTACATCGATCCAAGATTAATCTAAACAAAGGGGAAAGAATAGAGACATAAACACATGAATATTTACAAAAGGGAATACTTGTAGAATATACACGGACCATTGGAGCTAATAGAATAATCCAAAATAAAATTCTCCTGTAAACAATAAGAAAAACTTTACTATGTGAGAAATAAACTTTACCAAAAGACTGTATACAAACAGAAACCGCGAAAAATACATATCGGCGTGAGACATAAACAATTAAGAATATTTTCTGTTTACTAGAAGTGAATATAAAAACCCAGAACCGAGATTCATGGATTACCAATGTTCAAAAAACTATCAAAATGATAAGTAACTGTATTGAAACTTTTATTTACTATATCGGAACATTATCCCACTACGGCATGGCTCTATCACTGTTAGAGTCCGCGATAAGTTCGGTACTCGATTCACACGAGCGCCTAGGTGGTTCCAGTCCCCCTATGTCTCCGGTGCTAGAAAAATTACGTGCTATTAACGTATTGCACTTGCATCTCTTACACAGTGAATATTTGCGACGGATTGCAGAACGGGCCATCTCCCGAAACCTTCCCTACGCGACTATTGGATACCCGTGCGTATGTAAATTCTGCGAGCGTCTACATATAATCACAGTAGCAACCACCTGCAACGCCACCAAGTCGGCAGAGACTGAGATTCCACCACCCAGCGCAAATCTTCCGCCAGGGCCACATTCCCCAACTACTACTCCTCCGCCCGTTGCGGGACCCTCCAGGAAAGCACCAGAGGCTTTCCCCCAGACCACAGGCAGCCGACAAGCAGGAGGCAATTCAAAGCCTACCGGCTTTACAAGCCATGGTAGACCAGTTACCCGCTCTTATTCCAGTGACCGAACCAGCTCCGGTAACCCGCCGGAAGCTTACTATTCAGCTACCAATCCGTTTTCCATCAGACTGTCCATCAGTGTCAGTGTCAGAGAAAAAGAAAAATATAGAGGTGAGTGCGAAAAATTAAGTGAAAGTGAACATTAATTTAGGTACCGTGTTAATTTAAGAGAATCATGACTTAGGATAGTGATGCGCGACTTATTTTATTATTATCATTTTTTTGTATAATAAAAGTAATTCAATTAAATTTCTTGAGATAGATATTATCATATTTTGTGGAGAAACACAAGACTGACGCGTTTTGATGAAGACATAATTTTTTATATTCACATATACTATATTATTTTTTTTTGTTGTTTCATAAGAAATCTATTAGCGACTAGCATTAGTTTTTTTATTTCTAATAAAATTCGATTGAAAACATTTTTTTTTTTTTTTTTATTTCATTTTTTTTAAACATAAAAATAAGATTTTATCTCTCCCAAAAACAAAGTAGATATGACTATTTTGTTTTTATACCAAGGGGGGACGATTGTTGCGGGTCAATTTGTCAATTTACCCTTAATTATTTCTTTTAAATTTTAAACCTTTTTTCGATATTAAAAAAAAAACGAACTTAAGATTTTCATTAAAATGATGATCGAAACAACCGTCCCAAAATGGAGGGAGATAGAGTAGGACAAAAATGGGAGGTCTTGTAAAGTAATTTCTTCGCCACGCACATACTAATATATACGCCCAAATCGATTTTATTGGATAAAAATCAATGATGGGGAAATGCTAGATACCACGAATAACTATGACTCAATCTGAAAATAATACTATACAATAACAAAGAAATTCTAATCACATAAACAAACGAGTAACTTTAATGTATTTCAACTTCCTTAATAACCAAAAAGAACATTAAAAATTTTTTAATTATCTAAACAAACGATTGACTTAATGGGTTTTAGCTCTTTACTTTTATAAACAAGGAACAATAAAAGTTAATTGTTTATTCTTTGTGTCAATTCTGTTTGACTTGACCCAAATTAATTAATCCATACAGCGAGGGTCAAAATGTTAAATGGTTACACCTCTTGTTCTTACGACTGCCCACTTAGGTAGGGTATCTAAATATTCGACTCTATAAAAAGCACGAGAGAGTCAAAAAGAGGAGATAGAATAAGAATAATTCAGTCAAACTTTTCAAGAGAATTAAAGTAATTAATTCGAGTCATTACAAGTATTGCATTAAGTCAGACATGCATTATGTCAGTTGAATCAATTAAGTAATTATTTCACTCAGTAATTAGAAAATCTGAGCTATGTTTTTAAGATTTTTTACAAGGGTGTTAAGTCTCTGTTTTGATAGTGGTTCTAAATAAAAAGTTCAGTTATTTACAACCGGGTAAAAAGTGTGTCGACCTGTTACTAAAAACAGTGTATGTGCGTATTGGTGAGAAGAAGAAAATGCTACCGTCTGCAATCTGTTTATTAAGTAAGTTAAGACCTTTTAAATGACATTGAAGTTCGTGTAAAACATTTGTTGTCTAGAATAAGAATTTGAAACTCTATGTGTGCTTATAATCTAATGTCTAGCCAAGAGTAATATTCTTTCTCTCAAATATATTTAGAATAAATATGAATTAGAAG
Source organism: Barypeithes pellucidus (assembly GCA_963991005.1). Lineage (NCBI taxonomy): Eukaryota > Metazoa > Arthropoda > Insecta > Coleoptera > Curculionidae > Barypeithes > Barypeithes pellucidus. The sequence goes on along the minus strand of OZ022565.1, from coordinate 36,966,138 downwards.
CAAACCATTAGTGAGTTATTTATTTCTTTCGACCAGATAACAGAAATATCCGCTTACAAATCGAACCCATTTCTAATCTGTTTCCTTACCACTAAAATCGCTCCCTTTCAGCCTATAGATTGCATCATAACATCGATGTTTAATTAATCTATAATGGTGGTGCGTAACACGTAATTGCGAGTCCTCGATTAAGAATTTATCAGATAAGTTGCAGAATACCAATGTAAGAGTGTATACCTACAATATTATCCAGCTTACAAAATTAGCAAGAACATATAATGGTGGTTTTTATCTTTACAATTACAATTACAATCGAAGGACTTTACTTTTACTATTTACTTGAACTGCAACTACAGATAACGATATAGCAGCATTTTTGTTACGAAAATTGTATCAAAAATGTAAGTTTTAACTTTTAGGTATGAAATACAACGCTCCGAATTTAAATATATAGACGACACATGATTTTAAGAAGGAAGAAATTCCTAACGAGAAGAAAATCCTGAAAATTTAAATGCAATTGTCGCACCTCGCTTAAAGAATTTATCGAATAAGTTGCAGACTACCAATGTAAGAATGTATTACTATAACATATCTTTGGATGAAATTAACATTTAATTTCATGTGGGTGTTGTCTATTATAGACATATCACTTTTGAACAGTTATTTACCACATATCAAAACACTTTACTCAAAAGTCTTCGAAACATACCGAGATGGATAGTGGCTGGGATTTATCTACATCCCAATGGAAATATTTAGCCAGATGATTCTACGAAGTAAAAAAAAAATCGTGACGAGAAGACTACTGGAAATTCAAACGTAACTGAGCAGTCCTCAATTAAGAATTCATCAAATAACTTGCAGACTACCAATGTAAGAGTGTATACTTACAATCTTATCCCGCTTACAAAATTAGCAAGAACATATAATGATGGTTTTTATCTTTTACCTACAATCGAAGGACTTTACTTTCACTATTTACTTGAACTGCGATATATACTCATGTAATTACTCATGCTACTTTTACAGATGACGATCTGATATACGATTCCGAAGGTTCAAACTTTTGTATTCGGCTGTTGCATCAATCGTTATTGAATAATGATACAATTTTAGAATAGATTGTTGCCGAATCTCGAGGAATTTGTTTAGTCTATCTATAACACTGCATCTGGGAATATTAGTTTGCGAAAGATCTTGAGCAATTCACAGTATCTGATAATCAGAATATTTTACAAGTAAATAGTTCCGAATTATTCCAACCTTGAATAAATGAAACGTTTTATGCCACAGAGTGATAATGATGGTGAATATATTACATCAACATAATCGTACCACAAATAATATCCATCCCAATGGAAATATTTAGCCAGATGATTCTACGAAGTAAAAAATAAATTCGTGACGAGAAGACTACTGGAAATTCAAACGTAACTGAGAGTCCTGGTCAAAAATCCTCCAAGGGCTACAAACTCAAAATAATTCCTTGTGGAAATTGACCAGGTGATTAAAAAATAAATTCAATAAAATTCCATCCCTAACACCGGGAAATCCGCAGAGTGACTTGGAAAAAGCTAACACGTTAGCAAACCACTTTGCGGAAATACATAAAGGCCAACCTAATACAAGCGCAGAGCAGGACCACATTACACAAATTGTGAACAATACAGTGAGGCAAAAATATCCTATCCCGCAAATGATTACTAATCGCTTACAAATCGATGGGTTCTGCTGAATGCGCCCGTCGAAACTATCTAATTTTCCTTTTTGGTGGCAATTCTATTGCCAAATATGACATTGTCATATAAGCCTGTCATCTTATTCTGACAGGTTTTATACTCTTATACCTATTTTGAATTATTTCTATTTTTTATTTTATACTTCGTACGGTTTTCAGCGAGACGCTAAGGAAGAAATCGACATGTCTGAGAAAACAACGATAAATAAAAAGGGAAGTTCCAAAACGAAACAGGTAGTTAAAAAAACAACGAACAAAGCCTCGAAAGGCAAATTGTCTAAAAGCAGTTCTCCACTGAAGATGGCCGGAGCGTCCAGCGCCGATGCTGTCGAACAATCCCAAAAATGTTGCTGTGAATCGGGAACTTGCATGAAAATCTTGAAAGACTTGTTAGATATGGAAATGGAGTTTAGACAGGCACAGGTACGTGTATTTTTTAGAGATCCGGAGCATGTTTTAAACACACTTATGGAATTAACTCGGTGTTGTTCATTAGAGCGTTCCTTCTCGCCGATTGAGCACGACGCCAAAGGCGTTATCGTGCGATATGGACATCATATCCACTCTCGTTGTACAAACTACTAAAGTAGGGCTAATACACTATAACGACTTCTTTTATAGAAATAAGTGTGATCCTAAATTGAAGAAAAAAATAGCGAAGACGTCTGCTAGCAAAAGCAGTGGACAAGATTTATTGGACAAGTATCTGAACGAGTCACTTTCGGATGAAGATGACGATTTACCATGAATTAGATAAAATACATGACTCTCCTTGTGCTTCTTACAGGTTAGTTTAGTGGGGGAGGTTAATTCCATATATAATTTCCATCATTTTATTATCTAAAACTTAAAATACTTGAGGCCGCCCGCCCTTAAATCATATTTTATTATGAACTTACGTGTAAGGAAAACGGCCATTCTAAAATTTTGATAAAGTTTTAGGCTTAATAACTTTTTAATTTTTAGTCCAATGCGAGTGATATTTTTATAGAACTGTAGACACAACTATCAGTTTTAAATGGCCTTTTACAAATTTTAAGCAACATTGGTTATTCGACATATTATACAAGGATAATCAAAATGTTTTTCTAATTTCGAAACACCCTGTGGAATAATCCTGTAGAAAATTTTTTTCGAAATACCACTTTTCGTTTGTACATTTTGAGTTTTGGTTCATGTAAATACAGTGAAACCTCTCATAACGGACACCTCGAATAAGCGGACATCTCTATTAAGCGGACATTTTTTCATAGTACGGAACTAGGTATATGAAATTCCATGAAAATCAACCTCTCTTGGGCGGACTCTCCTTTGGGCGGACGCGGACAGGCTGTTTTCATATAAAGAGTGTGAAAACCCTCCTTTAAACGGACAATGACAATGGAGAACCCACCAGTACAATGGGCTTATAAAAATGCGAACTGGAGGCTATTCAAAGAAACTGTAAATAATAAAATCCAAATAAATAATAATATTAAAACACCGGAAGAATTAGAAACAGAAGTCAAAAAACTCACTGATATCCTCCATAACGCACGAAATATAGTGGCAACGCAAGTTCGTTCCAAACCAATCGAAGATAGATTACCAACGGAGATCGCGGAACTAATAAAGTTTAAAAATAAAATAAGAAAAAGGTGGCAGAAATACCACAGGATACTGGATGGTGTGAGGGTGAGAGAACTGCAAGAAACAATAAAGTCCAAAATAAGCCAACATAAAAATAACTCCTGGTCAAAAATCCTCCAAGGGCTACAAACTCAAAATAATTCCTTGTGGAAATTGACCAGGAGATTAAAAAATAAATTCAATAAAATTCCATCCCTAACACCGGGAAATCCGCAGAGTGACTTGGAAAAAGCTAACACGTTAGCAAACCACTTTGCGGAAATACATAAAGGCCAACCTAATACAAGCGCTGAGCAGGACCACATTACACAAATTGTGAACAATACAGTGAGGCAAAAATATCCTATCCCGCAAATGATTACTAATCGCTTACAAATCGATGGGTTCTGCTGAATGCGCCCGTCGAAACTATCTAATTTTCCTTTTTGGTGGCAATTCTATTGCCAAATATGACATTGTCATATAAGCCTGTCATCTTATTCTGACAGGTTTTATACTCTTATACCTATTTTGAATTATTTCTATTTTTTATTTTATACTTCGTACGGTTTTCAGCGAGACGCTAAGGAAGAAATCGACATGTCTGAGAAAACAACGATAAATAAAAAGGGAAGTTCCAAAACGAAACAGGTAGTTAAAAAAACAACGAACAAAGCCTCGAAAGGCAAATTGTCTAAAAGCAGTTCTCCACTGAAGATGGCCGGAGCGTCCAGCGCCGATGCTGTCGAACAATCCCAAAAATGTTGCTGTGAATCGGGAACTTGCATGAAAATCTTGAAAGACTTGTTAGATATGGAAATGGAGTTTAGACAGGCACAGGTACGTGTATTTTTTAGAGATCCGGAGCATGTTTTAAACACACTTATGGAATTAACTCGGTGTTGTTCATTAGAGCGTTCCTTCTCGCCGATTGAGCACGACGCCAAAGGCGTTATCGTGCGATATGGGCATCATATCCACTCTCGTTGTACAAACTACTAAAGTAGGCCTAATACACTATAACGACTTCTTTTATAGAAATAAGTGTGATCCTAAATTGAAGAAAAAAATAGCGAAGACGTCTGCTAGCAAAAGCAGCGGACAAGATTTATTGGACAAGTATCTGAACGAGTCACTTTTGGATGAAGATGACGATTTACCATGAATTAGATAAAATACATGACTCTCCTTGTGCTTCTTACAGGTTAGTTTAGTGGGGGAGGTTAATTCCATATATAATTTCCATCATTTTATTATCTAAAACTTAAAATACTTGAGGCCGCCCGCCCTTAAATCATATTTTATTATGAACTTACGTGTAAGGAAAACGGCCATTCTAAAATTTTGATAAAGTTTTAGGCTTAATAACTTTTTAATTTTTAGTCCAATGCGAGTGATATTTTTATAGAACTGTAGACACAACTATCAGTTTTAAATGGCCTTTTACAAATTTTAAGCAACATTGGTTATTCGACATATTATACAAGGATAATCAAAATGTTTTTCTAATTTCGAAACACCCTGTGGAATAATCCTGTAGAAAATTTTTTTCGAAATACCACTTTTCGTTTGTACATTTTGAGTTTTGGTTCATGTAAATACAGTGAAACCTCTCATAACGGACACCTCGAATAAGCGGACATCTCTATTAAGCGGACATTTTTTCATAGTACGGAACTAGGTATATGAAATTCCATGAAAATCAACCTCTCTTGGGCGGACTCTCCTTTGGGCGGACGCGGACAGGCTGTTTTCATATAAAGAGTGTGAAAACCCTCCTTTAAACGGACAATGACAATGGAGAACCCACCAGTACAATGGGCTTATAAAAATGCGAACTGGAGGCTATTCAAAGAAACTGTAAATAATAAAATCCAAATAAATAATAATATTAAAACACCGGAAGAATTAGAAACAGAAGTCAAAAAACTCACTGATATCCTCCATAACGCACGAAATATAGTGGCAACGCAAGTTCGTTCCAAACCAATCGAAGATAGATTACCAACGGAGATCGCGGAACTAATAAAGTTTAAAAATAAAATAAGAAAAAGGTGGCAGAAATACCACAGGATACTGGATGGTGTGAGGGTGAGAGAACTGCAAGAAACAATAAAGTCCAAAATAAGCCAACATAAAAATAACTCCTGGTCAAAAATCCTCCAAGGGCTACAAACTCAAAATAATTCCTTGTGGAAATTGACCAGGAGATTAAAAAATAAATTCAAAAAAATTCCATCCCTAACACCGGGAAATCCGCAGAGTGACTTGGAAAAAGCTAACACGTTAGCAAACCACTTTGCGGAAATACATAAAGGCCAACCTAATACAAGCGCAGAGCAGGACCACATTACACAAATTGTGAACAATACAGTGAGGCAAAAATATCCTATCCCGCAAATGATTACTAATCGCTTACAAATCGATGGGTTCTGCTGAATGCGCCCGTCGAAACTATCTAATTTTCCTTTTTGGTGGCAATTCTATTGCCAAATATGACATTGTCATATAAGCCTGTCATCTTATTCTGACAGGTTTTATACTCTTATACCTATTTTGAATTATTTCTATTTTTTATTTTATACTTCGTACGGTTTTCAGCGAGACGCTAAGGAAGAAATCGACATGTCTGAGAAAACAACGATAAATAAAAAGGGAAGTTCCAAAACGAAACAGGTAGTTAAAAAAACAACGAACAAAGCCTCGAAAGGCAAATTGTCTAAAAGCAGTTCTCCACTGAAGATGGCCGGAGCGTCCAGCGCCGATGCTGTCGAACAATCCCAAAAATGTTGCTGTGAATCGGGAACTTGCATGAAAATCTTGAAAGACTTGTTAGATATGGAAATGGAGTTTAGACAGGCACAGGTACGTGTATTTTTTAGAGATCCGGAGCATGTTTTAAACACACTTTTGTATTAACTCGGTGTTGTTCATTAGAGCGTTCCTTCTCGCCGATTGAGCACGACGCCAAAGGCGTTATCGTGCGATATGGGCATCATATCCACTCTCGTTGTACAAACTACTAAAGTAGGCCTAATACACTATAACGACTTCTTTTATAGAAATAAGTGTGATCCTAAATTGAAGAAAAAAATAGCGAAGACATCTGCTAGCAAAAGCAGTGGACAAGATTTATTGGACAAGTATCTGAACGAGTCACTTTTGGATGAAGATGACGATTTACCATGAATTAGATAAACTACATGACTCTCCTTGTGCTTCTTACAGGTTAGTTTAGTGGGGGAGGTTAATTCCATATATAATTTCCATCATTTTATTATCTAAAACTTAAAATACTTGAGGCCGCCCGCCCTTAAATCATATTTTATTATGAACTTACGTGTAAGGAAAACGGCCATTCTAAAATTTTGATAAAGTTTTAGGCTTAATAACTTTTTGATTTTTAGTCCAATGCGAGTGATATTTTTATAGAACTGTAGACACAACTATCAGTTTTAAATGGCCTTTTACAAATTTTAAGCAACATTGGTTATTCGACATATTATACAAGGATAATCAAAATGTTTTTCTAATTTCGAAACACCCTGTGGAATTTTTTTAATCAAATAGTTTTTACGGATGAGGCAACATTCATGTTGAACGGGTCTCTCAATCGCCATAATTGTCGTTACTGGGCTGATCAGAATCCACATTGGATGAGAGAAACACATACTCAACACCCCCAGAAAGTAAATGTGTGGGCTGGAATTATTGGCAACAGATTAGTGGGGCCTTTCTTTATAGAGGGGAATTTGAATGCCGAAATGTATCTCCACATGCTGCAAAATGAAATTGTGCCAGCAATAAACAATGAAGTAGGACCACTATTACGCAATACGTGGTTTCAGCAGGATGGAGCTCCTCCTCATTTTGGGCTAGCTGTTAGAAATTATTTAAACAACACTTTTCCTAACCGCTGGATAGGACGAAGGGGCCCCATAGAATGGCCTGCTAGGTCGCCAGACTTAACGCCCCTTGATTATTTTCTTTGGGGACACCTAAAAAATAAAGTATTTGTGACAATACCTGCAGATCTGAATGAATTAAGAGGAAGAATTATTGAAGAATGTGCATCTATTAACCAAGAAATGTTACAAAACGTCACCGACAAATTTTATTATAACCTAGCCCATTGTCAAACTGTGGGAGGAGGACATTTTCAGCATTTAATTAAATAACGACTTACACTTAATTTTATTTTTGTTCTTTTCAAGTTATTGTTAATTTTACTGCTTGTATTTAATAATTTAGTTGTTATTAAAATTTTGATTTGATTTGAATAAGTTGCAGACTACCAATGTAAGAATGTATTACTATAACATATCTTTGGATGAAATTAACATTTAATTTCATGTGGGTGTTGTCTATAGACATATCAATTTTTAACAGTTATTTACCACATATCAAAAGACTTTACTCAAAAGTATTCGAAACATATCGAGATGGATAGGGGCTGGGATTTATCTACATCCCAATGGAAATATTTAACCAGATGATTCTACGAAGAAAACAAGAAATTCGTGACGAGAAGAATACTGGAAATTCACACGTAATTGCGAGTCGTCGATTAAGAATTCATAAAATAACTTGCAGACTACCAATGTAAGAGTGTATACTTACAATCTTATCCCGCTTACAAAATTAGCAAGAACATATAATGGTGGTTTTTATCTTTTACCTACAATCGAAGGACTTTACTTTTACTAACTTTTAGTATTTACTTGAACTGCAACTACAGATAACGATATAGCAGCATTTTTGTTACGAAAATTGTATCAAAAATCTAAGTTTTAACTTTTAGGTATGAAATACAACGCTCCCAATTTAAATATATAGACACATGATTTTAAGAAGGAAGAAATTCCTAACGAGAAGAAACTCCTGCAAATTTAAATGCAATTGTCGCGCCTCGCTTAAAGAATTTATCGAACAAGTTGCAGACTGCCAATGTAAGAATGTATTACTATAACATATCTTTGGATGAAATTAACATTTAATTTCATGTGGGTGTTGTCTATAGACATATCAATTTTTAACAGTTATTTACCACATATCAAAAGACTTTACTCAAAAGTCTTCGAAACATATCGAGATGGATAGGGGCTGGGATTTATCTACATCCCAATGGAAATATTTAACCAGATGATTCTACGAAGAAAACAGGAAATTCGTGACGAGAAGAATACTGGAAATTCACACGTAATTGCGAGTCGTCGATTAAGAATTCATAAAATAACTTGCAGACTACCAATGTAAGAGTGTATACTTACAATCTTATCCCGCTTACAAATTTAGCAAGAACATATAATGGTGGTTTTTATCTTTTACCTACAATCGAAGGACTTTACTTTTACTATCTTTTAGTATTTACTTGAACTGCAACTACAGATAACGATATAGCAGCATTTTTGTTACGAAAATTGTATCAAAAATCTAAGTTTTAACTTTTAGGTATGAAATACAACGCTCCCAATTTAAATATATAGACACATGATTTTAAGGAGGAAGAAATTCCTAATGAGAAGAAACTCCTGCAAATTTAAATGCAATTGTCGCACCTCGCTTAAAGAATTTATCGAACAAGTTGCAGACTGCCAATGTAAGAATGTATTACTATAACATATCTTTGGATGAAATTAACATTTAATTTCATGTGGGTGTTGTCTATAGACATATCAATTTTTAACAGTTATTTACCACATATCAAAAGACTTTACTCAAAAGTCTTCGAAACATATCGAGATGGATAGGGGCTGGGATTTATCTACATCCCAATGGAAATATTTAACCAGATGATTCTACGAAGAAAACAAGAAATTCGTGACGAGAAGAATACTGGAAATTCACACGTAATTGCGAGTCGTCGATTAAGAATTCATAAAATAACTTGCAGACTACCAATGTAAGAGTGTATACTTACAATCTTATCCCGCTTACAAAATTAGCAAGAACATATAATGGTGGTTTTTATCTTTTACCTACAATCGAAGGACTTTACTTTTACTATCTTTTAGTATTTACTTGAACTGCAACTACAGATAACGATATAGCAGCATTTTTGTTACGAAAATTGTATCAAAAATCTAAGTTTTAACTTTTAGGTATGAAATACAACGCTCCCAATTTAAATATATAGACACATGATTTTAAGAAGGAAGAAATTCATAACGAGAAGAAACTCCTGCAAATTTAAATGCAATTGTCGCACCTCGCTTAAAGAATTTATCGAACAAGTTGCAGACTGCCAATGTAAGAATGTATTACTATAACATATCTTTGGATGAAATTAACATTTAATTTCATGTGGGTGTTGTCTATAGACATATCAATTTTTAACAGTTATTTACCACATATCAAAAGACTTTACTCAAAAGTCTTCGAAACATATCGAGATGGATAGGGGCTGGGATTTATCTACATCCCAATGGAAATATTTAACCAGATGATTCTACGAAGAAAACAAGAAATTCGTGACGAGAAGAATACTGGAAATTCACACGTAATTGCGAGTCGTCGATTAAGAATTCATAAAATAACTTGCAGACTACCAATGTAAGAGTGTATACTTACAATCTTATCCCGCTTACAAAATTAGCAAGAACATATAATGGTGGTTTTTATCTTTTACCTACAATCGAAGGACTTTACTTTTACTATCTTTTAGTATTTACTTGAACTGCAACTACAGATAACGATATAGCAGCATTTTTGTTACGAAAATTGTATCAAAAATCTAAGTTTTAACTTTTAGGTATGAAATACAACGCTCCCAATTTAAATATATAGACACATGATTTTAAGAAGGAAGAAATTCCTAACGAGAAGAAACTCCTGCAAATTTAAATGCAATTGTCGCACCTCGCTTAAAGAATTTATCGAACAAGTTGCAGACTGCCAATGTAAGAATGTATTACTATAACATATCTTTGGATGAAATTAACATTTAATTTCATGTGGGTGTTGTCTATAGACATATCAATTTTTAACAGTTATTTACCACATATCAAAAGACTTTACTCAAAAGTCTTCGAAACATATCGAGATGGATAGGGGCTGGGATTTATCTACATCCCAATGGAAATATTTAACCAGATGATTCTACGAAGAAAACAAGAAATTCGTGACGAGAAGAATACTGGAAATTCACACGTAATTGCGAGTCGTCGATTAAGAATTCATAAAATAACTTGCAGACTACCAATGTAAGAGTGTATACTTACAATCTTATCCCGCTTACAAAATTAGCGAGAACATATAATGGTGGTTTTTATCTTTTACCTACAATCGAAGGACTTTAACTTTTACTACTAACTCTTACTTGAACTGCGACACATACTCATGCTACTTTTACAGATGACGATCTGAGATACGATTCCGAAGCTTCAAACTTTTGTATTCGGCTGTTGCATCAATCGTTATTCAATAATGATACAAATTTTAGAATAGATTGTTGCCGAATCTCGAGGAATTTGTTTAGTCTATCTATAACACTGCATCTGGGAATATTAGTTTGCGAAAGATCTTGAGCAATTCACAGTATCTGATAATCAGAATATTTTAGAAGTAAATAGTTCCGAATTATTCCAACCTTGAATAAATGAAACGTTTTATGCCACGGGAGTGATAATGATGGTGAATATATTACATCAACATAATCGTACCACAAAACAAATAAAATTATAGTGTGTACTTTGGCTTTCTAGAACCTGGTAAAGCAGATTTTAAGCTATATGTAGCCACGAAGGGGCGTTTAACCACGCTGGCCAGTACGGGTTGGTAGCGGGTCTTTTGGGAGGAACATTTCCTTTCGCTCCCAATCAAACGGTTATACCGCCGTGATTCGGTCCCCAGAGCCTCTTTGCTTTTCTAGCAGGTTGCCCAGATGAGCAGAGTCATCATTCGAGCAGGCGAGGTTGACTTTTGGGTTGGTATCACCATCACCCCTTACATCCCTTCTTCACAACAGACAGCAAATAGATTGTACTCACTCCTCGACAGCTCCAATATCTCCGAACAAATAATTGTATTCTAGTCACCAACTGACGAAGATACTGCATACAGAAACAGCTGATCGTACATTTTACTGATTTTAAGCTATACCTATATGTAGCCACGAAGGGGCGTTTAACCACGATGGCCAGTACGGATTGGTAGCGGGTCTTTTGGGAGGAACATTTCCTTTCGCTCCCAATCAAACGGTTATACCGCCGTGATTCGGTCGCCAGAGCCTCTTTGCTTTCTAGCAGGTTGCCCAGATGAGCAGAGTCATCATTCGAGCAGGCGAGGTTGACTTTTGGGTTGGTATCACCATCACCCCTTACATCCCTTCTTCACAACAGACAGCAAATAGATTGCACTCACTCCTCGGCAGCTCCAATATCTCCAACTGACGAAGATTCTGCGTACAGAAACAGTTGATCGTTTTATCATATAATAATAATATATATACTAATAATAATAATAATAATATATAAGTGCAGGATCTAAAACACGTTCTGTTTATTGTTGACAAGATACCTAGATGAAATAAAACTACAAAAATACACAATTTAATAACACTGAAAAGCATAAACAAGGAAATTCAGAGGAAAATCAGGAAATATATGACTTATTCTAAATTTTATATTAATAAAATTTAATCATTTTATCGTATAAATGATTTATTTATTCTTCTATACAGGGTGTAACTAAATAAGTGTAAAACATTTAAGGGGGTGATTCCTCATCGAAAAAAAGATAGGATCTTTCATATAAAGAAACTTCATTGGAGCATCCCTTGTTAAGATACAGCCCCTTAGAGGAGGTACATAAAATTTATAAATAAACAAAACTAATTTATTAATAACAAAACATACAACATCTAGAAATCATAGTAAATGTTCAATATGTCTACCTTCAGACATTACGCATGCGTCTAGACGTCGGCGCATTGAGCAACGTATTCGCGCCTTTTATGGCGATATGTATCTTGTTCGTAAAATAATTTTTTGCTGCGAACTGGTTTATTTTGGCCAAAAAATTCAAGAGACATTTTTTGTTTAGAATGAAACAGGCTATCGGAAATAAATTTTTAGATGGTAAACAAATAATAAGACAAAAACTTACATTGGAAATAAATTTTAGGGGTTGCGTTTTCCACCCTTACAACCATGGGGTAAACCAAATAAATTACTGGCTAAGGGTCTTTTTGGTAGTAGAAAATGTCAGGAAATATGCGAGTTATTCTAAATTTTATATTAATAAAATTTAATAATTTTATCGTATAAATGATTTATTTATTCTTCTATATAAACACTATCAATGTAATAACAATATTTAAATATTACCTTTTAAAGAAAAACCTCTTACAAAAAGCTAGAAAAGTTTTAGTACATAGTATATAGAGACAAATATACAGGACGTGCTAAAAATAAATCTCACGTGGATAGTGCTTTTCTATATTTTATGTTGGATTCGATATTATTGAACCGATCTTGTACTTAGTTAGGAGGGCCACTCGGAATTTTCTTATTACTAAATAAAAATTAAAAATGATTCCAAAGTTTCACCAAATACATTATTTGATTTCGATATGGGACAATGCATATTAAATTTTAAATTCAGTTCTGTCGTGCCCTAAAATTTGAAATAATTCAAAAATATTTTGATATATTCACGGAACTGGGGTAAAAATTTAAAGAAAAATGGTGGATTTGTGAATTTCGGAACCACTTTTGATGCGAAAGTCATGATATAAGCAAGTGTCAAACACAAGAAGAAAAATCAAACTTTGGTTTAAAATAAAAACAAAAAAATCATAAAATAAACTATCCTATATTCTTAAACGCGCATATACAGGGTGTTTAGAAATCATAATAAAATAGAAAGAAAAACATAATAATTTGAAAACACCCTGTATGTACAATATTAAATAGTAGACGTACAGACGCGATTTGTATTTACGTCCAGGGCAACACGTATTTTTTTGTTGACGCTTCTACAAGGCAACGGCAAAAAAAATATCCGAAGCCCGTGTATTTTAAGAAAATATTTCCAATACTACATTTCTTGTTCCCTCATATTTTTTTCGAAACAACAATTACGATAAAATAACCTGTACCTAAACTACTTTACAGTAATATTAGACAATAATTCGTATAAAAGATTCAGATGATATATTATACAAGGAGGGGAGGAAGGGTTTAAAAAAGTATTTATAGATACAATATAAAGAAGTATTAGGTTTTACATTAGAATAATCTGTAGACCCATCAGTTATTAATATTCATAAAAAATGTGATTCTTTCGAAAAACACTCCTCTTGTATGCTTAAAGTTCATATCAATGGAAATAAAACACAGTAACAGACAACCGAGATGATTATAATGGCCAAATATACGTTGCGGTTTAATTTTGCTCTTGTATTTTTCAATTTGCTTGATTTGGGTTGAACGGATCTTTTAACGTTAAGGAAAAGATATCATTGAAAGACTAGGAAATGAATGATGAATAGATTCGCTCGATGACTTTAATAACACAAGTTTACTTATCCAGGTTTTAAATTTGGGCATAGAACTTTTTACGAAATAAAAAGATTGTTTAAGTTAGCTAAAACAAAAGTTTAATTGCATCAAGCTCAACAATATTTTGGAACGGAATAAATATAGCGGGAATGAGGGAAGGCAAACAAATTAGTCAATCAATTTCCCAACGTTCTGTTTTATTATTAAAACTTCCTCAAGGTATCGTTTCGGTAGAGATGCCAGAAGCGGCGGCCGGCTGCGGAGGCTGGCAGTCGAGTAGGTCTTAAGGAAAATAACATATATGTTTCCGCTTGAAGGTCAGAATCCGGCTCACCGGCTGGCGTCGACTGACTGCTCAGTGACCAGTCTGGCCGTTGACGCCCGACTGCTTGCATGTAAATTTTATAACCTAATTTGCTTTTAAAAGCCTTTAATATTATGATTGAATTGTGTATGAAAAAGTGACAAGAGTTCTGCCATGAGTAGCAACATTTTTTTAGCGGAGGATGATGAAATGCTCATTTCAGAAGTCAGCAAATTTCATCAATTATACGACCATCAACATAAGGATTATAAAATTTAGAAATACGAGAAAATATTTGAATATATATGCATAGATACCACCTGCTTTTCTCAACAGGGACAAATTGACTGCCGATAGCTTCCAGCAGTTTCAGCGAAAACACTCGTGACAGCCAGCCTTCGCGGCCGACCGCCGCTGCTGGCATATCTACCGAAACCATACCTTCAGGGGTCTAAAAGAGAGAAAATACACATAAAATAAATTAAAAATCAAAGCCATAAACGTGAGCAATAAGCCAATTCAATACAAAAATGTAAATCATACAAAGGAAAACTGTTATTTAACTTACGCAAGTCATACGTTTACATGATGGAACCACAAAGACAAAATCCTTACCAATAACCGAGTACTTATTTAGAGACCGAGAGGGCCCAGGGGAGAGGACATTAAAAAACCGCACTGTATAGCATGGTTGCTGTAAAGAGGCTTATCGACCTTTGATCCTCACTGTATAACCCCTTAAAAATAAAATATTAAATCTAAACAATACACCTACTGTAACAAGTTATATTACAGGATTCTCGAACTTGGGCCCCCTCGATACGTACACCTCGTCGTACGCCCCCCGTTGTTCCAGTTCCAACACTTGAAACTTTTTGAGAACCAACAGACTGTAGAACTTTTGAGCGGCCTGTTTCCGTTTGTTTCTGTGACACAATTCGGTAAGGGTGATGTCACTGTTCTGCTCCAGTCGCGTTCTGACCAGCAGGAAAAGTTGATATGCCCGTTTGTTCAGAACCCTTTCTTCGAACTGTTCGTCTGTTTCATCGACCTGTTGCTCATCAGCCTGTAAAAATAAATTTATAAGTACATTTCTACATTTCTTAATGACGTGCGAATATTTCAGAGTTTGATTCATAAGGTCGTGTTGCGAACAAAAGTTCATATGAATATATATCCGACCGCAATGGCTTAAATTATGTGCTACAGTGGCAAAATAATAACATTGACATGTCATTATTGACATTTATTTATGTTTTGTTTCGTGTGTTTATAAATTTTCCAAGTTTCTAAGCGACAGTACTCTTTGTTATATAGAATTTAATCAGCAACAGCAGTTTATAAGTTATAACTTAGTTTCCTTTTCTGCATTTTGTTTGAATAACCTATAAACAAGTGCTGGGAACCGGGAGTGTCTAATGTACCATCGGTATTCATCTTTAAGTGTTTTCTGCGAACATATTTTGAAAATCGCAATAGGATTTGTAAACGTAAAATTATTTTTGTAGGCGAAACGCGGATATTTCCAATGATTGTCCTTGGCAAGTTTTGTAAGCAAGTGGTCACCTTCGTCAAGAAATATTATATTTTAAACAATAAATCATATTTGAATTGATATGATTAAAGAAAATTTCATATGCGTATAGTGCACAATGCTACAATTTTAAAATGTATTTTTTTACTGTAGAACAATAAAGTTATAATCATGTCCATTAACTGGTGACGTGGTTCTGTTGTTTTATATAAATCTCGATTTGAATCATACTGTTACAGGTGATGACTCACGTTCATTCGTTCCCCCGTTCAACTCAAATGAACGCGGAAAACAAAAACAAAATTTATAACAAAAATTCTCGAATAAACTCTGCAGCGATAATGCGCCAAGTTCTGTCCAACCTTAGGAATTGAACTAAAAGGAAAGCCGCTTATTAATGTCTTTCTGACGGTGTTGCCAGACACTGAACAGAGAATTATAGTTTCAACCTTTGAACATTATCGTACAAACAGCTGAGCCATTGATTTTGCTATTTATTAGGGGGTTACTGCGCAAATATCTAAAAAAAGGTAATACTAACCAATGGCAACGACAGTAGGTATTACAATTTTTCATGATTGAGCAATTAGATCAACCCGGAAATATAGATTCTCTATTAGTTATTTCTTTATTGCGTTTTAATTAAAACAGGAAATAAAACACTTACCACATCGACGGACGGCGGTAAGTCATAGTCGCCTGCCCAAGGCGAATGGACCCGTTCCGACATTCCCGCATGCGGCGTCTGGCTCGGTAGATGTTCGTCGTACCCCATATTCGCCATTTGCGACTGAAAATTTAAAAAAATAATTAACATATTGCTTCGTAATAATATCAATAATATTTCTCAGCAATACCTACAGAGTCTTTGAATAAAATTTAGCAAAATTTCGCAGTCAAAATAGTGGTCGGACATATGAATGGTCGACAGCGCCCATTAATTCATGACTTATAATTGTTTACATGAAAATGTTCATAAAAAATGATTCATTTCGGTCGATGTTGATCCTAAATTCTTCATTTACCTGATCATATCCCATATTTTCCATTTGCGGCAGATGTTCCTGTAACTGATCCAGAGGTTGTTCAGGCAGCTGAGGCTGTATGCCTTCCCCCTCCGGAGGCGCTGATAATCGTTTCTGTCCCAAGTCACCTGAATTATTTAATGTATCAGTTAATGTAAATTATACAGGGTGCTCGGTTTTCATCAAGATGCTTGTAGAGATTATTCTACAAGCTAAATTAACGTTCTGTTATAAATTTGTTTCTCTACTGTGCCATCAGAGGCCACTTTACCTAAAATTCCAATTTAATTTTTGCTATATCTTTTTGTTTTCAGTCATTGAAAAAAAAAACATGTAGTTAAAAACAAAAGAATATCTAATAAAAAATGTATTCTTTATTCGAGTCGATAAACTACACCGGCGCGAAACTGGAATTAAAGTTTTTGTTAGCAGTAATATCAGTTTTTTAAATCGAAAAAAATAAAAGTATTGATTTTTCTATTTTTTATTATAAGACTTAGTACCTTTATTTTAACATGTTTAAGGTCACCTCTCCAAGTATCCTGATGCAATATCCGAATGCCCAGTATTGTGTAGAGTTGTTGGATATTCCTTCAAGTTTGGAATAGTAGAAATCCAATTTGGTGAACAATCCGAAAAAACCAAAATTACTCAAGATTTCTTTTAGCTTGAATAATGATGGCTAAGAGGCAGAAGCTCGTAAACAGCAACACGAAAATTTTACAGGAAGCGATTAAAATGCTACACCTAAACAAGTACACAGAAAAAAATTTTTGGTCATGTTAAACATATAAAAAAATTTATTTTATTTAATTTCTTTTTAAGTGTGTCTAAGTCCCCATAGGTGGCAATGAATACCTTCTCAACGACAAATAAATAAAAAATATCAATTTGTTTGAAGAAAATGCAGTTACGACGTTCCGCCTTTCAGACCATAATACGATATGTTTTGTACAAATTGATTTAAAATTCTGGGATTTGTTTTTTTTTTAACTTTTGAACCCCTTCACATAGTTGGGCATTTTTAATGTAACATTTTGGTATGGACACCTTCCCAGGTAGGTTTTTTAAAATAGAGCATCCAGTATATTGTGTCACTTTCGAATTATATGATAAACACTTTTTGTATAACCAACAATACGTATACAAATAGCGGCCTCCGAAATATTGACGTTTACAAATTTAATTTGAAAAACTCCTTCTTTGGTGCTCATACCAGACTACCATAAACGTCCTCTTCATTTTTTGCTATCATCGTAGCTTGCGTCTTTCGTATGTGAAATCGCGATGCTATAACGTGAGTTGATAGTTTTTCAAATACATTCACTATTTCCATATTGTCTTTTAGTGTTAGCATTCTTTTCTCGGAGACATTATTAATAAACACATACATATATTCGATTCTTTAGCGAAACTGGAACATAAACTCACAAATATCAACTAGTCAAGTAAAGATAAACGGTAAATCCCTAAAAATTCAAGGAGAGTCCCCGAACATGTACGTTAAAATCTAATTCGTCCGGCTTGGCCGCTTATGGGAGATATTTTCTAGTCGTGGGCATAAAAGTGCTGCCCGTGTACGTTTATAAGAGCGCCCGCTTATGGGAATGTGGTTTATATGTTAAAAAATAGAAAATTTGGCCGTTTAAAGGAAACGATCGCTTATTAGAGTTGCACGTTAAGGAAGCTTCAATGTATAGGGTTTCAAACTTACGAATTAAATATGAAATTTTAAAATTTATACTATTTTGCATCAATCATTATTAACGTATTAATAATAATACTATTAGAGTTTTAGTGCTGTAACTTATTATCAGATTAAGAGAAATATAGCGGAAATGAGGGCAGGCAAACAAATTAATCCATTATAATTTCCCAACGTTTCGTTTTGTTATTAAAACTTCTATAGAGATGTACGAGTGTTGCGAGTTGAATAAGCAATTTTTGCCTGAATGGTCAAGGTTATGACATTAATGTGTGACAGTACTATAGTTTAAGACTTTCATTTTTGATTTATTGTATGCATCTTTCCTTTATTTTTATACCCCTGAAGAAGTTTTAATAATAAAACGAAACGTTGGAAAATTATAATTGAGTAATTTGTTTGCCTGACCTCATTCCAGTCATATTTTTTTACGTTTTTTTAAATACGAGCCTGAATGTATACCTAAATCGTCTCCATATTCTTGGGCTTGCGGCGGGATACCCATTACTCCCAGATGCGGTGGCACGGCGCCCATTTGTTGGTGGGCTAGAAGATCGTCAGGATGAGCGTGGGGCGTCATATGTGGACGACCTGAAACTTATTCACTTTAGATTATATGATCTATACAAGGGGTGGGAACAAACCCGAACAAATACCCTATATATTTTTTCATTTATAGTTCTCAGTTACATTTGTTATACTTTTGATATAAGTTTTCGAAATAATAAGTATAATTTAATTATTAATTATAAATTATAATCTAAATTATTATATCTCTACAATTTCCAGCTTCTTCGAACCGGCTAACAGTTTTTTGTACAGTGGCTTTTGGAACTGGATTTCGGTTTGGAAAGGCATCATTAAATACATTTTTAACCTCTTCTAAGATCTGACCCTATCGCCATCCTCATCAAGAATGGGAATTCTTTCACTTTCAGTTTGACTTTTTGCGTGTAAAAATGACTTTATATCAAAAATGAACTGGTGTTTTATTTAATAATAAGTAAAACACAGTTTCATGTAAAAATTAAGCTTTTGTTATTTCAAAAACTAATGATATTAGGAACAAAGTATGTTATATAAAAAGAATAACAAATGTAACAGATATACAGGGTGTTACACATAAATACTTAAAATTCATTTGATTTCCAAACAAACTAAATAGCTAACAACAACCCAATATCGTCGTTCGATACGTAAGATCTTCATATTAACATGTCCCCCAACGGCTTAAATTTTTTTCTGCAGGGATTTTTAAATCGATATTTTTTGTTTAATATCTCCCAAAGTATTTTAGATGTTATTTTTTATTTAGATATGTGTTAACAGAATATAAAGTTATTATACTTATTAATGTTAACTACAAAACAAACTGGACAGGAACAAAAGAAAAACCGGACCTGTTCCGAAATAGTCCACAAAAGTAACAGAATTCGTCATTACTGCTCTGAACTGTGTCCATAATTTGTTCTTCTGGTTTCAATTTGTATATACATATATATATATTTCGCCATATTTCTGGTCTGTATAAAAATATAATTCTTACCTATACTTTCCTGCTGTTGAAGTATAGATTGAATCTGATCTGCAGCCAGATGGGGCATTTCACCCTCAGAGATGTGCAAAGGAGTCTGGCCCGACATGTGAAGGGGTGTCTGTGGCGGCATACCTATGAAGACGAGGACATTGTTTAGAATGGACTGTGTGAATTAAATTATTCTCATTGAAACAGTTTAACTTTATTCAGGAGCCAAATTTATATACATATTGTTTTGACGGCTAATGTCAGTCACTTTTTTCATTGTTGTCCAGTTCTCCGCACCTGGTCCGTCACCATGTTTACAACAACGTGTCTTTAACAGACACGTCTTATGTGGAAAAGACCATCAAGAGGACAAACTGTTGTATACAGGGATTTAATGATATGTACTTATTTTAATGGGTGATGGGTGAACATTAGCGATTTATCGAGAACTGCTTTTTTAACCGTCCAAAGACGCGCATGTCGCATAGACAAATACGCGCAATTGCCGCGTAAATTTAAACCTAACAAAATAATGTATTGGTTCTTTCTCAAGAAAATCGTGATTATCACTTTTAAATAATTAGCTATACGATAATAATAAATTAATTTTTCTGCCAATTGCAATAAAGCTTTTGATTATACTTTTTTTAAATAATACGTCGATGAAATCGGCTCTAACAGCAACAGGTTACTTGTAATTGATATTGATAATTAAAAACCTTTTGTATTCTTAACTTTAAAAATTCATGAAAAATCTGCTTGTTGAGAAAATAATACTTAAATGAAAAATGTTTATGCCAGCATATACAAGAACAGTAAAAAATATATTTTTTTGGTGTGGTTGTGTGCACTTCTTAAGGATAGTGGAACTATTTTCTAATATTTAAGTGTAAAATTTGCACAAACCGAAACTATTATTATTATGCACGAAATGGGAATGACCGAAACAAACTTAATTGCATATATTTTTTTAAAAGTGAAAGTTAAAGGTCGCAAGTATACAACTACCATGGTCTTACCTGGTGTTTCTGGATACCCATTTCCTGGATAGCCTGGGGTAGGCGGGGGACCTCCGAACGAACTGCTCGGAGTACCTGGGGGTAGGCCGAATTGTGAAGGATGCATTGGCGTACCAGGTGCATGGATCGGCGTACCTGTAAAATAATACATTTTTATACAATGATTATAACAATCAAGGGTTTTTGTTTTATTCACATGCATAAAATGCATCTTTTCTTAACTGTAGTAGAAAGTATTTGGGCGTTACGGCCTCCTCCATGTATCAACGTAACTCGTCCCATTATCTATGAATATTCAAACCAATAGAGACGGAGACGGAATGGAAAATAACAATAGCCACGTTCTTACCTGGATGATGAAGAGGTGTTCCAATTGGCGTCCCAGGATGATGCAGAGGTGTGCCAGGTGGATGAATAGGTGTACCCGGTGGGAGGATGGGCGATTGATGGGGTAGAGGCGTCGTGGGAGGCAAGGGCTGTTCGGGGGAGGGGTGATAAGAAGGAGGAGGGTGAACGGACGTTTCTTCTGGTATGTGCAGAGGTGTTTGATTCTGCAAGAAAATAAATAAATATAGTAAAATTAATTAAATTCTGAGCCGAATCTAATTAAAATATACGAATTGTTTATTAAGTCATGATGTGCCAAAACAGGGTCACTGCTAAAAATTTAATTACCGAAATTTCCTGATGCAAAACATTAACAATATAGAACAGTGATGGGCTGATCTATCCTATCCTTTGCTCGCACTAAGTGTCTTTTAAATGTTTATTTCGCAAATTGCAAAGAATATTACCAATAAATCATCTAAATTGTTTTTCTATCTATAAACTTACCATGAATGATATTATAAACAATTTTCAATTTATTCACGAATTTGAAATATGTACATACATGTTTTTAATAGTATATATTAGAAAATTATTATTGATGGCAATCTGTTAAATAATAATGTAAATCAACGACTAACGCCCGCATTCTCCGTATTTAGGATTTAATTGGGATTCGTAAATCCGGCTTAGTTCAATCTGACTTATTTGTTATGCACCGTAATCGGTTTTGGGAATCCAAGTTAACAAATTGGCAACAGTGGATTTTAAACAAATATGACGTGGAAAATGGGGTTGACGCAAGAGATAACCCTACTTTCGTTTGACCTGACGGCAAACTCTGTTCTGATGTACATTAAGAAATCATTGAAATTCGCGATTTATAGCCTTTAAAACAGACTTTTCTTCAAAGTTTTGTGAGTTTTTGGAAACAATGGTGTTTAATATATTTTTAAGATGCAGAGTGAATATTTAAAGACATTATCATTGCCAAAGTGCTTGAAATCCGCGAGAGGTAAGCTGAAAAATCTCATTTGCCTTTATTTACGAAACATTGGCAATTTCTTTTCCCTTTTTATGAAGTAAAATATTTGTTTACAGATATCAAACGAAGCTAAACTTAATACATAATATGGACCCCCTTACACTGAACTTTCAATATCTATAATTTAATTCATGGAGTTCCACCTATTACAAAGGATTGATATTTTTTCATATTTAGTGCTAGAAGTAGAGAGGAAATAAAGGCCCACAAAAGATAGCCCACAAAGATGGAAGCATATCAACAGTGCATTGCCATGTATAGCTGGAACCAACGACTCTTGCAGTCGCGAGGGTGCTATTTTATTTGCAGCTGAATATACTTTCGTGTTAAAGATTATTTCTCGAGCTCGTTTTAGGTACTTATGTATGTTCCAATACCAATAATAAATTGTTTCTAATTTTTTGTGGCTAAATAAAAGAATGTTTTTATGATTGAAATATATTAAAAAAACAATGTGTATTTTTTGAGGTGGTATTAATATCAAATACTAGCAAGAAATCTCTCCATTGATAGGATGTCACTACCTACAGACCGGTTTCGAAGTCTTTTGTTCTCGAGTACGGTTGATAATACAGCTTGAAGTAGTAGAGACTTCTCTGATGGTAGGTATGGGACACCTACCCTGTACTGACGAGACCAAAAGAGTTCAGAACGTGTCTGCAGGTGGTGATATTCTATCAATGGAGAGGGATTCCCTTCCTTGGTAGTATCATTCAATCTGAATTAGAATTTTAAGCGCTACAATATTAGACAAAACTACGCCCCGCGGTTCTTCAGGTGGCTAGGAAATAATTTTTAGTTTATTATTTTATGAACAGTACAAGCTGTCTTAGTTTTGATTCTTCATTTGGCAAAAATGGCAACATAAATACTTAATAATTTGGCTTGTAATATTAGATTCAATTTTAAAAGTTATTTGTTGCTTGAAAACAGTTTTAAATTGCAAGCAAATTCAAAAAAAAAATTGAATAAAGTACTAAAACTGTTACATTACAAAAACGAATCTTATATTACACCAAAATCTATTTTTAAGAGCAACATTTATGATGACTAACATCTCCTAATCATCTTCAATGAAAATTTTCTCTTCAATTTTGATATTAACTACTAATTTCCAAACATGACACAAAAGAAAATTATGTCAAAGTCAAACACGGAAACACGTGTTTTAAGATTTAATTGAGATTGGCAAATCCAGCTTAGTTGAATCCGGTTTATTTGTTATGCACCGTAATCGTTTTGGGAATCCGAGTTAACAATTTGGCAATACTGGATTTTTATACAATTAAATGAGAAGTGTAGTTTTAAAGTAGACAATCTCCATGTTTCCTAAATTCTCAGTAGAAGAAAAAACTAATTCATTAAATATAAACAATTAAGATAGTTTTCCCTTTTTATTGCATTTACATCACATATACTAATTTTTTTTTTTTAAATGTTTGAAAAACATAAGAATTGTTTTGAAAAAATATTTGAAGATTATACGTTATAAAAATAACAATCGAAGTTGCTTGAAGAAGCTTTGAAAATAACGCAAGATAATTTTTCTTTAATTATTTTTATTCATATAAAAAAAATAAAAAAGACTTTAAATTCAGTAAAAAAATACAAAGAAGAAATAGCGGATGGAGGGGACAAAAAAATTCAAAAACAGTTAATAGAAAATTCCACGTCCTCTTTGACTTTCTCACATAGTGTCGTTTCATCATCGACGGTTTCGTTTTCTGGAACTGTGTTCTTTTCTATGACGCATTTGTAAAAGACGTGGATCATTTTTCCACTCATCTCCGAAATGATGCACTAATAAATTATTCACATCAATTTGCGTTGTTCTTCACCACATTTTGTTTCCAAATTTTTGCAGGATTTGTTAAACTCATTCATTCTTTTTATTAACAAAACTAGTAAACAAACTTTACTGCTTTCGAATCACACGCAACTTAAAAAATTAATAATGTAAAATCAGAAGGGTTTTAGCGAGAATTATTATTGACAAGTCTGTACGTTATTTTTTTTAGTATTTTTTAAAAGTGGTTAATTCCAAAAAAAGTAGCCGAGTAAACATAGAGGAAAAGAGCCAGGTATGGACACAAAAGTTTAATACTGAATCGAAATCATTTCGAAAAAGTTTCGAACAAACCCGTTTTATAAATCCCATTTCATAAAGACGAAAACGATAGAAAAATCAATCCGAGTAGCAAAGTTCTAAAACAAGCGTTGTTTTGCCATTCGAAAATGATTTTTCTGTTCAGCAATCCGGCTGCTGATAAAAAAAATTACCTGAAAATAGCAAACAAGTATTTTTAACAGGCGGTGGCTCTCCATTCGAACTTAAATAACCAATATAAAATAATATAATGTAATAAAAACACGCTTAAGCCAACAACTTTTCCGGATTACTTTAATCTCAATTAGGGACGTCATAATGAAGTGATTTTTGCATTTTAATGAATGATTTCAATTTTTTTTAAATCTGAAATGCCATAGACAGTTTTCTACAAATATTTTTACGGGAAATCGAGCAACAACAAGAAATAGTACCGTATCACAATTTTTATTTTTTTTAAATACACTATATTTTAGAATCTTGATAGGGAATATAAACCTCCGAAATACATATTTAGCCGGTTATAACGCTCATATAACATTCAATAGCGCGATATGGTGCCAACAAGAACACTAATAGAGTTTGTTTGGGTTTGTTCGGTGTTTTAAAAAAAAGTACACTTTTTAATCGGCCTCTAGTAAAAAGGAGTAAGTAAGTGAACATACCGGTTCTTCCTGGACTTTTCTCTTTCTCCCTCTTCTTGCAGTGTGGTTACCTCCATACTGGGTTCCTTATGATCCCTAGCTTGGTCCAACGCTAAGGAGTCGGCGTCTCCTAACATTGCAAAATCTTCAGTTCGTATTGGCTTTAGCGTAAGATGTCTCTGATAAATCTGTAAAAAGATAAAAATTATTGATGAATAATATCGTAAAAGGTAAAACTATTTTTAAACCAGTTAGTGATTTTCATACATAGGAAGAGTAAAATTGCGTAATAGACAACGCTCGCCAGTACCAAAAACTGAATTTTGAGTTTCTGAAAGTCCAAACCCGTTTCACGAAAACAAACTCGCTAAATGCAGCTGCGGAAGCTGCTTGTGAAAGTTAGCATCCTAAAAAATAAAAAGAAAGGTATGGAAATGTCCCCAAAACTATTAAAACTTGGCTTCAAATGGTGGGTGCTGAAGCCAGAAAACCTATGCTGGTGTATTTTGAAAAAATGAAATCCAAGGTCCTCTAGTAACCCACACGTTTGTGTGTAAATTAGTCCATGATTAAATCAACTTCAATAACCATTAAAGGTAAAGTTTACCTCTTTTTTTTAATTGAAATTTATCAATTTGTACTGAAAATACAAATTAATTTAAAATAAATACTTAACTTTAATAGTACTTTCCATGTAGAAAGAGCAAACATCGTTCATACAAGGAAAAATTACGAAAAGTAATACCGTGTCGCGTTAGTCAAGCCGTAATATAATGGGGGGGGGGGATGTCCCCCCTCCCTGTATCCGCGCTTGATATGTGGCTTTATATCCTACAACGCGTACCAAAATTGAAAATAATATCTAAAGTACTTTCTTTCACAGAGATATTAAAAAATGTAAGCCGTTGCAGACATGTACGGGGTGTTCAGATAAAGCACCAGAATATTTAGAGAGGAGATTCTACCTGTTAAAATAAAGGTAGTAAGTAAGTAATATAACAAAAAGTCAAAAACTGTATTTTTTTTTTGCTTCCATTTGAAAATCTGATTTAACTTCTAACAAAAACTTTAATTCTTGTTTTGTGCCTAAACAGTGTGGTTTATCGAGTGGAATAATTTTAATTAGGTACTCCTTCGTCTTTAAAATTACATATTCTTTTTTCTAAATGTCAAAACAAAAAAGATATATATGTAATTTGAATTTCTGGTAAAGTGGCCTCCGATGGCACAATAGAGAAACATTTTTATAACACAAAAATCGAAATCGCTAAGCGTAGTTCCTAAATATCAGCTTAAATGTTTAAAAACTAACCGCAACACCTTGTATATACAGTGTGTCCACTGATTGACTATCGAAGAGGGAAAACTTTTTTATTTGTGGGTTTATGAAAAAAAGTTATTTTTCATAAAAACTCCTGCTTGTTCTCCAACGACCAAAAAGTATATTATTTTTTCAAATTTATATACCGGGTGTTCAGAATTTAGAAAAATATGAAAAAAGCTAAGAACAAAGTACCCTTATGTGTAAAGATAGGATAAAAACTAATTAGTAAAAGTTGTTGTGGTTGAGAACCTACGTCTCATTACCAAGTTTTGACTTATTAGCTAAATGTACAGAGACAGGCAAAAAATTCCAACTCATAAAATATGATTTGCTTTAAATTAACGCATTTTACAAATTAGTTAATCTTTAGAACGTATTTCTTTGTAAAAACTTTATAGTATACGTTGCGATGACAATGGACGTACATTTTACCGACAAGACGGCGTTGAAAACACATCGCGGAGCGACGTATTTAACAAATGAACAAACAAATAAAAATGTTGTCAATGTCATATTGCTTAATTTATGACAGTGAAAAAAAATGCTAACGTTAGAACAAAAAGTATTTATTGTCCAATGTTATGGTTTAGGGGAAAATATCTCATACTCGTATGTCACAAGAATGTTTAACGAGAAATGGCCAAATATTACCGTTAACCGAATATCAGTTAAATCTATTGTTTCAAAATTTAGAAGAACAGGAAGCGTTTTAAATATTAAAAAGAAGAAGACTCCTATCAATGAAGAAGAAAATGTTGGGGCAACTCTTGCGCTGGATTCCGTTCGGCATTTTCCCAAAACATCGCTAAGGATTAGAGCATCCCATATTGGAAACATTAGTAAATCATATTTGCAAATAATTTTTAAAGCTAATAAAGTCAGGCCATATAAACCTAAATTTGTTCATACTCTAGAAGCAAATGATGATGCAAAAAGACTTGATTTTTGCTTATGGGTTGGTCAGAAATACTTACAAAATAGAAACTTTTTTCATAATATTATTTTTTCCGATGAAGCTACTTTCTCAACTAATGGAGTGGTTAGTTCCCAAAATGTACGTTACTGGTCAACTGAGAATCCCCATTTTCGAATTCATTGCAGAAGACAGTACTCCAAGAAAGTTAACGTTTGGTGTGCAGTTACGTACAACGGAATAATTGGACCGTACTTCTTTGAAGCAAATATGAATCAGCATAGTTATTTAGAAATGCTAAATTCAATTTTTTTTCATTATTTAAATAATATGCCACTTATTGACAGGCAAACTGCATATTTTCAACAAGATGGTCATCCTGCGCATTCCATTGTTATTGTGCGGGAATGGTTGAATCGACAATTTCCGGAGCGCTGGATTGGGAGATATGGACCAATCCCTTGGCCGCCAAGAAGTCCCGACCTTACAATAATGGATTTTTACTTATGGGGCTACCTTACCCAGAAAGTGTATGCATCTCATTTGGAACCTGATCTTGACAATTTAAAAATTAGAATTAGAGAAGCGATTCAGGCTATCCCTTTGCAAGAGATACGAAATGCATGTAAAGCATTTATTAAGAAAGTCCAACGATGCGAGGAGGTTGGTGGAGAAACCTTTGAATAGTTTTTTTTTGCTGATAACCTGCCTTTTTTCACTTACATTTGTTATACTTGTTACAATTTTTTACTCTTCATTCGTTCTCTAATAAATTCGTTTAATTATGAATAGTGCACGGTTTTATTTTAAAACGTATTGATTTTTTAATAACATGGGTAGTTACTTAGCCGTTTTCGACAATTCCTCGTATAAAGATAAATATTATACAAAGAAATACGTTCTAAAGATTAACTAATTTGTAAAATGCGTTAATTTAAAGCAAATCATATTTTATGAGTTGGAATTTTTTGCCTGTCTCTGTACATTTAGCTAATAAGTCAAAACTTGGTAATGAGACGTAGGTTCTCAACCACAACAACTTTTACTAATTAGTTTTTATCCTATCTTTACACATAAGGGTACTTTGTTCTTAGCTTTTTTCATATTTTTCTAAATTCTGAACACCCGGTATATAAATTTGAAAAAATAATATACTTTTTGGTCGTTGGAGAACAAGCAGGAGTTTTTATGAAAAATAACTTTTTTTCATAAACCCACAAATAAAAAAGTTTTCCCTCTTCGATAGTCAGTGGACACACTGTATAACGATATGAACTCTTTTTCATAAAACTACCTAAGAAATCACACCCTGAAATATTAACACTTCATTAAGAAACAACTAAAGAATTCAAATAGGACACTTCATTTTAAAAATATTTCTTAGTTCGGTATGATTGTTTATCACTCCATTACACTATATCAGACCATTTATTGCACAGGATTAAATTTTCGCATCGAAATAAATAAGTGGAAAAGGGACTTTGGTATGTTCTACTTACTCTAAATAATACTCTTGCAGCTATCGTTCTCGCCGGAAGAGCAAACAATTTTTCTACTCCGCCAGTTTCTTTCCAGTGCATCAGCCGTTTAGTGGGTGGCGCCAAGTCCAAAGAAGTAACTAAAAAAAAGTAATAAAAGAAATTAAATGGGTGGTCAGTTCCACATTTTCTGTCTTTATACTTCGATCTTTCTAGTCCTAAATAAGACTGAACAAATCAGACTACATTATGTGATATTTTATTAAGTTAAATACAAAAGTTCCTTTTACACGATCAGTTTTAATTGAACCCCAACCAAAATTTCTTTCTCCGGGTCGTGAAAATATTCTCTCTGTATAAATTTTCCTCAAGAATCATTAAAACAGATCTCGAAGTGTAAAAACCCCAGATTCGCTAGATAAAACTGATTTAAAAGCATTTAGGAAACATCAACAACCAAGTTATAACGCAAAAAAAAATTTGGTTATATAATATGTATATTGATGTTCATACAGCTATTAGAAACTATAAGAGTTTTATAATTTATTTGTAAGAGCATAGAGCAACAACTATTGGACCCTAAAAACAAAAATGTATCGCAATAAATTTGTAAATCGAGAGCTTCATACAACTGTTGTAAATCATAAAACTGTTATAAGAAAAGTCTGCTAGTTGGGATTACTGCTATCGACTGCTCAATATGTCAATAAAATACCTAATTTTACGTTACCACTTTGAAAATACAGCTATTTCGCAATATTTGTGCAACATGCCTGCATTTATCAACAGGGTGATTAGTTTAACTACAAACTAATTAAGAAGTCGAGTCTATAGGTGGGTACTAATTAATAAAATGAATATAGCTTCCTTTAAATTCAGAATATATTCTTCGTTACTGCATTGTCCATACTAACAATCAAAAATATCAATCTGTGCAATATTTATAACATGGGTAACAATAATTTCTGTTATTTATTATCTTTGCAGTATTTGTTGACAAATTTATACATTAAATATAAATCATGGTTTACCTTTGAAGTAAGTATAATGCACGATAGGAGAAGCGACAGAAATATGGCTATCGGAGACGTTTAAAAACAAAAAATCAAATGGGGGATTTTCAATGAGTGACGTAAATAAGGTTATATAACTTTTATACAATTTATCCCGGGAATTGAGCGCTTAATCTCGGGATTTTCGAGATTGATTTTTCCTCGAGATCCCGGGATTGGCACCCCTAATCCGGTGTTAAGACCGAAATATACTTATAACTTAGGTATAACAATCACCGAGTGATCGATAATCACACGAACTCTTGTGATATTATTGCCACTGATAGTACGCTTCATCTCCTCCCCGCTAATGTTCTTCACTTCGTCGATGATAAGTTTCCTCTTCCTTTTCGATTTGGTCACGCCTAGAAAATACATATCTATTCAGAGATTAGCGCAGTCCTCGGGATGTAAAGAAAAAAGGCACGGGTAAATAAAATGAAAGGTGAAGAGCCTCGCGCTATTAGTGTCCCGTACTGACCGAGTTAAAATATCATTACTGCCAATGTTTAATTCTTAGTGATAATTATAAAAATTTGATTTGAATTTGCCAGAGGATCATTCCACATGCGAACGTTACGGAGTCGGCTATACGTTTATGCAATTTTTTTTTGAAGTAGTCCATCTCAAAGTGGACTGAAATGATGAATGGGGAAAGCAACTCTGAGAAGTCTGCTCCAGTAATATAATAAAAATATTTTAAAAAATCATTCCATACATGTTTTGAAGGCGTAGAATTGCATCTTCAGTGGAATTTTTAAATGAGAGAACTTTTGCAGCAGAAAAAGAAGAAAATTTTTTGGCAAAAATTTATAAATTAATTAACTAAAAGTTAATGTAACTACAAGAACTATAAATAGAAAAACATCAAAACAAGCATTTTGGGGTTAACACCGCGCCATATGTATCCATCTAATGATTTTTGCTTTTTTGATTTAGAAGTTTTATCCTAAATTAAAATATTGTTAATTAAAATAATATTAACATTACTTTCTAAGTTACATTATGTTAACTTTTAGTTAATTTATCAATTTTTTCATAAACATTTTCTTCCCTTTTCTGCTGCAAAAGTTATAATTTTGGTAGTCATAAGGTCTCGCATTTCAAAATTCCACCGAAGATGAAGGTTTATACCTTCGAAATATGTATGGAATGGTTTTTTAAATATTTGTATTGCTAACTAACTAATAGAGCAAAACTCAAAGTCACGGTCTCACGTGACGTGATAATAGTGTGTTTACGGCTTAAGTTTACTTCCTAATAGTTATTAAACAGGTCTCTTGGAGAAAATGGACTATTCTTTGATTTTTAAAGGACCAGATTTTGAGTTTCTTTCCCCATTCATCGATTTTTTTCTTCATTGTATCACAATAACAATACATCAATTGAGGCGGGAGTGTAGTGAAATATTGTTTGTAAAACACCATAACTAGTTTTTGAAAAAATCTCAGATTTTTCGCATCTCCAACACAATATTATGTAGTCTTTACAGATTTTTTTACAGCGTTACAGACACAGCAAATAGAACAAATAATCCAGAAACTATTGATGGAAATATTAATACAGAGAAGAAAAAGAATAGAAAACAAAAAATATTAAATGAAACCTTCCTGGATGTTCAAAATAAAATTTTGGGCAAAGAATTGAGGAACCGGTCTTATAGTGACATATTCAACAATGATGAATCTGATCAAGACATTGCAGGTGTTAATAGGTAGGGTTTTTTCGGCTTCTTCATGTGTACTTACTTCGTACCCGTATTTATGTACTTAATTAAACAAAAATCTGTAATGTAATGTAAATGAATGAATTTAATTTTTTTATGCAAAAACTATAAATTTCACGAAAATATCTAGAGCAGTATCACAGATAAAAAAAGGAGATTTTTTGAAAATTTTTAACACCTTTATTTCAAAAGTTAAGACGTTTAGGACATTGAGGTTTTTTTTCTGAAAATGGACCCAAGAATAACCTCCTTAAATATTAGCATGTTATTTAGGAACACCCTGTATATCAAAAACTTAAATGTAAAGCACAGTAACGTAAATTTTAGATTATTAATAGTGTGCAAGAAACCCATTAAACTTATCACTCTTTTAGCGTTACTAATTCAAGTGAGAAAAGTAAGAAAGGTGATCAAGTGAAGGGATATGGGGGGGTTTGAATGCCGGATCTTTGTAGATCGGGGCATTTTTCGGAGAGATTTGGTTCAGCTTGGCTTGGAGCACTATGTTAGTTGACTTGGGCATTTTTGGGATGATCTGCAGCGAGGGGAGGGCACTGGAGAGGGGGTTTTTCTTCGTGGGGATCAGGGAGGGGAACTCCTTTTCAGCAACAGAGTCAAGCTCCATGTCGCTGCCTGAGTCGGAGATTATTTCTTCCTCCTCCTGAGGGGAAGGGGAGCATTTCTGTTTTTTCCCTGCTCTTCGCGGGGAGGGGGTGGGGGTTTGTGTAATTTTTTATTCTGTAATATGTGAATGTGTTGCGAGCTAGTATATACAAACTTTATCCTGGATATTTACCTGAATAAAGCTTGATGCTTGATAAACAAGGGAGTTTGGTCCGGCACGCGCTCCGGTCCAGTGGTTTTCTCTGCTTTGATGTGCGCTGTTTGGATGTGCTTTCGACGTTCGAAGTTCGATGTTCGAAGCTCTCGGCAAATCCTGAAATTTTTTGAAATTTAGACAAATAAAATTTTTATTGGTAGAGGGCGCGCAGCATTCGCCTTTCCCGTCTTCCCACGAAAAGCCACGAAAATACTTTTTTCAAATTATTCCGTGACTTTGACGTCCGGTGGAGGCGGGGGGCGGGGGGTGGTGGTGGTGGTTAGGGGGCGGCAGGGGCTGGCTGCTCACAACCGTTGAGTTCTCACCTCCGAGTTCAAAGCTCGATTTTTGCAAATCGAGCTCGTCGCTCAGAGCACAAATCTGCAACGGTTTATTTGGTTTTTTTCGCTTTTTTCACTGCTAAGTCACTGTGCAGCTTTGAAAAAAGCTGCCAGTAAACCTAGTGCCCTTTTTGGGGCGGGAAATTTGCGTAATCTGAATCAAAATCACTTTTGCTGCATAAGTCGAAACCACGCTGGTTTCGACCACGCTGGATCCTGAACACGTGTTTTCTGAACACGTGGTTTTTCGACTGGGATGTTGCTTCTCCGGAGATCAGCGGAACACTTCGAATAACACTCATAAATAATACAGCTAATAAATAACTAATACCTACCTACTATACTGCTATTATGCTTCGTCAACCATCCATGTCTATAGTAATCTAAATATTGGCGTGCCCTAACCCCTACCTTGGGTATGTCTCTCCTATTACACATTTCTACTTACTATTTACTTACTAACAAAAACATTTAAAATTAATGTTTATGAACACAAACAAGTTGATGGTAGGTAGATATATGGATTTCTCATGGCATCTCAAAACCAAACTAAACAATTTTCTATACAAAAATGAACGTTTCTTTTAGCATTATCTAATAACGAAAAGTTCATTAATAATTTATTTATAAACTCCGCGGCGGTTCCTGGCAAACGTCATGACGCCATTTTCTAGCCTGCGAACTTAAAAGTTTATAAATGGACCTTAAAACTTTATAAAACCTAAATGCCTAAACTTTATAAAACCTCAACGACTTACCTGCAAAATAATCTACCAGGCACTCCAAATCGTACTGAAGTAGCTTTTCTTTCACAAACTTTTTCATAAAAATATTAGATAAATCATGCTAACCGAAGCCCGCAGAATTCACCTGTGGAATAGTGGAATGCAAGAGCACGCGCGCATCACGCGCCATCCCCATTGGCCCGAGCCGCCGGGCAGTCGTTTCGTTTAACGACTAGCAACGAGCATTGTCGATTCGCGTCGCGTCGCTGATATTTTGGCGGGAGTTTAAAATTCTACATAATATTATTTATTTATTCAATTACTTAAACTAGCAATCGGGAAAATATCTTTTTTTGAATGTTTTGAGAGTAACATAACATTTTTATATTGGGGCATCACAAAAATTATATATTATAAGATGTGTACAAGTGAATAAAACTCTAAAAAGTTTTTACGGTAAATTTGTCTTATAAATAGGTACACGTCAAAGGCAGGATGGATACCAGATGCAGGACATAATATACCTATTAAGGATATAAGGGAGTTTCTAAAGTAAAATAAAAATCCATACCTGTAAGTTAAACAAAACAAAACAATGCATACAACATATTAAAAAACTAATGTAGGTAGTTTTTAAAAAAATTGTAGTTGTTTTATTTTTACTTTTTCACAAAGATATGGGTAAAGATTGTTTCACGAAAAATGGATATAACTTAATGACTGCAGTAAATGTACCTGGGCCATCCCATTATTTATGACCGTTTGTTATTATTATGTGGAAAGGACCGCATTGTAATAATTATAATTAAATATAGGCACATCAGGTAGGTTAAGTGGCTTAATTTATATTTAAATATCTTTTTGTGGTAAAATTTGTTAGTTTTTGAGGAATGGTTCAAGAATTGTCTTTTACCAAACACTCAGAATAGCGTGATAGTGATGGACAATGCGAGCTATCACAGTCGCCAATTACATAGAGAGCCAAGCTCAAATAATACAAAATTGGAGATTCAGAACTATATGGCGGCGAATGATATATATTTTGAAGAAAGTTATAAAAAAGTGATCTTTTAGAAGTTTTAAAGACAATTTGTATAAAAAAAGTATATTTTTGTGACACATTGGCAGAAGAAATTGGACATACAGTGCTACGGCTCCCACCCTATTATTTCATTTTTAACACCATAGAGCATATGTGGCACCAGTTAAAATCACTGGTTAGGTCTGAAAATATTTCTCCGACTTTAAGTTCTAGTGTTGTAGAATTAATACAAAAATGCTTTAATGATATTCCCCCAGGTACGTGGAAAAATTCAGTCCGTCACGTAATAACTGTAGAAAAGTTCGTATATTTGTCTGGATCGTATAATTAATCCAATTATAATTAATTTTGATGAGGATAGCGATAGCGAAACAAAACTATCTATAGAATGACATTATAAATGTAAATAAATATGACTAGTAATATTTAAAAAAAAATGTTATTTCATTTGATTACATTAATATAATCATATCATTACTGACTTGTTTTACTTAGTCCGTCCCTTCATACTTCACTTGTTTATTGCCAAGCTCTTGTCGACACAATGGGACCGACCCAGGAAATCATTAAGTCGTATCCACATCCTACAAGGAGTCGGAACAAACACCCTGTATATTTTTTCATTTATTTGTTACACTTTTGATATAATATGCTTTGTTCCTAATATCAGTAGCTTTCGAAATAACAAGTATAATTTAATTATTAATTATAATCTAAATCTAAATTATATCTCTACAATTTCCAGTTTCTTCGAACCGGCTAACAGTTTTTGGAACAGTGGCTTTTGCAACTGGATTTCGGTTTGGAAATGCATCATTAAATACATTTTTAACCTCTTCTATCTGATCTGCCCCTATCGCCATCCTCATCAAGAATTATAATTCTTTCACTTTCAGTTAAAGACTTTTTGCGTGTAAAAATGACTTTATATCAAAAATGAACTGGTGTTTTATTTAATAATAAATAATGTAATGTAATGTAATTCAGCGTAAATCGACAGCCAAATAATCCAAACAGGCGAAGCCGCCGACGAGATATAGAAAATACTAGTAGTTAAAAAATAACTAGTATTTGTAACAGTTACTGCCGTGTAACAGGAACATAACGTACTGTTACTAAAAAATACTCGTTTGTATCATCGCTAATTCAGCATCTCCCTATAATGTTTGCGCCATCAATCCAGTTCCTAATAAATATTAAACTTCTGATTTATGGTGATACTTGTATTATCAGGTACTGGCGTATGCCGGCCGCTCTTTGATGAATGCCGACAAACGACAGAAGACAGAATAAGCATTTAAAAGAACTTTTTTTTAATCGGCATTGTGGGGGGGGGGGCGTTACCCCCACTGTGGCTACGCCACCGAACAACCTACCAGACGTTTAATAAGAGCGTCTCTCATTATCTGTCATCACGATGAGGAATATTGTTGTTCAATATTTATTGTTTTTTAAGTGGCACCAATCCAATAGCCATTTCAATAGGTACAATTTCATATCAATCACCTAATCAATAAGTGTATAATAATACATTAAATTGTGATTTAAGAGAAAGAATAAATAGGGAAGAGCGGGGATTATCGGCTGTCGGGTAACGCGACGCCACACACGAACTTTCCACACAAATTTTATAACAAATCGGTCTAGATACGACCATATGAAGTAATTCTATTCAAGTGTTTTATCTCAACAATGGCTTTCTCGGCCAATTGACTTTCTGAGGTACAATTCTCTGGTGAGGACTGTCGCCAATGTTCTTTGTTTCAACACTCTACTCTTCGCCCACTTCAAATCGGTCCGTCCTCCTTTCTGCGTGTAGGACAGAAGAAAAAGAGATTTTTGAACATTTTTCTCACCGTCATGGACTACGCACTAGAGACTGGAGCTATAAGTGGTCCCTAGCACATCATAGAAAATTGCTACCCAATGTAATGTAATGCAAATGTAATACAAAAACCTTCCCTTAGTAAAGGTCCATAGCTATGTTCAGAAATATTTTTCCAAGTGCTTTGTATTTATATAACAGGGAAAAGAAATGATCAAGGATGACTTTTTCGAAAAATTGAAGATAGTTACATTCCCATGAGAATGGTCGCTTTGTGCTGTTGTGCGGAATCATCAAAAACTATTATTACATTTCCTAGATTTTCTTAGATTCTTTATGATTCACTATGATTGTGTTTAGTTGGTTGACTAAGAATATAATAAGAAGAGTCTGTATTTTTAGAAGTAAGGTTATGATTAAAAATTGTCATTCTTATCATAACGTTCTGAAGCAAGTGTTTGTTCAAATCTTGGTTAAAGCGGAAATAAAGTTAATCTGGAAACATCTGCGTTTTATTCCAGTACATCACACCATGCAATGTCAGCATTTCTAATATTATAAATATAAGTAGGTAACAAAGTTCAAATCATCATTCTTATTGTACCGTCATTAGATTGAAATAAAGTTTTTTAAAGACAAACTCTCGTCTTTCGAGTTGTTAACTAGATACAATTTTTTACAGGTATAGTTAAGTCCATGTGTAGATCCACTGTATAAAGTTTACAGTAGGTAAAGATGGACATACATGTAGATACGTACTTCCTATCTTTTTTTGTGAAGATAGAGGTACCTACTAGACATGTAATTATAGATAATGACTTTATTTTATATATTTGAATAAATAAATAACAAAAAAATATAATGTGTTTGTGTGTTTTATTTCCTATAATAAAATAATAAAAAATGCATTTAAAAATATAAATAGACTCGTTTCATTTTTAAGATAAACGTACTTTAGTACGGTCCTGGAATTTCATATAAACCTAGGCAAAAAAATAACCAGAAATAAGCAGGCAAGTCATTAATGTCACGTGATACTTGGCATATCTGGCGAGAGGGTGCGCTGCAATGACTATAATATACAGTTTGGTTTGACGGAACGATAAAATATTAGGGAGGGTCGGACTTTGTACGATAAATAATATTCAATAAATATAAATTAATAATTTTTTATTAGTTTTGGGGTGCACGTGCACATGTGCTCCTGTGGAAGAACCACTGACTATAAGATTTATAGATATGTATATTTGTAGCATACACAGGGTGATAATGATGACATACTTACGAAATGGGGGTTATTTATTTATACTTTGCAGGGAAGCAGACTACTATAGTGCATATTATATGTTAATAAGCGTCTTGCATGTGATTTATTTTTAAATAATTTTAGGTCGAGACATATTATATACCTATTATTTATACAGTGTTGCATTTTTGATATGATGGTACCTAAAATGGTTCTTATGATGACATAGAATGTCATCGTATCAAAAATCTTTAAAAAATTGTTGGTGCCATTCTATTCTATCTGCAAATTGCAGCAGGACCACTTTCCAAATCTCAGGAGTAGAATAAAAATGGTAAAAATTGTTAACTACATTGAAATTTCCAATAAGAAAATCATTGACTGGTTAAAACCAGTGCATAATAACTATATCCCGTTCGAGATTACTTTCATATGGATCCCCTGCAACAGAAATTTATTTATTTGTGAATAATGAATTTTTACCACGTGTCTCGATACCAAACAAAAAAACTGCAAAAAATCACCCAAATATGTATTTATTGCTCGGGTTTATTCTTGTGCTTTTTTAAAACAAAAAGTATTACCAAGAGTTATTTTTCTTCACAACTTTCTCAATCTACGAGCATAAAATAAATAGATATTTAAAATGGCCGTCAAATTCTTCCACTTTAAATTATCAGGTGCCCACTGTGTGCCCTTCAAAAATTTAGGCTTAGTTACGCGACTGGCAAAATAAGAAAGTATTACTACTACTATTACTATAACATAACCAACGAATTTTCTATATATGTTGTTAACAATTTTGTTCGTTTTGTTATTTTTCATTAAGAATTTCTATTATTATGTTATTTTTGAGAAGTTTTCTCGAGTTTATAGTGAATGAAAATTTTCAAATTATATCCCTTAATTTTTTAATATTTACAATCGGAGACCTAAACTACGCCGCTGGCTAGCCAGCTTTCGGATCGCGCGGCGTGTGAAACGAAGCGGTTTTTCGCCTGAATTTATAACTAGAGTATTTCCTATCGAACGAAAAACTGTTTGATTATACGAGCAGTTTTTTAATTCGATCACGCTACAGCGGTACAATTCCGCCGGCGGCAAACGAAGCGCGGGTATCGAGCGAAAGATAATAAGTTAAGGGCGACGGTTTTCGCCTGAATAGATAATTCGAGCGGTTTTTTTAATAATCGAGCGATGTCGGTTATTTCAATAATCGAGTGATCAAGCGGTTTTTCGCTCTAGTGATCACAACACTAAATAAAACCACCGACCTATAACTATGGATACGTACAACTTATGGTATACGCAGTAAAAAGTTAAATTTTACGAGTGAAAAAATGGGTTGGTGCGCACGGTTTACCGGTTTTATTTTTAAAGGTCGATCGTCGGTCGTCTTACGCACAATGTTGTCGCCGTCATATAGGCAACAACGCCGGTATTGGTGCCGGTTTGGTTGCCAACCAACGACAACCGTCCAGAACCGAAATCAGTCGTAGGGATGTAACGATATTAAGAATCTATCGATAAGTGGACAATAGATATCAAAATTAATTCTAAAAGTGGCGTTTTAGTGATGGCCACTGGGCCTTCTTTTATGCGAGAAAATAGATTGTTTATTTCCCAGTGCCAAAATATGTATCATTTTCATAAGGGCGAAGTATGGTAGTGTTCGCGATTAAGGTAAATAGTTCATCAGTCGGCAGACAGATAACTTTTTTTTTAAATTGCATCAGCAATTGTTTTTTAAATATCCGTCAAGAACCACTAAAAAAAATTGTATATTTTTAAGAAACGTAAATTTCTGGGATAATATTAACACTAAAAATATAGTAATATGTATATTTCTGAAAAGCTTGTTGGAAACTAAAAAAATATATAGGGTAACCCATTTAAAAAAATCGTAAATTTGTTTTTTCTGAAAAACTCTACGTAAAAACTACAAAGAGAACATTTTATTTCTTCTTGACGACTATGGGGTGCCCTAAAATGTAAAATTCTCAAAAACATCCAGTATATCAAAAACCAGGGGGCCTAGAAAAATTGTAACTGCGGCATCTTTTGTTTCACAAAAAAGTAGCAGGAAGCTGCGAAAACTGCATCCTTCTATCTTTAGTACTAACAGAGATACCCCATAAAACCATCGAAAAATGGACACCAGTACGGGCATCATTTCGACTTCCCCTATATATTCTAACTGTATATACCTTTTAGATCCTGACGGTTCGAGATCATCACCAAGATCAAGTGAAATGCTGGAAGACTCGGAGGATCGCTCGGCTAATTTGGAATTATTCCTGGATAAATTAGTTTCATCGTCTGATAAATTTTGTGCGTCAGCGGAATTTTTCTTCTTTACTTTCGTTTTCTTTTTGGTTATTTTATTTAATGATACCGTACGGTCCTCGTCACTTTTAGAACAATGTCTGCAATATATTTAACCTGTTAGTACAGAGTTTTATTACCCCTTTCTTGTTATGGCGCTTGTTTTCCTGTAAAAATCTTGCAGAAAACTGTCTGCACAATTTGATGTAAAAGGAGGACAATTGGTGGACTGCCTCGTTCAGAATAAATGGTATTTCAGATCGGCTTTGTCCGATCGGTAAAGCAATTTCGGCACAAAAAAATCTTACCCATTAACACCTACAACGTCTCGAGTATAATTCTCGTCATTATTGTCAAATTCGCTTGACAAATGGGTGGATAATGATTTCTCTTTAATGTTGTCTTGGCCACTTGAAAATGTCTTGTTCTTTCTTCCTTTTTTCTTAGCAGTCTTAATATTTTCATCGTTAGCTTGATCACCTTTCTTACTTTTCTCACTTGAATTAGTAACGCTAAAAAAGTGATAAGTTTAATTGGTTTCTTGCACACTATTAATAATCTAAAATTTACGTTACTGTGCTTTACATTTAAGTTTTTGATATACAGGGTGTTCCTAAATATCATGCTAATATTTAAGGAGGTTATTCTTGGGTCCATTTTCAGAAAAAAAACCTCATATGTCCTAAACGTCTTAACTTTTGAAATAAAGGTGTTAAAAATTTTCAAAAAATCTCCTTTTTTTATCTGTGATACTGCTCTAGATATTTTCGTGAAATTTACAGTTTTTGCATAAAAAAATTAAATTCATTCATTTACATTACATTACAGATTTTTGTTTAATTAAGTACATAAATACGGGTACGAAGTAAGTACACGTGAAGAAGCCGAAAAAACCCTACCTATTAACACCTGCAATGTCTTGATCAGATTCATCATTGTTGAATATGTCACTATAAGACCGGTTCCTCAATTCTTTGCCAAAAATTTTATTTTGAACATCCAGGAAGGTTTCCTTTAATATTTTTTGTTTTCTATTCTTTTTCTTCTCTGTATTAATATTTCCATCAATAGTTTCTGGATTATTTGTTCTATTTGCTGTGTCTGTAACGCTGTAAAAGAATCTGTAAAGACTCAATTGTACAAAATTAAAAAGAAAAGTATGTAGGCTTTCTCTAGGACAACCAAGGAGTTACTCATTCAAATATAATACACTATTTCAACATCATAATTATACCATTGAATGCAATATAACTTATAATACACGTGCAAAGAAAATTACCATTACAAAATATTGATGAAGTATTAGGATTAATAAATCTTTTATTTATAGTCCGATATTAATGATTTTTTTAGAGAACAGTAAGGTACGCAGTTTTAACGTGTCTTTTATAAATTTTAAGTAAAATTGGTTATTCCACATACTATACAAGGATAATTGAAATGATTTTTTTTTTAATTTCAAAACACCGTGTGGAATAATCAGCAAAATTATTTCAAAATACCAGCTTTCATTTAGGAGTCATCTATTCTGTACATTTTGTTCTTGGTTCGACAAATGGTGATCAACAATTTAAATTTTTCCATAATTTCTAATGCAACATGAATTCAGTATTTTCTTTCCTTGATTGTATAAATAATAATAATAATAAATTACCTTTACGTTCCACATCGACTGTGTGATGCAAAAATATCCTTTGGCGGATAAAAAAAATATTTTATAAATTTTTTCAAAATTTTTTTTATTAAAAGTCTGGTTTATTGTGCTATATTTCCTAAAATATTACTCTTGGAGAATTCTTTCTATGTTTATCTGATTCGCCCATCTTTTCCAAACATTTTGATATATATAAAGTTGCCAGAAACATGTTCAATCTTGGAGAAAATTAAGAAAATTCGTAACGGTGACAGCAAAATTTCTAAATTTCGCTCGAATACATGGGATGTTTAGCAAATTTTTAATAGGGCCGGTTCGCATATTGTGGAAAAATAGGAATAATTTAGTAAATGGTCAATTTGAAGAAAATTCAAGTTGCACATTATGTTAGTAATATTAAAGGAATTTAAAAAAATTTATTTATTTTTTGACAGCTGTCAAATTGATGTTTCATTGGTTAGCAAAATGGGCAAGGTTAACAGAATTTCAGAAAGTTGGTGTCGATTTCGGCTAATTCGAATGCAAGAAATCCGAAAATTTTATTCATTTTCTAACAGCTGTCATTTTTGACATTTCGTTGGTTTCGGTTAACCGTAACAGAATTTCGCAAAGTTGGTGTCGATTTCGTCTAATTCGAATGAAGGTAATCCGAAAATTTAATTCATTTTTTGATAGCTGTCAAATTGGCGTATATTGCGTTGGTAATAGTTGCAATGTTAACAAAAATTCACAAGTTTGGTATCGTTTCTATATAATTTAAGTATTAGGAATTCGAAAACTTTATATATTTTTTGACAGCTGTCAAATTGACGTTCCTTATGTTAGTAATAAATGCAAGGTTAACAAAATACAACAAGTTTAGTATCATCTCTGTTAAATATAGTGCAATGGTAACACCTATAATGATTAATTAAGGTATCTCAGGTGTTTTTTGTAGTTATAGAAATAAAATAATAAAAAATAATATGTCA
Source organism: Barypeithes pellucidus (assembly GCA_963991005.1). Classification (NCBI taxonomy): domain Eukaryota; kingdom Metazoa; phylum Arthropoda; class Insecta; order Coleoptera; family Curculionidae; genus Barypeithes; species Barypeithes pellucidus. The sequence goes on along the minus strand of OZ022565.1, from coordinate 36,923,610 downwards.
ATAAAATAAAATAAAAAGGTTTGCTGTATTAATAAATAAATCAATTAAAACAGTTCCGGGTGTTTTAAATCCTACTCTGGATAGAAACTTTCAAGAGGTTATGGGCCCAGAGCTACGCATAAAGTGTTAAAACAAACCGGACTGGTCGGCAACAAAAACGTGAAGTCATCACGGTAGGAAGGCTTGTATTTTTTTCCCGAAGAAGAAGTGACATAAAATAAGACGCTTAAAATAAAAACGAGAAAATGGGCGATACGAGCGCAATTATAAAGTTAAGAGGCGAAAATTGGCCAGTGTGGAAATTTCAAACAACCATAATATTAAAAGGTCGAGGATATTTTGATGTTGTTGACGGCTCACGACCTATACCTTCTCAAACAGGGTCTGAACTAACAAAATGGATGCTAGACGATGCCAAAGCTCAAGAAATAATAGTGACAAGGATGGAGCAGGGACCGCTGCCTCATCTCTTATCTAGCGAAACCTCGAAAGAAATGTGGCAGAAATTAAAAACAATATATGACAAGGAATCTGTAGTGAGCATTCATCTTTTACAACAAAGATTTTTTATGTTAGAATTTGACAATTCAGTGTCAAATTTTATTTCTCAAATTGAGGAAATAAAAACGAAACTGAAAACAGCAGGAGAAACACTTTCTGAGAGAATGATAATAACAAAGATTTTAATGTCTCTACCTGACAAATTCAAACATTTTCGTTCTGCATGGGAATCTGTTGACTCAGAAAAACAAAATTTAGAAGAGTTGACATCGAGATTGTTATTAGAAGAGGAACGAGATAAATCACTAGAAAGTTCAACGGCGTTAGGAGCAAAGACACATAATAAAAACCAATCAAGGCTTCGTTGCCATATTTGTTCAAAGGTTGGCCATTTAGCGAAAAGTTGCTAGAATAAAATTCCTGAAAATACAAATAATAAAACCAATAAATTCTGTACATACTGTAGAAAACCTAGGCATACAGTAGAAACGTGCTGGTTAAGAAAAGGAAAAGTAAACGATGAAAATACAGGTACAAGGAGAAGACAGGACGAATCAGAGTCAAATGCTTTCATGATTAACACACAAGAAATAAAAACTGATGACTGGTGTCTTGATTCAGGTGCCAGTGAGCACATGTCCTGGAATGAAGCTCTTTTCGATAAAATTAACAAACTAAAAATTAAAAAAATGGTTCAAGTTGGAAGTGGACAAAGGCTAGAAGTTAAAGGCATAGGAAAAATTACTGTGTGGGCCTATAATGGCGAAAAGCAAATAAAAACCACATTGTCAGATGTATTGTTTGTGCCAGAACTAAAATTTAACCTATTTTCAGTAGGGTGTGCACTCGATAAAGGTTACTATATGTTGTCAGATGATGAGAAATGTCAATTTGTTGACAAGAATGGCAACATAAGGGCACTAGCCACAAGAGAAAATAAACTGTATAAAATACACTTAACCTCGGAACATAAAAGTCACAATCCAAAAATAAATTTTGCAAAAATGGTGGACCCACATAAGAAGAGCTGTTTAGATCAGGGTTTGGATTTAGAGGTGACTGATCTCTATGAATGTATGAGAGTAAAAACCATAGAGAGTATAAAAGAGTGGCACAACAAGTTAGGTCACCAGAATTTAAATTATGTAAGAAATTTTTTGAAGAAAAATAATATAGACTTCACAGAATGTGAAAAGGAATTTGTGTGTGAATCCTGTCTTGCAGGAAAACAACATCGATTAAGCTTCGAAAATAGCGAGTCAAGAGCCACCACAACACTGGAATTGGTTCATGCCGATCTATGTGGACCGATGGAAACTAATTCACTTAGAGGCTCTCGATATTTTTTACTCCTTAAGGACGATTTTTCAGCATACAGAAGTATATATTTCCTGAAGCAAAAATCAGAAGTCAAAGAATATATAAAAAAATTCATAAATTTAGCTGAAAGAGAAACAGAATGTAAAATGAAAATATTAAGAACAGACAATGGCCTAGAATTTTTAAATAAAGAAGTAAAGGAAATTTTAGAGAATAGAGGTATTCGACACCAAAGAACCGTTGTTTACACTCCGCAGCAAAATGGAAGGGCTGAGAGGGAAAACCGAACCTTAGTCGAAGCAGCAAGAACTCTATTAAATAGTACTAAAGAGTTAAATAATACATTTTGGGCTGAAGCAGTAAATACTGTTGCTTATATTTTAAATCGGACTGGTCCAAGTCCTCAAAAGGTACAAAGTCCATATGAACTGTGGCACAAGAAAAGTGTGGACTTACATAACTTTAAACTTTTTGGTTGCAATGTGTCTGTGCATATACCTAAAGAAACTAGGCTAAAATGGGACCCTAAGAATAAGCAAGGAATATTTTTGGGCTATGGCGAAGATGTAAAAGGATATAGAGTGTATATTCTTGAAAAAGAAAAAGTGGAAATACACAGAGATGTTATTTTTCTCCCAGAAAAACATAAAATGAGAGAAAAATCAGAAGACACAATTTTAAATCCTAAAGAAATCGATGAAACACCAGATATAAAAGAGTACGAAAATGAAAAGAATGCTGATGAAAATAGTGACAAAGTTTCACAAAGTATTGAAAATGACAGTAATGATAGTGTTTTTGAAAATCCAGAGGTAGATGATGAAATAGTTAACAAACAATATAATTTCAGAAGAGAAGGAAGACGAAACACAAAATATGATGATTTTGAAATGGATATGGAGAAAGTTTTAGTATCTATGAGTGATGAAGACATGGATGTTATGTGCTACGATGACGCAATGGCAAGCAGTGAATCTATAAAATGGAAAGAGGCAATACATGCAGAGATAAAAGCTTTAGAAGAAAATGACACATGGTTTCTGGTAGGCGAAGAACAAATAAACAATAAAGTGATTGAATGTAAATGGGTGTTTAAGAAAAAGAAAGATGAACTAGGAAATGTGACAACTTATAAAGCTAGGTTGGTAGCAAGGGGTTTTCAACAAACTGATATATATAATCAGGATATTTATAGTCCTGTTGCCAAATTGCCATCAATAAGGATTTTTCTAGTTTTGTGTAATAAGTTTAATTACCAAGTTCATCAATTAGATGTATGTAGTGTTTTTTTAAACGGAGACATAAACGATGATGTTTATGTCTGGTTACCACAAGGTTTTGGTGAATGCGAGGGTAAAGTGGCGAAACTAAAGAAATCTTTATATGGCCTAAAGGCTTCTCCTAAAAATTGGTATAAAAAGTTTAATAATTTAATGTTTAGTTTAAATTTTGTACGATCAGAGAACGAATATTGTATCTATACTAAAATAACTGAAACCTCTAAGATATTTTTATTGATTTATGTAGATAATCTTTTGTTGGCAGGGTCAAGTGATTTAGAGATAAAAGAGATTAAGCAGATTTTAAATTATCATTTCAAAATGAGAGATTTAGGTCATATTAAACATTTTTTAGGGATGTTGATAACACAAAATCTGTCACAAAATAAAATAACTATAAATCAGACAACGTACCTTAAAAATATATTAGAGCGTTTTGATATGCAGAGTTGCAGTCCGTGCAATACTCCTATGGAAGTAAATTTTAGACATGACGACTTAAAAAGAGAACAATCAGAAAGTAAAGATCTGGAACATAAATGCCGAAGAGCAATTGGCTCTTTAATGTATGCTATGCTATGTTCAAGGCCTGATCTGTGTATCTCCATAAGTATTTTAAGCAGATATCAGTCATGTGCAAGTTCGGAACTCTGGAAATCAATCAAACGAGTTTTTAGATATGTTAAGTATACTATAGAATTATCTTTAGTATTTAACAAGAATAATTTCAAAAATTTATTAGAAGGTTACGCAGACTCAGACTGGGCTGGCGATCGAGTTGACAGAAAATCCACTTCAGGTTACATTTTTAAAGTTTTTACTGTACAGTCACTTGGTCTTCACGTAAGCAAGTTACTGTAGCTCTGTCGTCTACCGATGTTGCATTAAGTTTAGCTGTAAGCGAAGCCTGCTGGCTTAGAAATTTTATTTTGGATTTTGGGATTTCGGAAGATAATTTGTTAAGTGTTGTTATTTTTGAAGATAATCAGTCTGCTATAAAAGTATGCAAAAATCCTGAATTTCATAAAAGATTAAAGCATGTAGACGTTCGCTATCATTTCGTTAGGGACAAAGTTAAAGATAATATTGTTGTCTTAAAATATATTCCAACAAATTCACAAATTGCTGATTTGTTCACAAAACCATTATCCTTAACTTCGTTCAACAAATTTTGCATTGAGTGTAATTTAGAGTAAGTACAGGATTTTACCATTGAGGGTGGGTGTTAAATATAGTGCAATGGTAACACCTATAATGATTAATTAAGGTATCTCAGGTGTTTTTTGTAGTTATAGAAATAAAATAATAAAAAATAATATGTCAATAAAATAAAATAAAAAGGTTTGCTGTATTAATAAATAAATCAATTAAAACAGTTCCGGGTGTTTTAAATCCTACTCTGGATAGAAACTTTCAAGAATCTCTATGTAATTTGAGTACAAGGAATTCGAAAATTGAATTTATTTTTTGACAGCTATCAAATTGATGATCTCTTAGTAAAGAAAGAATAAGTGCAAGGTTAACAAAATTTCACAAGTTTGGTGTCGATTCTATATAATTTGATTTAATATCCGAAAAATGTATTTACTTTCGGACAGCTGTCATTTTTGACATTTTTTCGTTAACATATTCTAACAAGTTTGGTATAATTTCAATATAATTTGAGTATCAGGAATATGAAATTGTTATTTAATTTTGTACAGCTGTCAATTTTGTAATTTTTTGTTAGTTTGGAGTTGCTACAAAACGTAAATCAACGATCGAACGAGTCAAAATATTTCATATTTTGAAACTCTTTAATGGTTTCCTTCTAAACATATATTCATTATATCAGTATACATGAAATATTATATAAAATGTAAAAATGTTTAATAATTTTTTTTTGAATTTTTAAGAATTCCAAAATTTCTTGATATTTTTCAGTTTTTCTTAAATATCTCTGTAATTTAAACCATTATGGGAAATTTGTATATTTCCTTTCTGATAGAGAATTTAGTAGTGTATTTTGTTTGTTCGAAACCTTTTTTCTCAAATGTAATCGTTTTTGAGATATTTGCAAGAATATAGAAATCATGATTTTCTCAATATATCGATTTCTTCAAATTTTAAAGATATTTGCATTGAATTATTTAGAAATAAAAAAAAAATTAAGAACGAAAATACTTGGGGATTAATATAATTTGACGAATAAGTAATTCGAAAATTTTATATATTTTTGACAGCTGTCAAATTGAAGATTCCTTAGTAAAGAATAAGTGCAAGGTTAACAGAATTTCAAAAGTTTGGTGTCGAATCGATATAATTTGAGTATGAGGTATCCGAAATTTTTTTCTATTTTTTGACAGCTGTCAAATTGATGTTTCTTAGGTCAATAATAGGTACCAGGTTAACGGAATTTTGTAAGTTTGGTATCGTTTCTATGTAATTCGAAAGCAAGAAATCCGAAAATTTTGTTCATTTTTGACAGCTGTCATTTTTGACATATTTTTTTCTATTCGATACCTAATATAGTGAACGGATTGTTCACAATCGGTTATAGCTGATCCCTTAAAATGTGAAACAGTAACATGTGCTATAATGAACGAATTTGGGTGCTATGTACCCCCATCACAGTCCGCAGGAGTGTGGCCAACCAATTAAAGCATCAACCTGCATTTAAGCTTCTCGGTGCATCCACCCAAATCGGAGATCTAGATAATAATAATAATAATAACAACAACATATGTAGGCGAATCTGTCACATGTAGGTGGACGGCGGAGCCCTGCCGCGGAGCGGCTAGATTAACAGAACTTCAGAAGTTTGGTATCTGTCGCATATAGGTGGACGGCGGAGCCCCGCCGCGGAGCGGCTAAGTTAACAGAACTTCAAATGTTTGGTATCTGTCGCATATAGGTGAACGTCGGAGCCCCGCCGCTGAGCGACTAGGTTAACAGAACTTCAAAGGTTTGGTATCTGTCGCATACAGGTGGACGGCGGAGCCCCGCCGCAGAGCGGCTAGGTTAACAGAATTTCAAATGTTTGGTATCTGTCGCATATAGGTGGACGGCGGAGCCACGCCGCGGAGCGGCTAGGTTAACAGAATTTCAAATGTTTGGTATCTGTCGCATATAGGTGGACGGCGGAGCCCCGCCGCGGAGCGGCTAGGTTAACAGAACTTCAAAAGTTTGGTATCTATTGCATATAGGTGGACGTCGGAGCCCCAACGCGGAGCGTCTAGATTAACAGAACTTCAAAAGTTTGGTATCTGTTTTGGTATCTGTCGCATATAGGTGGACGGCGGAGCCCCGCCGCGGAGCGGCTAGGTTAACAGAACTTCAAATATTTGGTATCTGTCGCATATAGGTGGACGGCGGAGCCCCGCCGCGGAGCGGCTAGGTTAACAGAACTTCAAATGTTTGGTATCTGCCGCATATAGGTGGACGGCGGAGCCCCGCCGCGGAGCGGCTAGGTTAACAGAACTTCAAAAGTTTGGTATCTATTGCATATAGATGGACGTCGGAGCCCCACCGCGGAGCGGCTAGGTTAACAGAACTTCAACAGTTTGGTATCGTTTCGATTCGATTGCAAGGAATCCGAAAATGTTGTTTATTTTTTTACAGCTGTCATTTTTGACATATTTTTTCTATTCGATACGTAATATAGTAAGTAACGAATTAAAGCATCAACCTACATTCAAGCTTCTCGGTGCATCCACCCAAATCGGTGGTCAAATCTAGGTAATAATAACAAAAACACATGTAGCCGAATCTGTCGCATACAGGTGAACGGGGGAGCCCTGCCGCGGAGCGGCTAGGTAATAACAAAAAGCACATGTAGGTGGATGCCGGGGGCCCCTGCGCGGGTAGCGCCTAGGGGGGCTATGCCCCCCTAGTTACATATCATTTTGGAGATAAATCGTACACTTTTGAAACCATAATATTTGTTCATCGAGTTGTATGCATTGTAATTGGTCGTTTATTGAATAGTAAGATACCTGAAAAACCTGACGACCTTAACGATATGAGTGACGACGACAGTAAGAACTCGAGTGGACGCAGCAATGGAAATGATGCCCACTTTGCTCAGTCAGACGATTCCGATGACTTCCATGACAAATCAATAAAGGTACAATATAGCAATGGTTGTAAAGATAATACACACACTTTATGTCAAGTTATGGATAATATAAAACGCCACATTATGATCTATTTCCTAAAGATGTTAAATAGTGGAGTCGTCCTGTCGAAATAAACGGCTCGAAAATCCCTTGACGAAATCGAGTAATTTTTTTTCCCCAATCGATGCAGTAGGATCCCTTCGACATTCTGAAATGATTTGTTTAGGGCGCCGTATGGGGGTGAGGGGGGACACCGAGTACTTTGATGGGCCAGAGGCTGGGGTTGGTGGGGCAATTAGGAGGATACTAAGGAAGATTGGAAATTTTTTACATAAAGGCTAATAAGTAGTTTATTAATCGAGCTACGTGCCCTGGGAAAACAAGTGAGAAGCCGCCCCCGCTACACCTTTTGTAGCCGATTTCCTTCTGTATTCGGCTAAAGAAACCACAATAAAGTTACATAAATTGACAGTGGCCGGGACCTCTGAAGGAAACTGCTTCTTGACATGTTTTCTTCTACTGACCAATTGTAAAATCTTGCTGACCAAGTAATCATTTCGCAGCTCGACTGTTAATAACGGCAAACCATTTAATTTCTTCCCTTTATTGTTGGACATCTCTTCAAAGTCAGGAAAAAAAATCGAAACACAAATTTTAGATTTTCCCAAATATTTTGCCCCTGTATTTATTTCTAATTTTTTTGGGGCATGTTATTAGGCCCATAATTACGCAACTTTCCATCAATTTAACCGACTTTGTATCTCTTACCGTTCCCGAAATGCCAATGTTGAAGGACGAATTTGTTACATCCTGTATATGTGGCTGAAGGAACAGCTCTCAAATGTTCCCCAAAAATACACGGTAATGTGACTCTATTGACGTATATTATCAATAAATATAACTTTTTTTAGCGTGATCTAAAAAGCGTAACCATCGACATAGATTTTCCAGTTCCCGAATTACACAAAATTTTCAATAGAGCCTCGAAGCCAACACCGCAACAAAGAAGGGTGTGTGATGAGAAGAATATCCCGATAAAAGTTGGTAAATTCGTAAAAGCGGAGGATACGAAAATTATGGAAAACTGGCAAAGATTTATACAAGTAAGTAACATTTGTTTCTATAAATACCTATCAATATAAATAAATAAGGTATTAAATTGACCAGTTGCAGCATTGTCGTTATTTAGCGCTGCTGTGAAGTAATTTATCTGTTGTGATGTGATTTCAAATTTGTGTGCCATCACTATTGGTTGTGTTGCAAAACATATATTTTTCGCTGTCATGTCAAATTGTGGAAAGAATTGCTCACATACTGTTGCGCCGTTCCATCTGGATTCACTTAGCAACAATGTGGGTCACTAGAGTATACTAACAGTGATGTCAGATCACACCGCGTGTCTCGCCCTTGCTTGAATACCCGCCGAGCGCAACTATTGTTGCTTCAGTATGTTTCGAGAATCGTGGTGGAATGACGCTGCCGAGTGTTCCACGTGCTTGACTTATACGAATTTTGAACGTTTTGTTAGTCGTAGCATTACCCGATTTTTTTCTGTTGTGAAATATTTCATAATAATAAATGTTGCGATGTGATTCAAATTTGTGTGATATTATCTACTGTTGGTTCTGTTGCAAAACATACTTTTTGTGTTTTATTTTTTTATGGAATTTAATTATAAAATGGATTATTCTAAAATAAGATCGAAGGTAAGAGAGTATGTACCTTAAAATTGTAGTTTTTTTTTTCTAAAAAGTTTGAAAAAGAAGTGATAACGCGCGTCAAAGACGTCTTGTTGTCAACACGTGCGTTTACAATTCTGTATTGCAATATGACAACACCGCTGACCTCTTTTGAACCTCAATAAACTATTGATTGCGAGGGTCCACAGGAGCGGCCACGTAAATGTTGAGATTTCATATAAAGTGTATATTTCGCTTAATAATTCAAAGCGCCATTTATGGTTATTTTTCTTGAATTTATTTTCATCTCAGAATTTGCCGGTTTAAATATAATACGTCATTTCCATAACAACCTGTATAGTATTTTTTTCTAAAGTGTAAATATGACAACGCCGGCTAACATTCATTACTTCTTTTGAGACGACCTACGACAATTATCGACTGTGGTTTTTCGGTTTTGACATAGTATGGATATCTCTCGACTTTTTTTTCCTTCACTGTATACTTGCAATGTGACTATTTTTTAATGCATTTCTTTTAATTTTAGACGTATGACTTTGAAGATAGGCCCGATGCGTTTTACTCCTTGGGCAGAGGACATATAGCCGTCGAAGAAAAACAAAACTTTTTATATTATCTGTCGCAAGGACTCGACGAGAGGCCGCCGTTCAGCTTTTATAGGAGGTTCAAGCTTCTGACGATGGAAGTAAAACGGGGCAGGTGAGATATTTAAAAATTAGAAGCAGGTGTGCAGCCGCAGCCTGTAAAGTAAAGTTCTTAAACTTCGTTACGTCGAAACAAGGTTGACATGATATATATCACCGATATACAGGTATATAGTATATCGCTGAACATAGATTTAGTTCCTCTTTCATAATTTAATCAAAAAAATCCAGGTCCGTATTTAAAAAAGTTAAGTTGATGATGGTGACCCAAAGATGAAACGTCGCATTAAAGATCTGCCGATGCCATCTTGTGGAGAATAAAAAGTTGTAATAAGAAAGTGAAATTTGATTTTGGACATCTCTTCGAACAAAGTACGGAAAATATAAAACTGAAACACAAATTTTAAGATTTATCCAAATATTTTAGAAGCCCCTGTATTTATTTTGGACTTTTATTCGGCATATTAAGGGCCCAGAATTACGCAACTTTGCCCCAATTTAACGGACTTCGTATCTCCGTTCCCGAGATCTCAATGGTGAAGATATTATGTCAAAATAATGACACATTGAATGGACTTTGACTTGCATTATTGTCAAATAAAAATTGATTTTTTGGGTGTGAAATTTTCGTACTGAATCCCCCATGTGCTTGAATTAATAATCGGTAATTTCCGGTCATAATCCAAGCACTAGGGAGATTACAAGTGTATATTTCTGGACTTTTGGAAAGTGTTATGGGCGTTCCGCAGGGGGCGGTTCTTGCTCCGATTCTCTTTAATCTCTATATTAATGAAGCAGATGACGAGCTGGACGAGGAATGCACCTCGGCAAAGTATGCCGACGACTCTTCCTATTTATTTTCTCATGGGGACGATAGCATTTTGACTCAAAATTGTAATCGAAATTTGAACAGTCTGTGTAAATGGTTCTGTCAAAATTCACTATCTCTCAATAACACTAAAACTAATTACATCCGTTTTCACAATTACCAGGATCATAATAATCTGGATACGGAACTGCTTATAAATAATGAAGAAATATTTATTTATTTATTTAAGAATTAACGGGTTACAACCCATTTCAGAAGTACAAAGACTTAAAAACTAACAAAAATTAAAGTTAAAAATTTTAAAATTAAAAATTACAACAGTAATACAATCAAAAACATTACAAAAAAAAACATTACAAAAAAATTCCAAAAACTTATTAAAAATCAATACTATAAAATTTCTAGGACTGCAAATTGATGAGCACCTGAATTGGAAAAAATCATTGTGATCTGCTCAAATCAAAATTAAATTCATGTTGTTTTCTTGTTCGTTCGCTCAAGACAGCGATTTCTATGAGGGAGCTCCTCATGGTGTATAACGCACAAGTTGATTCTCGTCTGCGTTACGGGGTGATCTTCTGGGGCTCGTCCGGTGTGGCTGGGGAATTGCTTGTGTGTCAGAAGAGAATATTGAGGACTTTGGTGGGTGTGTCGAGGACTTACTCGTGCAGAGGGCTCTTTAAGAAATACAAGATTTTGACCGTAATTTGTGTATACTTATTTGAACTATGTATATATATTTTTAAAAATAAATGTCGATTTGCCATTAACAGTGATGTTCATACCTATAACACACGACAAGTCAGCTCATTTAGAGTTCCTTTTAACCGACTGAATGTTGGTAGAACATCACCAAACTCATTGGGGCCAGCAATCTTTAACAAGCTACCACCAAACCTGAAGGCTGTTGATAGTCTTATGTTGTTTAAAAACGTTTAAAGCAATATTTGTTGTCCGAGGCTTTTTATTCAGTTAATGAATATCTTACAATGCCTGTACATTTTTTTATATTTACTTTTTTTTAACAATAACAACTTTTATTTTAGTATAAGTTTGCTTTTTCTAAATTTTGTATATTGTGTATTTGTATATCATACATTTTATATATACTCATGTATTTGACTTTGACGTTTTCCATACATTGTAAATTGTAATGTCTAAGGAAATAAAGTATAAAGTAAAGTAAGTATATTTGGTAAACATTAAAGCTATATTTGATTCCGGTAATTTTTAAAACAGATTTACCGAAGAGGAAGACCAATATATTTTGAGGCAAGTTGAGGAAAGCCAGCGCCGTCGAAATTATATAGCCGACATTGCACAGCACTTACATAGACCGTTCTATTCGGTAGAAATACGTATAAAACGACTTAAAGACAGGCATACGAGGAAAATCCGATGGAGAAAATCGAATTTGATCGCTTTTATCAAATATTTATTGAAAGTGACGAGCACGGATCCCGACGACTTAGAAAAATTGAAGGATAAACACATTTCTAGTAATCAGTGGACTCGTTTATCCCAAAGGCTGGACGGCGTACCGATTCGCATTTTGAAACGGGCATGGCTGCAGAATATCCACCCTATGTTGTTTATTCCGGATGAATGTTGTGACTTAAGGGACGTTAAACTAAAATTGATAAAAATGTAAGTAATATTGACTCTTCTGTTTTAACTACACTCGCCGACAATAAATTCGTTACCATAAACATACAGGGTGTTATGGAAATGACGTATTATATTTAAACCGGCAATTCCTGAGATAAAAACAAATTCAAGAAAACTATCCAAAAATGACGCTTTAATTTAATATGCCCTGTACATGACCTTATGTCAAACCAAAAATGACCACGTGGTGCCCCTGTCAGAAAGGTAAACAAAGCAACATATGGCGAAAAACGTCACTGAATCTTGGAACAGTGTTGTCATATCTTCAGGGTAAACTCTTTAGAAAGTCAATAACCGTTTGACAGATTGCAAGTTGTTTATTTTTCAGGGTACATTATTATAAACTTTTACGTTCAGTTGAGTTCACTGGGAAACAATCTCTGATTTATAAACTTGAACTGACTCGAATGAACCGCCGCGGAGTTTTTGAATGGTCAGGTATGTTCTCATTTGTTCAATTCGAACGACACCCGTCAGATCTAGACAACTTAAAAGTTCATAAGTTCATAAATGCCACTTACCATTTAGAAAAAAAAATGCAATTTTGTTTAGCTCTTCGGACTTATTTAAACCCAACTTAATTTATAAAAAAAAACACCAAGTACCTAGGTAACTTGAACAAAAACAAACCGGCACAATAAAATCACATAACACATCTAAGTACCATTCAATCTGAATTAGTATAGTGCTACTGTGTAAACAAAAATACGCCCTTATTGTCTGAGTGGGGTCTGGGAAATAATGTATTTAACATCTAAAAATTTTAAAAATAAATAACACGTTGATCCCGTGGATCGATATTGAACTGCTGGGCTGGGGCACTGCCGTCGCGAAAAGAACAAATAACTTACTAATTTAAACTCGGGTTTAAGTATTAACACACAAATCTGCTTGAAACTTGGTAAAAACAGTAGGAAACCGATAACGCGTGTGAAAATCGGCCGGTTCTTTACACAGCTGATTTTGGACAACCAGCGGGTTGCCTGTTCTTTTCGCCGGCTGGGGTTAATAATTAAAAATACAACGTTGCCACTTTCGATGTTTTATAAATAAATTGCGGAATTTCCTTCTATTATATTACTTTCCTGTATAATTATAGTCGCGGAAATGGCAACCGCGCTGGCTCAAGTTAGTTCTGTGAGTGTGCACAAAGAAAGCACTTGTACGCGACCATTTAATTCAAAGGGTAGGTCCTGTCAACATAATTGCTTCATTTTATCTTTAGTAAAGGGTTAATGGCCCATAGAAATTAGCGTTTTTATTATTTCTATTGCGAAATAATTAAGTACTATTTAGTGTTTATGTGTAATCTGATAATAGGTGCATATCTTCAAAAAAACTAATTTGAAACTCGTGGGTGTCTTGTGTTTCTTTAAGTGATTTAGTGCAAATGTTCCGAGAGATTGGAAATAAGAGGCCGAATGGGGTTTAGTGGGTATAAGCTTATTATGCAGTTCCACATTATCATCAGGGTACGTGATGAGCATAAAGCTTTTCCCATAGAAAAAAAAACAAAAACCTGAAGATGTCTGTGCCCTTGATTACTTGCTAGTGTACTGGCACCTGGATTCACTTCTATTTGGATACTAGGTAAACTAAATATTATTTTTATAAGAATCTAAAGTGTTACATTTTTTACACAGGTTGGCAACATTGTGCCTGAATATCTGTTGATTACCCAGCTGGTCAATGTAATATGTTCATATATGAATGTGCCAAGGAGTTGTGTGTGGGTTTAGGGGTGAATTACCCCACTTTTTAAACTTTGAACTAAAAAAAAGAAAATATGTAGCGCTTCTCTAGGACACCCCAGGAGTCACCCATTTAAATATAATACGTCATTTCCATAACACCCTGTATAATATAAAAGGGGAGACCAAACATTCCATTCGTAAAACACCATTTATTTACAATCATGCACAGTTCTACAGTTTCAAATAAGTTAGAAGAAGATGGCTTTAAACTAGGGGGGCGTAGCCCCCCTAGGCGCTACCCGCGCAGGGGCCTCCGGCATCCACCTATATGTGTTTTGGTTATTACCTAGCCGCTCCGCGGCGGGGCTCCGCCGTTCACCTGCATGTGACAGATTCCCACTAGGCGCTACCCGCGCAGGGGCCTCCGTAATCCACCTACATGCGTGTTTGTTATTACCTAGCCGCACCGCGGCGAGGCTCCGCCGTTCACATACATTCACAGATTCGCCTACATGTGTTTTTGTTATTATTACCTAGATTTGACCACCGATTTGGGTGGATGCACCGAGAAGCTTGAATGTAGGTTGATGTTTTAATTGCGGACTGTGATGGGGGTACATAGCACCCAAATTAGTTCATTATAACATATGTTACCGTTTCACATTTTAAGAGACCAGCTATACCTGATTGCGAACAATTCGTTTGCTATATTACATAAGGAACCTAAAAAGTATGTCAAAAATGACAGCTGTCAAAAAATAAACAACATTTTCGGATTCCTTGCATTCGAATTACATAGTAACGATACCAAATTTTTTGAAGTTCTGTTAAACTAGCCGCTCCGCGGCGAGGCTCCGCCGTCCACCTATATGCAACAGATACCAAACTGTTGAATATTTGTTAACCTTGCCGCTCCGCGGCGAGGCTCCGCCGTCCACCTATATGCAACAGATACCAAACTGTTGAATATTTGTTAACCTTGCCGCTCCGCGGCGTAGCTCCGCCGTCCACCTATATGCAACAGATACCAAACTGTTGAATATTTGTTAACCTTGCCGCTCCGCGGCGCAGCTCCGCCGTCCACCTATATGCAACAGATACCAAACTGTTGAATATTTGTTAACCTTGCCGCTCCGCGGCGGAGCTCCGCCGTCCACCTATATGCAACAGATACCAAACTGTTGAATATTTGTTAACCTTGCCGCTCCGCGGCGGAGCTCCGCCGTCCACCTATATGCAACAGATACCAAACTGTTGAATATTTGTTAACCTTGCCGCTCCGCGGCGTAGCTCCGCCGTCCACCTATATGCAACAGATACCAAACTGTTGAATATTTGTTAACCTTGCCGCTCCGCGGCGGAGCTCCGCCGTCCACCTATATGCAACAGATACCAAACTGTTGAATATTTGTTAACCTTGCCGCTCCGCGGCGGAGCTCCGCCGTCCACCTATATGCAACAGATACCAAACTGTTGAATATTTGTTAACCTTGCAGCTCCGCGGCGGAGCTCCGCCGTCCACCTATATGCAACAGATACCAAACTGTTGAATATTTGTTAACCTTGCCGCTCCGCGGCGGAGCTCCGCCGTCCACCTATATGCAACAGATACCAAACTGTTGAATATTTGTTAACCTTGCCGCTCCGCGGCGGAGCTCCGCCGTCCACCTATATGCAACAGATACCAAACTGTTGAATATTTGTTAACCTTGCCGCTCCGCGGCGGAGCTCCGCCGTCCACCTATATGCAACAGATACCAAACTGTTGAATATTTGTTAACCTTGCCGCTCCGCGGCGGAGCTCCGCCGTCCACCTATATGCAACAGATGCCAAACTGTTGAATATTTGTTAACCTTGCCGCTCCGCGGCGGAGCTCCGCCGTCCACCTATATGCAACAGATACCAAACTGTTGAATATTTGTTAACCTTGCCGCTCCGCGGCGTAGCTCCGCCGTCCACCTATATGCAACAGATACCAAACTGTTGAATATTTGTTAACCTTGCCGCTCCGCGGCGGAGCTCCGCCGTCCACCTATATGCAACAAATACCAAACTGTCGATGTTCTGTTAACATAGCCGCTCCGCGGCAGGGCTCCGCCGTCCACCTATATACAACAGATACCAAACTGTTGAAGTTTTTTTAACCTTGCCGCTCCGCGGTCCACCTATATGCAACATATACCAAACTGTTGAAGTTTTGTTAACCTAGCCGCTTCGCGGCGGTACTCCGCCGTCCACCTGCACGTGACAGATTCGCCTACATGTGTTGTAGTTATTATTAAATAGATTTGTCAACCGATTTGGGTGGATGCATCGAGAAGCTTGAATGCAGGTTGATGCTTTAATTGGTTGGCCACACTCCTGCGGACTGTGATGGGGGTACATAGCACCCAAATTCGTTAATTATAACATATGTGACCGTTTCACAATTTAAGGTACCAGCTATAACCGATTGCGAACAATCCGTTCACTATTTTTACGTATCGAAAAAAATATGTAAAAAATTACAGCTGTCAAAAAATAAATAACATTTTCGGATTGCTTGCATTCGAATTACATAAAAACCATACCAAACTTGCGAAATTCCGTCGACCTTGTACCTATTACTGACTTAAGAGACGTCAATTTGACAGCTGTCAAAAAATAGATACAAATTTCGGATTCCTCATACTCAAATTATATAGAATCGATACTGTAAAAGCTACGCCTTTCATGCATTTCGAGCGAAAGTTTTGCTGTCACCGTTACGAATTTTCTTAATTTTCTCCAAGTTCGAACATCTTTATGATAACTTTATATATATCAAAATGTTCGGAAAAGATGTGGGAATCAGATAAACCTAGAAATAAATCTCTAAAAGAAAAGTTATAGAAGATATGGCAGAGTAAACTTGACTTTTAATAAAAAAAATTTCGAAAAAATTTATAAAATTTTTTTTTTATCCGCCAAAAGATATTTTTGGACCACACAGTCAATGTGGAACGTAAAGGTCATTTCTTCCTTTAAACGATAGGCTAAAGAACCGTTGAAAAGTTACATACACCAGCGTACAGCCGGCTTTTAGTAAGAGGATGTCAAAATTAGTGATTATTGCTTAATCGATTATAGTTATTCTTGTATAAGAAATGAAGAAACTAAACTATGGTCCATAATCGTGTTCTGATGTGCTCTTTCCGATGACGTACATAACATTTCGACGAAATAATATTACTATGCCACCCAAGTCGAATAATTCATTATCGAAAATGACCCTGCATTGCCCATGATTTACAACATTAAAAAAATCGAAAACCTGACTTCCCGACATTTTATCAAAAAACTCTCGCGACGAGTTCTTCTAAATAAGTTTCTTGATAACATACTAGAATATAAACTGAATCGCTTCAGTTTTACGAGACCGGCAAGTCGTAGAAAAAACTATTTAATTTTTTCACATTTTCTGATTATTTCGTTTAATAACTTATGAACGGAACACCCTGTATAATGACGTACATCGGCTAAGGATACGCCATATATACCAAAATATACCCAAAAAGTTTCATTGCTTCAACGTGGACCGATTAGAAGAAATGAAATAAATTGTGTCAAGATGCACCGTTTTTGGACCCTCCCATAAGCCCAATGTAAATAGGTCGTTGCAGACCATTTTGGAAATCGGGAAAATGGTAGGAAATTTTCCATTTTGGGCAACGGTAGGGATCATTATCGAAAGCCGAAATCCCATAGAATCTTTTCCATACCATTTCCATCCTCAAATCGTTCAATAAACTTCAGGATCTCGCTAAGAAAATGGCTATTTTGGCCCATTTCGGCCAAATTGGCCGTCCCAGCTCGGAAAAAAGTCATTTTTCTCCCGATTGAAAGGAAATTTCAAAAATTTTGAAAAATAATAATGTTTAGAGAAAAGATGGACGGAAAGAATACGCCTATAAAGAACTCTCCGAAATGATATTTGTAGGAGTTATTCGTGACTGAACAAAACTTTTAGTGAAAAATGGGTGAAAATGGATATACTTAATTTTTTTTAACCCTTTAGATCGTAATTCGAAACGCGCTCTTGGTATGAATCTTAAAGTACCATCATTCCGCTTGACGCAAAAGTAAAAAGATATGGAAAATGTTAAATAGGAAAGCGTATAGACGAAATTAAGTGTAGCGGTGACAAATTTTTGCATTTCCAAAAAACTAAAATTCATTCTTTAATAGTAATTTTGGTATTTAAATCGAAGAAACGAAAATATACGTATCGAATGTGATCTATCTAGATCTTTCCTGTAACGTAAACTAAAATTCGATCAAAGGCCGTTTTTACCTCGAAAAAAATTAAAATCCGTACATTTTTACCCCGAAATATCAACTTGTTCAGTATTTTCTAATTTTTCCCATTTTCTAATAACTTTAGGTATAGATAGATGTATTGATTGCAGCTAGTTTTTGAGATGGGAAATCTTAAATTTTAAACCGCGTGACCCTCGGACTCACCCAGTTCGAGCTATTAGGTACCAAAAATGACCCTTTTTTTTGTCAAATTTCGACTTTCAAAAATTCTTTTAAATTACTTCTAATCATCGTACGTTACCCAGTTTCAATAGGGTTCTGTAGCGACCGGTCTACGCTACACTCCGAAAATTTAAAGCGAAAAAATTGCGATTTGCGACTTGAAATGTGTTTCAACGAGAATCGCGGAAATTTCGACTTTGACGCTTAATAACTTCGAAACGGTTCACCCTGTATATTTTAAATTTTGGGATAATACGCGTGTACTATCCAAAATTAAAACCAAAAAGTTTGGCCGTTTCAACGCTGACAGTTTCTTCGCAAAAAATTTGCAACCTCAAAAATGTCAAAAGATACGACGACGACGACGACGACGACGACGACAACGGACGAACTCAAGGTCACTGGAAAGCCGTAATACATAGCACCAGAATTGGTGCTATGTAATAAGGGCGTATTTTTGTCTACGCAGTAGCACTTTAAAATACTAATTCAGATTGAATGGTACTTGGATGTCTTCATGAGACGCATACAAATCTACGCGAAAACTAATGTGAATTTATGTGGTTTTGTTTTTGTGAGGTTATTGTGCCGGTTTTTGTTCGGGTTACCTACTTGGTGTTTTTTTATAAATTAAGTTGGTTTTAAAAAGGCCGAAAAGGTAAATAAAATTTGCATGTTTTTTTCTAAAAGGTAAAGTGCCATTTAAGTTGTTCAGATCCGACGGGTGTCGTTCGAATTGAACAAATAAGAACATACCTGACCATTTATAAACTCTGCGGCGGTTCGTTCGAGTCAGTCCAAGTTTGTAAATCAGAGATTGTTTCCTAGCGAACTGAACTGAACGTAAAAGTTTATAATAATGTACCCTGAAAAATAAACAACTTCGAATCTGTCAAACGGTTATTGACTTTCTAAAGAGGGACAGCACTGCTCACAATTCACTGACGTTTTTCGCGATATGTTACTTCGTTTACCTTTCTCCCAATGTCAACACGTGCTTAATTTTGGTTTGACATCAGGCCATGTACAGGGTATATTAAATTAATGCGCCATTTTTGGATATTTTTCTTCAATTTGTTTTCATCTCAGGAATTGCCGGTTTAAATATAATACGTCAATTCCATAACACCCTGTATATAAAAAAATATACGTGGCAAAATTTTGAAAATTAGACAGTCAGCTAAGGTTGATGGAAGCAACTCGGCCGAAATATTTTCAATATGGTAGCACTTCCGATTATACCGGAAGTAGGTGTGAACTTGCTTATTTTAAATGGAACACCCTATATATTATTACATTTTTGGATTCTACGCAAGATTCTAGGCAGATTTCATATATCACGTCTTATACCTAAGTCTAAACATGTTTGATATATTTAAGGTTTTATATCTAAAATGACGTTTGCAGAACTTAAATATTAATAATTATTCCTATTATTAACCTTTATTATTTAATTTGGGTTGGATTTAATAGATTGTTTTATAATATTTTTAAAGGATTAATACAGTGTGTTCAAACAATAAGATTAAAATGAATTTGAGAAAACTGCAAAAATCTACATTTTCAAATGGAAACACCCTGTATAGTTGACTAAGTAAAAACGGGGTTTATTTTTGTCCTTTTCCATTATCAGTAAAGCATTCAATTTCATATGCGTACCTACATATCGATAAAATCTCTTGTAAATTTAAATCTTTCAAAATATCGTTAGTACTCGAAACCATTTTGATTAGTAACCAAATGACAAAACCTTATCCCTTATTTATTTTCAATCGAGACCGGGATGATATCTTATCTGCTGATAAGGTATTATCAACTGATTTTTATTCTGATAAACGGTCATAAATATCTTCTTTCCTACTTGAAATAGTATCAAGTTGTTATTACGTGGTTAAGTGTTTTATTTTGTGTCTAAATCAGTTTTTTTAATTCTATGAAATACCGTTTATACTATAGGGTAGCCTACAAAAGTCTCGTGATATATAATAGTATGTATTTATTAAGGTGTTTGTTCAAATTAAAACGTTAAGATGGGTCATATTTGATTGAAAATGCCGGCCCCTGAAAATAAAGGCATGTTACGATTATTTTTCCTAAACATCGATCACGAAAATTTAGTTTATTATCTATGCTAAATGAAAAGCCAGAAATTTTAAATGAAAGTAAATTATTGTCGCACCACGTTTTAATTTTATTTATTGGTCTGAAATAATCCACATACGGGCCATGCCACAGAATGCTCGTGTCATCGGCGAATATGGTGAGGTGGGAAATTTTGTTCAATAGTCTGGTATTTTGGTAAAACCTCAATTTTCTAAAATGCCTAAATTTATAAAAGATCATATATGACAGTCTGTATCAATCAAGATTTCTTCTTCTTAAGGTGCCATGCAGGTTCCTGCGTAGGTATCCATCCTTTCATCCTTATCAAATTTGTCTGTTTCTCAACCCGGATAATTTCTTTCTTCCTAACCCCCTTTTTCCTTCTTTCAGTTTTGCCCTGCAGGATAAGACGTTGAAACTCCTAACGTTCTCCACGTATAATATGTCCTAGATACGATATTTTTCTTCTTTTTATGGCTTCAAAAAGTTCACGATCTGTGAATTCTGCCCTCTGGAGTACTTCTTCATTTCTTACGTGATCAATCCATGATATTCTAAGCATTCTACGCAGAGTCCACATTTCGAATGCTTCAATTTTGTGTATTGAAGTAGTTTTTAAGGTCCACGCCTCTGCTCCTTACAAGAGAACCGACCAAACATAGCACTTAACCATTCTGTATCTGATATTGAAACTCAGCTTCCTATCTATGAGGAACTTCCGAATCTTTAGGAAGATTACTCTTGCTTGTTCTATTCTGCATTTTATTTCTTGCTCTGGGTCCCAGTTTTCGTTTAGTGTACACCCCAAATATTTAAATTTCGCAACTCGCTCAATGTCTTTACCATTTACAAGAATCCTTGTGTTCTGAACGTTGATCCTACTGACGACCATGAATTTGGTTATGTTAGTATTAATTTTCAAGCCCATTCTTCTACTTGCTTCACTGACCTGGTCTAATAATGTCTGGAGATCGTTTGCATTATCTGCGAGTATTGCCGTATCATCCGCATACTTATATTGTTAATTAGGAATCCATTAATTTTAATACCTAGACGACTATCTAATAAAGACATCTTTTCTTTGGTCTTGACAGTGTTGTATTAGTGTCTGTAGACTGAATATGGCCTCTCTAGTTCCAAAACCGTAAATCCAATCAAGATTTAGCGTAAGAAAAATATCAAAACAAGGACTGATTTCAAAAACGTTAAAATAGCGTAATTTCGAAAAAAAAAATTGAAATGACGATGGCGAATAACGGGCGTTCTCTTTTTAATCGTATCAAACCTCAGTCACCATGTATTTATTATTTATCCATTTATATTATAGGCACAAAAACTTATAAAAACCAATTAAGACTGACACAACCGTGAGTTAACGGCTGGCAAATATTTAATGGCAACAAATCAATATTCAACTAGGACTGTAAATATTGTCTTTATTAACACGTATTGCGGAACTCCGCAAACGACCTATTATCTTTTTATTCACTTTTAAGTCTGTAATAAATAAAGATGGGAAGTTTTAAGTCACCATGGCTCTCAATCCCTGGGTTTGTGACGTACGTGTAAAGCTATAACTTACAGACTTTATTTTCCCTTCTTTTTCAGACCAACCAAACCGACAGACGATGATACCAAACCATCCGGTGTAAGTTCGGAACCCAGCGGTAGCCAATTGCGCATCGCCAAACAATACACCTGCATGCATTGCTCGTACAGTGCAGACAAAAAAGTCAGTTTGAACAGGCATATGCGCATGCATACCGTGTCACCTGGTCCGGTAACGGGCCCAACGGGCGGCCCAGCGGGAGGATCCAGCAGTTCTAGCGTTCCGAATGGGGAAACGAGTGCCGCCGAATCGCAGGATCGGTACTGCGCTGTGTGCGACATCAGGTTCAGTTCGCAGAAGACTTATAGGGCGCATAAGAAGATGCATTATTGTGATTCCAGGTAAGAGAAATTGTGGTGTACCCTGAAACGTATCCCTTGTTGTTTTTAGTAGTTGCGCATTTTGAAGAAAAAATTTCGCGTCTGCGGTCCCGCGCATTTCGGCCAGATTGGGCTATATACAGGATGTCCCAGAACTAATAGTACTACTTTGGAAGTGCGGCGACCGTCGAACAGAGCGGACGTGTTGTACGGAACCTACGGATAAATTATAGCCGTATCGGTATATGGTATTTTCGAGTATTTATTTTGTTACCTGTTTGAAAGTATAAACGGGTGATTTATAACAAATTATGAACAGTGAGAGTGATGGGTGGGAATATAGAATTAAAACAAGACAATCCACTAGGCATTTGTCAATTGGATCGGCTGCTAGTGAGGAAATTAATAAAATGATGGGCGCGGAAGCTAACGTAAAAAATGCAGAGATAACAATGTTTATTGATAAACAAGAAGAAAAAAAGGTAAACAACGTAGGTCTACAAGGGGAAGTCAATAAATTGATGAATTTATCTGGAATCGGTAGTGGTACAAATGAAAGTAAAATGAACAATGTTTCACAGACAAACTTAGGAGATGGTGGGTTTAAACCAAATAATACAATTATGAGGACACCTCCAAAAGAAACCGAAAAAGGGGACCCGCGAACTGAGACAACAAAGTCTCAAAAGAGACAGCGATCAGATTCGAGCCCAGGATGCATAGAGCGTCAAAAAATAAGAAAGGAGTATGAAATTAACCTAGGTTTGGACTGGGTGCCTACCAAGTCAGAGTCAATTGATGATATACTTGATAGGGCCTTGCAAGCACTATCAATAATTCAAAATGGTGCAGAAAGTGCTGAAATAACTACGAACATCAGCAAAGCCATACGTGACGCTACTTTCATAGTATCTTCTATGGTTACAAAACTGGCATACAGAATTGGAACGGTGGAAAAAAACAACATACAATTAACAAGTTTACTGAAACAAAGCACTAAAAATACCACGATAAATGAGTCACTCCCACCGCCTGATCTGCAGGTTTCAAAGCCAACTATGACACAATTCACAGATCAAAAGACATATAGTACTATCCTGCAAGCAAAGAGCAGTGCACCCAATGTTATAAAATGGAACACACCACCGCAACTGAAAAAACATCAAACAGTAATAAAAATTAAAAACCAAACAGACCCTAAAATAGTTTTGAAAGAAATAAAGCAAAGCTTGATTGCCAATGGCAATGGTGCTCAAGTTTTTCCTAATGTAAGAAAGTTACAAAGTGGTGCTATATTAGTAGAATGTGAGAGTGATGTGCAACAAACCGAACTAAAAGAAGTCTTAGGTAAAGATAAAACTTTTCTAATTAAAGATCTACAAAATACTGATCCAATAATAATGATCACTGGGATCGAAAAAGGTTACGAACCGGATGAATTTATTTCGATACTTCTTAATGAAAATCCAGAACTTCAAGCACTGGTAGGGAATGACATCAACAAAATGATTAAATACATAACAAAGAAGGATTGCAGAAACAATTACAAAGAGAATTGGATACTACAGACCAAACCAACTATTTTTCGATGGCTTATCAAAAATGAGAAGATAAATTTTGATCTAACGAGAGTATATGTTCAGGAATACTACAACGTTGCTATGTCCTATAAATGTTGTTTGTTTGGTCATGTAGCAAAGTACTGTAAAAGTGCATTGAGCTGTCACAAGTGCGGCGGTACCCATGAAGCTAATCTGTGTCCGGAAAATACACCTCTGGATTGCCCGAATTGCAAACGTCTAAATTTACGAAATAGAATTCACTCTGCTAGAGATCCTAAATGCCCAGCATTTTTACAAAAAATTGAAAAATACAAACAGTCTACGGACTATGGACAGTCAAGCGAAAGTAAAACTTTTTAAGAAAAAATCAAAAAGAAAAACTACAAGAAGTTCACAGCCTAATACACCAAAATGTTCAATCAATTGGAAATAGCGTTAATAAGCTGGAAAAACTATTAAGTGAATCGCCAGAATGTCTTTTTGTTTGCATAACGGAACATTGGAAAACTATGGAGCAGTTACAACAAATAGGGATTAAAGATTTTAAATTAGCCTCTGCCTTTTGTAGAGGTGATGGTCAACATGGTGGCAGTGCAGTTTATGTAAAAAAGCACATTAAGTTTGTTCAGCTAAAAACTGTGCGCAGTATATCGCTGAGTGGCGAATTTGAGTGTTCTGGGATTAAGTGTCAGCTAAGTGGAAAAAAAATTATAATAATTTCGATATATCGACCACCTTCAGGTAATAAGGAACGATTTTTTACCAGCTTAGAACAACTGTTAACTAACATTAAAGGTTACGATATAGTTTTTATTGCAGGAGACTTTAATATTGAGATGCTAAGGGAAAACTGTCATAAGAATAATTTATTTTCACTATTAAGGTTGTATAATATTAGGGGTTCGGTATATGAAAACACTAGAATAACTCAAGATAACAGTAGTTGTTTAGATAACATTTTCACTAATCAGGGGGAGGAGTGCAGGGCTGAGGTTTTGGAAGCTCATATCTCTGATCACAAGGCGCAAAAGGTTGGATTCCATCTGAGAAACTATAATCAAAATAGACTTGTTTATAAAAGATTCTTTTCTGATCAAAATAAATCTGATTTTTCACAGCTTCTAAAACAGCAGAACTGGCAACTGGTCCTTCAGGTAGAGAGAATGGATGTAAATGGGCAATGGGATAGATTTATAAACACTTTTAAAAATATTTTCGACCAATGTTTTCCACTCACTATTTCTTACAGTAATAAAAAAAAGAAAATAATATCGAAAAACCAGGAAATTGTAGAATGTAAAATTAAATTGGATAAGTTATTGGTTCTGTCAAAACATTGTGCCCATTATAACGGTGAATATAAGGAAACAAAAAAACATTATGATATGCTATTAAGAAAAGAAAAGTCAAATAATTTTGAAAATAAGATTAGAGTTTCAGACAATAAAAACAAAAGTATGTGGGCAATATGTAACGAAATAAATGGCAGGACCAATACTAGTCAGGGTCCCTCTACCGAAAATTGTCAAAAACTAGCAGATGATTTTAATGAGCATTTAGTAAATATAGTTCCAAAGCTTTTTCAAGATAAAACACATGTTCAATTTCAGTGTAACATTCCCGAAAATGATCAGTCAATATATCTCAAACCTACCTGTATAAAAGAATTGTTAGAAATATCCAGCAAACTAAAAAATAAATATAACAGTGGTGAAGATGAGATCCCAAGTAGCATAGTTAAATTGTCTATTAAAGATGTGGCTGGAATTCTTGCGTATATTATTAACAATTCTAT
Organism: Barypeithes pellucidus; assembly: GCA_963991005.1. Taxonomy (NCBI): domain Eukaryota; kingdom Metazoa; phylum Arthropoda; class Insecta; order Coleoptera; family Curculionidae; genus Barypeithes; species Barypeithes pellucidus. Next base: position 36,897,987 of record OZ022565.1, on the reverse strand, counting down.
GAAATTTGGACGTTTCCCAGATAAATTTAAATTTGCAAAAGTTAAGCCTTTATACAAAAAGGGCAGTCCGACAGATTTGAACAATTACAGACCCATAAGCTTGTTGTCGAGTTTCTCAAAGGTTTTTGAGATGGTTATATGTTCGAGACTGTTGGAATTTTTCCAAGAGGGTCAGCTCTTTGCTAAGACGCAACATGGATATCTGGGAGGTAGGTCGACCACGTCTGCGATTTTTCAGTTTACGAAAATAGTTTTGGAACACCTTGAAAATAAAAATCTAGCAGTAGGGATGTTCTTGGATCTTAGTAAAGCATATGACTGCATTGACAGAGAATTGCTCCTCTATAAATTAAATAAGTACGGCATCAGAGGAAATGCGCAGAGGTGGATGCGGTCCTACCTTTCAGATAGACATCAGCGGGTCATAATTCAGGAAGGGAATCGGACGGTTAAATCGGCTTTCAGGGAAAACTTGATGGGGATAGCTCAGGGTAGCATTTTGGGGCCTATATTGTTTATAATTTTTATAAATGATTTAACTGTAAATGAAAATAATGTTTCCTTAACAAACTATTGTGATGATACCAATATGCTTGTTGGTGGTTTAGATTTTGCAGAACTGATTCATGAAGCTGAGGTGGCCTTTGGGGAGATTAACGATTGGTTTAGTAAAAATAAATTAATCTTAAATAAGGATAAAACTAACATAATAATTTTTAGAACTAAGCAAAATAAAATAGATCTACCAAGTAGTCTTGAACTGTATGGAATGGAGCTCCATAGGGAAACAGAAACCAAGTTTTTGGGGGTGATAATAAATGAATTTTTGTCATGGGAGTCACATGTGAGTCGGCTGTGTTTGAGGCTTGGCTCCGTTGCATATGGTATAAGGATTGTGTCATCTTACATGAATTTTCAAACAATTAAGACATTGTATCATGCAAATTTTGAATCGATTTTAAGATACGGTATACTTTTTTGGGGAAGTAGCTTGGGAGTACAAAGAGTATTTGTAATGCAAAAAAGAGTGGTGAGGTTGATGCAGGGATTACAGTACCTCGAGACCTGTAGAGGCGTTTTTAAAAAGCTAAATATAATGACAATACATGCACTTTATATTTACGAGTGTTTAATGTTCTTATTCAAAAACAAAGAAATTTTCCAAGAACTTAATGAGCATAGCTACGGTACTCGAACTTTGAATTTTTTGTATCCACGTCACCATTTAACAATTTCTGAAAAAAGCCCATATTACATGTGCGTTAAATTATATAATAGATTGCCTATTAACATTAAAGGGATATGTAATATAAGAGTGTGGAAAAGGTCAATTAAGAGGTTATTAATTAATATGGAACCATATACCTTGAGAGACTTTTTTGATTGGGACTTTTGACTTCAGTGAGTTCTTGTCGTTATTGCTTTTTCTGACGTCATTTCACTTTATAGTTGCCTTGTAGTTTGTAATTACCTAGTAACTTGTAATTTGAAATAAAGAAGTGTTATTATTATTATTATTATTATCTAGAACTGACTCAGTATAAGCTCTTTCTGCATATAGATTACACAACATTGGTGACAGGATACAACCCTGCCTAACACCCTTTTTGATTTCAAACTGTTCTGTTATTGTTGTTTTGTAATTGAATTTCTGCTTTTTGGTTCCAGTACAGGTTAGCTATGAGCCTTATGTCTTTATCATCCAGTCCTATGTCTTTAAGGTATGATATTAGCGTTGTATGAGCTTAACGTTGTCAAAAGCCTTCACGTAGTCTATAAAACATATAAAGACATCTTTTCTTTGGTCTTGACAGTGTTGTATTAGTGTCTGTAGACTGAATATGGCCTCTCTAGTTCCAAAACCGTAAATCCAATCAAGATTTAGCGTAAGAAAAATATCAAAACAAGGACTGATTTCAAAAACGTTAAAATAGCGTAATTTCGAAAAAAAAAAATTGAAATGACGATGGCGAATAACGGGCGTTCTCTTTTTAATCGTATCAAACCTCAGTCACCATGTATTTATTATTTATCCATTTATATTATAGGCACAAAAACTTATAAAAACCAATTAAGACTGACACAACCGTGAGTTAACGGCTGGCAAATATTTAATGGCAACAAATCAATATTCAACTAGGACTGTAAATATTGTCTTTATTAACACGTATTGCGGAACTCCGCAAACGACCTATTATCTTTTTATTCACTTTTAAGTCTGTAATAAATAAAGATGGGAAGTTTTAAGTCACCATGGCTCTCAATCCCTGGGTTTGTGACGTACGTGTAAAGCTATAACTTACAGACTTTATTTTCCCTTCTTTTTCAGACCAACCAAACCGACAGACGATGATACCAAACCATCCGGTGTAAGTTCGGAACCCAGCGGTAGCCAATTGCGCATCGCCAAACAATACACCTGCATGCATTGCTCGTACAGTGCAGACAAAAAAGTCAGTTTGAACAGGCATATGCGCATGCATACCGTGTCACCTGGTCCGGTAACGGGCCCAACGGGCGGCCCAGCGGGAGGATCCAGCAGTTCTAGCGTTCCGAATGGGGAAACGAGTGCCGCCGAATCGCAGGATCGGTACTGCGCTGTGTGCGACATCAGGTTCAGTTCGCAGAAGACTTATAGGGCGCATAAGAAGATGCATTATTGTGATTCCAGGTAAGAGAAATTGTGGTGTACCCTGAAACGTATCCCTTGTTGTTTTTAGTAGTTGCGCATTTTGAAGAAAAAATTTCGCGTCTGCGGTCCCGCGCATTTCGGCCAGATTGGGCTATATACAGGATGTCCCAGAACTAATAGTACTACTTTGGAAGTGCGGCGACCGTCGAACAGAGCGGACGTGTTGTACGGAACCTACGGATAAATTATAGCCGTATCGGTATATGGTATTTTCGAGTATTTATTTTGTTACCTGTTTGAAAGTATAAACGGGTGATTTATAACAAATTATGAACAGTGAGAGTGATGGGTGGGAATATAGAATTAAAACAAGACAATCCACTAGGCATTTGTCAATTGGATCGGCTGCTAGTGAGGAAATTAATAAAATGATGGGCGCGGAAGCTAACGTAAAAAATGCAGAGATAACAATGTTTATTGATAAACAAGAAGAAAAAAAGGTAAACAACGTAGGTCTACAAGGGGAAGTCAATAAATTGATGAATTTATCTGGAATCGGTAGTGGTACAAATGAAAGTAAAATGAACAATGTTTCACAGACAAACTTAGGAGATGGTGGGTTTAAACCAAATAATACAATTATGAGGACACCTCCAAAAGAAACCGAAAAAGGGGACCCGCGAACTGAGACAACAAAGTCTCAAAAGAGACAGCGATCAGATTCGAGCCCAGGATGCATAGAGCGTCAAAAAATAAGAAAGGAGTATGAAATTAACCTAGGTTTGGACTGGGTGCCTACCAAGTCAGAGTCAATTGATGATATACTTGATAGGGCCTTGCAAGCACTATCAATAATTCAAAATGGTGCAGAAAGTGCTGAAATAACTACGAACATCAGCAAAGCCATACGTGACGCTACTTTCATAGTATCTTCTATGGTTACAAAACTGGCATACAGAATTGGAACGGTGGAAAAAAACAACATACAATTAACAAGTTTACTGAAACAAAGCACTAAAAATACCACGATAAATGAGTCACTCCCACCGCCTGATCTGCAGGTTTCAAAGCCAACTATGACACAATTCACAGATCAAAAGACATATAGTACTATCCTGCAAGCAAAGAGCAGTGCACCCAATGTTATAAAATGGAACACACCACCGCAACTGAAAAAACATCAAACAGTAATAAAAATTAAAAACCAAACAGACCCTAAAATAGTTTTGAAAGAAATAAAGCAAAGCTTGATTGCCAATGGCAATGGTGCTCAAGTTTTTCCTAATGTAAGAAAGTTACAAAGTGGTGCTATATTAGTAGAATGTGAGAGTGATGTGCAACAAACCGAACTAAAAGAAGTCTTAGGTAAAGATAAAACTTTTCTAATTAAAGATCTACAAAATACTGATCCAATAATAATGATCACTGGGATCGAAAAAGGTTACGAACCGGATGAATTTATTTCGATACTTCTTAATGAAAATCCAGAACTTCAAGCACTGGTAGGGAATGACATCAACAAAATGATTAAATACATAACAAAGAAGGATTGCAGAAACAATTACAAAGAGAATTGGATACTACAGACCAAACCAACTATTTTTCGATGGCTTATCAAAAATGAGAAGATAAATTTTGATCTAACGAGAGTATATGTTCAGGAATACTACAACGTTGCTATGTCCTATAAATGTTGTTTGTTTGGTCATGTAGCAAAGTACTGTAAAAGTGCATTGAGCTGTCACAAGTGCGGCGGTACCCATGAAGCTAATCTGTGTCCGGAAAATACACCTCTGGATTGCCCGAATTGCAAACGTCTAAATTTACGAAATAGAATTCACTCTGCTAGAGATCCTAAATGCCCAGCATTTTTACAAAAAATTGAAAAATACAAACAGTCTACGGACTATGGACAGTCAAGCGAAAGTAAAACTTTTTAAGAAAAAATCAAAAAGAAAAACTACAAGAAGTTCACAGCCTAATACACCAAAATGTTCAATCAATTGGAAATAGCGTTAATAAGCTGGAAAAACTATTAAGTGAATCGCCAGAATGTCTTTTTGTTTGCATAACGGAACATTGGAAAACTATGGAGCAGTAACAACAAATAGGGATTAAAGATTTTAAATTAGCCTCTGCCTTTTGTAGAGGTGATGGTCAACATGGTGGCAGTGCAGTTTATGTAAAAAAGCACATTAAGTTTGTTCAGCTAAAAACTGTGCGCAGTATATCGCTGAGTGGCGAATTTGAGTGTTCTGGGATTAAGTGTCAGCTAAGTGGAAAAAAAATTATAATAATTTCGATATATCGACCACCTTCAGGTAATAAGGAACGATTTTTTACCAGCTTAGAACAACTGTTAACTAACATTAAAGGTTACGATATAGTTTTTATTGCAGGAGACTTTAATATTGAGATGCTAAGGGAAAACTGTCATAAGAATAATTTATTTTCACTATTAAGGTTGTATAATATTAGGGGTTCGGTATATGAAAACACTAGAATAACTCAAGATAACAGTAGTTGTTTAGATAACATTTTCACTAATCAGGGGGAGGAGTGCAGGGCTGAGGTTTTGGAAGCTCATATCTCTGATCACAAGGCGCAAAAGGTTGGATTCCATCTGAGAAACTATAATCAAAATAGACTTGTTTATAAAAGATTCTTTTCTGATCAAAATAAATCTGATTTTTCACAGCTTCTAAAACAGCAGAACTGGCAACTGGTCCTTCAGGTAGAGAGAATGGATGTAAATGGGCAATGGGATAGATTTATAAACACTTTTAAAAATATTTTCGACCAATGTTTTCCACTCACTATTTCTTACAGTAATAAAAAAAAGAAAATAATATCGAAAAACCAGGAAATTGTAGAATGTAAAATTAAATTGGATAAGTTATTGGTTCTGTCAAAACATTGTGCCCATTATAACGGTGAATATAAGGAAACAAAAAAACATTATGATATGCTATTAAGAAAAGAAAAGTCAAATAATTTTGAAAATAAGATTAGAGTTTCAGACAATAAAAACAAAAGTATGTGGGCAATATGTAACGAAATAAATGGCAGGACCAATACTAGTCAGGGTCCCTCTACCGAAAATTGTCAAAAACTAGCAGATGATTTTAATGAGCATTTAGTAAATATAGTTCCAAAGCTTTTTCAAGATAAAACACATGTTCAATTTCAGTGTAACATTCCCGAAAATGATCAGTCAATATATCTCAAACCTACCTGTATAAAAGAATTGTTAGAAATATCCAGCAAACTAAAAAATAAATATAACAGTGGTGAAGATGAGATCCCAAGTAGCATAGTTAAATTGTCTATTAAAGATGTGGCTGGAATTCTTGCGTATATTATTAACAATTCTATGAAATTTGGACGTTTCCCAGATAAATTTAAATTTGCAAAAGTTAAGCCTTTATACAAAAAGGGCAGTCCGACAGATTTGAACAATTACAGACCCATAAGCTTGTTGTCGAGTTTCTCAAAGGTTTTTGAGATGGTTATATGTTCGAGACTGTTGGAATTTTTCCAAGAGGGTCAGCTCTTTGCTAAGACGCAACATGGATATCTGGGAGGTAGGTCGACCACGTCTGCGATTTTTCAGTTTACGAAAATAGTTTTGGAACACCTTGAAAATAAAAATCTAGCAGTAGGGATGTTCTTGGATCTTAGTAAAGCATATGACTGCATTGACAGAGAATTGCTCCTCTATAAATTAAATAAGTACGGCATCAGAGGAAATGCGCAGAGGTGGATGCGGTCCTACCTTTCAGATAGACATCAGCGGGTCATAATTCAGAAGGGAATCGGACGGTTAAATCGGCTTTCAGGGAAAACTTGATGGGGATAGCTCAGGGTAGCATT